>JADHKK010000016.1:0-651902 GCA_019925535.1 Leptographium radiaticola | reverse complement strand
CGCTTTATTTACTAAACTATAGGGTAGTTAGTAGTATTATTAACTTAATCTAACCTATTATAGTTAGAAAATTAAATTTTAGTAATAGTACTACTAGTACTACTACTACTACTACTACTACTACTAGTACTAGTAGTAGTACTAGTACTAAAGTCTTAGTACTACTGTAGTAGTAGTAGTAGTAGTAGTAGTACTAGTATTTCTAGTACTAGTACTAGTAGTACTAGTACTAGTACTAGTACAGGTAAATACTACTACTACTGTACTACTTTGCTAACCCTGAAGGGTAGTAAGTAGTTAATATTATAAGTTATACGCTATAAAGCTATATTAGCTCTTACTAAAAGGTACTAATAAAAAGGGAGCTATAATTACTTATAATTACTTTAAAAAGTTTAAACTTAGTCTTTACTTAGTTATAAAGTAGTTATACTACCTTTATAGTAGTAACCGTCTTTTAGGTAAGGATAAATATATTATACTTTATATAGCGATTAACTACTACGAAGATAGCGTTATAAGTAAGGTTGTTTAGCCTAATATTATTACTTAGTTTTATTATAAAGTTTACGCTAATATACTAAAAAGGATATAATAGTAAAGGTAAAAACTATAAGTAACTATAAAGCTTATAATAAAAAACTTTATTATTTATATATAAGAAGTAGTTAGCTAAGAATAGCTTAACGTTACTTATAAGATTTAGCTAGTAGTACTTTTTAGTTAAAAGCTTTATAGTCTTATAAATGCTTATATAGCTAGCTATAAAGGCGTCGTAGTATAAACTAATTAAGTAAGTTTATAAAGCGTTAATTATAAGGACGACGAAATAATCTTTATAAAATAAAGCTTTATCTCTTTGAGTATAATATATTTACTACTTATAACTTTTTTAAGCCTTTATAAAAAGGTTATTAAAGGTATAGTTCCTTAGCTAAGTATTTTTAATAGTATTATATAGCTAAGTGTTTAGCTAAGGCTATAAAGGCTTATCTTTACTTATAGTAAGGTAGACTTTTTAAACTAAGAGTAATAAAAGGGGTATAAGCTAGCTATTTAGTAAATACTTAAATATTTATAGCTTATATAGTAGTAAAGGTAGTACGTCGTTATAAACAATATTACTTTTTACATAGTTTACTTATTAAGATAGCTTATTTATAAAGTTAGTAGCCTTTAACTAGTATTTAATTTTAAAGTTATAAGTAAATAGTTAAAACCCTTATTACGTAATATAGTTTTAAAAATCCTTAGCTAAAGCTTAGTAGTTAGTAAGTACTATAAACTTATTAAGTAAGCCTTTAAAGTAGTACTACTAGTATTTTAAGCTTTTAATAATAGCTAGTAACTTTTACTAGCTAACTCTTTAACGCATTTTATAATTTAATAGCTTTTATAAATAGTAAGTAATAAGTCTTTATTAGCTATTAGCTAATTAAGAAATAATCTTAAAAATAGTATATTTTAAAGCGTTAGTTTTTACTTACGTTAGCTAGCGTAAGTTATAGTACTAAAAGATAGTAGCTAACGTAAACGCGTCCTTTAGCGTTTAAAATACCGTAATAGCGGCGAGATTCCTTAAGAAGTTAAACATAGCGTTACGTCTTTATAATCGCTTACTAATTAGCTATAGGCTTAACTTAGTTAGCTTCGTTAAAGGGCGTATAATATAAGAGTAATATAAAATAAAATAATAGTAAAAGTTTATAAATCTTAAAAAGGATTAAACGTCTTTTACGTTCTTAAGCTTTAATTAGTTAGCTATTACTTATACTTTAATAAGGTTTATAGCTAGCTTTTATAAACTAATTATAAAGCTAAAGAATTTAACCTTCTTTTAAAAGAACTTATACTTTAAAGCCTTAGTATAAAGCTTTACAATATATAGTTATTTAAATACTAGGTAAAGATACTTCTTATACTCTTTTTACGTTTAAGAGTAAATAAGAATATTATTAAAGTATACCTTAAAAATAGTACTTATAAGCCTACTTAAAGCTTAGTAAATATACGCTTAAAACGTAATAAGCGCGTTAGTTAACTTAAAAGTATAACTTAAAACTTATATAAGCTATACTTAGTTTAAAAAGCGGGTTTTTACTAGTTAATAAGCTTAACCTAAATTTAGTAGTAAGCCTTTTTAATATTTACTTTTAAAAAGACCGTAGCGCCGTTTAAGTAGTTTAGTACTTTACTTATTAAAAAGAAGGGGTAGTAGTCTTTTATAGTTACCTTATTTAACGCTTAGTAGTTAACGTATAATAAATATAGGGTTTTATCCTTTTTAAGGATAAAGATAACTAGCGCCTTTATAATACTTTTACTATAAGCTATTTTACTATTTATTAAAGAGTTATAAATAAACTAATAAAGCTCTTTTTTTTTTAAATAAGTAATAAAAGGTATAAAGGTTTATATAAAACCTTTATCCTTAACTTTAGCTTAGGGTTGGGAAAAATACTCGAGTACTTTAGACTAGTACTAGTACGGGTAAATACTAGTCTAGTACTCGAGGACTAGTACTAGTACTAGTACGGGTAAATACTAGTACTAGTACTAGTACTAGTGTACTAGTACTAGTACTAGTACTAGTGTACTAGTACTAGTCGTACTAGACTAGTATTTATATAAAGTTTTTTTTATTATTTTTAAAGAGTTTTTAATGTTTTAAATATTTTTAATTTAAAAAAAGTATTTATTTTATTTTATAAAATATTAAAATATTACGTAACTATGTTTTTTTATTTAAATTTAAATTTAAATTAATTATTTACGTACTAGACTAGTACTTAAAGTACTAGACTAGTACGACTAGTACTAGTACACTAGTACTAGTACTAGTACTAGTACTAGTACGGGCATTCGAGTACTAGTACTAGTACTAGTACTAGTCTTCGAGTACTAGTGTACTAGTTTCCCAACCCTGCTTTAGCTTAAGCGTATTTAACGTAAAGTAAGCGTAAGCCTTTCCCCTTTTACTTAATATAAAATACGTTTATAAACGCTTAAAAAGCAAAAGGTAGGTTTTCGTTAACGGCTAAATCCTAAGGATTATTATTTACTATCAAGATTTAAAGCTTATATAAGCTTAGCTTTAAGTTAGCTAAAGCAACGGTAAATAAGCGTTTACTACGTAAGAAGCGCTTAGCTATTATAGTAAGAGTTTTTACTAAGTAAGTAGTAAATAACTAATTATACTAAGTAGGGTTTAGAATAACCTTTAAATAACTAAGGCTTTTATAGCTAAAGATAATTAACTTATAGTCGCTTTTTATATAGTAAATAGCTATAAAGATTTAAGTAAATAAGCGTAAAGCTTAGTACTTAAAAAAGATAACTATTAATAGTAAACTAAATTTATATTTAAGTAACGCTTTAGTAGCTTTAAACTAAGTTATTAAATAACCTTTAAATTAACTATATTAACGTTTAAGTATAAATTTATATAAGCTATAATGTTTACCTTTTAGCTACTAAGTAAATCTTAACTAACGCGTAATAGTAAGGGATAAATTCCCTTTATATTTACGTAAGTAAGGTTAATAGCGGGCGAAACTCCGCTATTAACTACGCTAGTTTTTTAACACTATCTCTTCGTCGCGCTTAAAGGGTACTTAAAGGTAATTTAAAGCTTTAGCGACTAGCTCTTTAAAGTAAGCGTAGTTCTTAAGCTATAAATAATCTTAAGTATAGTATTTTAACTTATTATAGTTTTAGCATTTTTATATTATATTAATATTATTAAAGGCCGTCCTTATAAGGGTAAGGGTAAAAGTAGTAAGCGTATACTTAGTAAGCGGTTAAGTAGCTAAATAGTGCTTATATTAGCTAAACTTAAACTATTTTATATACTAATTATTTTAATAAGATTACTTTTAGTTATAGTTTTTAGCTTAGCTATTATTTATAAGGCGCTTTTATAGTTTTTTAGCTTTTTTTATTATTTAGCCTTTTAAGTTTAATACTTTTTATACGTATTAGCGATTTTAAAGGCGGTTTTAAAAGCTTTACTAATAGTTTTATTTTAATACTACTTTTATAAGTACTTATTAAGCTTTTACTAGTAGCGCTACGCTATTTTACTTACTTAACTTATATTACTACTAATTTTTTATTAAAAGTAATTTTATTTACGCTAATAAGTAATTAGTAAATTAGCGCTTTATTATAAGCTTTAGCTTTCTTTATAAATATAGTATATTTAAAGTTTAAGGTTAACGTACTTTTAGTAAATAAACGCTATAAAATAAATTTATATAAGTTAAGTAATTAATAAAGTAGCTATATAAAAATAGGTATAATACTTTTACTAGTTTATAACTAAGTTATTAGTTAAGTAGAAGCTTACTTAAATAATTTTTATATTATTTAAAGTATTATAGTAAACTTTAAATTTATAAGCGTTAGTTACCGCCGCTAGCTACTCTTTAATTTTAATAGTTATAGCGTTAGCGTTAAGCTAACTAACGCTATACTAAGGTAGTTTATTATCTTAGTAGTAATTACTTACTAAGCTAGCGTATTAAGCTACTACTAAGTTAGTTAATTAGCTAATTATTTTTATAATATACGTATATTTATTTAATTATAAAAGTAATTAAAGTACTAAAGTATTATTTAAAAAGACTTAGTAACAGCTAACTAACGAATTAAGAGTTATACTAAGGGTATTAACGTTACTTATATATAAAGTATAACTATTACTTACATAGCTACGCAAAGGCGTTAAAGGCCGCGGCGCACGGTCGTTAAATAGCGGGTTTCCCGCTTAGTAGCCGGTCGCCTTATAATTAAACATCGCTCCTTGTAAAGTAGAAGTTAAAGAATGTAAAGGGTTAAGTATAATATATAATACAAAGGCGGTTATAAGCAAAAGTAACGGTAGTATTTAAACTTTAACTTAGTAAGCAGTAGCCGAGTAGTACGTAAGGGCTACTAAAATATATATACAAGATAGCCGCATTACGGCTAAGGCATAAGTTGTGCGATTAGGGCAAGGTAGGGCTTGTAGCGGCGACGCTATAAGCCCGCGCTATACTTACGCCGCATTAGTAGCGCAGTGTCTTAGTAGTCGCCTTTAGCGACTGCTTGCTAAACTAGCGCTATAAGATAGGTAGTTAAGCCGTATCCCTTACATTGTATTAATTATATTAATATTAATTAATTTATTAATATTAATTTAGTATTAATTTAATTTAAGGTTAAAACTAAATTAATAAATTAATTTCCTAACTTTAGGGGTAAGGGAGGCAAGAGTTAGCTATTAAATCTTACTCCCTTCTCCTCTTAATACTAAGATACCTCCTCCTTTGCTTAATCTACTTAGTCTTGCTAAGGATACTTATAATATTATAATATAAATATATCTTTTATTTTATTTTTAAATACTTACGTAGCTTAGTAAGTACGCTAAAAACTCTTATTTATAAAGCTTAAAAAACGTATATAAAATTAAATTAAACCTTACTATATATATATAATTTATTTCGTACTTTAGACTTAATACTAATTATTAGCTATTTTAGTATTTAAACTAGCCTTAAAACTAATATTAAAATTAATAAACTAGTTATCCTCCTTAATAAACCCTTTATTAAGAAGAGGGTTACGTTTATTAAGCGTATTTCGTTAACTAAGGCTAAGTTAAAGAAAGTAGTTAATATTAAAAAGTATACTTTAAAGGGGGATTTTAATAAATTTAATAAATTTACTAAGTTAAAAGGTAAAAGTAATAGCCTTAATAAGACTAAGTTTATGTTTAAGGAGGAGAAGGCTAATTTAAATAATAAAGGGCTTCGCCCCCTTTACCCCCTTTAGTACGCGTATAAACACCTTAGTACCTTTAAAAGCTACCTTAGATCTTTAAAGGATAAAGGGAACTTAATTAAAACTTAATTTACTATTAAGCTTAATAGCCCTAGTCTATACTTTAAATTTAAATAAGTAGCTCGCAAAGTACGGCGTGGGTAGCCTAACGTAACGTACAAAATCACATAAAACCCGTATCGCTTACCATTAAGGAGGAGAACAACAGAGTTAGTAAAAATACAGGAATTTGTACTTATTACCCATTTAATACTTATCTATTGTTAACAATAATATAACCAGTAAAAGCATCTATGGCACGAATTTATCACCAAGGTTAGGCCCGCTTTCCACCTATTAACCAATCACGGGGCACTATTTTGTGCTATTGCCCCCACTAAAAAGTACAGAACCCCCTAGGTTGCGGGATTTGCCCAACGCTTCCTTGCTTACACTCTCCTGTCCAGACAGCGTCAAGATGCCTCGCAATACCCATAGTACAAGCACCGAACAGAAACGATATTTCACAGAATCGGACCCAGACATAATAACACGACTCCCGTGTCGATATCAACCCGTGACAGGTAAAACTCCGCTCGACATTGACCATTACTTCCTATCCGTAGCAAGCCTGCAACGGAGAACCCCCACCACGTCGGCGGTCCTTCGGGTAAAGCGCCTCCGACGGCTAACTTAATTTTGACGGCATGCTGGATGTGTTACATAACGCCTGTGGAGAGGATCCTAGAGTCGACATCATCCAAAGGCATCTCCAAGCCCCGCGTCTCCATCGCGCTGAGCCGAGCTTCGACATTATTTAAGCGGCTGTCGATGACGCCAGGCGCGTTGGCCATGCCATTGCTTAAACCGTTGCCTAAATTCGGAGGAATGGCAGCCGCAAGTGTTCCCAATCCGTCCATGCGCTGCTCGAGTGCTTCAAGTCGCTTTTCTAGATTTTCGAAGATTTTGTCGAAGCGTGCATGCATTTCTTGGAAACCCTGGCTAACATCGTGGCCGATGCGATCGAGCTTATTTGTGATGCTCCGCAGGTTTTGTGCCATCGGTGCGCCTTCCTGACCAGGAGGGGCCGCGGGCACACGCGCCTCATGGTTGTGGCGAGCTTCCTGAACGACAAACCGCCACTGGTTTGACAACGAAACCTCGCACACAGCCTTAGCACGAAACGGGCAATCCACCTTCCGCGTAGAGGGGTTTCGTTTCTTAGCTGTGCTGCTGTACTTCACCCCGCCGCGGTCACAAACAAGATCGTACCGAGTCGGTTTCGCGTCCCGATAGTTAGACGCACGAAGCTTCACGATGCCATATCCATTGTCTTTCGCCACGCGCTGAACTGCCGAAAGAAGGTCCTCAAATGTGCGATATATTCCCTCGGGTGGCGCGCCCAGGTTCACGGTAGCAGGTGAAGGAATGGGTGCCGCTGGCGATGCCATTGTTCGAGTGGAAGGGATGTTGACATGTGGTGTCGGTACCGAGAGCGCATTGCCGATGATGCCGTTGGCACGAACGGGTGTGCCTTGAGTCTGCGGGGATGGAGCCGATACTGGGCCGGTAGGCCCAGGCCCCAAGCTCCAAGCTGGAGGCTGCGAAGGGGTGGATGAAGCCAGAGCGACAGATTGCGCTGCTAACAGCGAGTATGCTAATACGTTTTGCGACGGTATCAATGTTGACCTCTATGCAGTAATAATATACCACAGTAGGGTTAGCCACATGTTGGATTATTGGCGATCGGCCCCAAATGTACGAGGTGCGCTTAACTGACCGTGCTCGCGGGGAAAATGGCCTTCCTTCAAGTGAGTTGCTGAAACTGGATGATTGATCTCCGATCAGTTTGGGCGACCAGGGATGCGTTAAGTAATAAATACTAGCGGAAATGAGTACGAACGGGGTATATAAATTTGAATTCCTACCTGTTGTTCGGAATATTCTTTTGGCCTAGAGCGCCACTGGCTTGGCGATGATCTTTGTAGCACGACTGTTTGTTTTCTTGATAATGAAGCTTGTGAAAGGGCGTCGCGAATGTAGGAGGCCGGACAGTGTGGGCGGAGGGACTATATACGGTCCTTTCGTATCCCTGTCTAATTACCCAACCGAAAGTGTGGCGCAAACATTTGTGTGGCTGGACTATGGTTTTCTTTGATTTCGCCTGCGATTAGTCCTCTGTAATAAACCCATTTTGCAAACCGCACAATGGCATCAAACCGCACGAATGCAACAAGAGGCTCTAGTCGCCTTCCATACGAAGCTAGCTTCGAAGACTGGGACGAAGAAAGATTGGAGACTGCCTTAGCAACTCTGAAAAGCATTCACCTTCAAGTACTCTCCAGCCTTTCCAAAACCTCTTCCCTGTTGACACTAACGAATACCCACCACCAGTTACGGAACCTGAGAAGCACAATACCAAGAATGGTCCAACCGCTAACGAGCGACCCCCCCCCCCCACGTAAGGCCCAAATACACGGCGTATATACTTACATGCTTGCTAACCAAATGTTCGCAATTGGTATGTAAAGCCGAAGTTCTCAACTTCAAGTGCCAGGAGTCTTTAGCAACAGGAATACGGGAAGTGAAGAGCTTTAAGGCAACTATTACAGGCGAAGACTACAAGAGAGTACTTGAGCACGCGGCTCTCAGTCGCAAAAGAAACGCCAAGAATATAAAGCCCTGGAAGCCCAGAGATGACCCACAGTGGGCTATCGTATAAGTGCTGCTTCTTAGGTACATATGTTAATAATTACATTACCATACAAGTGCGCTGTCGCGCCATAATAGGATTACTCACACACATGGCTTGTATTAGTTCTTTTAGATTTTAGGGTGGGGGTTTCTGGTAGAAGTCAGCATGTCACGTGTATAGTGCTATCCTCAAGACGCACCAGAATTTTTTCAGTCAAATTCGTTAGTGAACAATTTATCCTACCTAGAATTTTCATCGCATCCGCAACCAAGATTCAGAGCAACAATGGCGAACACACGCGTTGTCTACCGTCGGCGCAACCCGTGAGTACCACTCTGTGTCTTATGGGATATTTCTTACTACTGGCTTCGCCGGTATTGTGATTGTGCGAAACATTGCTGACAATAACTCACAAATAGCTACAACACATCGTCCAACCGGACGAGGATTGTGAAGACCCCGGGCGGCGAGCTGCGAATTCTTCATATCAAGAAGCGTGGAACGGCCCCGAAATGCGGTGACTGCGGCGTCAAGCTGCCAGGTGTGAGTACCTCTCCATATGGTCCAGAGTGAACAACTATTTCTGTTAGCCCATGATGTTGATGCGATCTGGCAACAGATCCCCGCCCTGCGCCCTCGCGAGTACGCACAGATCTCGAAGCCGAAGAAGACAGTCCAGCGTGCTTATGGCGGCTCAAGATGCGCGAACTGTGTTCAGGGTCGTGTTGTCCGGGCCTTCCTGATTGAGGAGCAGAAGATTGTGAAGAAGGTCCTGAAGGAACAGAGCCAGAGCGAGAAAAAGAAATAAACTTCCTGTTTGTATGGGAGTAAACTTTGGGTGGGCGTGGTATGGAACTGGAAGACTTCGTGGAAATGGAGTAGGAAACTGGGAACGCAGGGCAAGTCGAATCTGTACCTGTTACTGAGAAGTCTTTTGTCTTCTTTTCTTAGAACTAAAGAGGAAAAGAGAACGCGAAATTTTGAGGATTTCCAAGGAGCCAACGAATTCAGCGTACTGATCTGTTCGCAACCGACTGTACGTGGTGGTTCGAAGCAAGAGGCTTGTGTTTGAGAACCCGCGTTGGCTTTATTTGGCATGGAGCCACTTCCGTAACTATCCAATTGATTAAACCACACCACATGTATAGGCTTTACTCCGTATTCCGCGTACTCTATACGAAAATATAAAGACCCCACCAAACCAACACACTTCAACAATCGGCGAATTTCCGATAATATCTTGCAACCAAGCCAGCTATCGAATTGTTCTTGAAACAAACGAACGCATGCAGCAAGCGGGAAAAACATGATGAGTATCTATAGACGTGCTAGGCCATTCACAGCATCAGCTGTATGCCTGGCCGATGCTTTGAGATTTTCCGTGGTAGCTCCGAGAATATTCACAACGGCACGTCAGACCACCAATCTTCTTGCAGTTTACCCGCCCAGCTGTAGCACCGGAGCATTGCATTCCTCCGCGCGCCCTGCAGGGTACCGCGACAAGGACACCAGAGACACACCGGGCAAGCCACAGGGTACGGGCTTCGACCGGCTAAACATCTTCGACGATACAGCAGTGCCGCCTACCTCAATCGACACTTTTATTCCTGGTGGTTTCCGTCTAAGCAATGGTTCCCGGATTGTAGGAGGTGCTGGGGCGCTGCTTGTGGGTGGCGAGGCATTTGCATGGCGGCCTTGGGGGGAACAGAAAACCCTTCTCAATGACGAGGGACAATGGGAGGTCAACAATGACGCTTTTGGGCTTCTTGGTCTAGTCTGGCCCAGGCCAGGTACGATGCCGTCTCGTACTTCTATCGATCAAAGTGCCATATGCTAACTTTCACAATCTCTCGCTCCTGCTCTCGCACGCAGATCTACTTATCTTGGGAGTCGGACCAGATATATGTCCGCTAAGCCCGAAAACTAAACGTTACGTCACTGGTCTTGGCATGCGCATCGAGATTTTAGACACGAGGAATGCTGCGTCTCAGTTCAATATGCTGGCCACGGAGCGTGGGGTCGATGATGTTGCTGCCGCTCTTGTTCCGATGGATTGGAGAGGCGGGGTTGGAGTTGAATAATTGAATAATGGCTGATTATACCTACGTCGAAATATATAATATTATCCCTACTAGCACCCTTTAATCGTTAAAAGAGTTGCTATTTGTACTGCCTATTTTTTGCTAGTGCTTTTGTTGCAACCTGTCTAGCAGGAGATTCAGGCACGGTGACAGAAGCAGTCCGATTGAGGCATAATCTGCAGTACGTAGCGGCGGCGGCGGCAGCAGAGGCAGAGGCAGCGGGGGCAGAGGCAGAGGCAAAGGCGCGGTCACACCACCGCCTAGGTAACCCGGGACTGTTCCCCTTGTGGCGATCACTCCGTGTGCGCTCCTAGTGGCTTCTCGACAGTACCATTAATGAGGACTGCACTTGACCGGACAGTACAAGGAGATAGTTGTCCTGTATTAGCTATTACGTTAACTACGGATCAAAATTCAACCACAAACATGTAGAGGCGCCCCTTCAATATAAAATCGCCTAGAATCGATGAAATGGGCTTCACGTGACTCTTGCCGCCAGTGCGTTGATGCCAGGCATACCAATGCACCACTCGATTTAGGGCCAGACCTAATGACGTACAACTACTGCCGCTTCTACCTTTGTTTTTATAATATCTCTGTCTTTGCCTTAATCAAGTCGAATTTAGCGTACGTGGCTTGGCCAACAGTATCTGGATACTCCAGGGGTTTAAAGGGGCAGAACACACACATACAAAACAACCAAATCACTCACAGTCGCGGAAACGACAATCAACGAATGAAATTGCAGACAAACGCGGAAAAGATAAAGTGTGTCAATTTGTCGGGGAAGTAACTTTCTGCGAGGGACAAAACCCTTCGCGTAGCCCTGTGACCTTCCCCCCGCCCCCGCACTGGCACACGACCTAGTACTAACTAGTACTGTGGCCCAACAAGTTCTAGCGACAAGGCTGCAATATATTTAAGCACAACTGCACGTGACTGCTATTTTTCCATGGCGGCTTGCTATGCAAGGCAGAGGCGGTAGCAAAGGCGGTATGTACCCGGGGTACCAGCGATAGCAGTCCTATGTACATAGTCACAGGATTTGTCTGGAATGATACGATAGTTAATACTCCTTTTCTACTCCGTATGCCCGAGGGCCGAAAATCACGTGGAGATTGGCCTGATAATGCTACAAACGTACTGTACAAGTATTACATTTCATGGTGTGTTCCCAGCCACAATAGGAATATCGCATGATATTGCCAGTATGCTCCCCGCCGTCTCCCCTTTTGGTGGATTGTGGGATCTTACCAACAGCTAAAAATGCAGTACTTACACATGTATGTCCGACATACATAATATCAAGTGTCGACTTGGCAGAAACCTATATTAGGTGGGGCCTGGTCTTTACGTTGCAACATAAGATGAAGCACAACACCTTTATCCATCTCGTAAATCCTATCATGTCCCGGTACGGAGTAGACACAGTTGCCTAGTCCGAAGGCGATTGCCGTACCTAACACAGAAAGCCCCATTACTTGACATTATCACCACATTGTCTTTGATGCACGTCATACAATGAATGACCTGTCATATAATCTCGAGCGAGTATTGCGAAAGCACCACTACATAGAGCCAGAGACACGACGGTCCTAAATTTCCTGAACCCAAATCTAAACACGTCAGTGAATGAAATCAATGCATGGGTTTCATTAGGTAATGCTCACCTCCATCTTCCCAACGTCCAGTCGCTGCTTCCGGGCCTGAGATTTGACGCCCGTGATGACCATATCCAGGTCGTCCTGATCGCCCACTGTTACCATATCACCGTCTGGTGCATCATCATCACGGACCTTAACCTTGAAACGGCGGCGGATGCCAAATTTGTCGCGAATGCGGTCGATGAGATCAGGGAATTCAACAGCGGCACCAACCATAATATAGCGAACATCCTCAGCATGAACCTTTATCCGAATTTTTCGGACTTCAGGCCTCTTTGACTGTCCACGGGATGAGCCTGACATAGAGTTCGCACCCGGGCGACGACTAGAAACAATTTCGAAGTCTCCTTCGTCAAAGGACCCATCGTCATAGTCGCTGCCGCCCTCCTCCTCCTCTTCGATATACCGGGATTGTGCTCGCTTGGTCTGTTGTGACTGGCTGCCACGAGACCCGCCTGCGCCCTGGTACATGTCATAAAGTTCATCCGGATAAGCATTTTCATCTTCGGTTGGCCGGCGACTTGGTCCGGGCCTCTGGGAAAAGCCACGGGACGGGGTGGATGAGTTGGAACGCTGCGGGACGGGCCGTCCATCCTGTGGAGAGCTTGTTTTTTCAAAGCGTTCAGTTGGACGTGCTCTATCAATGTTGAGCTTAGAGGGCATTGGCTTGGCTCCATTGCGGACCGAAGCGCCTCTGCTGACTGCAGAGGACTGCTGCTTGTCGCTTTCAGGGGGGGGTGTTGGTGGAAAAACACTCCGACCAGCAGGAGGCTCCGATTGGAAACGTCTGCTCTGAATATCAGGCTTGACTAGGTTGGTAGCCGCAAAGGAGATGTTATCAGCGGGTCGGTCGTCCTTAACGTCCAGCTTCCCGGCCTGCAGTGGTCAGTCAAATTTCCGAAATTACATCTTACCCAACCCAAGCGCAGCGCACACATAAAAAGGATGTGCCTTCTTACATTCTTTATCTCGGATCCAGCAAATCCGGTGAAAGCATTGGATCGATCAGACGCTGCAACCAGGCGAGCCTTTCCGAGGTAGTCTTTCGTTTTCAAGTTGCGGACCTTCGCTTCGTTTGGTCTGTAGACGACACCAACTGGGATAGAAAAAACAGTATAACCCTGATATAACCACGTATTAGCCAACTAACAAAATTTTCAAATGCTCGCCTAGCATGGCCCCGATAAGAAGTATGTCGTACCTCAGCCTCTTCGCGGATAGCCTCATCAATGACATTGTGGTCCTCGACAACCTTTTCCTTCACGGCGTAAGAAAGATCTTGCATCCCGGCATCTCTTTGCTGTAGATATATATAGCAGAGGCCACGGTTAAAAAGGACTTCGCATGAGTAGAGTTTGAACAGTAGCCCAAGTTGGGCGTAATCGATCATGGTGTTCCCACGGAGGTAAAGCAGTGTATCATTGAAATTTGCCAACGCCTCCTCGAAGTCACCGAGGAGGAAGTTAGACACACCCTGTTGGAAATAGGCCACAGCCAGATACTGGTCCAGGCGAATCGCTCGCTGGTAGCACTCCACCTACACTCAGCGATATGAGTTAGTATGCTCCCCAAGGGCGATGGGAAAGAGTTGGACAAACCGCCTTCTCATGTTCGCCCAGCGTCGCGTGTATGACACCCATGTTGAAGAGGATCTTCGATGTGTCGGACACCTTGTCAAACTCCTTTAGAGCTTCGTCAAACTCGTTGTTGTCATAGTTGCCCAGGGCAGTAACCCATATTTCTATTTCCTGTAGTCACGCATCAGCGGCGGCACCAGCCCGAGATAATCGAAGACAGACCTGTTTCAGAGACATGTCTAAATCATAAAGATCCCGCGGCGCAACATGAATGTGCTATCTCTATGTTGCCTCGAGTCGGGTTGCCAAGATTCGTGTCTGAACGGGGGCGGTACCGTGTCGCGATCCCGAATGGATGGAAGAGAGTTGGAGCGGTCGGAAGGCAGGCCGGCTGGATGTAGACGGCCGGGTATCGCGGAGCGACCTTGAGGGAATTCGTCACGATTTCGTATCGTCTCAAGTTATTTCGCCCTAACCGACAGCTTTGGCACTGTTGACTGTATTGTACCCGATGGATCGGCTTTGATTGAGTGAGCTAAAGGCGACAACTTTTTAGCGGTGAGAGGCAGCCGATGCTTTGTGTCGAACTTGGAAAAGCAGAGGAAGGTGGCCGAGAGATTGGGGAGGGAAAATGTGAGTTGTGGAGGAAGTCGAGAGGGTGACACATGGATGATCGATTGCTCGTACAGCTTGATTGATTCAGGACGAGGCCCGCGCCGTTTCATGTGGAAAGGGATAGAGTCTTATGTCTCGTAGGGCGCGAGGGGCTTAGGGACGGGCTGACTTGCGTGGGGCGCACTAGTGGAGCGACAGCGGCATGTGTGATTGATGTGATATTGACGACTTACACCGATGGGCTGTCCAGGTTTATCACAGCCTGGAAAATGGAGCCAGAGCAACGAAGCCGAAGCAAAGGAACCGAATCAATTGTCGCGGGGCCTGACATACATGGCCCACACTCCGTTGCCCGAGCCGTTCAAGCTGTTTTAGGGGTTCGCACCCCCCTTCCAACCGCTGGGCACACCACGCCACGCACCGGCCATTCACTGGCCGGGCCTTCCCCTTACCGCCAGCGCGGGCGGCTACCGCTCCTCGCTACGCAGCCCCCACCTTATGCCTATTCTTCACACTGCCCCGACCCAGTGTCATGCCTCTTTCATGCAACGCCATTGCACGTTTTAGGATCATGGTGAGAAGCATTGCGCTACTTGCCCCCCCAGCAGGTGATATGCTTGCCGATAATTGGTCATTTACGATACATAGACCCACCGACTATGCGGTCTCTTGCACAAGACGTTTCCGAGGGCGCGTAGGAGGTGGGGCTTATCAGCCCATCTTGGAGCACGAGCACCACTTTGCGAGTCATGTGCAATCTGCCAACCCCTCCTATCAATACCCCCCAGCTAAGAACGTCGAGTTTTGCAACTGAAAATGGCAGTATTATGTTGCCGCCATATTTTACTACTATCAAAAGATCGTGGGCGACAGACGCCAATAGGCTGTCAAACAACCAAATTTACAGTGCTTGGCCTTTGTACCACCAGTATTACTACAACATGCCCTTCTTCACCTCGTCTTTCCTTTCGTCCCACAATGTCTTGCCAGTACAAGAACATACCACCTTATCGTTGTCCCAAACCCCCGCACTCCGGGCAATAACACCCACCACGGTATCAGCACCATTCCACAAGGCCGTCCCTTCGCCGGGTCCGCTCGCCGGCGATATCGCAAGAGCCCGTCCGATCACCTCCCACACCTGCAACTCCACGTCCAAGAAAACATCCCCCCGCCCGTCAGGCCCAACACTAATAGTACCCAGACAGCCCCGCTGTGCCAATTGTTGCTGCCCATCAGAGCTCTCTGCCTCAGAACCACTCCCCGACCAGACAGGACCGGTAGACTCAGCACCGTCTTGGAGATTCCCATATTCGCGGATGCTCGCATTGTAAATGCCAGGAGAGACCCCCTGTACTGTTAGGTCAATCACCGAGACCGAAGGAGCCACCTGCACCATTCGGGCCAGGCCCCGGACGTAGCGGTCCTTGTTGTCGACGGCCTCGGCAGCGCGTGTTTTCCCACCTGGCTCGAAATACGTTTCAAGAATGCTCACAGCCGCACCTATAAATTTTGCTCAGCCGCTGAAGGTCGCGCGTTGTCTTGTCGAACAAGATAAACACCGGCCATATGGACTTTCAGAATCTTGCTCCTGAAGCCATTGCAGCCCTTAAATAACGTAGCACCGATAGATCCGGGCCGGAGTAACTTACTGTTTGATGTTCCCGAGCCGCGTAAAATAGCATCTCTACCAGTGGCTTGAATTGCTTTCACCATCATCGAGGGAGGTGCTTTGGAAATTAGTTCATCACACTCTAAGCTCCCCTGGTGAGGCCACTATGAGAATGTAATACGGTACCTACCAGTGCCCTCGATAGAGACAGACTGTTCCTCGATGCTCACTTCCACATCTGATATTCCCGGAACTCCATAGAGTGCATCCGTAACATCCTTCGCACAGGCAGCACATGTCATTGGTACTGCAAACAATGTCTGCGATGCCTATTAGATATGTTCCCGCGGGTATGGATCAAGCAAGCGAGGTACCCTAAAGGAGTGTTTAGCCGTCATTTTCGGAGCCACGTGTCGTCTGGCGGGCTGGGGCGTAAGATCAAGTGTATCACTGCAGAGGCTTCAAGTGCAAAGCCAGATACGAACCCAACCGCCAAAAAAAGGGTCGATTAGCTCTCTCATCGGGGTGCGAGTCGACATTAGCCGAGAATCGCAGACGCACGACCGATTTCAAAGCAGTGCTCCTAGGACGGCCTCGCAGCGATTTAAAACTGGTCTAACCTAATACAGAAACGTAGGCACCGGGACACACGTGACCGTGCGCCGATTTTTGTCAGGCTTCTTCCCTGGTTTCTGCCTCTCTCTTGCTATCTATACGCTGCTCAAGGTAGGCAACCTTTGCCCGGTAGAGTAGCAATGTCTCAAACAATAGGATTGGTATGTCGTATAACCTGTCTATTTTCTTCAATGAACCATACAACCCACAAAGCCGGAAACGAAGGAGATGTGACCCTATTAACGAACTTTTAACAGACACGACTTGCATACTCGCGAACATGGCATCACATTTCGGCCTCAGCACCTCATCCGGGCCTCTCGACGATTAAGATGCCAGAATCGGCGGTTACACCACCATCTCTCGGCCGTCTAGCATCCCGTATTGCTGTTTTGCTCATGGGCAAACACAAACCAATATGGGATCCGTCGACAGACTGTGGTGACTACGTTGTTGTCACCAATTGTGCAGCATTGTACATAACGGGCCATAAGAAATGGCGCAAGACATACTACCGCCATAATACGCGACCTGGCTCTCTTCGCAGTGTTACCATGGACGTTTTGATGGACAAGTTTGGCGGCGCCGAAGTTCTCCGAAAAGCAGTCAGTGGAATGCTACCCAAGAACCGTCTGAGAGACAAGCGGTTAGCACGTCTCAAAGCGTTTGAAGGTGATGCGCACCCTTACAAGATGAATGTGGTTCGTTTTGGTGGAAAGACCGTAGGGGCGGAAAAATGGGAGGAGGCCATTTTGGCGATTCGGGAAGGAGACACCCTTAGGACGTGATGGAACACATCTGAATCAGTAGAAAACCACTTTTCGCTCAATTCTGTCACAGAGTTCGGTGTGGTTCGAACATACACAGCGGAAAATACATGATGACCCGAAAGACGTGTTAAAACAAAACGCATTGTGTAATGCTAACTAGCTATCCTGCAACAGAACTATCGCAATTCGGTATCTCGACCCGTATCGTGCTCGAAGTGCTCTTCAGGACCGAGAGATCTCACATTTGATCAGGCCATTGGGGCCAGACTGCGGTGCATATACCTCTGCATCCGCCCCGGTATTCTTGGTGCCCTTATACCAAGAAAGGTCAATTTCGAAGTAGTGTTTATTGGGGAGTGAGTAGGACACGGCCTCGACGGCGGGTACGGCATCAAGAATCAAGCCCCCCATCTTGTACATTGTGTTCTGAACAGATGCGCTGTCGTCAATAGCAAACGTTTTGGTTGTGATGGCTCGTGCATCGTCCCAGGCCTTGTCAAACACCTCGACGTCTTTTTGAACAGAGGCAAGATCAGGGAATGGCTTCCACCGCCAGGAACAGTCGATGTCAGTACTAAGGATTCGGTCCCAAGTCTCGGCCAAGGTGGTAAACTCGTCCTTTATGTAGCCATGGAAAGAAGAGCCCGTACTCTTAAGGACGGTCAGACCAGCAATGCTGCTTTCCAGCGAGATACCGTCCCGGCTGACAACAGCTTTAACATCGCGAGTGTCCTCGCCATCACGAAGGAAGCTGTGGGGGTGCGGGGCGCCGTCGACAACGAGGCGGGTCCACCGGTGGACCCGAATGGAAACATTTGCAACGGAAATGTGACCGTACGTATCCAGAAAATGTTTCCCAAGGATGCTTGCGAAAAGCTCTGGAGGGTTGACGGGATTCTCCTTTGCCTTAATATAGATGGTGT
Organism: Leptographium radiaticola; assembly: GCA_019925535.1. Taxonomy (NCBI): domain Eukaryota; kingdom Fungi; phylum Ascomycota; class Sordariomycetes; order Ophiostomatales; family Ophiostomataceae; genus Leptographium; species Leptographium radiaticola. Next base: position 633,545 of record JADHKK010000016.1, on the reverse strand, counting down.
TCTTCATCGAATCAGTTGTCACGACGACACTGTTGTCGGCTTTGGTGTACCTGTACGTTGCCGGCTAGTTAGCACCAGGCCCATGCAGTAATATCGTAAGTCAAGAACAGCAAGGGGTGACTCACGACGTATCGATAGCACCCTCGAGGAGGCAGCAGACAGTCATTTCAGTGACGGATTGGACACCGGTCTTCTGGTCCCTGTGGACTTTATAGACGCGGACGTTGTCCTTGCCATAACGAGCAGCAGACACATATGACATTGTTTGGGACAGGCGTAAAGCGGCAAGGTGGGAGATGCCAAGAAATATGGGCGAAGACAGCAGGAATCGATTAAAAGCCAATGTATATTTCGGTGGAGCAGAGTAAGAAAAACGAGCAGAGATTGGCGAAGGTTGGACAATTAAAGAATAATGGAAGTCGCAACTGTTGGGGTGAGGCCAGGGGAGATATATATGCGACGCCGATATGGGACGGCTGACAGCAAGCTCAACAGAGTAATAGTCTTATTACCAGCTGGCTATCGTCTGATTGGACAGACGCATATGGATTCATGCGGAAAGTGACGCAAGGCCCTTCTGCAACTCCGACCTGGCCACCATTACACGTCGGAAGACGCCATTTTGACCGGAGCAGCTGTTCCACGGCAGCGCAAAAAGCCCGATACTATGGCGTACGGCTGTAGGGCATTCTAGTGGGGCACCGGAGCCCGCCGATAGCCACGCCCAGTAGCCGGGTACCGAAAATATCGTTCGACACCGCCAACAGTTTGTGCACCAACGAAATTGAACCACAGGCAATGCGGGTTGGTTTAAAGCGGCCGAGTTGCGAAATCGTGTCATTATACGCACACGATAAGACATCTGCAAATACAGAGGACGGTATGGAGTGTAGGTATCTTTTACAGGCTCGTATGCGACTGATTAAGTAAAAGAATGGCTTGAAGAATCAGTATTAATAAGGTGAGTTTTCTCTTTGTACTGGATTTTGCTACAGTATCGCCACTGTTTTACACTGATAAGAATAATGTACTGTACATTGGCCAAGTCCACGCACGCGCTATTTTTCCGCATGAAGAGAGGAGCAAGCAATACATAACAGCAACAAGGCAAATATAAGATAATAGTAGTATTTATCTACTCATACATTATATCAGTAAGTGTAGTAGTATGGAGTAATTGAGATACTCTTATAACTAGTATCTTACAGTGTAGTAAAAGTAGGCGGTGGTGGCAGCAGCTTATTACACTGTAATTTGGTAGGTCTACAGCGGAATGCAGAAAGGTTGCCCTACCCACTGTACCTTCTCCCTTATCTGCGAAAAGCAGTGCCAACAGCCAAAGAAAAAAAGACAGTGCAAAGAGCAACCTGCTTCATAGGATACGAGTATATATTAAGAGTACGGAGTAGATGTACAGAGTACATCAGTGCTAGCCAATAGCATCCATACGTAGTACTCCGTACACCGTAACCCTGTAGCAATATTGTGTTAGGTATCAACCATACTCCGTATGGATTAGTGAATAATTCACACTGTTTCACAGTGTATAGAACAGTGTAGTTTCGTAATATCACTGTCATTAGTACCATGCCTCGCCAGAAAAGCAACGTCGTTTGCGAACAACACTCAAACACCCGTGACAATGCTTTGCATCAGGCGCATACGAATTACACTCGGGTTGAACCGACTCCAACTAAAATCCATTTGATGCCCATTGCAGATTTATATCAGTCGGACGAGCCTTTCGAACTACGCCCTGCCCTCTCATTCTGGCCACATCCTTAACGACCACTATCTTGCATTTGAAGCCTCATTTCGAAGCTAGCAACGATTATATCAGATGCCTGTCGCCGCCGATTGTTTGCGCTGACGGGCACATCCCGAATAGAGACCCTGGCCGCTCCGGCCCCTATGTTAGGTACCTTGGCCACACCAACACAAAACTTACTCGCCTCCCAAGCAAATGTCTATTGGCGCTCCTGCAAATCAGACAAAGATCTGTCTCGATCGAGATGGTCTTCAGCCCCCCCTCGCGACCACAAATGTCGGGACACTGTCCAACGGACGTAGCGTCGTCGCATCTGCAGCCATGTTCGGCCCGCGAGGCTCGTCCCTCAACCCGTCTCCGGCACCCAGCGGTTTTATCACGGACTTTCGCAACCCGATGGCGTCGTCGCGCACCGGCTCGAGGGTCGATGTTTATAACTCTGAAAACGTCTCGGAAGATTTTGAAGAGGAGGATGCTGATGAAGACGAAGACGACGACGACGCTGTAACACAACAATCCCTTACAAATCTCCGTGACCTCTTAAATCGAGAGTTGAAAATCAAGGAAGGCAGCGAGAACATGCTCGAAGCCCTCAACAACAAGAAGGCGAAACAGACAAAAGATCAACGACAGCGCGTCGAAGCCGAGTTGAACTCGTCGAATAAGCGCATCAAAGAGCTTAGGCAGAAAATCTACGACGCCGAGCGGCCACGCCCCATTCCCTCGACCCCTTCGAGGAATCGGGCCAATCCCTTCACCCTGACGAACGGTCTGCGGTCCCCCAAAAACGCGTCGCGCAGCGGAGTTTGTTCTGATGCCGAAGATCAAACCGAGTCTCCCACCTTTACCCTTGCCGAGATACTTCAAGCACTCGAGATTGATGGCTTTGCTCCTGAATATTACGTCATGCGCGCCAACAGCCTAGTCGACCTATTCAAACGCCATCCGACTTTGAAGTATGACCTTGTTTGGTCAATTTTTGGCCTGCGCATACAGGTCATGCTCCTCAGTGAAACCAGGGAGATTGTTGCTGCCGCATATCGTATGATTCGTTATGCCATATCCGATGTCTCGTCTCTGAGGAAGATCCGAGCACTAAACACGGACTATCTAGTCGTCCTCTCGTTAATCAAGGACCGCAAGGCCGATGTGGAAAGAGAACAGGCCTTGAAGTTTGTGCGCGCCTTTCTGGATGTCAAAGATGGCGTCCACGAGCTCTCCCGGGCTGTCGTACGCACTATCTCCGCAGTGGCAGAACATACCGAAGACAGGTTACGACCTATCTGTCTGGAGACGCTGGCTGAAATATTGGTGCGTGACCCTCGCCTCCTCATAGCATCCGGTGGCTTGGCACCCCTTTCCGATGCTTTGGCAGAGGGCACGTACAAGGCACCAGAGAGCCTTACTTCTGCCATTCTTTTCCTTTTGGACGCACCGCAACGCAGAAAATACCTTCGCGCAGGTTTTGAGCTAGAGGTACTCTTCACTACCTTCACAGACCAATTTCCCTCTAGCGATATTGTCTTGAAGCAAAATGCAAAGGCCATCGCCTGCGCCTTGAAGACGTGGTCTGGTCTCATGAACTTGTCCATGTACGACTTTCGCGCCGTCCGTTCTCTGTTTGCCAGTCTCTCGCAGCCCAGTGGCGCTATCCGCGAATCTATTCTCGAACTCATATACTCGCTTCTTCGCATCAAATCGCCGGCCTGGGCAACCTCTTTCTTGGCTGGTCGCCGCTTGACCACATATGGCCGCGTTGCTACACTGAGGACAGCCTCTCCAAAAGATGATATGGCTTTCTATTCCGAAGAGGACGCAAGCGAACAAAACTTTGTCGAGCATTACACTACGCTCCTTCTGGCTGTCTTCATCAAGGCTGGGCTGTTGCCTCGTCTGTTACTTCTCACGCAAGAAGCCGATAATTCTTTACTGAAGAGAAAGTCTACTCTTCTTATAGGGGAAATCCTCAGGCTGTCTAGTCGGCTTCTTCCGCCGTCTTGGAGTGATGAATTGCAGCTTCTTCCAGATCTTTTCGCTGCCGCAACCCGCTTCAAAGACGAGTCCCACTTCATTGCAACGGGGACAGTGTATCAAATGAGCAGCGTCAGCAAAACACTATACCGGTCTTCGCCTTCTTATTGGACTTCGGCAAGCGGCAGTGTGTCTAACGGCAGCATCGATCTTTCCCTGCTTGACGAGCAGCCGAAGTCTGCGGCTGGCATAATATTCGACGAGGCGACGTTTCGGCAGCTGCTCTTGGAGTCGGGCGTTCTCAGCAGCTCAAACTTCCTCAAGTGGAATTGGGATGTTGTGCTACGAGTGATCGAAGGTCCACTTACCAATGGGAAGAGGTTGGAAGAGGCTATCCGAGCATCGAAGTTCATCAAGCGAATCATGAGCTTCTATCGGCCTTTCAAATTCAAGTTTTCTAACATCAAGAGCACCAAAGGCACACAAAAATATGTTCGCGTGGGATGCGCCTTGTTGCATACATTCCTTCAAACTCCGGAAGGGTTCCGCTATTTGGGAGATAGTAAGCTTCTCAGACAGATTGCAGAGTGTCTAGCACAGTGTGATCCGGTGAGTCCTCCCAGCCATGTACCATACATGTTTTGGTGGGCGCTTGACTAACTGTACTTTTCTTTACCCCGATCACAGACAAGCGGTATCACTGCACAGTACCCAATGTTTGCCAAGGATCGGCTCCTTGATACGCTCTGCGGTGGATATCTGCCTATGATTGGTGCTTTGAGTAGCGACCCCAGAGGGCTGCAAATGATGGAACGGTGGCGCATGTTCAACATGATGTACCACATTGTCGACCTGAAGCAGCGGCCCGACCTAATCAAACAGCTTTTGTCAAATTTCGATTATACCATCAACGGACACCAAAGAGTCCTGCTGTCTAAAGCACTGACTGCGGGCACCAAAGACATTCGAATACATGCTACCAACGTGCTCCGGAAGTACGCTATGCGCCCAAACTCAACCGCCTCTGCCGGCCACGGCGTGGGGGACTCAAAATGGGCCATCCAGCTTCTTGTCACACAGCTTTATGACCCAGAGGTGGAAGTCTGCGCCACGGCTGTCAAGATATTGGAAAAGGCCTGTAACAACAAAAATTCACTCGAATTTATTGTAGAATGCAGGCCTGCGCTCGACCACCTAGGCGAGATAGGTGCGCCGCTACTTCTTCGGTTTCTGTCAACCTCGATAGGCTACCATTATCTCAATGGCTTGGATTACATCAGCAACGAAATGGATGACTGGTTCCTCGGTCGCAACGATGCATACGTCGGCCTTATCGAGGCGAGCTTGGCGCGAGCGTTTGTTGAGAATTTTGACGAGCAACCGGGCCGCATTCTCGCTTTTTCGGATGAGGCTGATGCGGACACTGATGCCCATATCCCACCGCACTTCTACCGCGAGCTGACGCGCACGGAGGAAGGCTGCAGATTGCTTCGTGAAAAAGGTCACTTTGACGAGTTTTCAGCCACAATCCGCGAGCATGGCATGCAAAGTGAGGACGGGGAAATTACAACCAAGGTAAAGGGTTGCCTTTGGGCAGTTGGCAACGTGGGAGCCATGGAACTTGGCGCCCCGTTTCTCGAGAGTGGTGATGTCGTGGAGCAAATTATAAAGATTGCTTGTCGCCATGAGATTATGAGTTTGCGTGGTACTGCATTCTTTGTTCTTGGGTTGATTTCACGGTCTCTCCATGGTATGGAGATTCTTTCCGAATCTGGCTGGGATTCGAACACCACCTTGTTGGGAGCATCATTGGGGCTCTGCATACCGATGAACCTCTCGCATCTCTTCTCCTTGGCGCCATGGAGCCACGCGGCTGTGTCGACGATACAGTTGCCAAACTCACAGAAGACCGAGAGGCATGAACTATCTTCCACGGCAAGGAGGCATAGGCAAGGTTCCCTGCGGGGCGTGGTACCACTAGGCGACGAACAAGAACAGGCCTTACTAAAACGACCAGCTCTCGACCCGGACCCAGTGATTCAGAGGATCTTGGAGCTAGTTATGGACTTGGGGAACATGGTCATTTCCAAACGGGCTGCGGCAGAGCTCCTCCAGATCAGGGAGAAGAGCGCCTCTGCTTTTGAACGACCTCGGTTGTTCAGGATGGTATTGTCCATTCTTGAATGCCACCACTACCGACTGCCCATCCGTCGCATGGTGTTGGAGTTATTTAGCCGACAGGCCTTACGAGCGATTGTGTTCGACGAAGACTACGTCGATGGCAACAACGACGGTGGCGAGAGCGATGAACATCCCAGTCACCAGAAAAAAACTGTGCCGGTTGAAACTACACCTGGGTTCACTGGCAGGGAGTTGGGTGTGAGGCAGAGGAGCGTGAGCGACCCATTTGACCCGAGCAGTCGCTGATGGTCAAAGGAGATGGATGATTCAGATTACCGGGCCAAAATCGCCTTGAAAGCTAGCTTGTTCTTTTGTAATTGGCTTACGTGATGTGCTGTTGCCCCGCTGGCCTCGCTGCGAAAATTCGAAGAATACGTAGTGAAACCGCCCACCCTGTAAAGAAGGTTGCGCATTTCCTAACTCAACACTGACTCTTTACCACACATATGCATGCAAAAATCATGGCTCCATGTGCAAATATGTCCACTGGGAGGATTTTAGTTATTGCTGGCTCAGACAGCTCTGGTGGAGCGTTAGTTGACATCTCCTTATCCGTCAGTAATAACCGGCTAACTTCAATCTCCAAGTGGACTGGAAGCAGACCAGAAGGTTATCGCAGCTCATGGCTGCTATGCCATGACAGCAACCACGGCCCTCACAGCTCAGAACACCCTGGGAGTTTATGAAATACTCCCAATACCTCAAGCTTTCATCAAGAAGCAACTGGATGCCTGCTTTGATGACATTGGCGTTGACGTTGTAAAAACTGGTGTGTTTCAGTCGCCATTTTATATTGAAATGACTGCTAACAGAGGTTACCTGCTAAGGCATGCTAGCATCGGCAGCTACAATACAGCTAGTTATCTCGACACTTAGGGAGAGGGCCGTCACAAAGATCGTGGTGGACCCAGTAAGACACCACAACTCCTCCGATAAATATATCAGGTGGTTCTGATATTTTTATTTTAGGTTATGGTTGCGACAGCGGGTGCATCGCTATTGCTCTCTGACGGCATAGCTGATTTTTGCGCACTTGCTAGTCTTGCGTCGATCGTCACACCTAACATACCAGAGCTCAAAGTTCTGTTGGGCTGCGAAGACACCCACATAGGCAGCGTGTGTGACATGGAAGAACTTACCAGACAGGCGTACCACAAACTTGGCTCGGAATGGGTTCTGGCAAAAGGTGGCCATCTTCCGTTTCGGAGTGACTATACTGTGGCCAAAACACCACAGGAGAGAGAGGTTATTGTCAATATACTTGCCGGCCCTGGTGGCCAGATTTTCAAGATTGTAAGCCGGTACCAGAACTCCCGTAACACACACGGAACGGGCTGCTCATTGGCATGTACGTATAGAAACCCATGTATGCTCCCCATCCACCTGCGTCTGATTAACTCGAAAGCTGCCATCGCGTCAAATCTCTCCACTGGAATGGAAGTCTACCCAGCGGTGAGAGCAGCTTGCCGGTACATTGAATATGCCATCCAAACAGCACCGGCCTACGGACAGGGCCATGGGCCCTTGAATCACTTCCACAGCAGTTATCGTCTGCCGTTTTCGCGTGGTTATTTCGTCGAATATCTTGTCGAACACATCGACGTCAGTAAAGCATGGTCAAACTTTATCGGCCATGACTTTGTGAAGGCAATAGGAAATGGTAGCCTCCCAGCGGAATCATTCAAAGGGTATCTTCTACAGGACTATCTCTTTTTGGTGAGCTCTCGCTCTGACAGCGCAACTTCCGGGATTGATGAAAACGCAAAGCCGACGGTGCTAATAACTCAAAGGTCCATTTCTCAAGAGCGAACGCTTTAGCTGCCTATAAGTCTACAAACCCGAAGGATATCGCCCATGTTAGTCCATCTTTTGCAGTACGACTAAGGACTGAGAACCGACACTGACATATCGAAATTCCCACAGTCTGCAGCCTTGGTTCAGCAAGTGGAGAAAGAGATGGATCTACACGTACAGACTTGTTCAAAGTTTGGAATCACGAGGAAGGATATGGACGAGGTACAGGAGCACACTGGTGAGCACCCGCCCCAATATCCCCACCTCCATCATGCGGTAGAAGTATAACTCAACCCGAGGCTAAAATGCAAATATTTTCCAAAAGCCTGTACGGCGTACTCCCGCTATGTTCTTGACATTGGACATTCCGAGGACTGGTTCGGGTTACAGATTGCTCTGGCACCGTGCACGATCGGCTACGGGGCCGCCGCTCGTGCTCTACACGACGCCGAGGAGTCAACTACAAGAGTCGGAAACCCATACTGGCCCTGGGTTGAGACATACATTTCAGAAGACTACATTGCAGCCACAAATACTTTTACTGGTATGTGTCTCGCACAGCAGGTGAGGCCAATACATTCTAAATCTCGCAGCGCGGATAGAAGAATATGCAATTATGCAATCTCCACACAGGGTAAATGAGCTGGTAAGTATTTTCAAGCGAGCGGTTGAGGTGAGTTTATTCCCCCCTCCATTTATTATATTTCAAAGTTTTTATAAGACTGAAACCGTGCAGATGGAGACAGCATTCTGGGGGATGTATGCATCCAAATGACGGCTGGAAAGACTAGTTTCCTACTCTGCTTTTCTTCTTAAATCGCGTATGTATATTCACGTGACGTGGCGAAAATAAAATTAAAATGGGTCTACACGACGCCAAATTTTTTTCCCAGTTCGAAGTCCCCAAAACCAGAAAGTTATTTTCGACATTAGAAAAAAAACTTTTTTCTTCCTATCTTCTTCAAGCACCTATTCCAGACCCATCACAAACAAAACACACGTCGCTATTATACGCCTCGGAGTTGACGATACATTACCACCATCAGGTTTCTTCACCAAGAGCTCTCCAACTAATTCGCGTGTCTGGTCCACTACGCGTCGAGAAATCTTGAAAGCCCGAAGTTGTCAACATGTCTCACGGCGGAGGTTACGGCTCCCGTGGCGGCGGCGGCGGTTACTCCGGCGGGTATGATCGTGGTAACAGCTACTCGAACGGAAACGGAAATGGGTATGGGTATGTGCGGGCTTGCTCTGTTTTCCCCCTTTGTAATATTGTCAACCTCACCACCTCTTGGGAAGTTTATCCAATGTTTCTCCCCCCTCACAAGTTTGCCTACTTCAAAGCACCAACGCATCTCCTATTGAACACCAGAAAACTGTCGCGGGGCTTGATTTTCCTGTTGGCGATTTCGAAAATCCATGACTAATTTTTGCAGGAGATCTTCGAACGGATACGGCGGCGGAAACTTTGGCGGCGGCGGCGGCGGCGGCGGCGGCGATCGGATGTCTAACCTTGGTGCAGGCCTGCAGAAGCAGGACTGGGGTAAGTGATACCCATGGCTACTCTTAAACCCTGACCCCATAATGCTCTAGATTAGGTGGGAAATGTGCTGTCGCTAACTTCGATATTTCGCTCCAGATATGAACTCTCTTCCTAAGTTCGAGAAGGACTTCTACAAGGAGCATCCCAGTGTGGCCGAACGCTCACCTGGCGAGGTGGAGAAGTTTCGGCGGGAGCACGCTGTTGCCGTTACTGGCCGAGATGTTCCTAAACCAGTGGAAACCTTCGACGAGGCCGGGTTCCCCCGCTACGTGATGGACGAAGTGAAGGCCCAAGGCTTTGCTGCCCCCACCGCTATCCAGTCCCAGGGCTGGCCTATGGCTCTTTCTGGTCGCGACGTTGTTGGAATCGCTGAGACCGGATCGGGGAAGACGCTCACATACTGCCTTCCCTCGATTGTCCACATCAACGCACAGCCACTTCTAGCACCTGGGGATGGTCCCATTGTTTTGGTGCTTGCCCCCACCCGGGAGCTTGCTGTCCAGATCCAACAGGAGATCACCAAATTCGGGAAATCCTCTCGAATCCGCAACACTTGTGTTTACGGGGGCGTCCCGAAGGGCCCCCAGATTCGGGACCTGTCCCGTGGCGTGGAAGTGTGCATCGCAACCCCTGGTCGGCTGATCGACATGCTTGAATCCGGCAGGACCAACCTTCGCCGCGTTACCTATCTAGTTCTCGACGAGGCTGATCGCATGCTGGACATGGGCTTCGAACCGCAAATTCGCAAAATCTTGTCCCAAATTCGCCCAGATCGTCAGACATTGATGTGGTCGGCGACATGGCCCAAAGAAGTGCGCAACCTTGCGTCGGACTTCCTTTCGGACTTCATCCAGGTCAACATCGGCTCTCTTGACCTGTCTGCGAACCACCGGATTACGCAGATTGTGGAAGTCGTCTCTGAGGGGGATAAGCGTGACCGCATGCTGAAGCACCTCGAAGGTGTGATGGATGACAAGGAAAAGGAAAACAAGGTTCTAATTTTCACTGGAACAAAGCGAGTCGCCGACGACATTACTCGGCTCCTTCGCCAAGATGGTTGGCCCGCCTTGTGTAAGTTTGAGCTCATCGCCCTAGCCAGATCTGAAGACCATGAAAGCTAACATGTGGTTCTTAAAGCCATTCATGGTGATAAACAGCAGAATGAACGAGACTGGGTTTTGGATCAGTTCAAGACCGGAAAATCTCCTATCATGGTTGCCACAGATGTGGCTTCCCGTGGTATTGGTATGTGTCAAACATGATCCCACACTCCCTCATTTCTCTACTCGATTCTGCACCTATCAACAGGGCCTTGGCTTTGGTGTGCTTTACTCTTTTTGTTTAGGGGCTTCTGATTGCGCGAACTTTAACTTGCCTGACCTTGGTGCCATTCCGGTTTTCCTTGGAGAGCGGTATCTTGGGTCGGCTGTGGAGCACATGTCAAAGTTGCTACTACGCTCGTAACTCTGCACTTGCACCTTATTTTCCCGTGGTGCAAGCCTGGAGTTGGCATATCTTGATTTCTCAACCGGTAATCAAGCTGTCTCCAAGATATCCAGAAATAGCCCCAAGGATCCCTGAGTATTGGATTATCTTCCAGCAGGCCGACCTCTTTTCCGCAACGGACAGCCCATATGCCTGGAGAAAAGCACTAAAGTAGCTCGAGGGGGCAGGCTACCATGATGGTAGCCTTGCTCATGCTGGAACGTCGTTACAACATACACATTTTTCCTTGTTCCTTGCTAACCTGTTCGAATTCTGAAGACGTGCGCAACATTACCCACGTCATCAACTATGATTACCCCAACAACTCAGAGGACTACATTCATCGTATCGGCCGAACTGGCCGTGCTGGTGCCAATGGAACCGCGATCACACTTTTCACAACTGACAGTATGTTTCCTGCGCCTATTACACTATGTGGTACTGATATGATGCTCTACAGACGCGAAGCAGGCTCGGGATCTTGTGTCGGTTCTGCAGGAGGCTAAGCAGCAAATCGACCCCCGACTAGCCGAAATGGCGAGATATGGTGGAGGTGGTGGAGGTGGTGGCCGGTACGGCGGTTACCGTGGCCGCGGTGGCGGTGGCGGTGGTGGCAACCGAGGTAGGGAGGGCCACCTTACGAAAACATTTGTAAAGGGGTTTTCAGACTGACACTATCGTTTAGGTGGTGCCAATGCCATGCCGATTCATAATCGGCGCTGGTAAGCAAACATGGTACGTGCGGAGCTGCCAAAGAATCCGGCTTCGACAGTACCAACGTTCTGTGGGACTACGGAAACTACCTTTGCTCTTTGTGTTTCATACCGTTATTGTTGATTGGCGTTTGAAATTAAACCAAGAGGGGGGCTCGATCGTGTTACTGCTTGGCAATGTTTCCTTCTACGGCAAGCTGTCGCTCCTTTGGGTCCTGGTAAACAACGAGCAGGTTGTTCATCTACTGTGTTTTTATCGACTAGTTGGTCAATGTTTGTGCTGCGAGAATAATCCGGATGTTGCTTGTTACAGTGGCAATACCTGAAAGAGTGCTTCGCCAGCACAATACGAGGGAGTTCCTCCAGGCAGTCCAGTTCTGTTTTGACCTCCCTCTTTCTGGTATCTGGCATCGCCTAGTCATGTTAGAGATAACCAGAGGTTTGTCTTCTGTACTCTTTGTATTTCCTTATTATTAGAATAGAGTTATTTATTGGTGTCTGTTGGTATCAGCCGTGACTTAGGTTATACTGACACTTGCACAGCTATGTACTGTACGTAGCGAAGCTGTGATCGAATAGGAGGCATTTCTTAATATGTTTTGGGCATAATGCCCCTCGGGTCTTTTTTTGGAGCTTGCTTTATCGCAAGCTACACTGGTCAAATTTGCCCTCCCTGCACTGCAAAGGACTAGCTGCCTTTCACCAGGCATGCTTAGGTCTAGCTGGCTGTGGTATGTTGGGGGACAAAAGTCCTTTGCAGGAACGCAACATACTCCGTAATATGAGGACACGCACTCTGTACTCCATACTGGTACGTATGGCATTATCGCATGTCGACACTTGCCAGCTACGAGCGGGCATGGGTATCGGCTGCCGCGCGTTCGGAAATATACCCGGCACTCCGGAAGCCAATACTCGTAGACCTCTTTCATTAGCGAGATATAGTGCGCAGTACTTGTCACGAGTAAAATCGGTTGCTGCACACAATATAAAACACGGTAGATATATCTTTCTGGTACCATTTGACAATATTTGCAAGGTAGGGATTTATAGAACGAGCCGGGCCGTTTTAATTGGCCTGGATGTTGTTACTGCCATATTGCAAGTTGAACCCTTGATGTTCAAGAGTTTGGGGTGAGGGGGACTGGGGCAGGCGGGCAAAGGCCGACGAAAGCTGGGCACGCAGTCGTAACCGGTGGGGGCACACAATTTTATCGGCTATCGCGGATGTAGTGTCGCCCGTCAGCGCCCACACTTCCTGGCAATTATCCAAGCCGAGGTTGCACCCGTCTCTCACCGTATGATGAAAATCAATCGCTCTCCTGTATGTATGTACGAATACGAGTAAGATAAGACACATATGAGGGAGCCTAAAACGGACCTAACATCGTTGTAAGATACTCGTGGAGACTATGCAATGTCATGCAAGTAGGCCGTTTTGGGACGAGAACAGAGAAGGGACCGCGTGCGCGTAGTGTCCCAGGAACTGGCCAGCTGAACACGAACTCAACTTTAGGGGCATGCCTTTCGAGAATAATCCTTGCACACGGTTAGTGAAGGAGGACAAGGCGATTAACTGGGTGCCGCTAGTATACTGACAGCAGGCGTGGTCCTCTCTCGTACTCTCTCACGTCGTCCACAAAAGGCGAATCAGGCGCTTTGTCTCCTTAGTACAATCCCGAGGAGCTGGGTCGGACCTAGCAAGTCTAAGATCTTGCGCTGCTAAGACCAGAAAACCCCCTAGCAGCACGCACTATGTGCGTGTATCCCCCCAACATCGCAAGTACTGTAGTCACTGTCTTACGATGGAAGCCACCTACGTAAGGATATATACCTACTGGCGCATCCCGGCTGTTAGGGTGAGCCGGGTCTCCCGAGTCTTTGCGGTTCAGACGCATTGTTAGGGGCGGCGGCGGCGGCGGCGGCGAGGCGATGGTGGTGCTGGTGCTGATATCTTGAAATACATACATCCCAGACCATCTCGCCAACCGTGCTCTTGGGCGGCACCAGCATTGGCTCCCGCACCAGCGCCAGAACCGGTGTCCGCACCGCTGGCCTTTTCAGGGGCATCGCGCGAAGTATCTTAGCAGGAAGGGGCGCACAGGTCAGATCTGTCGCCATTTTAGTCCCCGTCACATCGCCAACTCGCCAACAGCACCATCCCCCAACTGCTGGTTCACTAGCCAGCCCAGGTACTCGTACAGCTGCAGCAGATTTAAGCTTTCATGTCCTTGAGACACGAGGACACGTCGCACCGCGCCAGGCATTGCGGAGCAATCAACTACACATATGTATGAGTAGTAAGCCTCCTGTGTACGTTTGAGTGTTCTTACGCGTACGATACGCATTACAGGGGCGTGCAGGCAGCATGCTCACTGGGGGCTGCTCCAGGCGGCATCTCGACACACCGATCTGCTCTCTGCGAGGGGAAGGGAGGGCCAGGGATGAAAAGTTTCTTCGTCACATGCGTAGAAATAATAGCGGCCAATTTCCGTACTCGTAAGATACCATACTCCGTAGGCACGTGTGGTGCTGTACTTGTACATGAGGCCTAGCCAAGACATGGTTGGATTCGACCATCCCAGTCACAGACTTTTCTTTTTACGCCCAGCGCACGGATTATGTTCGAGCCACAAGATCTTGCAGTCCCTATGTACCAAGGCACAACCGCCATCAAAAGTCGTTTGCTACATACTCGTACTGGGTACGAGTACTAGTACGATATCAATGCCTGTTTAGCGCATCTCAACACTCCAAGTCGCCTGCATTCTCTGTTATGACCCACACACACACCACTTCTTCCGCATTATTTTCTTTGGGGCTGATTAGTGGGTCTACAACTCGTACCCACCCAAAGTTGCTCCCCGTCATTTTGCCCTCTTTCTTTGCCGCCTTTCCCTTTTCTTCCATTCCCCGTCTCATTTCTAGGCTCACGGACCCGCCACACCGGTGTCGGCTAATAATTCGCCAGAACCTCTTTGTCTACAAGTATCCTACCAGTGCGAAACGTGTGTTTCCTACCGTTCACAGCAATGATCCTTTCGCGGATCTTACAAGTACAGCACGCATCCGTATTTTATACAGATTCGGCTTCTCAAGAGTAAGCACAGGCAGGTCGACCTTCCTGTTCGGTTAGCATTGCTCTAGAGGCACACGGTGCCAATACGCATGGCTCTCGCGGTACATGCCCCCGCTTCTACGGAGTACATCACCTGCCCTACCCAATTTCCCTACTCCATTAACTGAACATTTTTCTTTGTTGCTTTTTGTCCCATTTCCCTGATGCAGCTGCTTGCTCCTTTCACGCTACCATACAAAGGAGTCCACATGCGATATACTCACACCCCCACCCCTTCCCCCCGGCCGGAGACGCGCGTGAATCAACATCTCATACGGTGTACTTCGCCAAGTGACAAAGGGGGCCCAAGATGGTCCACGCCCCTATTCCGCTACCAGCTCTGGGCGGGGATGATGCTGACGCTATTTCATATTCGCTAGAAAGATCGGAGCAGGCGCGCTGCGCTGAAGGGCTGCGGCTCCGAGACCAAACAAGAACTTCTCGCCGTCTTCGCAGAGGCAAACATAGCACGATACGGAGCATGTACGGAGTAAGGTACACGGAGGAGGACATGTTCGGACTCGATTGCCGGCAGCGGCGGATGTAAAATATTGTACCTCGGCAGCAGATACCCTATCATTCCCGAAATCGCTCTTCCCTCGCCACGAGCATTGGTATCTTGCCCTCTGGCTTTACTTACCCCCCCTCTTCTGTACTCGTACATAGCAGGAACATGACATGCAATACTAGGCCTTGCTTTCCCCAGACTCTGACCACGCTTCATCGCAAGATACTCCGTAGCTGCCCCTCTGGTCGACACGGGGAAGCCCAAAAAACACCACAACAAAAAGAAACCGTCGATTTCTGACTCCCGTGCTTCCGAGCCGTGAACGGCGTAGCGTATGTAGCCGGCACGCTCACAAGTATCTTGTACACTATACGTCGTAGTACTCGTACTCGTATCTTGGAGCGCCGTGCGCCCCATTCCCCGCCGAGCCCATGTACAAAAATTTTCAATCCTGGAAAGTAATGACAGGCAATAAGCCACCACGGGCGTAGCGCATTAGAGTGGAGACATTGTTCCTCGCACGGAGTACCTACCGCGCCATCCCCGTGCCCGCTCTTGCTAGCACCTGAGCTACTCGTACTCGTACTTCATACCCTTGCCAGAGAACTTGCTGCTTCGCAAGGGTCTGTGGCCCACAATACCTACGTCGTAATATCCAGCCATTCAGTCTCCTTCTATTCCTATTCCCATTTCCGCGCCCACCTACGGAGTATGAGTACGAAGTACGGGTACTCGTACACTATCCAATACCCACAATAACAGCCACCCCCAGTCGTTCTCTCTATTTGTACAGCTGCCATCGGTGGACGCCGAGCTAAAATATTTGCTCGTACTCCGCAATTATCTTACCAAGCATATTCGTACTTGCGCAGAGAAAACTGTGAAAATCGCGAAAGAACAGAAAATCGCTCGCATTCGAGTTAGTACTCGTATTTTACTGCGTCGTATGTAGAAACCCGTTGAGATAGGAGAGAGCTGGGAAAGGAGGAAAGGGTCCGGAAAAGTAAGACGTGCCAAACCGTCACAACCCTCTCCCTCCCTGGTCAAGTCGCCGCCATCACACCCACATCGCATTTGCTTGCTCCACCTCGATTCGTTTTCCCACCCCTTTCCAGGAAATGGAGCACTGGCTCACTCGCAACGATCACGTACAAGTACTTCGTTCTCGTCGTTCTCGGTATCATTCGTAGAAGGCCAGGGTTGGTCCCGCCGAAGCCCAACATTCCTTTCCTCTCGCGCCCCCCAGTGCACGCCCTGTGACCCTATGAAATGGTTTTCCTGGCGAGAAGGCAGGTTGCGGTTTCGTCTCTGCGAAATCGTTGTTCTCGGGATTAATTCTGCATTCGCGCATATCATTGGCGCTTTCTCAGTTGTGAATTTGCCAACCCTAAACGAGAAGGGGCGCCCTGTCAAACCCGAGAAGTTACGACGTTGCTTGCGCCGGCTAGCCCGCCATTCCTAGTTTCCCCACCAACAACACACTGTCGCTAGTCTGCGGTCTCTTAACTGCTTCCATCATCCACCTGGCCGGGGGGAATGCAGTCCTTTTTTTTTTATACCTGAGCCCGCGAAAACCACAATACGGAGTACGCATCTGAAAAAAAGGAGTACCAAAAGTGAGCACAGAAAACATAAGAACAGCAAGGAGGGCAGTATTTTTGGCCCTAAAAACCCGCAATAACAAAGAAAAAGTGGAGAAATTACCACCTTTGCCTCACCTGCCTCTTCACCTGTCATCCAAAACACATTCTTTCATTATCCTCGCCCATCTCCGCTGTAGTCTGTACAAGACACAGCGGTACAACAGGTATCTAAGAAGTACATAATCGAAGCTAGCTCGCCATTTCCGCAGCCACTCACACGGTACGAGCACACCTACGCCTTTCTAGCCAGTCACCCAAGCTCGCACCGTGGTGCCGGGATTAGCTTGGATTCCTTCTACAAGATCCAGCCATTCTCCGCACGCCTTTGCGCAATCAGCACCACACCACACGCCCCCCCTTCCCAATCTCCAAAAAAGAAGGAAAAAAAAAGGAAACTAAGAGGGAAGCTGGGTAGCGGACAACTGGGGTCCGGTCTTCGCGCTACCTTTCCTTGTCTATCGCGCTCAAATACGCCATCATAGCCGCCACCCTTCTCACTAGATCCATTTGCAATCGATACTCGGCCTGAATCGCTCCTTCCCCTCTCACATTGCCTCTATCATATCGAGCAAGCACGCCGCCAAGGCCATTACTCAACCCTATGCCAGCCCTCCGGAGGGGAATAAAATAAAATAAAGAGGAACCACACACCCCCTCCCTTCCCAATCGCCAACCGATCTGCGCTGGTCTCAAAGCTAACCCCGGAGACACTTGACTTACTTATACCGTCTCTCGCTGCTGCAACACCATTCTTGATCTGTCCTTTTGCAGCTGTTCGGATCTGTGGCGTCTTTTGTGGCAAAGACTTTCTCATCTTATCCTTCGTTCCACTCTGTTGCACCGGCTTGCGCTGAACGCTTCTACAACAACGGTTTTGGGCTCGGAGCAGTCATCGCATCTCTCGACCACAGCTCTATGGACCGCAGTGCGCCCGAGTACTCGCAGACAGGTTTGCCTTCGCCCTATCCAAGTCACTCCGGCGACACGCGTTCTGAGGCGTCATCTGTAGATCACGCGTCTGCTGCGCAATACGTGACCCAGCAGGAGGTGCGGCCGAGCAGCTACTCGACCACCGCGACTCCCACGTCTGAGTACGGCGTGTATCCACCGTCGGCACGGTCAGGCTCTTTTCCAGAGCATATCCAGCGGCCTTACCATCAATCTCCCAACCATAGCGGTAGCGGAGCTGGTATGGCGCAAACACCAACGAGTCCGTCCGTGCCTCTGCAAGATGATGGTGTCAGCTATTATCACAAACCCCATCAGGCCAGGTCTGACAACTATGCACCTATAGATCCATCCATCGCAGCGCCGAGTCCTACCTACACGACTCATGGACAGTACTCTCCATATGCACCGCCGTCTCAGGACATGCAGCATGCCTATCCCCATAGCGGCGGCCTATACGCCCAGCCTCGACCGGATTGGACCGGATACGGCGGCCAGCCTACGCCTATTACTCCAGGGCATCATGTCTTTCCACAAACTCCTAACTCCGCACCTCCTCAGCCGCGGCCTGCACAGGTAGGTGATGAAAGTCGTTGATGCTGGAACACGCAACACAAGGAAATGAGTAGGCGCTGGAGGATCGTGAAGCGGCGCTGACGTTACCAACCCAGGTTTACTCTTTCGTTCCGATTCCTGGCGCACAGCAGCACAAGCGGCCACGGAGGCGTTATGAGGAGATCGAGCGCATGTACAAGTGTGGCTGGAATGGTTGCGAAAAGGCATATGGCACACTGAACCACTTGAACGCGCACGTCACTATGCAGGCTCATGGCCAAAAGCGCACACCTGACGGTAAATACCTTCATCCCACTTTTCTGCGCGGATGTCCATCAGTCGTGCTCACGACGTCTTCTGGCAAGAGGCACCTGTAATCTAACATTCGACAGAATTCAAGGAGATTCGGAAAGAATGGAAGGCCCGCAAAAAGGAGGAAGAGGCTCAGCGGAAGGCAGAGGAGGACAGACAGCGTCAGGCCCAAGCCGCAGTCGCCGCATCTGGTGCGCCTAATGGCGCTACAGATCCCAACGGCGCGCAGTCTGGTGGCGATGCTTCCCAGCCTACGTCGTCGTATGCTGGCAGCCGGCAGCTTCCTCCCCTCGGCTATCAGCCAAATCAATATCCTGCCCCGCCAACCACGGGCGTGGCTGCGTCCACTATCCCAACGGAATATAACAGCGGGTATATGCACCAGAGCTACCCGCCTGCATCTCCGTATGGACCCCCGCCGAACCAACAGATGTATAGCCAACGCTAAGGTTGCATCCGACCTAATTTGGTCAACATTTCTTTTGACGCAACTTCGTTTTTTTCCTCCGCTGCTTACTTCACTTCGCCTTCACAAGTCGGGTCCAGAATGCTAGGTGTCTGCAACGGTGTTACAGAATTGGATTGCGGCATTGAAAGTTCGAAAGATTAGGTTGACGGAAGATTGTCAGCTCCATCATGGGATCTTCGGAGTATTGGCTTCATTCTTGCGATTGGTTCTGTGAATCGTGCCTGCTCGGGCTTGGCGGCTCACTATGTCTTCCCTTTGCTAGATGGCAGCCACGATGTGACTTGTCTGGGTCTGCGTCAGGTTGGTGTCTCTTGGTCAGACTACCTGACCAAGATGATGGAGAGGGGAGCTGTGGGGGATGTGTGCATGGTTATAAGGCCAGAGAGGTCTGGGCGGTTTTCTCTGCTTTGTGTTTCGGCTGCGTCCGAGCTCGGAAGGACACCGAAGGGCCGTCAAAAGACTTTGGTATAGGTTTTCCTCCCCGTCCCCACCCTGTGGCTTTATTTTTTCTCTCAGTCGGTGCTATCTTGACGTTGGGTGGCCGCATACTGCATTCAGGTGGGAGGCTGTGGTGTTTGGGTCGCGGATGAAGCTGCATTTGTTCATTGATCTTTATTACTGCATTAACAAAGAGATGCGAATTGGGGAGGTTCTTCCGGTAGTGGGTATCGTCTGTCTTTCAAATACCGTCCTGCGTCAGTGGACTGTCTTGTGTCTCTGGTTGATATCGATATATCTGTGTCATCCATCCCACAGAGCATTCACTGTCGCTGCGTTCCGAATAAGTACGAATACTACGGAAAGTAAGATATAGCAGGGGTGAATAGAGAAGAAAGGGGCGCAACGCGTAATTTTCCTAACATTGGATATGTTCCGCAACGTTCGGGGTGGGAGCTAACGAATGGGTGCAGTGCGGATTACATGCATTAGGGCCACTAGGGCGTTCCATGGTGTTGGAGCCGGCGTGGTTACACGGGCTCGCTGTGGGAGTACATTGCGAGATACCATGTTCAGGGGAAGTTATCTTGAGATATATACCGGGGAGAACCGGTTCAGCACACTCGAGGGGAGGCTTTGACAGAGCAAGGGACAATGCCTTCCCTTGGCCGGCTTGCAGTCCAAGTTTTCCCAGAACGGTCCTAAAGGTTCTGTGCGTCTTTAAGGCCCAGTCAAGTTGCACGTAAGAGGTAGGCGCAACGTGGTCACGACTAGTTCAGCCGGTGAGCGGGATGAGGCTGGAGTGGTGCTACCCCGTACTAGATAGCGTGGAGCTGAAGACGTCCGGCGCTGTTAGTGCTGCAACGATTAGTAAATGCAGAAGCGCCGCCATGCTGGTCGTTACCACACAACCACTACGATCGGCCACCCACAGCGAACATCGACTTGTGCCGTGCAGGTCTAAGCCAATTTGGTACCAGTGATTTGCCATGCATGGCGACGTATTGTGAGTAGGTAAGTTCGAAACAAGATACAAGTAAATCAATAGTCCTCTTTAAAGCCGCGCCGGCTGCCAGTGGGCACAGTGCAACAATTATTTACAGCATTTGTCGCGCACGCTTTCGTTGGAATAACTTCAAACATATGCATCCCCCAGAGAGAAGGACCTTTACACCTCAGTTGGCTACACATCTTACCCTGCAGGGTGATTTATTGATGATGCAACAGCCCTAGAAACAACACAGTGCTACCTCACACAGTCCGAGGTGCAGACAAGCGTTACTTACGTCATCAACAAACTCTGCCCGTTGAGTTTCTCGACCGTCTGCTGAAACGAGCACCATTTTCCATGGAAAGCGAATATCACATCGGTGAAGCCATGTTGGCCACTGGTCATCTACGGGAACAGGACGCCTTCATTACCCCCGACACAGGAATATCGCTCCACAACAGCCAAACGAATTTCGATACGACGGCAAGCAAAGGGAACGATCGCACTGATTTCAACAACAGTCGGATCGCTACGAATGCCATCATAATCCCCTCACGCATGGCGGCGCCGCTGTCCGGGTTTGATCCATGCATCAGCACGAAGGCGGGCCGGTGCAACAGAGACGGGGCGAAAATACAGCCAATGAAAGAGAATAGCCTGTCGGACTTCGGTTGTCTCAAAGGGGATGCATTTGTTATCCTTGACCTCCCCGGCCAGTTTCAACTGGGATGTGATACCATGGCGATGACTGTTCCGGAATCCAGAGAGCCGTCCAAACCCGTCGGCCTTCGCGATTTGCCGTCCGGGGCTCATTTCATATGGGTGTCTTCACCCGGTGCTATATCACGTCAGGGCTACTGGTTTTTCTCTTCCAAGTCGGCTAAAAGCGGTATACATGTCAAACAATGGGATCGCTATCTCGAGATCTTGGGCGACTATTCGACGAAACAGTCCGCTTGCCGCACTGCCTTGAATACCGAGGCTCTCTACTCCCAACTTGTGTCTTACGGGGAAGATGCGACCAGTCCAGGTCAGGCGCTTTCATACCCACCTTATTGGAGCTCCCCTGCGGTGTCCAGATCAGCGAATAGACAGGCTTCTGAAATATGGCAGCGCCTTACTTCCTGTGTCACTAAGCAACTACTTTGCCGTGTTGTCGGAGGATCGCTTGCCAACGACTTGTCTGAGTGGCCCTTGACTACGGCGGATACGGCTAGGGGAGAAACTGGCGTGGCGAGGGTCGGCAGTTTTGAAGGAGACGACAGATTTTTGTTTCTGTTCCCTTTCTATGACATTGACCCTTATCAATTTCTCGCTGCCAGCACACATGTCGCTCAACAAAACACCTCCCGGGAAAGAGAATTGCCGGCATCGTACGGTACCCAAGTGTTTCCCGATACCACACAGAGAATCATCCTCCTGCTCGAGACCCCGACAGCTGGCTTCAGCGAAGACGATATTATTGGTGAGCTCCAGTTTGTCTTTCTTACCGGCACACTTATGAGCAACCTGTCATGCCTAGAGCAGTGGTGGCACTTGGTACTCAAGATATTCCTTCGTGCCCACCGGCTCGTTCTGTGTCGCCCTCGCCTCTGCTGCTCCCTGATTCAGACCCTCCATGACCAATTCACATATCTGGATCGCCATGTTGTTGGTGGCTTTTCGCCCAGCTCGGGTGTTATCAGCGGTGGCGCAGACGAAGAAGGCGGAGCAAGCATATTCGATGTAAAACTGCACGGCGCTATACGTCTCCAATCATCACTGGCTGCCTACAAAAGCATGCTCACAGGCGTGCTTCTACACCTCAGCCGGCTGGCGACCTCTGAGCAAGTTGCTACCGGCCAGGCCTTCGCACACCTCGAAGCCTGGCTCTTGCAGCGTGGCTGGGATCTACGCGACGACTGCATGCCGCATGCTGGCCAGAGCGCAACACCAGATAGCAGCTACAATGAAGAGGGGGCTGCTAGCTATGATAGTAGCAACGACAATACATGGGCCCGGACCGCCCTGCAGCTGGACTCAGATGAGGAAGACCAACCTGTCCTGGTTGAATTCGACAAAAATGGACGTGAGATAGGGCTGGTCTCGTGGGATTGAAGCTGGTTTGGAGCTCCAATCGTGGGCGGCATTCGATGACGATCGTATTACGGGGTTGGACAACCTCGATAAACGGGTTATTTACTAGTCTATACACGTGGCTTCGTCTGGATTACTGCCATCTCGTCGCCTTTTAAGAGCCTGGCCGCTATCGACCTCGCTTCGTAAAAGAATGACAGAGATAGAGCCCCAGGCACATCCATCAATTTCCTTTTTTATGTACTCCTACGTCCATCCGGCAAGCGATACCAAGGGAGGTGGTGGGAGCCACCGCATCACTTGTAATCCCAGTGACCTAGTAACTCGTGGACCCAAAAAAAATTGGTGTCCCCCAAGCGAATCGCACACCAACAAATCAACGAAAACGGTCGAAAAGACAGTAATTTTCTTCCATTCCACAAGGGTGCGAGATGAGGTCTCTTCTGAACTCCGGATAACCGATAAAACCCGTGCCTACATCAATGCAACTCCCCATTCTTTTCCAAGCAGTCGCGGCGGCCATCCGCTGCCGACTGGTCCAGCTGAGGAAACTGAGCATCCAAGCCCAGTACAAGCTTTGAGCCACATCTTCTCCACCCCCACCAATAGGTTCGTCTTAACGGTACGACTTCTGGAAGCGCGCTCTGGCACCCGGGCCACCAAACTTCTTCGGCTCGCAGCGACGGTTGTCGGCAACGAGGAGAGTCCGGTCATCTGTTGCCCATGTGTTAGACCAAGATTGCAGGGCTGACAATTCTTCGAACTTACACTGAACAAGAGCCTGCTTAAGCTGAGTCTTGGAGTGCTCATCGACATACTAGACAAAAAGCATGTCAGTGTCTGACTCTCAGATGAAGATCAAACCCAAGGAAGCACCGTGTTCCAGCCATTGGAACCGTCATTGCTGCTCCCCCTCTGGGACCGGAACTCACACGCTGGAAGTACGCGATGAGGCTCTTGCTGATGGCTTGTCGGATAGCGTAGATTTGCTACGTAGAGTTAGTTGTCTGACGACACGCCTTGAGATTATTCCAGAGCATACCGAAGTGTGACCACCTGTAATGGGTACAAAGGGCTTGGTTAAAACATGAAATTATGTCTGTTCTTCGGGGGTTCGAATCATACCTCCAGACACACGGACACGGATCTATCACAGGTCAGATAACATGCGCATAGAAGCAACCCGCCGGCTGCCGCCACAAAACCAAGAGCGTAGGAGTGTGCTGGAAACTTACATCAAGGTTGGCAAACTTGTCAAGGCCAACAACCAGAACCTAGTAGAGCATACTGTATTAGAATGTGCTCGATCGGTTTTACGCCCAACCCAGGTCCCTCTGACATACAGGCTCATAAAGCTTCATCCGAAGAGTCTCCGGTTGGACCACTGCCGAGAAAGTTAGCTATCGTGTCGCAGGCAGTCGATGGGCCAGCCAATGGCGATCCGTACGTTGAAGGGGGCGGCCGTTGACCTTGATCTAAACAGAACATCGATTAGCACATATCTTTCGACGAAGCAGTCCCTTTGCGCAAATAATCCTTACCAGGCCCTGACCCGGCTCACAGCGAGCCACCGCCGTTGCGGTTTTCTGCAGATCGACTGGTTAGCTAAATGCGCGCAAGGTCGAGAGATTGTTCGCTGAAGACGAGCAGCGCACCTTCTTGCCGAAGCAAATTGTCCGCTGCTTTACCGCCATTGTGATTGTTTGTCGAGGGATTTGCTGTTGAGAAGTCGGTCGCTCGGTCTCTGGCAAAGAGTTTTCCAGGTTCGAAGAGAAAAATGGCCCCAGCGCGGCAGCTTTTCGAACTTAGGGTTGTGGGATATTTTTTGCACTAATCCTTAAGCAGCTAATAATTGTCATGTGACACTCGCCTCATCAAAACCATGTGACTCAATAGATCCTTATCGGTTCACGTCGTCGCTTCCGGTTTGACCTGGTGCTTAGTTTTGCATTCACAATGTCACGAAAGGGCGTGGGGTTGGCGGCGTTCGATAGGTCCCGCATAACGTCGGCGCAGTATGCCTCTCACGGATCCAACCTCCGGCTGACGAATGCGCAAGCGTTGCAGACCCAGCTAGACGTGTTTCGCTCTTTGCTACAACAGTTTGCCCAGACGCATGCCAAAGACATCCGGTCGAACCCAACGTTCCGAGCACAGTTTGCTCGAATGTGTTCAGCTATAGGAGTAGATCCACTTACTAGCAGCAACAGTTCGTCCGGTGGCTCTATATGGGCCCAGCTGTTGGGGCGTTCTGTCAACGACTTTTATTTCGAACTGGCAGTACGCGTGGTAGAAGTGTGCACTGCAACAAGGGCCGAGAATGGCGGCCTCATCGAAGTTCGCAAAGCCAGAGACCTCATTGAGAGAGGCCGCATGGACGGTGCGCCTGAGGTGACGCAGTGAGACAACCCCCTGTCCTACCGTTCCCCTATCGGCCGAATGGTTCCTGACCTGCTTCGCCTTACGCTAGAGATGACATACTCCAAGCTGTAAATACTCTCCAGCCACTTGGGTCATCCTATTCGATAGTCAAGGTCGGAAGTAAACCATACATTCGATCTGTGCCTCGAGAACTTAACACGGACCAAAGCGCCGTTTTAGAAGCAGTACAGATATTGGGGTACGTGAGCCCTTCCATGCTCATGGTGAATCTTCGCTGGGCCAGGGCACGCGCGCAAACGGCGATAGACGACCTTGTCGGCGATGGCATGCTATGGGTTGACAAATTGTCCGCTGAATGGGAGTACTGGAGCCCTGGGTTTATACTGGAAGGCCATGACGCGGTTATAGACGCCTGATGTAGTAGATTGGAAATTTCAAGAAGACGGCCATATAATGAACGATGTCCATTGACCATTCAAACATGAGGCTATGAGTGCTACATATAAAATGCACAATTTTGAGTTATTGCCAACGACAGTCACTTACATTGCAAGAAGTCCCAGAGCGAGGTGATAGGATCAAGGGAAGCCATTTCCGCAACAACGTACTACGAAAAAACATTAAATACCCTATCTTCACACACAAAACACATAGAATGCACACAACCAAACCAAACAAACGGACGTCTCCCGTCCGTTTGCGAACAATAACCTAAATATTCGCATGTCCCTTCCATAGCCGAATCAGGTGGCATTCGGAAAGCCATGGAACCCGGCATGTGATTCCAAAGTCCTCGTCGTGAAACGATGTTCCCAAGGGAGCAGTTTCTAATGACCAGTAGCACCTTCCCAGATCTATTTCAGGTTGTCCGTCGGCAGAAAAAGGCGGGGTCGGATATTCGCTTTGGGCCTGACGGTTTGTTTAATAGGAGGGGTTCTGGCCACCCATCGAAGGCGGAGGTGGGTAGTCTTCGGGGCGGCCAGCAACAGAGCCACCGCGGCCATCACCGAAGTGCTTCTTGCGCAGAGCAGCAAGGCGCCTCTTCTTCGTAACGGTATTGATGTAAGTGCCGATGATGAACGACACCAGATTGAAAAAGGGAATCCAAGCGTTCTCGGGAAGGAACTTCTGGGCAAAGGCCAGGCAGATAGGACTAGTGATCCAAGACACTCGCATCACCTTCCAGAATCCCACACGAACCGTAGCACGAACTTGATGATAAGTTCGCGCACCGGCGATCCAAGCCATAGCAGTCAAATAAACCGTGTTCTGGATCGGTGCGACCTGCGTTCGGAGATGTCAATATACTGTCGTGAGCTCCGAATAGGGACACCGAATGTGAGTGGGAAGAATTGATTAGGCACTTACAATGAAGTTGCTCACGAGGATCTGCAAGATCTTGGCGCGCAGACTAGTATGGCGATGGAATGCCTTCTGGAGACACCAGATCAAGAAGTGACCAAGCGGTGCGCTGACTAGGGCTCCATATGCTGCCATCTTGGGCACGCGTGACGTGAAGTAGTTGCCATGCTTGTTGCGGTCCTTGGCCAGCCAGGAAGCGAGAAGCTCTTGGGCGCCGGCAAGAGTGCCCGCCGTGAGCATCTTTGTCCGCAGTGGATTCTCTTCGAGCTGCTTGATGTACGCCTAAAGGTGGTCAAGTCAATATTTTTTCTTTTGCCGAGGAGTTCTTGCCGACGTCGGCCAAAACCTACAGCAAGGTAGCCCTTGGTGCCGGCATTGTACTGGCCTCCAGTCAGGGCGGTGCCGACAGCTTCAGCGACAGGATGCTTCCCGCTGGTGCCGGGAAGGGGGGGTCCGCCGGCGAGGCTGCTGGCGATGGGGTGCTGCAACGGCCGACTAAGGGGCCCAGCAGGGCCCTGCTGCTGCTGGAATGTGTCCCGCTCGACTTTGAAAGACATGGCGACCGAGTTTCAAATCGGCATCAAACCGGCATGTGGGAGGCGGAAAGGGAGAGCTGGGGAATGTGGACGAATGGATTCCCGGCGGCCAAACACACTAGAAGCGAGACTGTTGTTGTTAGTGATCACTTCTGCGATGTGGCAGGACGGTCGCAGAGTCAGGCGAGTGTGGATGTGGGTGTGGAGGCTGGTAGGATGTCGTTAAGATGGATGTGCAGGCGACGAATGAGCCTTTGTTTACGGTAAGGGCAGGGCTCTGCGCAGCAGCGGGTTGAGCCGACTGAACAGCGAAGGGAGGCTGGAAATGCAGTGTGAAGAGGCACCTTCATACGTGCACAAGGGTGAGAGTGGAATCGGAAGACTTACTGTGTACGCGTACGGGTTCGACAGATTACGACGGGGATGAAAGACAGACGCCGTGAGAGGTGGAGTTTGGGGGGAGTTGAGCTGTTTTTGTTTGTGTTGTGGTTGCGAGCACCAGGGCTGGGCGTCCGGGAGACAAAAAAGAAGGGGTCGGTCGCCGGAGAGCGGTTGGTTGGCGTGGCGGGGCCACCGGCAAGTATTAGCGTGCTCGAGTAATGTGTACCCGCGCCGCGGTCTTTCGCTGAGGCGATACTCCAAGCCAGGGGCCCAAATTAGGTGAGCGGAGCCACGCGCGAAGCAGCATAGCCTGGCGTTGCGATTGGCCGTACGCGGCAATGTTGACCCTTGTACTCGTCCATGTTGTCATGGCTCAGCTGGGCGCTGACACGCGCTATAGTCGAGGCCAGGCCCGACGCGACATCGCGTTTTGGTAGAAACACCCCATGAAATCTACTCGTACGGAGTACAGACGGACTGTACATAATATGTACAAGTACGAGTAAATTATTATTAAGCCCAACTGCACATGGCTGCTGCGGCACCTTGAACAAGCTGAAATAATTACTGTACTCCGTAGGCCCGCCACCTCTGTACGAGTAGGCACGACACGTCTCTAAGGCACAATCCACGCGGTCGTCCTGGCCAGCCCACCCTTTCCTTAAGAATATACATTGCCTTGTTCTGTTTGGTAATGGACTTCTGACAGCCAGCGACTGGCGTTATGGTGAGGAATCAATGTACATTAGATACTTAGCTATAGAAGAAAAAAAACAATAGCAACCATCCAAATATTGTTACTATTAGGTGATGCCTACCAGCACTATCTCTGCTACCCGCCACCACCAGGGCTAGCTCGCAGGCTGGCTAACAAGCAGGTCGTCAGGTATGTCCGCTGAGAGGTCACCAAGCAGATCAGTAAGTAGATCGGTCGGCAGGCCAGTAGGCAGACCAGAAGTCGGGGACGAGGCGGGCTGTCGATTGACGCTATGGTCAGTAGTTGATTTTGTGATATTCAGGTGAAACTAAGTGTGGTATAATCAAGGCGTGATCGTTCGTGAAACTTCGTACCGATATTTCGCGGACAAGTCACACGTGACTGCACAAAAAGAGTATGTATGCCTGCGAATAAACGTACGTAGCTCAGTAGTATTCTTTATATAAAGATTTTGAAGGTGCGATATAGAGATCCCCTATTCTTATTACTGGCCGGCCATGCTAGGAAAGGACCAATTGCAATAGATATCTTACAACGTATGTGATACAGCTCCTGCCTAAAGTGCAATAATTCTGTAGTAGGTAAATGCCCCTACACATATACAGTGGTCTGTATTGGTACATGTGTACGGAGTACAGTATCATAGAAACGTGATCAGGAGGGATCATGTGGTGGGGCAGAGAGCTTTCTGCTGGTGGCTTAACAAGCTCCGCTGGCGAACCCCGCCACATAAGGACGACAAATGATCAGATACTCCGTACATACGAGTACATATTATGTACTCTCTTTTACCTTGCATAATCAACTAGCATTTATCTTACAAGTACGCTAGCCGACATACATAGGCAGCTCAATAATATTTGCAACACTACAAACCACCCCTGTTTCTAAGAAATAGTGCCGCCACGCCCTGAAGTTCTGCACTTTACGACAGTATGGAAATTCCAATGTTGCCCATCGATATCTGGTGGCTCATTTGCGGAGAGCTGACAGCTCGGCGAGACTTCAACTCGCTTTATAGCCTCGCTGTTACAAACCAGATGATGGCGAGCCTCGCACTCCCGAGTTTGTACAGGTGGGTGATAACCTCGAGCCATTGGCAGGCCACTTCCCAGATGAGCAGACTAGATCGATATGAGTCGCCAAGTTTGGGCTGAATGGACGGTTCGGCTAATTGTCTTATGTAGCATTCATGAGCTAGCATCTACCGATGCCTCGATCGATGGCAAGAGGAAGCTGGCCACTCTGTGGCGTTGTATTATTCTATCGGGAGTTGGGAAAACTGCATTTCCCTATTGTCTGTGGATTCGAAACCTGAAACTGGGAGATCTGAATGAACTTCTGAGTGATATTGCACCCTCGCAACACCTACGAAACGCGTTCTTCAAGGGAGACATGAGCTCCTTTGAGTTGCTGCACAAGGATTCTCAATCACATGTAACAACAAGAAGAAATCGGCCACGGCTTGACCTACAAGGCGTCAGTGAGAAAGCTGGAGACACCATTACGCAGCTTGTCAAAGAGGTGGCTGATCGCGAAAACAAGGCCGCGGGCTTGACACATCTAGAAGGGAAATATATCCCGATGAACGTACTCCCATTATGGACTTCGAGGCTCGCAACTTTAACGACCCTGCATATACAGGACGGCTCTGTGATTGGGGAGCAGGTCGCCGCCTCCATCCGAGATAATTGTGCAAATTTCAAAGAGCTTACTTGTTTTTATTGCGATGGCCCGTCTGTGGACGAGGATCTTGCGTCCTTCTTCAGAACTATCAGGCCCAACTCCCTGGAGATATTTGGTGTAAGCAGCAAAAACCGCCTTGGAAAGGAGGCCTTTAATGCCCTCTCGTTACATGCTGCTTCACTCAAGAGACTTCGTCTATCTGGGCTCCAGGCGGCAGCGTTTGGGTATCTTGGCTCTCTGAAATCATGCGTCTTTCTTGAAAACCTCGAGCTGGAAGGCGAGAGGCATATGGCTTTGGACTGGAAACTATCACGTCCCGACTCATTTACTGCTGCCGCCTCGTGGCTGGGCTCCTGCGCACGACTCACAGACCTCAAACTCTGGCACGTTCCTAATGCAACCAGTTTATTGATGGATATTTTCAAATCACCGGTAGTTCATTTGTTGACTCTTGACTTAAATGTCATTGATGCAGATGATGAATTTTACTCATGTCTTGGAAGCCAGACAACACTTCAAAGGTTCCTTATGCGGAGTGTCGACTTTCTCCCCGACTACCCATCGCCACAATATTCACAGCTCATCAACTCCTTATGCAAGCTACGTCAGCTGAGACTATTGGACATGCTACAAACGGCAATCATGCCGGACGATGTCAATGTCCTGGCCTTGGCGCTTGAACACCTGGAGGAAATAGGTTTTGATGGAGAGCTGTTTGACGACGCGATCTTTGATACGCTTCTTACGATACGCGGTCTGAGGAACGTCAGCATTAGTGCGACCACTTCGTTCACATTCGATGGCATACTTCGTTATATCGACCATCTCGGATCAAGAAAGTTGCCAATGGGCGAGTTTAGCCTGTCCATCATGAACCAGTCATTGCAGACAAGACTTTCGCCGGAGCAGATCAGCTTCCTGACTACACATGCAAACACGACACTTGGTGGGAGACTCGAAATTGAACATGTAGAAGAAGACCATGAAAGTGATTTCTCAGACTAGAATACGGAAAATACCATTATGGGCTAAGCTTGCTACTCAACTCCCGAGTAATTTCTTCGACATCGACATTTAAATATTCTCGGAGAAATTTCCCGATGTCTGTGTTTTCGACATTGCCCCTCAACTTCTCAGCTGCCGAGCCGCCCGAAGCATAAATGTTTACATCAACAGCTGAATGGCCATGGGTGCTCCAACCGACATGTGCTCTCAAGCTCAGAATGTTGGCGAATGTGATCACGGAACTTTCTGGGTTTTTAGCAAGCAGCTCCAACTCTTCGTCTGCAGCGTCGGTGATCCCAAGGTGTGGGACGAGTAGCTCGGCGTTTATCCAGCGTGTTAGCGATTGAAAGTCGATCATAGAACCGTTCGCGGAGAGAGAGTTTATGTGATCGCGCAAGAGACTGGCGAGGTGCTCAGAGGAAGCTTTGGCATTGGCCAGAAATTTCGGGTACCAATTGTAAACGGGAAGATGTCCTGGCTCTTCTATAGACCACAGTCAGGAAAGGCGACGGGAATAGATAACATGAAAAGAGTGGGAAATCACTCACGTAGGGCTGTCGAGAGGCCGCCTGTTTCATGGTCGCTTGTAGAAACCACGACTCCATCAATGGAGCTCTGCTCAAGGAAGTCTAACACAAGCTGGAAGGTCTTGTCGTATTCCAGAACCTCGCGTACCTGCGCCGCAGGATCGTTGATATGGCCAGCATGATCGATTCGACTGCCCTCAATCATGAGAAAAAAGCCTTTGTCACTATCCTCCGTTGCCCTTTCCAGGGCACGTAGCGCAGTGCCGGCCATCTCACTCAGGCTTGGATATGTACCTGCCATGTTGCGGCGATCGAGCTCGAAAGGAATATCGCCTCTTGCAAACAAGCCGAGAAGGGGAAGGCTCACGTTGTTGCCCGCACCAAGAGACTCGAAGCCCACGCGGTCGTCCAAGTATACCCAGCCTTTATGTTCTGCAATAGAGGCAACATTCACATCGTCCTGTCGACAGCTGCCCTGCGAAGTGTTCGGAAGGAAATGGCAGCGGCCACCGCCCATCATGAGATCCACAACGTGCCCCAACGGGCCGTTGCCGATCTCCTGTACTGCGATCTCGTCCATCTGGGAGCGGTCGTTTACATGGCTGGCAAAACATGCTGGAGTGGCATCGGTGATGTCGGTAGTGACAACGAGTCCAGTGTGATAGCCGGCACGCTTGGCAGCCTCCAGCACGGTGCCGCACGGGGTGAAGCCAGGAAGCATGCCGATGGCACCATTGTATGTCTTTCGTCCACATGAAAATGCGGTGGCGCCGGCAGCCGAGTCGGTCACTAGACTGTTGCTTGAACGGGTGCGGCTGGTACCCCAAAAGTGGCGATCCAATGACAAGGTGTCGTTAATGGGGATGTCCTGTGTCAGCTGACGAAAGGATCGCGTCAGTGATAACGACGCAGGGCCCATGCCATCTGACACCATGAAAATTAGATTTCGCTTGCTTCCCCGGGTAGGTGGTTGTCGCACCGCCCTTGGCGATGTCTGCTGTTGGTGCTGTACCCATACGACCAAGACGATGACGGCTGTAGTGGCTAGCAAGGCCCAGGCAAAAAGGAACAGTTCGCGCAGCCGAATAGATAGAGACCCCATACGGGCCGCTGATGTTCGCAGGGCAGAATCCTCGTCGAGATCGTCATATCGTTCGGAGTCTTCTGAGGGACGCGCCTGGGCAAGGAGAGGCGTTCGAGCGGAGGGCTTGGGAGGTCAGCAGTGCATCTTTGTATACTCAAAAGGCGACATAGTATTACCATGGTATTTTGTGGGCTCTGGGTTCCAAATGTCATGAGAATTGAGAGGGAGCCGAGGTCGCCCGAAAGACTCCGGGCGAGCTTCAAGCTGTTCCAGGCAATAATCAAGCATCGCCGTGCGATATGTGTACAGGCAAATTATCAGCCACAGAGGAACGCCACACTCAATAAACAATACGAATACTGCTGCATTCACGATAAGGGCATGCATGTACATAGCCATTATCCAGGTGCGCTCCTAGTGTCTACTGTTCGGCACTGCTTAGGGAGGCCGCACCAAAAAGTGCCAGTGCAGCATACGCGTAACTACTCATACTAGTAGTAGGATACTACGGCAGTCAATATTGCACAGAAATTAGAGGCATAGGCCTTACTGTTTGTTAGTAGTTTTTCTTAAAGGTGGTGTTGATGTCGCGAGACTGCTCTACGAGTATGCGAACGGAGTACGTCGTACGGAGTAGATTGGCGGCATCACTACGAGTGGATCCAGCCCTCGATGTACATATGTGTCTTTATTAGGTGCTAGCATCCTACTAATGCATGCATTCACAAGCACCCACCGAAGTACCGTTGATTCGAAGCGTCGCTCACTCTATTAAACTACGTCGTACACATGCTCACAGGCGTGTTTCGACCTCGCGTACAAGTCATACTCGTACTTATATTCATTAAACCATTTACGGCTGTGAAGTAGCAAGCCTTGTTTTGATACCCATCACAATCTGAAGGGATAGTCATCGAGCCATGGTGCACGTGACTACGGCCACAAGAAGCAAAATATTATCGGTGTAATTTACGACCGATTATTAGTACGGAGTACGGAGTACAAGTAATACTCGTACGTCGTAGGGAATTCTCACAAGCCCACCCTTGACGCGACTAGCATCTAACGCGCCAAGAATTAGGTAAGTTTACTGGGCACTTCTTGATACTGCCATGCCAACTGAAATCAAGCATCGAGGGCTATCAACTTATTTCGTATCGCTTCTGTATTCACTCATTGCTGGGGAATATCCCAAGTCAGATCGATATGGCCATTGTAACATTTACTTTAAGCGATGAAAGTATCGTGGCCTTCCAAAATGTGCTCGCCTGCATCTTAAGGTTGAGCGAGGATGTCTCGTTCGACGCCAAAAAAGATCAAGCACGTCTAAACTCCCTGCTACCTTACTACTTCACGACTCCGATCGGTTGGGATATATCTAATATGAGACGATAGCTTGTACTCAGCGCGTTGAACTCAACAAAGTCTGCCTTTGTTTCCTTCACTTTCTCTTCTCTGCACTTCTCCCGGTATCATTACGAGGGCAGTTCCAAATTCCCGGACAGATTTTACTGCATTATTTATATTCGGGTTCGTCTTTGGCCACCTACTTTCTTCAATGCGCTTCTTCTATGCAGAAAAACCACTGGCTGTCCCGCACGGCTGACACTTACTGTACCAGGCTCTATTGTCGATATTTCGGACCAGAGCTGGCGGAGACACGAATAGGGGAGCCAATTCAGAATCCAGCATTGAAAGGTGCGATGTTTCGGTCCACGATGGACCAGGAAAGAAGAGCCGGGTTGTCGCCAAAATTGCGTGGAGAAATGGTGAATTACTACTACAAGGTTTGGGACGATCGAGCAGCCACTTACTTTTAGCCACACAGGCATCACTGCCACGCATGCCATCCCATTCGAGGGAAAATCTCCTACACATGCGATATTCGATGAAGCTAAGGCTTCCAATCATTGGTCTATATCAGCCCACACACTACGACGGTTGATGGAGTATTTTGGACCCAAAGTCGAGCTCGTCGACATTAACACCGACGGAAATCAAGTCGTTAACCTCGCCTGCTTCACAGAGAAACAGTACGCAAAAACAGACGGTGAGACTGGGAATACTTGTACATGGTTAGCAGGCTATACTTCCGCTAACTCTAGATGCCTGATCAAGGTTTGTTGAACATGAACCTACGCACTTCAATCACCGTGAAAATGGATGAGTTTGATTTTGTCGACGTCGAAGATGATCACCATATCATCATAAACGTGAAAGACTTCCGCGCAATTCTGCAGCACGCTTGTACAACCTCTAGTAGCCTGCACGCATCCTACTCGGAACCTTGGTGTCCTTTGAAATTCTCCTACGACGAGAACAATTTGTTCTGTGATTTCATTTTGGTGACATCTGGCAATAAAGCGAATTATGAGGCGGATAGGCAGAGGAGCAGAACAAAGATAGGGAGCCGAACGGGGCTGGATGTTGAAGCTAGGCCTCTCACAGTTGATATGCCTAGTTCGAACAGCAGGACGATGAGGATGGATCCGCACTCCTCCGTGGCCAACGACCTTGAGGCCTCCACACCTTCGCTACCGGGGCCATTTGCTACAAGCCACTCTGGCTTTGAAATACGACCGCGTCTTGTCCCGCCATCTACCACCAGAGCGGACGCCCTATATGAAGGAGACAGTCAGTGGGAGCCAGTGAATCCCGAAGAATATGACCCTGGATACGTCCAGATCGAGTGGGACGAGAGCATGCAACCGGTATGTGCACCCTACCTCCCACCTGCTGATATAGAGCCTCCGGCTGAAACATAAAAACAAGGAATTAAGCTTTGTTCCGACAAGCGGCGGCCAAGAAGGCCAAGAAAACATGCAAACAGCACCTGCGGAGACCGACACGTCAGAATTGGACCCAACACAACGGCTTACACAAGTAAGGAGTTCTGTATTTATGAAACGGCGCCCCTTAGCAGATCGCTGACTGTATAACTAGGTTCGGGGATACGGCCTATTCCAATAGAGAACCCACTCCGGCATTAGAAGCAGCATATAAATCACGAACTATTTTGCCTGGAACCCGCTATAATGACCCAGCTCGTAGCACAACCAGCGCCGATAGCTGTGATACAAGCCCCAGGAGGTAGAAATTTAGATGTTGCGACAGTGTTCCGTTGCCCCTTGGCAGCGCTCCCTTTCTTGACTGGTCCACAGTTGCCATGCTCGCCCCAACCCCATGCCAGTACGTCACCTGTATCCAGGAGCGAGAGAGCATGCTCACTCCCTGCTGCGATCTGCAAGGCCTTCTGTGGGGCTGGAGACATATTCAGAGAGTAGTCATCCCTTCCCCAGCACAAGAGTTCTCCGTTGCCCATCAAAATCAAAATGTTACTCCACCCAGCCCGAATGTCTTTCCACCCGGGAACTGCTGATGGGGCTTCTGAAACAATATTCCATTTGTCCTGACCAATGATGTGAACCTGGCCACTCTCACAATCACCTAGTAGGCAAGTAAAATATTTGCCGCAGACTGCTCTCTTCACCGGAAAGCCGATTCCGTCAATCCTCCGAGGTGAAAATACGGTTATGTTCGGGCTTCCGAGCTCCCCTTTCCTGCCGTCTCCCCATCCATATACGTCGCCGTTACTCAAAACGACAACGACACGGTTCACGCAAGCTGCGATGTCCATGATCTCAGAATCAGCTGGCAGAAAGTTCGGTAGTTCTGTACCATAAGGGTCACGAACAATAAGCGGTCCTTGACCCAGTTCGCCCTTCCCACCAAGTCCACAGCTGAAGATCCTGGTATTTCTGCCATTTTTATCAAGCATGGAAAAAATTGAGGCGTCCCAGGTCGTTGCGATATTGCGCACGGACCCCATATTTTTGGCGCCGTCTTCTGGTCGCCCAAATCTCATCTTGGAAAAATAAGGCCGGGATGATCGCTCATCTGCAAGCATATGTCCGCAAGCGCCACTGCTTGAATTTCCTGCCCAGTATATGTTTCCATCGCCGTCGAGAAATAGAGTGTGATTACCGCCGGCTGACACACATTCGACAGAATCCGGAGCCTCGCCTTCCCACAAAACCGGCTTTGGCACAGATACATCTTCCGAATGACCGATTCCTAGCTGGCCAGATCCATTCGAACCAAGAGAGAATATATCCACCATATTCGACTTCCGTTTGGGTTGCAAAAGTTTGCGAGGGCCAGACAATTATTACTATGATGAAGCTCGCAATGTTATTGCTAGTACGCGAGCGGAACAAAGTATTGCCGAACCAACGACCCATAAATCAGAGCTAGAAAAGGCCAGCTCCAAAACAGAACACAAAAATTCTTCTCTTCTCTTAACAAAAGTGTCTGCTTTTGTTATGTGATCGCAATTTTTTATTGCGCGCTATGGCCTCAACAAAAGATGCTGTACCACTGAGCATGAAGGGCTTCACCATTGGCCTCATAGGTATGGGCGACATGGGAAGGATGTATGCCCTTCGGCTCAGTGCTGCGGGTTGGAGGTAACTTGTGTGAATTTACCCTTTAATGCTATTCTCAAGGTCAGTCGCCCTTTTTTCCTGTCTTATCGTTAGATCCCCTTGCTATGATGACTTGAGCGCATTTGGCTCGAGTATTGTCGACAGCTCGGCGGGCCGGCTATTCTGGTCTCCCGCCAGCTGTTGACTTTCCTTGATGAAAAATCTCAGCTACCTTAACAATATTTGTCTGAGCAACCTTTCGGGGCATGGATCCGTCTTCCTGAATGTGTAACGCCTTGAGTTACCAGTGCTGACCTCAATACTTGTTTTTAGAGACAGAACTGTTTTGCTGCCTTCACTAGACTCCTGCCTGTGAGGATCTGTCCGAACCGCGTCACTGATACGGATGGAATTGTAGGATCGTGGCGTGTGATAGGGAAGAAAAGTACGAAAGCTTACAAAAAGAATTTTCCGAAAATGTACGGTTCTTCAACGAGTGTTATTTCCCTTGAATGTGACATGATTCATACTGAGAACACTCAAAGAAAAATATAACAATTTTACGCGACGGTCACCTGGTCTCTCGAACAAGCGACTACATCATTTACAGTGTGGAAGCTGCGGCCATTGGTGGTGTTGTAAAGGAATATGGCCCATGTATGCCATATCCATAAATTTTGTTGTCCCCCACGACGGACTGATGTCTTGACCCACCAACTTGGATATCCTACTGATATTTTATGGTGCAACAGCTACGAAACAGAATGCGATCGTCGGTGGTCAAACATCGTGCAAAAGCCCCGAGATGAAAGCGTTTGAAGAATACATCCCCTGCGATGTTGATATTGTCTCGTGCCACTCTCTACACGGACCAAACGTCGACACACACGGTCAACCTCTTGTAAGTATCCCTGTGCTGTAGCAGTTTCACTATGAGGGAAGACCTTGATGCCAAAGTAGGCAAATGTGTGTAGGTTTTGATCAAGCACCGGGCGACCGACGAATCATTTGCCAAAGTTGAGACTGTTCTCAGTTGTCTTGGCAGTAAACACGTCTACCTGACGGCAGCGCTCCATGATCGAATCACGGCAGATACACAAGCTGTGACACACGTGGCCTTTTTATCCATGGGCAAGGCATGGCATGCCATGCAGCAGTTTCCATGGGAGGGTGTGCGATATGTCGGTGGCATCGAGAACGTCAAAATCAATTTGATGCTGCGGATATATGCACAGAAATGGCATGTTTATGCAGGTCTAGCGATCATGAATCCGGAAGCACGGAAGCAAATCGCTCAGTACGCAGCGAGCACCACCGAGCTCTTCAAGCTTATGCTGGAGGGAAGATCGGACGACCTGCGCAAACGTGTTTACGCAGCGAAAGATAAAGTATTTGGCAGTCCCGAACACCCAAAGTGGGCGGAGAAGCCACTACTGAATGATCGGTTGCTTGATCGCTTTGGGCTGGGAGAACGTCCAGAGAGCGTTCTCCCTAACAATCACTTGAGCCTCCTAGCCATGGTAGATTGTTGGAGCAAATTAGGGATCGTTCCCTACGACCATATGCTCTGTTCGACACCACTGTTTCGCTTGCGACTTGGCGTGACAGAAAACCTATTTCGGGACTCTGCGAAACTGGACGCTGCGCTTCGAGTTGCCATCGAGGACAATACATTTCGTTCGGATGACTTGGAGTTTACATTTGCGGCCAGGGGATGGGCTGAGTGTGTGAATATTGGCCATTTCGACACTTGGAAGGAGAGGTTTGATGTTACCCAGAAGTTTTTCCAGCCCAGGTTTGCCGGAGCAGTCCAGGTTGGCAACGAGATGATGAAAACGTTGCTTGCCACACTAGAATAATACCTGGGTCAATGTCACGTGGATGATGGTAGCTCGAGGTGGGTCCCCAAGGTGTCTCGTTAATTTAAGAAAATGAAATCCAAGGCGCGCGTTTCACCTGCTTGGCCACAGAAAAGTCAACATTGGCAATATCATTTTCTCACCTTTCCTTTTTCCGTTCTCATTGGTTTGGACAGCCGCGAGATACTCATTTCTTGCATATTATACTAAGCGTATAAGGTCCACTACACCAGCATTACTTTCCTTGTCTGTTTAGGCTGGATATCAAACAGAAGGCGCCTGTCGACCAGGATAAGAAAGCAAGTTAAGAAGAGACTGCATTCAACGCCATGGGGATATTCAACCAAAAGGCCAAGTTTAAAGTTGCGGCTCCGACGATCCGCAAGATCGAGGTTCCTATTGAAACGGTAAAGTCGAAGCCACGACCTCGCGATTCTCGACCTATGATGCCCAATGGCGACAACTTAAGCATCCGTCGGGCTCCAAACACGAAAGGCAAAAGAAACCTGGGCTCATCACCGGCTGTGTCAACCTCACGACAAATTCGAAATACACTGTCGCCATTTCCAGCCAGTTCCGACGAAAAATATCAGAATAGCTCAGGCCAAGAGAGTGATCGCAAGCGCAAGCTAATGCGAGGAGGGTCTCATCGCTCTTCACCGGCAAGCGAGCGGGTCGAGTTTGACAACGATTCTGATACGGATGATAATGACTGGGAAGTCACTCTAAGTTCGCGGGGCCAAAGAAAACGGGCACGACTGGATGCGAGCCGGAGTGTGGACCTTGATCGCCATCTAGCACACCCTGCTT
This sequence comes from Leptographium radiaticola, assembly GCA_019925535.1. Classification (NCBI taxonomy): domain Eukaryota; kingdom Fungi; phylum Ascomycota; class Sordariomycetes; order Ophiostomatales; family Ophiostomataceae; genus Leptographium; species Leptographium radiaticola. The sequence continues at coordinate 594,258 of JADHKK010000016.1, read as the reverse complement.
TGACAGGCACATTGGCCGGCGGAGAGAACTTCAAGGAGAAAGATGCAAAGAGGCCAGATATTATACACGCCGCAACTGTAGCGTGCATATCACTCAAATGCATCCCTGTACTGGGCTCCACCGATGAGGACATCTCTGTGGTGCTGCAATACCCCGGGTCACAGCACCGAGAAAGGTAAGGATATACGCTTCACCATCTTTTCTCACTGCAACACAGCCCGGGCTCGGTAATATACATTACTGACTGAATTTGCAACCTTTGCCAGATACGAGCTCGTCTGGGGGAAAGATAAAATCGACGCCGTCAAGGATATATTAACGACTATACGATACACCGCAGAGATGTACTTAACAGATGAGCAAGCCGCCCCGTTTCTTGACCCAACCACCGGCATAGTGCGACAGCTAGAACGCGCCTCCAGCGACAAAGTGAAGGACGTAAAGATGTTTACATCAGCGCTCATAAACTACAACACTCGGTTGCTCTCATTGCTAGAAAGCGGCGTTGTGGCGTCCAATATCTCCCAGAAGCATGATTTGCCTAGGGACCTAACAGCCTTCATTCTTGATCAGGTCTATGACCGCACGGTGGCGCCAAAAGTCGACCTTCTCCGAAGGTATGAGAATGGAACAGACAACGTATACGGCGAGCTTCTCCACCCCTTCATCAGCGACATACTGGTGGATAGATTGCATATGGTGTCGGGCCAAGTTTTTGTCGATCTTGGTTCAGGTGTCGGCAACGTTGTTCTCCAAGCCGCGTTAGAAATCGGGTGCGAGAGCTGGGGCTGTGAAATGATGGAGAATGCCTGCAACCTGGCAGAGGTGCAAAAAAAAGAATTTGGAGAGCGATGCCGACTGTGGGGGATTGCTCCGGGCGACGTGCACCTCGAAAGAGGCGACTTTCGTTGTAATATCCCCATCCAAGACGCACTAAAACGGGCAGATGTGGTTTTGGTAAACAACCAGGCATTCACCTCCCAACTCAACGACGATCTCGTGAGGATGTTTCTGGATTTCAAGTCCGGCTGCAAGATTGTGTCGCTGAAGAGTTTTGTCCATGACCACAAAAGTGCGTCACACAACATAAACGACGTTGGCAGCACGATATTGGATGTCGAAGTGCTGACATACCCAGAGGGCTATGTTAGCTGGACTGGGGCGGCGGGGAACTTCTGTATTTCAACGAGGAGATGATGTCTCTGGGGCCTTGTCTCGGCTTCTTAACTCGTACATATTGCTGTTTATCCTCGAGAGAGATGAAGGGCTAACGCTTGCGTTACATGGATATTGGAAGGGAGCAGACATATTCAACAAGCTTCACTGGATAAGATGCTCAGGTACTTGACCTGTGCTCTTTAACTTTGAAAAAGAGGGCCGCAGCTCTGCCCCCTAAACAGATCAAAACGCGATCCTTGATTATTCCCGATCGGCACCTTCGATACCACAATGCCCACCCTTCTTTATGAACCTTTCGCAAAGAAGGGCTCATTTGCAATATTCATGGCTTCGGCTTCCTGGCTCATACGCTGCATCCAGCGATCGACCAGTTGTTTGTTTTCGTCCCGCGTCTTGTCTCTTTGTTGTTCGACAATGTTAAGCTGCAAATTAAGTGCAATGAGCTCGTCCTGAACGTCCTATAGCAGCAAGAGGCCGGTGTTAGTTCCAGAAAGCCGTCATGAACTAGGTGGAATAAGGTGGCTGTACCTCTACAAGCTTTGTCTTTCCGCGAAGTTCTTCGTCTCTATCCCGCACTTTGACAAGCAACGCATTTCGCTCGCTTGTCAAGGTCTGAATCGTGCGGCCGTCACTTCGGACACTGAGCCGCAATGATTCTAGCTCTTCTTCGGCAGCCTTCAGTCGTAGCTGAAGCTTTCCTTGCGATCGAAGGGCTTCGGCGAGATCTACCCGCAACTGAGCATAAGGTGCTTCGGCAGCTACAGCTGTAGGGGCATCCGGCCGTTCTCCCTCGCAAGTTTTGGCCGGGGCCGACTTGAGTAGCCCAATTTCTGCTTGAAGAGCGGTGACCTGATCCTGTAGCGTTGAACCTGCCAGCTAGTCAGTTGATATCCAAGTATGAAGCTGTCTAAGGGCATGGCGGTCAATTCGGATAGCAGGGTCGGTCGGAAGCATCGTACATGCAAAGATTAAGGTGGTATTGACTGGGTCGGCAACATCAGCTTCTTTGATTGAGGCTATGTACTCGTCGCGCCAATTGGGCATCTCCTTTCCACGCTAAATAGCGTAATAAAAAGAAAGATCAGAGTGCATTAGATATAATCTCCAAATGGCGACGGGCTTTGTCTGCTGTTTGACGTTTGGAAATGGAGACCTGGAGTCACGGAGATCCTGACCAGTGCGGAGACATGTGCTGCTGCACGTGCCACCCCTCATCAGGAAACTGCATTTCGGGCTAGCAACACATACGCGCCAGCTAGGCGTATCTAACAAGTCGTCACTGGCCTCACACCGCAATAATAGACACGCTGAGATGAGACAGCATGGACACGTCCCATCCCACCGCAGGCTGGGAGCAGGTTGGCGAAAGCTTTTACCGCAAGGTCCAGCTGTACACCTCGGTATTCGACCACGAGCTGAACCTGGACAACTATGTCGTCGCTGGGGCGCCGTATTCTGGAGCGATAGGTACGCGAGCCACGAGTCCCTGTCCAGCGATGATGAAAATTATCTGACTTATAATGCATATAGCACTGTGGCGTGACGAAAATAAAGTTATTGCCTACCAGACGAGGCAGGCGACAAAACCGAGCATTGAGATCTACAGCTCGGCGGGGAACCGCATCAGGAGCATCGGCTGGGATAAGGCTTCCGATGTCAAGGGGCTGGGCTGGTCGGATGACGAGAAGCTGTTGGTTGTCGCCAAAGATGGCACGGTGCGGTGCTACCTGAACCTTCAAGGTGACTTTACACAGTTCTCACTTGGCAACGGTGTGGAGGATCACGGCGTCGAGTCTTGCAGGTATGTGGTAGCGAACGCTACCTTCTTTGCAATGTCTACTGACGGGACTGTTGAAGGTTTTACAATTTTGGCATGGTCGCTTTATTGTCTAATAATGCTTTGGTATCTGTTTCGTCCTACGAGGAGCCTCGCCCAAAGCTCTTGGCCACGTGCCCGGAGGGCAAAGTTCATTCCTGGGCGCTAATTTCACCAAACCATACTCTGTCACGATCTGTCGAGGTTCTTCTGAGCGTTGGGCAGACTATTTATGTTGTCGATGCCATGGATTGCGAGGACCGGTTCCTTGATGTTGGCCCGTTTGCACATATCGCCGTCTCACCAAACGGAAAGTATGCGGCTCTTTACACTGGCGCGGGAATCGTTTACGTCGTCACCAGCGACTTCCAGACAAGGCTGAGTGAGCATCACTCCAAGTCTAAGATCCCACCCAAATATCTTCAATGGTGTGGAAACGACGCTGTTGTCATATCTTGGGAAGACGAAATCCATGTCGTTGGTCCCGGCGGCTCTGTCGCGAGGTTCTTCTACGATGGACGGATCCATGTTGTCCAAGGCAAGTCAATTACTTATCTGTGCAGTAGTTGCTAGCGGACTGACTGAAAAAGACATTGACGGTGTCCGAGTGATAGCCAACGATGCATGCGACTTCTTGCAGAAGGTGCCTGAGGTGACAGAAGAGGTGTTCCGGTTTGGCACCGACTCTCCGGCTTCAATATTGCTCGATGCTGTCGAACAGTTGGAAGCACAATCTCCCAAGGCAGATGATAATATTCAGCTCATTCGGTCTAATTTAACCCAGGCCGTGGACACATGCGTAAGTGCCTCTAGGTGGAGATAATGCTGCAAGGCTCTCGTTCTATTTCTAACCCAGTTGCCCTGTGAATATAGGTAAATGCCTCGGGCCAGGAGTTCAACGTCCACTGGCAGAAACAGCTTCTGAAGGCCGCCTCGTTTGGCAAGTCCGTGCTGGACATTTATAACAGCGACGACTTTGTCGAAATGTGCGATACTTTACGCGTCTTGAATGCCGTGCGGTTTTACGAAATTGGGCTTCCGTTGTCTTACGATCAGTATCAGTGCCTTGGGCCCGACGGACTCATCAAGCGTCTTCTAAACCGCCATGAATATCTTCTCGCTGTGAAAATCTCCGGTTATCTGCATCTACCCACGGATAATATATACGTTCATTGGGCCTGCGCAAAGGTGCGTGTAGGATCGGAGGATGATGACACGCTGTGCCAGATTGTTGTCGAGAAGCTATCTGGGAAGCCGGGAATCTCGTTTGAGCAGATAGCCCGAGCTGCCTATGATGAGGGGCGGGCTCGCCTGGCGACAGAGTTGCTCAACCATGAACCTCGAGCGGGACGGCAGGTCCCGCTGCTGTTGAGTATGGAGGAGGATGAGCTTGCTCTTGACAAGGCTATTGAATCTGGAGACACCGACCTGGTGTACTTTGTGATTGGTCAGATTCGGCGCAAACTCCCTCTGGCGGCTTTTTTCCGGGCAGTGAACAGCCGACCAGTCGCCACGGCTCTGGTAGAGTCCTCGGCGATGTGCGAAGGTGATAATACTCTGCTCAAGGATATGTATTATCAGGATGACCGCCGACAGAGCGGCGCGTCCGTTTTCATCCGCGAAGCATTAAAGCAGCCGGACAACCGGACAGCATCCGACAAACTGGTGCTGGCTGCTAAACTTCTGGCCGATAACCAGAAGGAGAGTGCTTTTGAGCTTGGAGCGCTCAAGGAAGCTACAACCCTTCTGAGGATGCAAGAGGCGTTTGACCGGGATCTGACGGACAGTTTCACGGGCTTGAGTGTAAATGGGACTATGTTCAAGCTTATTCGGCTCGGGTACCATGGACGCGCCAAAAAGCTTCAGAGTGAATTCCACGTCCCAGAGCGAGTCGCCTGGTGGATACGGTATGCTGCTTTTTCTGGTGCTTACCTGCCATATTCTGACCGTTGTCCAGACTTCGAGCTCTAGTTGCAAAACGAGGCTGGGATGAGATTGAGGACATAGCCAAGGCCAAGAAAAGTCCTATTGGCTGGGAGGTATGGACATCCCATTCTATCAGTAGTCGTTTCCTGTATCTCAGCACGTGTTTGCTCAGATATGATGCTGACATGTTGCCCAGCCTTTTTTCGAGCTCATTCTACAGGCGGGCAATCCCCGTCTAGCTGCAACGTTTGTGCCAAAGTGTACTAATTTGGAGACTGGTGCAAGTATTGCCATGTTCGAAAAGTGTGGACTGCGAGTCAAAGCAGCTGAGGAGGCTGTCAAGATCAAAGATGTGGATGCGTGGACTCGGATCCTGAATTCTGCGGGTAAGGGGACGACCGAAGGAAGAGAGATCGAGCAGCTGGGCCTGGCCGTGTTCAAAAAACAGTGAACCTGCCAATGCTTTCCGGATGACAATAAGCGGAATGTGGTCATTTTGGGAAGGCGATGATGTCGATTATCTGGTCTGCTGTTTTTTCAAGTTTACCCAAGACTGCATAATAGACTTCCTTTGCCCACACTCATATTTGTTCGGGTGCACATAAAGGATCAGGATCGCACCCACACTCTATACGAACGAGACGGTCCAGTTTCTGTGTATTCTGTGTGCGACGTTTACCCTATTAATAGCCAACCACATCGAGAAAGCGGTCCGTCACGACCAAAAAATGTCGCACCAAAAGCAAGGCCACCCCCCCAAAAAACAACAAAAAAACACACACAGAATAGCCAATAGAAAGCACAACTATACATGACGCCAAACGTATAAACACACATATCCAATGCTATCTGCAATGCTCCCGAAATGCAAGACAGACAGGACAGTGACCGTCCTGACAGCATCTCCCTTGCAGGCCGAGGGGACCGACCGCGTTCGTCCCTCCCGACAGTGTCAGTTACCTGACTGGCGAACCAGTTCGGCGGCGGCGGTGTCCAAACTGCGCATCTCCCCCCTGCGGCTATCCGTGCTCACCCTGCCGCCTCGCGAACCACTCCCATCAAACACCCACGGGCCAGCATCATTGCGGGGAGTGATGGGTCCATCATGGCCGTGAGATATCACTTGATCGGCGTTTGGCGAGGGTGTACGTGATTGGTGCACGGCGTCGGGTGCGGAATCGTCGACTGTATTCCGGCTAGTAGGGGATACCGAAGGAATCGGAACAGGGTTGGAAGTGGCATGGGAAACGTGCTGTTCAGAATAAGTCGGCCGTCTCTGCTGTGTGGGGGGCGCCGGGGGGGGTGAGGGTGTGCTGTCCACCTGCATAGGGTCGGCCTGCATGGTAGTGTCGGCCACTAGATCGAGGGTTGCTGTGAGCAGTGGTGGCAGAGACGGCTGAGAAGCTACGCGTGAGGAGCATGGCGTGCCAGATGCCCCGGTAGCAGCAGAGGTGCCGCCGTGATTATCGGTGTGCTCGGCGTCATCCGGGCGGATCTCATGGTTATCGTCTACTTCGGCGTGCTCCCATTCGTCGGGAGGATCTTCGACGTCTGCTTCGAGGTCGACGGCAGCACGACAGTTTGGACAGATAAAGCCGGGATACTGTGGAGATTCCAGAAGGGATCGAACACATTTGTAGTGCCACGTGTGTGAACACGGCGCGACGAAAAGGCTCTGACAGGGCTGCGCGCGAAAAGGCGCAAAGTTAGCTGGATACAGCTGTGGTATAGCCGGGACAAAATGTGCACATACAGCAATAGAATTCAGGCAGATAGAGCAGTCCTGAGACGACTGAGTCGCACCGTCATCCTCGTTGGCCTTTGTCAGATTCCGAAGCCGCTTGTGGGTGGTCATGCTGTTCGGGTGATTGGAGTCAGCTCAAGCGAGAACATAGGGGGCGGGAGAGAGGGAGCTCCTTACTTGAAAGCATTCAGCTTATTCTGCCAGCCTCGATTTAACTCGATCCGTATCTTCACACATCGGAATATCATCTCCTCGCCGCCTTTGAAGTCGATGCCCAGCTGGACGATGTCGCCATCGTTGACAGGAAAAGGCTTGCTCTCAGTGCCGGGTTGGCTCAGCCGGATGTGGTTCAGAAAGGTACCACTGGAGCTCTTTACATCTTTGATGTACCAGCGGTTGCTCTCGAACCAGAACTCGCAGTGACGGCGGCTGACAACCTTGGACTTGAAGCCGACATGGGCGGCCGACGGAGTGTTCGGATGGGGGTTGGGCAGACTATCACGTTCGGAGTAGCGCCCGACGCGAATGATCTCTTTGCCGGTCGGCAGAGTGCGGGATGTCGTGGCGAACTTGAGGGACGGACGGGTCGACCGAGGGTCGTAGAACGTGGAAAAGCGGATGGACGGTAGGCTGTCCATGCTGCTGGCGTCGCCGTTGGATTCAGTAGCAGACCGAGATCTGGATGTGGCTGCCGTGGCTACTGTGACCGGGGCGCTGGCTGTGTCGAGACCGGCCGGCATGGCCGGCGTGGAAGGCGTGTTGGCGAAGGCGACAGCGTCGAGGCCGAGGTCGTCTGGACAAGGCGAGCCGGCGGAGACGGAGGGCGCAGTTGGGAGAGACACAAGAGGGCAGGTGGAGGAGGGCGTGGACCTGGAAGGGCAAGACTCGGAGCGGACGAGGCTGGCGCCGTACGCGGCCGGACTGGGGGGTGGCTGCGTTGTCGACTGGGAGGCGGTGACGACGACAAGATGGCCAGCGATCTCAGCAGCCGGATCAGCGGCAGACGAAGCGTTTGCGTAGGGAGGGGGGACACTCGAGTTGGAGGCGCCGCCGTGCTCGCGGTTCAGGAGGTGGCTCTGCGTGTAGTTGCGCAGATAGCTGAGGCCGCGTAGTCGGCTGGTTCTGGACGTGGGCGAAGCAGGCGAGGTGGAGGAGGCAACATGCAGGCCCGTGGAAGAAGGCGCGGGCGCGGGCGCGGGTACGGATTGGGTAAACATGAAGGACAAGCCGTGTCGCCACGGTGTGTGAGAGATCCCGGATAGAGTTAGAGTGATATGGGGAGGTCGGGCGGAACGGTGGTCGAGAGGCGGATGGAGCGAGTTTATGACCCCCAATGGCAGGGGCGGTGCGGGCTGGGCATTGGATCACGTGCAGTCTCACGTGTGGTGTGGTGGTGATGGGGAGGTGGATAAGGGACGGCCAATGAGATGGCGGGCTGGCGTGCTTCCCCAGGCAGAAGGGCGGGCAATATCTGCAGGTAGGGGGGGATTTGCCGTTTATAATGTGATATTAAACTGAGGCCGCGGGGGGGGGGGGAACCTTGCCGGATCGCACCATCTGCTGAGTACGAGTATTATGGCACAAGGACGGGGCAGCGATGGATGGGCCCACACAGCTCTGCATCCGGAGCGCGAGGGCGAGACACTATTATCCATCAGGCGAGCCAGGCCAGGCCAGAAACAGAGGGGCAGGCCGGTCCAAGGGCTTGGCAGATACGGGTTCGCCTGGGCGTCAGCCAATTGCTGCCAGTGCGCAGCGCTGCATACTCCGTAAAACTGCGCACGAGGCCGCCCCCTCCGAGTCAGGTGCCGCCTGTGGGCATGCCGTCGCCACGGGGAGCGTGACTAGTCAACACCGTTGATGTACATAAAGCCGTTACGGTAATATCGGTAAGCGGTTATCGCTATCTCCATGTACCAAAGCAGGGCTCGCGAGGAAATTTTATGGTTGGATACGAGTCCGTTTCGCCGCACAGCCCGCGGAAGCTGTACCAACGACCTTGTTCGCCGCCAACCTGCCGAAGCCGTGCACCCGAAAATGCATCGCCTGTTCGCGTCCCGCCTTGCCGGCCCTGCTGCACGGAGGCTCCCGCCGGTCCTCGCCCCATCCGGCAGCCGGCGAGCCACCGGTCGAGGGCGGCGAGCCTTTGCGGCACTGACCGTGCCCCAGGCCCAGGTAAGCGTTGGAAGGCTGCGACAGCGACTGCATCTGCGTGGCCGGCTGGAATTGTACAGCTGGCATGGTCCTGGCTGGTCCTGGCTGGTCCGGTGGCGCTCGGCTGTCGGACATGCACCGCTGACTGCAGCCTGCAGGACCCCACGAAGCTCGACGAGATCACCACCCTCTCCAACGGCATCCGGGTCGCCTCGGAGGCTCTGCCCGATGCGTTCTCCGGCGTTGGCGTCTACATCGATGCCGGGTCACGCTATGAAAACGAATACCTGCGGGGCGCCAGCCACATCATGGATCGTCTCGCCTTCAAGTCCACCAGCCAGCGCTCGGCCGACGGCATGCTGGAGGCTGTCGAGAGCCTCGGCGGCAACATCCAATGCGCCTCGTCGCGGGAGTCCATGATGTACCAGGCGGCCACCTTCAACTCCGCCATCCCCACGGCCGTGGAGATCCTGGCCGAGACCATCCGCTCCCCCTCCCTGACCGACGATGAGATTGCCCAGCAGCTGGACACAGCCGCGTACGAGATCCAGGAAATATGGGCCAAGCCCGAGCTGATTCTGCCCGAGCTGGTCCACATGGCCGCCTTCAAGGACAACACGCTCGGAAACCCCTTGCTGTGTCCCGAGGAGCGCCTGGGCAGCATCGACGGAGACGTCATCCGCGCCTACCGCAGCGCCTTTTACCGCCCAGACCGCATCGTGGTCGCCTTTGCCGGCGTCCCGCACCAAGAAGCCGTCGCTCTCGCTGAGCAGCACTTTGGCGACATGCAGCCCGCTGCCGCCACCGCGTCACTCGACGAGGCCACCCTGCCATCCACCTCGCCCTCCTCTCCAGCCTCGTCGGCCCCGTCGGCCACGACCACCTCCCCCCCGATCTCCGCCCAGCCGCCGAAGCTGCTGTCCAAGATCCCCTTCTTCAAGAACATCTCCACCTCCGCCCCGCACAACGCGTCCGTCCTCGCCGCCGTGCCCCCCCACCTAAGCTCCTCCGAGGACCTGAGCCAGCCGGCCCGCTACACCGGCGGCTTTCTGTCCCTGCCACCACAGCCCCCACCGCTCAACCCGAACCTGCCCAACTTCACACACATCCAGCTGGCCTTTGAGGGCCTGCCCATCTCCTCTGACGACATCTACGCACTCGCCACCCTGCAGACACTGCTCGGCGGAGGTGGCTCCTTCTCGGCCGGCGGCCCCGGAAAGGGCATGTACAGTCGCCTCTACACCAACGTCCTCAACCAGCACGCCTGGGTGGAGTCGTGCGTCGCCTTTAACCACTCGTACGCCGACAGCGGCCTTTTCGGCGTAGCCGCCTCCTGCTACCCCGGCCGAACCGCCAAGATGCTCGAGGTCATTTGCCACGAGCTGCGCTCGCTCACTCTCGACAGTGGCTTCAGCGCCCTGGGACAGGCCGAGGTCAGCCGAGCCAAGAACCAGCTCCGGTCCAGCCTGCTCATGAACCTCGAGAGCCGCATGGTCGAGCTGGAGGACCTGGGCCGTCAAGTCCAGGTCCACGGCCACAAGATCCCTGTCCACGAAATGGTCCGGCGGATCAATGCGCTCACCGTCGCCGACCTACGCCGTGTCGCCAAAATCGTCGTCCAAGGCATGGCCAAGAACCCCGGCCACGGTAGCGGTGCCCCAACTGTGGTGCTGCAGGAGGCAGGCGTCACCGGCCTGGGCGCCAAGCCGATGCAGTGGGACGAGATTCAGGACATCATCTACCGCTGGCAACTGGGCAAGCGGTGATGCGAATGCAACCACCGCATCAACTACCATGCCCACGTCTCCACAACTGTGCCTGACAGAGCGGCGGTTTGGAATAACGAATCCGGACCAGAGACAGCAGCCCTCTTACCTGCACACGGACGAACAGTCCGAGAACGGGCATGTCGGACCCCTTCCAGGATCGGGATACAGCGGCTAGTTGTCATGGACTGCGCCGGCCTGGAAGACGAGAGTGCGGTTCTCTTACCGTCTCTTGCTTCTGGGGTACAATGGGCGTCAAGGCTGCCCCGGATTTCTGTATGATATACGAAAGAAAAAAAAAGCTTTGATAAGCCCCGTGCATATATCTAAATCTACATGACCAAGAAGGACAATCTCTACATATGTATGAGGGCGCCGCGCTACAATAGACCTGATAAGAACCCCCCATCTCCCTTGCGTTTCCCAACCGTGTTCGCGGGCCAAAGTGCAGAAACAAGACGTCGGCAATACAACAATATTGGCAGAAGCTAAACAAAATACCGATCCTCCCCTTTAGATCTTGGATCGCACGGCCTCGAGCCTGTATTTCACGTCCTTCAACGCCTTGGTCACTGGCTTCCACTCTTCGTACTGTCTTAGAAGCTCGGCCGTCTCGGTATGCAGCTCCGTCTTGACAAACTCTTCCTCCAGCAGACCGCGCATGATCCAAGGCAGGTGGTATGGGTTGGGATTCGACAGGACGCCTTGCCCCCTAATCTCACACGTGGTGTTGGCCATGTCGGCAGTCTCGAGCGCGTGTGAGATGCCAAGACTGACACGTTAGAGCCGGCCCACACGTACAACAGAGAAAAAAAAGAACCTACTCGTAGACTTGGGGATCATCGTAAACACGCGAGTGGCCTTCGCCCGAGTAGAGGCTGCCGGCTAGAGGCACGGACAGTTCCCTGATCAGCCCATGGTCCGAAATCCCAAGATTTCGCAGCCTGCAAACAAATCCAACGAGATGCGAAATGCTGAGAGAGGAGGGCGGCGTATTGTCAGTAACCTCGCAGTCCTGCCGTTCCTAGGGCGATTACGAGACTTACAAGTCCGGAGCGTGTATCCGCCCATCCACAAATACGGCCCGGTAGATGTATGGATGGTGAGCCGGGGAATAGACGGCAGACTGAACAGATCATTAGCAAGCTTGTACAGGGCAGGACGAAGCAAAAAAGAGCTGCACACCTCCAAGGGCACGACCTGGTCATCGATGCTGCCAACAAACGTAATCCGTACACCGTACGCCAATACCGTTTTCAGAGAGTGCTCATATCGTTTTGAAATGTCACTTTCGGGATTGGCAAAGTCCCAGAGCTCGCCCGCAGATCCCATCAGGATGCCGAGGCCGGACTTGTAGTCGGGGAACGGGCCAAGGGAGACACCGGCTGCAGAGGCACCTACGCGTTAGGGAAGGAGACCCAATAGTCGAGAAATGAGCAGAACGTGACATACCCATAGCACAAACGCCGACCCGGGCCGTCGTGACGATCCCCAGGTCGATGAGCTTCGCCAAGAGCATCATGCCGACAGGTACTCCTTGCGAATGGCACGCAAGGATGACGAAATCAGCGTTGCGTATGTGGTCGACCCAGTTCAACAGCAGCTTCCACAAGTTGTCGACACGCTCAGCTATCTTGCCCTCCCCTTCTAGGGCAATTTTCTCAATCTCGCAGTCGAGATATCCGTGTGCGTTCGTCCAACGTCTGACCGCTTCGGCAGCGTGATTTGCGAACCGGATCGACGTCCCGGTTGGCTGCCCAATCATGGGCCGCAAGTATGCGGCGGGGAACAAGCCATGAACCCCAATGGCTACTGCCTTCTTGACCGTGGGCGGTTCTGTCGCGAGAAACACATGCTTGACGGGGGGCTGCTGTGTCCGCAAAAGAAACCGAGACACCTGCTTCAGCAGGGATGTACTCTCCTTAAGGCGATATGTACTTTGGAAGGACGGAAGAAGGAGATTTGGCGGTGGAGTTTTCAGCCGCGCTTGCGTCGGCTTTGCGGCGACTGTCTGCTTTACAGATGCAGAGTCGTCATGGGACGAGGCTTCTGTCCTCGTAGCCGGCGACTCCTCGTCGACTTCCATCGACTTGGGCCGCAGTCTTTTACCCTTCCTCGACGTGTTCTTGGCTACTGCGTCTTTGACTGGCATATCTTTCATAGACGATGCCTTGGAGGAAGACTCGTTCACTTCGACACCCGTGGCTGGTTTCGGGTCAGCTTCCGATCGCTCGCCGACAACGGCTATTTCACCCTGTTCCAGTTTGTTCTCATGCTTTCCGGTCGACCTCAACTGCGTGTCACGCGACCAGAATGCCCACGTTGAGCCAGCCGAGGCGGTGGCAGGAGCTGCAGAGAGCGGTGCCCCTGCCAGTTCCTGGCCGCCATTGTCGACAGGTGTGGCGGGAACCGGGATCGGATTCGAAGGTGCATCCTCCATTTTGGTGTCCTGTGCATCATTTTCTGTCCTGTTCAATGCACCCCTCTCTCCCTCATTGCCCTGTGCGGACGGTAGCGCCATTGTAGAAGATGCCCGAGCATCACTGGACCACCAGTAAGACCACATGCTTCCGGATGCTGTCGACTGGCTGATGCCAAGTGGCGCTGGCGCAACTTTCGAAATGTCCCCAGGCAATTGTGAGCTTTGCTGTCGTTCGTCCTCCCGGGACGTATCCGCTGTAGATTCAGGAACCGCGGGCGTCGAATGCCCTGCCTCTATAGACGCAGACCTTCCCAGCCAAGAAAGCCAGCCTTGTGCAGGAGCGGCCGGCTTGGGTGAGCTGGGAGAGCAGTCTTCGACTCTGTCCAAAGTCATTGGGTCGGGCGCGGCTGCTGATGTGGAGGGGACATTCGCGGATGTTGTATTTGGCTCAGCCCTGCCGGCAGAGCCATGAGTCGAAGGGATGTCTTGCTGGGAAAGCACCAGGCTGCCTTGATGCAAGGTGGTCATCGATGGGGAAATGTTTGGGAGAAAGTCAGCGGGTTGGTTCGCCTTGGCTGAGCCGTTGACACTGATATCGTCAACATCCGTCGTAGCCTTTCGCGTATCGAAGCGTCTGAAGTCCGGAGATGCCCTCGATTTCAGCGTGCCTCCCATGATAGTCTCGGTTGCTAACTGCGTGGATGCCGCCGATTTGGGCGCTCGAGGCCACGATCCATACCAGCTTTGGGATTTCTATGACGTCGCAGCGCGTCCATCATTAGCTCTGAGCCATGCCGAAGGAAGACAGAACAATACAAACATTTTTGGATTCTCTGCAAGAGGCGTGTCGGATGGACTCGTCGGAGCTGATCACGGTTCCGGATGCTGCGGAGTTGTCAGGGCACCTTGCCATTGTTAAATCTCGCGACGCATCGTTGGGCTGTGTAGCGGAGCCAGCTGCTTCCACATCCAATGGGGCGTGATCGAGTACGCTGGTTCGATATCGCTTCCGTGGACCCATTTGCCAAGATACAGAGGGGCACAGGACATGGAAGTGTCCAGCCAGATGGGACCAGCCAATGGATTCGGTTTCTTGTGTACTGAATTTGATGCCCGCTTAATGGCGTTGGCACATGCTGGCTTGGTTGCCTGGATGGCCTACTCGTAGATACACACCACTACCGCTGATAAGTGATAAGTCCTATGTATTCGAAGACGCGCCACACTTGGCCTGCAAGTACTTGTATTACGACGTTCCAGCGGCGGCTCTAGCCTGGCGCAGCTGCCGCCAGCATTCTCGTACAGTGGGCCCTCCCCTTATCGATAGCCTTATCTTTATCGATACTTTTTTTTCTTTTCGGTTTTTCCCCAGTCCATTCCCACCAGTCCTGTTCTGCAGACAACTTACTTGGCCTTGACTGTTATTCCTAGCTTCATCTGCGCCGCCCAGGAAAATGAGCGCCCTGAAGAGAAAGGAATCGTCTTCTAGAGGCGCGCCTGCCAAGTCGACCAAGCCAGGCAAGCAAGACGGCCGTCCGGCTAAACGGTCAAAGTCAGACAAGGATGGGTCAAAAAACGAGAGCGCAAAGCTGGAGCGCAAAACGCCCATTACTCCCGCCATTTCAGTGCTGAAAGGAGAAGAACCTCTATTCCCTCGTGGAGGCGGTGGAGTGTTGACGCCTCTCGAATACAAACAGATCCAGGCTCAGGCGAAGAGTGATGCCTTGTTTGAGACGAGAAATGGCGCCCCAGAACAAGGCGAGAAGCCGTGGAAGGCAAAGCGGAAGAGCCTGTCCGAGGCGCGGACCAAACCCGCCCCCGCGATTCCTTCCGAGGATACTGTGAAGATTGAGAGTCTAAACTACAAGGTACGCCCCTGGCGGAGTAGCATGGTACAACTTGGACGATTGGATTGAGCGACAACTAACTTGCCTGTGAAGCGCTTGGTGAAAGGCTCCCTTGTCCTTGGACAGATATCCGAGATCACGCCGCTTGAAATTCTTGTCACTCTGCCAAACAACCTCACTGGCCACCTGCCCGTTACGTCCATATCGCAGGTGCTCACCGAACGCATTGAGGCCGAAGCAGACAAGGACCACGATGGGGAAGGGGATGACGCAGACTCGGTGCACCAAGAGGTCGATATCAAGGATCTGTTTGCGCCCGGGGAGTTTATCCGTGCCTGTGTGGTGTCTACGGAAGATGGTGACAAGGAAACGAAAGCGCGGCGCCGCATCGAGCTCTCCATCCACCCAGAACTCGCAAACAGTGGGCTTTCTGACGGAGATGTGGTTCGAAACGCCACCGTCATGGCGGCAGTCGTCAGCGTCGAAGACCGTGGATTCGTCATGGACCTGGGCATTCAAGGATCTGATCTTCGTGGATTTTTGGCCAAAAAAGAGGTTGACCCGTCCACCCCGGAAGAGATGCTCCAGCCCGGTGCTGTTCACCTGTGTCTCGTTGTGAGCAAGGACGCAAGTGGGAAAGTGGTGCAGCTCTCGGTCGACAAGAAGAAGCTCGGCAATGTCAAGAACGCTGTCTCGGACGCCACCACTATCAATACTTTTCTGCCAGGAACGGCCGTCGAGGTGCTGCTATCGGAGGTGAGCCCTCGCGGACTTTCTGGTAAGATCCTGGGACATCTCGATGCTACAGCAGATATGACCCATTCGGGAGCTGGCGGAAGTGAAGGCGACCTTGACGACAAGTACAAGGTGGCGTCAAAGGTCAAGGCTCGAGTCATTGGCACTTTCCCCACGGCCGACACACCAAAGGTCGCCATATCTCTTCTTCCCCATATTGCATCTCTCCAGCCGCAAAGCGTGGGCGGCAAAGGCGACGTACCAACAGGGGACGCGACAAACATGCTGGCGCCGACCCAGGCTCTTCCGTTATCGTCCATTTTCGAGCACTGTGTTGTTCGCAAGGTCGAGTTGAATGTTGGATTATGGGTTGACGTTGGTGTGGATGGCGTGCCTGGATTCGTGCACATCTCTCGTGTCAAGGACGGCAAGATCGACGCGCTGTACGAATCATCCGGGCCCTACAAGGTTGGCTCCATTCACCGCGGTCGCGTCGTTGGCTACAACTCCGTTGACGGCATCTTTCTCGTGTCGTTCGAACAGCGAGTTCTTGACCAGCCCTTTATCCGTATTGAGGATATTCCTGTGGGCGATGTCGTCACTGGTCATGTCACGAAGCTCCTCCTCAACCAAACCGGCATCTCAGGGCTGCTTGTGGAGATTGCGGATGGCATCGTTGGCCTGGTGCCGGAAATGCATTTTGCCGATATCAAGCTCCAACATCCGGAAAAGAAGTTCCGCGAAGGCATGAAAGTTACTGCCCGAGTTCTATCAGCAGACGCGGGAAATCACCAATTTCGGCTGACACTGAAGAAAACGCTTGTCAACTCCGATATCCCTCCAGTCAAGTCGTTTGACGATGTCTCTGTTGGCCAGCAGTGCCTCGGCACCATTATCAACATTGTCCCCATTGGCGCCTATGTGCAGTTCTACGGCAGTCTGAGAGGCTTCCTGCCGGTTGGCGAGATGAGTGAAGCTTTCATTCGCGATCCGGCAGAGCACTTCCGCCCTGGGCAAGTGGTGAATGTTCGCGTTTTGCGTTTCGACCCAGACCTGAACAAGCTTGTTGTTTCCTGCAAAGACCCGTCCGCATTTGGGGTGGACAAGCAGCAAGCTCTCCAGGATCTCCAGATCGGCAGCGCAGTGTCGGCCAAGGTGATTGCGAAGCACGAGGACAGCGTCGATGTCGAGCTCGCTGGCAGCGGGCTGAAGGCGACGCTCCCTCTCGGTCACTTGTCGGACCGGTCGGCTGCGAAGAAGCAGGCCGCACTGAAGCGCATTCATATGGGACAGATGCTCTCGGAACTTCTTGTTTTGGATAAGCACGAAGGACGGCGAGTGATCACGGTGTCTCAGAAGCCCAGCCTAATCTCAGCGAGCAAGGAGGGCAAGCTATTGGCAAACACGGAAGATGCCCGGACTGGCTCGTTCGTCACCGGCTTCGTGCGGAACATCACATCGAGCGCTGCGTTTATCCAGTTTTGTGGCAACACTGTGGCTCTGCTGCCGCAATCTCTGATGCCACGGAGTGTCCAAAACGAGCCAGACTTTGGGCTGCACAAATACCAGACTCTCACGGTCAAGCTCATCTCCGTTGAGAATGGACGGTTGGTGGCTTCGTTACCAGATGGCGTACCGGAGGACGTGGGGGCCGGCGAAGCTGCATCGGGGACGCTTGCGAACCCTGCGGATTCTGTTGCGACCCCGGTTGACTTGCATGTTGGCCAGATCACCAAGGCGCGTATTACCTCCGTCAAGGACACGCAGCTAAACGTCCGGCTGTCCGACAACTTGCCCGGCCGAGTGGACATGACCGAGATCTTTGACAGCTGGGACGATGTGCCCGATGCCAAGAATCCGCTGCAGAACTTCCAGCCGGGCCAAGACTTGGAGGTTTGCATTTTGGGGTATCACGACGCGAAGCGGCGTGTGTATCTTCCGATCACACAGCAAAAGAAGCGAACGGTTCTGGAGCTCTCGATCAAGCCCAGCGTTCTTCGCGGCGGCCAGGCTCCCGAAGATCTCAGCATCGACAAGGTCCAGGTTGGGTCGACATGGGTGGCGTTTGTCAACAACCATGGGTCCAACTGCCTGTGGCTCAGCCTGACGCCGAATGTCCGAGGCAGACTGTATGGCATGGAAGCTTCAGACGATATGTCCCTCGTTAAAGACCTGAGCGCCAACTTTCCGGTGGGCATGGCGATGCACGTCCGCGTGACCCGGGTCGATGCCGAGAAGGGACGCATTGACTTTTCGGCGCGGTCACCCGGTGGAGAGGGTGATATCGGATGGGACAGCATCGAAAAGAACATGGTTCTGCCGGCGAAGGTGACCAAGGTCAGCGACCGCCAGGTGCTGGTGCAGCTGAGCAAGACTATATCCGGGCCGGTGCACCTTGTCGATGTCGCCGACGACTACGACCAGGCGACCACGACTGCTTTTTTCAAGAACGATATCATCCGCGTTTCGGTTGTGTCTGTCGACGCTGGCAAGCAGCGAATGCGACTCTCGACGCGGCCATCCCGCGTTCTCAACTCGTCCTTCCCCGTGGAGGATCAGGAGGTGGCGGAGTTTGCAGATGTACGGTCTGACAGCACTGTCCGGGGCTTTGTGCGAAACATAACGGACAAGGGCCTGTTTGTCAACTTGGGCGGCGAGGCCGTTGCATTTGTCCGGGTGTCCGATCTGTCGGACACGTTCTTGAAGGATTGGCAGTCACACTTCCGGCTCGACCAGCTTGTCAAGGGCCGGGTCTCTGTCAACACGGATAGCAAGCAGATCCAGATGAGCTTGAAGGCATCCGTCGTGGATGAAGACTATGTTCCTCTGCGGACATTGGCCGACTTCCAGGAGGGCGAGATGGTCAGTGGGCGGGTGCGCAAGGTGGAGGACTTTGGTGCCTTTATTGTGCTTGACAAGTCGGCCAATGTCAGCGGCCTGTGCCACCGGTCGGAAATGGCAGACAAGGCAGTGCGGGACGCCACCAAGCTGTTCAAGGAGGGAGACGTGGTGAAGGCGAAGATCCTGAGCATCAACCGGGCAAACAGCCGGGTCAACCTGGGGCTGAAGCCGAGCTACTTTGCGGATGAGAGCGACAGCGACGAGGACCTGATGAGTGTGGACGGAGGTGGCGCTCTCGAGTCTGACGACGACGAAGCGTCTGACGAGGAGATGGGCGAAGCCGGAGAGACGCTGCAGATCCGCGGGACCGACAACGGCGGATCTGTGATGGACGAGGAGGCGGACAGCGAGGAGGAGGAGGCGGACACGGCACGCGGCGAAAGCGGGGGGCTCTCGGGCGGCTCGTTCGACTGGACGGGCAACGCGATCGACCAGGAGGACGAGGCGTCGCAGGGGGACACGGACGAGGAGGAGGGGGGTGCGTCGGTGGGCCGGCGTGGCAAGCGTGGCAAGAAGGCGGCGAAAGCGGCGGCAGCGGCGGACGTGGACCGGACGGCACAGCTCGACGTGCGGGGGCCGCAGACGGCGAGCGACTACGAGCGGCTGCTGCTGGGACAGCCCGACATGTCGGCGCTGTGGATCGAGTACATGGCGTTCCAGGTGCAGGTCAGCGAGCTTGCCAAGGCACGGGAGGTGGCGGAACGGGCGACGAGGACGATCAACGTGCGGCAGGAGACGGAGCGGCTGAACGTGTGGGTGGCGTACTTCAACCTGGAGGTGGAGTACGGCACGGAGGAGAGCGCGGACGAGGTGTTCAAGCGGGCGTGCCAGTACAACGACGACCGGGAGGTGTATGCGCGGGCGGCCAGCATCTACATCCAGGCGGGCAAACTCAACGTAAGTGTGGCAGGGCGGCAGCGGCGATGGCAGAGGGCAGGGGACAGAGGGCAGATGGCTAACATGGGGCGGCCCCCCTTGCAGAAGGCAGACGAGCTCTTCCAGAGCATGACCAAGAAGTTTGGCGCACAGTCGCCGCAGGTGTGGATCAACTACGCGCACTTCCTGCACAACAGCATGCAGGATGTCGAGCGGGCACGGGCGCTGTTGACGCGTGCGGTGCAGACGCTGGGCACGAGTGCGGCGACGGTGACGTTGATGTCGCGGTTTGCGGCGCTGGAGTTCCGGTCGCCGGTGGGCAACCCGGAGCACGGGAGGACGACGTTTGAGACGCTGTTACACAAGTGGCCGAAGAAGCATGACATCTGGGACCAGCTGCTGGATCTGGAGACGTCGGTGTACGCGGCGGAGAAGGCCAAGGGGGCGGAGGGCAAGGCCGACGCGGTGGCGGTCCGGGACGTGTGTGAGCGCGGGACGAAGGCGAGGGGGCTGAAGGCACGGCGGGCCAAGTCGTGGTTCCAGCGGTGGGCCAAGTGGGAGGAGCAGAACGGAGACGCCAAGAGCCGGGCACGCGTGTCAGCGCGGGCCAAGGAGTGGGCGGCACAGGCAGAGAAGAAAAAGGCCGAGGCGGAGGGCGGTGAGAGCGAGTGAAGAAGCAGGGCGAGCGGATGGCCGGATTCTGCCTGAGACGGAGTTGGGACGGCCGTGCTGTACGGAGTAAAATAGCATACGAGTTATAATTGGAAAGCATTGTTTTGGAGTGCCGGCAACAGGTCTGCGACGTCTGGCGGTTGATTTGGAGTGCGATTTCGGGGGCTGCCAGAAGCTAGAGCACGACTAGTGTGTCAACTACGGCGGCAAGTCGGCTCTGAATGCTGCCAGACCGCTTGTGTTGAGATTGATTTTTCGACGGTCTGGCAAGCGAGCGCTTTACCTTTACCCTTGCATTCGGGTCGCCATGCGGCCCCCCCCGCATTTCTTCGTGCAGATGCGTCACCTGCGTCATAAGGACGGGATGTGTGCTCCTACTCGTAGATAGCCCTGCCGGCAAGAAAATCACCTGAGGTGTCACCGCCCCCTAGTGCGACTCCCTCTTTTTTTTTTCCTTTTTTTTCCTCGGCGTTCTAGGGCCATTTTCCGATGTGGGGCGGAGAGCGTGCCGGACAAGAGCGAGAGGAGGCGAGACAAATGGAAGAAAGCGCGGGATGCGGGCGCAATTTCGGCTTGCGTGGCCGTGTTTGGTACGAGAGGAAAAAAGAAGGACACACGAGCCGAATGGGAGGCTGCGGCAGAGCGCGGAGGCGGAGCAGCCAGCGCGGGATGCTGATGTGGCAGGACGAGCGTTTTTTTGGAACATTGTCTCTCCCTCTTTTGTCTCTTCCTTTTTGCCCAGTTTTTACGGGCGAATAGGGAGTGG
Source organism: Leptographium radiaticola (assembly GCA_019925535.1). Taxonomy (NCBI): domain Eukaryota; kingdom Fungi; phylum Ascomycota; class Sordariomycetes; order Ophiostomatales; family Ophiostomataceae; genus Leptographium; species Leptographium radiaticola. The sequence continues at coordinate 573,454 of JADHKK010000016.1, read as the reverse complement.
CCGTTTGGGCAGTGGTGTCTGCAAAAGGAAGGAGATGGCGAACCCGAGCTTCGCGCTACGGCGGCCTGCAGAAAAAGGCTGCCCGAGAAGAGGCTAGCCACCAAAGGGTAATATACGAGCCCTCATACGCTTATATGTTGTTGTCTTGCAGCAGACGCCTCGAAGCAAGGGCGTCTGCCTCCTTGGGCGAACAGCGGCACGCGACCGGGCGTGGGGAAGAGGGGGGGCTGGGCGAAGGCAAAATACGAGTACGAATAAGCAGACGCGTAAATTCGAATGCTCGTGCTCGTACAAGTAGACGTCAGGGCGGGCAGAAGTTGGGCGCCAACTGGTGCACCCAAGGCCTGGCGCCGATAAAGTGACGTTGTAGGACGAAGCGAAACGGGTGACACAGCTCGTGTATGCAGCAATCGCGCAGCGCGGTTGGCCTTATCGTCGGGCAGCGCCGTCTTACTGTATGGATGGAGTACTCGTAGTCGTACTGGTCCAGATAGGCAGGAAGGGATGACGCTTTGCTGTGACCCATGCAGGCAGGCGTGGGGTAGGACAGGCTGTCTGGGCGCCAGCCAGGGGTTAATATACGGAGTACTCGTGCTCGAGCTCGTAAAGTTGCTCGGGACAGCACACCGACGTCTGCCGCTTTTTTGACAAAGAAACGCGGCCGAAGACGGGCGCCGAAGACGGGCAACGATCACGCACAAAAGCAGAGAGCCGAAAAAAAGCAGAAAGAACGCAGAAAGCGGAAAGCAGAAAGCGGAAAGCAGAGAGCCGTCCCAGAGCCCCTCCAAAGAGCGGATCGCATTGGTAAGACGAGACCAAGGACACAGCAAATCGCAGCGGTCCCATTTCGCAACGGAAGGTGCCGACATTCCTATTACGTACAGCGTTTCGACCGCTATTACTTTCAGGCGGACAGGCCGAAATAGCGCTGGCTGGGGACGGATGGGCCTACGGCCGAGGGGCGCCCAGCAGGCAACACGTCTCTGCTCCGATCGGGCGGATGCACTTTCCCTAGGCGCAACTTTCAGCGACGTAATATAATATTAGCGCACTAGCCCAGCCGCCACCATGATATCCGCCCGCTCCTTTCTGCTGACTCGACAAAACCAGCGCCTTCGCACTTCCCCGAAGCCGTCTGGGCCGGCCTCGTCTCACGCCTCCCATACACCAACACTGCCGCCACCGCCGCCATCACCACCAGACGGACCGGGGAGAAAGGATGAGCAGCCAACGCGCCCAGTGCAAGCCGTCCAAGCCGTCCAAGCAGTTACAACCGCTACAACCGTTACAGCAGCCACAACCGTCACAGCGGTCACAGCCCAAATCGGCACTCCCATCATCAGCAGGCCGGCGGTCCCGGCTCGAGGCCACGCCATGATCGACGACCGCCTCCACAATGGCGTGCAGACGTCTCACTTCTCCGGCCGGGCAGCGCTCGCGGCCGAGCGGCCGACGACACCGACGAGCCCGGTGCAGATTCCCATCCGGACGGCAGGACACGAGAGCGGTCACGCGCACAAGCCGCACCACCGCTGCGACAGCCGGGACAGCCGCGACAGCCGGGACAGCTGGCGGTCGGCACGGCTGCCGTCGGCGCAGCAGCACGGCAGCCGGACGCGTCGGTGGCGCGACATGCATAGCCCCGACTCGATCCCGCCGTCGGTGGCGGCGCTGCTGGCGGTGACGAGCATTCCGCCACCGCGTGGCCCGCGGGCAGCGCTGCGACGGGGCGGCGACGTGCTCGATGCCGAAAAGGCCATGACGGTGGACGCGTTCATCGACCGGGCCCAGGGGGCCGACCAGGAGCTGAGCCTGTCGCTGAGCAAGAGCCCGCTGGACGTGCTGCTGATGCCGCCGGAGGAGCTCGAGGACGACGTGGCGTCGATGAGCGACAGCGGGCTGGAGTCGGTGCTGTCGACGCGCACGGTGTCGCTCGAGTCGATGCCGTCGCTGTCGGACTCGGTGCTGACGGGGACGGTGTCGTCGATGGACTCGCCGTGCTCGCCGCATCGCGCGGGCGGGCGACGGGCGCAGCCCAAGCGCCGGTCGCTCACGCCGCTGTCGTCGCCGCCGGGCGCGGCCGACGCGCATCCGCTCTCGCCCGACGACGCGGACCACTCGGACGGGGAGACGCTGGACTTTGGCGGGTTCCAGCCGTCGCCGACGCCGCTGGCCAAGACGGCCGAGGCGCGCTTTGCGCGGCAGCCGCTGCGGTCGGCGTTCAAGTCGAACCTGACGGCGTCGCTGCGGGCGCTGCGCAACGCGGCGCGGTCGTTGTCGACGCTCAACCTGACGTCGATCCCGCCCGAGGACTTTCTGACGCGGTCGATGCTGACGATTGACCCGCACATTCCCTACACGGACGAGCGGCGGCCGCCGCCGCTGGAGGAGGAGCCGAGCGCGGCGCTGCGGCGGTACCTGAACCCGACGTCGTGTGTGCGCATGGACATGGACGCGAGACAGACGACGTCGCCGCAGGTGCTGTCGGCGGCGCTGGCGTCGGCGTCGCTGGGGCCGTTGCCGGCGGGGTCGACGGGATCGACGGCGACCACGACTGCGACGAGCACGACGGCCGGCCGGTCGGCCTTTACGGCGTCGATCCAGATGCACACGTACAAGGTGCATCGCGGGCGGCAAGCGACGTCGCCGGGGACGACGGGGACGACGGAGACGGCGGCGGCGTCGCGATCGTCGGGGAGCGCGGTGGGCAGCAGCAGTCCGGCCCCGAGTGCGAGTGGACGGCCGCTGCTGGCGGACGAACGGACGGCGCCGGGGCCGCGGCAGCGCGAGCTGCGGGAGAACTCGGACTTTATCCGCATTGCGGTGATGGAAATGGCGATGCGGCGGACGGGCAAGCTGGACGACCGGCGGCCGGGTCGAGCGCGGCTGGCGCTGCCGCCACGCAAGACCAGCAGCCGGCCCTATGTGATTGGGGCGGACGGCGTGCCGGCGCGGTGGGTGGCAGTTTTGGCCGACGACCGGGAGGCCGACTGTTTGGGTGTCGAGCGTTGAGCGTGGAGCGTTGATCGTGGAGCGGTGAGCGTGGAGCGTGTCAAGTATCGTGGCATCGCATGGCGGCGTTTGTTTGGGCTGGCGACGTCTCGGCGACGGCCAAGGGCGTCTTTAAAGGGGGGAAGCACATTCCTGGTGTTGCGTCATGGCGGGGATCTTTTTTTTTTCTTTTTTTTTCCCATTCCGTGTTTTCGGTTGGGTATGGTGTGATGGCAAAGCATCGGCTGGGGCGATGGGCATGGACTGTGCATTTTGGGCGATTTGCTGCATCGGAGCGACTCATGGTAAAGCGGTTGCATGTATCTAGCAGAGATTATAGTGTGCAGAGATTCCCTGTGTTTGTTTATTTTACTATTTTACTATTTTATTACAAAGGAGGATTGGCGCCAAGCCGTGTTTTGCTGAATGTATGTACGTACGCCGGCCCAGCGAAGCCGAACTCCCTGACTCGCTAGGAAGTCCTTGTGCGCTGGGCCCAGGTGATCTTGGGGGGGTGGTTGGGGTGGTCGGTGTCGGTGTCGGTGTCGGCGTCGGTGCCGGGATCGTCATTGTCGGGGCTGTCCGGGAGGCCCGTGTCGGCGCGACGGGGTTCCGGGCCGTCGTCGCGGTCCTTGACGCGGGAGGCCAGGGCGTTGAGGCGCTCGCGGACGCCGCCGATGCGGGAAAAGGGGCGGTGGACGGCCGGACGGGGGGTGGAGTTGGGGCGCAGAAAGTCGGCGACGGCAGCAGCAGCGCTGTGGCTGTCGGCCGACGCGTCGGGGGTGGGAGGGGTCATGGTGAGAAAGGCCGGGGCCGGGCGAGAGGCGGCGGGGCCGGAGCTGGGGCCGGGGCCGGAAGACGAGGCGCCCGTGTCCAGAGCGAGACGGCGGCTGTCGGCGGAGTGGCCCGAGGAGGTGAGGCTGGTGCCGCGGCTGGCGGGCCGGCCCGAGGCGGACGAGCGGTCAAACAGGGCCGGGGTGGTCAGCAGGACGGAGCTGGTGGCCAGCTCGCGCAGCTTGGACTGCTGGGCGGTGTTGGGGCGGTGCTTGCTGAACTTGTTGTTGATGATGGCGCCGGTGTGGGAGATGAGCGCCTTGATGACGCGGCTCTTGAGCTCGAGGGCGAGGTCGAGGTTGGACCAGGTCTTGTTGCGGTACTCAATGGTGGGCAGGCGGAAGACAAAGTCGTGGACGTCCTCGATGTTGTGCTCGCCGCGGCCCTTGTAGCTGAGACAGAGGACGACCGAGGGCATCTTGACGTGGGCAAAGGTCATGTAGTTGCTGGCGCGGGCGATCATCTTGGTGAGGTCGTCGTCGGGGAAGGCGGCGTCGGCGGGCGAGTTGGTGGAGGTGGGCGAGGCGGCGATGGAGGCGCGGCGACGGCGCCGGAACCGGCTGGGAGGGCGGCTGGGGGCCCGACTGGGGGGGCGGCTGGGGGGGCGACTGAGGGGGCGGCCGGGGAGGTCGGCGGAGCGGGCGGAGAAGCCGGTGGTGGCGCGTCCGACGCCGAGCCGGGGCAGGGCCTGCAGGGCGGGCAGGGACTGGAGGGAGCGCAGCGACTCGTGGGAGGGTTTCTTGGCGAGCGAGCGGGCGGCCGCGCTGGCCGAGGTGGGGGCGCGGAAGAAGCGGAAGGGATGGGGGTCGGCCGAGGCGGCGGCGTCGGCGGGACGCGGGTTGGAGGTCAGGGTCGGGTGCAGACGCAGCTCGAGCGCCGGCGGCGGCGGACGGACAGCGTCCGGGTCGGCGTCCGGGTCGGCATCGGCGTCGCCGTCACTCGCCAGGTCGCCGTGGTCGCCGTGGTCCGTGTCGGAGGAGAGGTCGCCGTCGGGCGCCACGCCGCCGTCGCTGTCGGGGAAGATGTAGGCAAACAGCTTCTTGCCGACGTCGTGCTCGAGCTGGATGCGCAGCGGGAACAGCACCACCTCAAAGTGGTCCATGACCGTGATGCCGGCCACGGCCTCGAGCATGTACCAGCAGACGCGCACCATCGGCTCGGCCGACAGGGCGCGGCCGTCGCCGCGGTAGGGCGCCACCATCTCCGGGTAGATGGCGTCCGGCAGCAGGTTGAGCCCCAGGATGCGCCCCACCTGCAGCACGTTGATGTGCGAGCCGTCGGCGTTGTCGGTGCGGTCGTACTCGACGTCCTTGAGCTGCAGCTCCACAAGTGGGGCCGCGCCGCGCCGCAGCAGGTGCCACACAATCTCGCGCGCCGAGATGCTCCACTTGAGCAGCGTCTCGTCCGTGGCCGCCGCGCCGACTGCGCCACCGACTGCGCCACTCGTGCCCGCCCCGCCCCGCGTGATCGCCTTCATCAGGAAGAACAGCTCGTCCTCGCACGCCGACAGGTCCCGCTCCAGCGCCAGCCGCTCCTGCCAGCCCCGCCGGTCCAGGTACTTGCTGTGGATCTGGAAGTGCGTCTTGATCGCCTCCAGCTGCCGCACCCGCTCCTGCAGCTTGACCACCATCTCCGGCGCGCCCCGCAGGTCGCTAAAGTCCGACGCCAGCATGATCTTTTCCAGCCGCTCGCTGCGCGTCTTCTCCAGCGGCTCGCTGTACATGAGCAGGTCCAGCACGATCACGTAGATGGCGTAGTACTGCTTCGAGTCGCACAGCACCCGCACCTGCGGGAACTCGACCGACACGTTGTCCATGCGTCGCTCGCGGTTGTCGCGGATGTCGCGGTTGTCGCGGTTGTCGCGGTTGTCGCTGGTTTCCCCCTTTTCGCGGTTTTCCCCTTTTTCGTCGACCCCCTCGCCCGTCTCGCCCACGCTCTCCCCAAACACGCCGCTCATCTCCACACCGCCCACCCCACCCCCCCCCTCGCCCACGCCCACCCCGTCCGTGTACTTGAGCCGCAGCGTGTTGTACTTGTCGTACCGCAGCCGCGCCGACGTCTTCTGCACCACCAGCCGGAACCCAATCGGATCCCGGCCCACGTCCGCCACCGCCTCCATCGGCACCCACGGCGGCCAGCTCGAGCCCCGCCGCGACCCGTAGCTGCTGCTGCCCGGCACCGCCGACGGCGCCCGCGCCAGGAACCGCCGTCGCTGCGCCACAAAAAACTGCGTGCTGTCCATCGCCACCAGGATCCGCCGCTGCACCAGCCCGCTCACCTCGTCCGACAGCCGCGCCTTGTCCAGCACCTCCACCACCTTGAGCTCCATCCCCTTGGCCACCACCAGCACCACGTGGCCCGTGTTCTTGTCGCTCTGCAGCTGGATCTGCGGCGCCACCAGCTGCAGGTGGTACGTGTTCTGCGCCGCAAACTCCTCCGCGATCCCCCCGGCCAGGTCCTCCATCGCCGCGCTGTACCCCGTCGACGACCGCCCCGCCTCCGTGCTGATGAACCGCCGTCCGTCCTGCAGGATCTTGCGGATCCTATCCTCAATGTCCCCGGCCGTCCCCTCCGTCCCGCTGCTGGCGTCCGACGACTGTCCCACGCCGCCCGGCGTCGCCGCCGCCGATCCCAGCCCGTCGCTGCCGCCGCCGCCGCCGCCGCCGCCGCCGCCTGCCGGTGTCCCGATCGCTGGCGTCGTCGTCGCCGTCGTCGTCGTCGTTGTTGTCGTCGTCGTCGTCCCCCCCCCCGCCGCCCCCGCCGCCTTGAGCTTGACCTGCTCCTCCACAATGTCCAGCAGAAACTTGACCGCCGGCCGCGACAGGTAGTACACAAACCCGCGCCGCTGGCTGACCTGGTGGCTGTACCGCAGCACAATGTTGCGCAGCATGTTGTTCCACTTGAACTTGAGGTTGTGGATCACAAACCGGTTCGAGAACCGGCTGACGTCGTCCTCCGCCGGCACGCACGCGCATCCCGCCGCCTTGTCCGCCTGGCTGCTCGACGCCTCGCCCTCCTGCTGCCGCATCGTCTCCAGCTGCTGCCGCATCGTCTCCAGCTGCTGCCGCTTCACCTGCAGCGCGTTCGCCTGGCGCGACAGCGCCGCAATCCGCGCCGACGCCCCCCCGTCCGCCCGCTCCGTGCCCATCTGCGCCCCCGCCTCGCCAATCGCCCGCACCAGGCCCTCGATCTGCGCGTTCAGCCGTCCCAGCCGCTCGCCCACCAGCTGCCGCTGCACCGTCCGCGCGTCCGCATCCGGCGTCATGATGCACACGTGCGTCGGCTCCTGTCCAAACGGACTCGTCCGGTCCGGGTCCCCCGAGATCACCCCGTCAATGTCCGTCTGCCGCACGTACGTGAAGCGCGGCGCGTACGCCAGCGGCAGGATCTGCGTGTCCGGGTTCGCCTCCGACGGCAGGATCCAGTCCAGCTCCACAAAGTCGTCCATGTCGATCCAGCTCAGGTCGCCGTCCGGGATCGTGAACCGCGACACGTCCACCGCCTCGTCGTCGTGCTGCTGCAGCGTCTGCTGCATCTGCTGCAGCCCCGCCGCCGTCGTCGCCCCCCGCATCGCCGCCGACACCGCCCGCACGTCCGCGCCCGCCAGGTCCAGCTGGCCCGCGTGGATCTTCATGCCCGTCGTCCGGCTCTGCGTCTTGTGGCCCTTGTCGCGCGTGTTGAACTCCTCGCGCCGCTGGTGCAGGTCCAGCATGAAGCTGTCGAACCGCACCTTGACGCCCGTCGCCGAGCTCGCCCCCTCCGCCTGGCCGCCGTCGCTGTGCTTGTAGATGTGGCTCATGAACAGCGGCGCCAGCAGCAGGTTGTACTTGATCGTCGCCACGTGCCGCCCAAACTTCTTCGACCCCTTCTCCCGCCCCGGCCACAGGCTGCCCTGCCGGATCGGCAGCGACAGCGGGCCCCCGAACAGCGACCACCACGAGAAGAAGTGCGTGAAGAACCGCGGCGTCAGGTGCACCGTGTTGTAGCTGCGCGACGGCTCCGGGCTCACCGCCGTCCACTCCCGGTCCACCGGCGCCAGCACCGCCAGCGACATGTGGATGTGCTGGCTGCGGAAGCCCCGGAACGCGTCGTACGCCTGGCCGCCCGCCGCCGCCCGCGCGAACTGCGGCGCCCGCAGCACCACGTCGTAGTGCGGCTCAAACGCGAAGCTGCGCCGGCCCCCCTCGATCGCCCGCTCAAACACCAGCCCCGCCACCCACCGCACCTTGCCCGACAGCTTCATCACCACCTTCTTGAACGCCGCCCCCGCCCGCAGCGTGTCCTCGCTCGCCAGGCTGTCGCTGTCCGCGCTCTGCCGCGCCGCCTCCCGCGCGTGGTGGCTGTAGTCCGGCACCGCCAGGATGTACTCCCCGCTCTCCACCGTCATGAACTGCTTCGGGTCGTCGTCCTCGTGCACGTTCCACCGCACCTCGTTGCGCCAGCACATCAGCAGCCCCGTCCCGTCGCCCGTCACCTGGTACGGGTCGCGCGTCCCCTTGAGCGCCAGGTGCACGTCGCCGTCCGCCTTCCACGCCACCCGCACCCGCGCGTGGAAGCTCAGCCGGATCTTGTCCCAGAAGCCCACCTTCTCCGACGGGTCCAGCGGCGGCTTCGTCAGCGCCTCAAACACCATCATCATGTCCTGGATCGCCGGCTGGTACGACGGGCCCCATGTCAGCCGCGTCGGCAGCGCCGTGTTGATGTCGATCGTCACGTCCGCGTACGACTTGACCGGGCTCAGCGTCCGCCGCACGTCAATCGCAAAGCTGCCCGTCCCCGTCCCCGGCCCCGGCCCCGGCCCGCCGCGCTTCGCCCGCACAATCTCCACCCGCACGTGCCGCGTCGACTCCGGCCCCCGGAACTCCTCCGCAATCACAAAGTCCGTCGACAGCGTCAGCGCCTGCAGCCGGTACGGCTGGTGCGCCGTCACCGCCGGCACGTGCAGCAGCGGCAGCGGATAGTCGCGCAGCGTCACCCGCGCCTCGCCCATCCGGATCTGCATGTTCATCGGCACCAGCAGCGAGAACTCCGTGTCGCGCGGCAGCCCCTTGCCCACCTTGTGCAGAAAGTCCGGCAGCTCGCGCATCGGGAAGCTCGGCCGGTCCACGATCAGGTGCAGGTCGCCGATCATGGTCGACATCAGCGCCGGCCGGTCCGGGATCCCCAGGATGTTCTCGTGGCCGTCGTGGTCGTCCTGGAACCGGTCCGCCCCCCAGAAGAGGCCCCGGATGTCCTTGATCCCGTTGCGCGCCATCTCGTAGTGCCGGTCGATCCGCTGCTTCCAGCCCCGCGCGTTGTGCAGGTCCAGCTTCTGCCGCGCCTCGGCGATCGTCACGTGCGCGCTGCCCGTCATCCCGAGCGAGCTGCCCTCGGGGTCGTACCGCGGCGTCCGTCCGTGGGCGTGGCCGTGTGCCGGCCCCTCCACCCGCGCCCGCGTCCGCCCGTCCGCGCTCCGGCTGCGTGCTGCCATCTCCCCGCTGCCCTCCCGTCCTCGCGGCGCCGCCGACCGCGCCCGGAACTTGCTCGACTCGCGGCGTGCCTCCTCCTCCTGCATCTTCTTGACCTTGACGCGGAACGCCTCTTCGCGCGCCAGCCGCTGCATCTGCTCCACGCGCCCGGCCCGGTAAATCAGCCCCAGCTTCCACTCAAACGCCCCGTCCTCCAGCTCCAGCGAGAAGTTGCCGCACCGCAGCGACACGCGCGGCACGTTCTTGGGCGGCTCCGGGCCCTTGTTCAGAATGTACTCGTTCGTCCCCGTCTTGAACCGGTGGTGCAGCTGCTGCACGCACTTGGCCGTGTTGATGATGTTGTCCGTGATCTTGTGCACGATCAGCTCGTGCGGAATCGACAGCCGCATCACGTCCGCCGTCACGTCAAACATGCGCTCCACCGCCAGCCCGCTGGCCGGCTGCTTCCGGCGCGCCTCGCGGCAGTCCAGCCGCCCGTTCTTCACGCTCAGCACCCGCGACCACACCATGGGCATGCGCGGCGCCTCGGCCAGCAGCCGGATCATCTTGGAGTAGAAGAACGGCGGCGACCACCGGTGCCGGCCCGTCTCCACGCCAAAGATCTGCAGCATCATCGGCGGCTCCGTCGGCAAGTCCGCCTTGATCTGCACCAGGCCGGCCTTGATGTCGATCGACACCAGCTCGCGAAGCGCACTCTCGGGCGCGTCATCCGACCCCAGCGAGGAGCACGACGACGACGACGACGACGACGACGACATGGGCCGCATGTCGGCCAGATGGGCCGCCTCCTCCGCCTCCGTCTCGCTCGGCGACTCCGGGTCTGGCTTCTCGGGGGCGGCTTCGGGCCTCTTGGCCGCCGCATCGCCCGCCCGCGACATGAAGGCTTTCCGCAGCACCGTCGTGGCCACGCCGACACAGTAATGGCGTTCGAGCGAGTAGCGGAGGTGCATCGTCCGCACGTGCGAGTGGACGTGGAACACGGCGCCCTGGGTGTCGCTCTGCGTGGAAAAGGCAATCTCGAACCGCGGCACGTGGACAAACGGATCCGTCTCCCACTTCTCCGACGACTCGACGATAAAGGCCTCGAGCCCGCGGCCGTGGATGGCGATGCGGCGCCCGTCGCCGTTGCGGAGGCTCTTCTTCTTGGGCGTCAAGGGCGCCGACGACAGCAGCTCCGTGTCCGGCAGCAACATCATGGAACGGCTGAGCGCTCTCCGGCGGGCCGCGGGCCGGCGGTGCAGCGTGTCCAGCCGGTGGGCGCGGTACTCGGCCGTCCACGACTCCAGCTGCAGGGCCATGCCCTTGGACTCGTCGGAGATCTCCTGGTCGATGCCGGCCACCTCGATGCTGAAGTCGGACGCCTGCAGCTGAAAGTGCAGCAGCCACTCGGGCACGGCGCGGAGAAAGTCGAGCTGCGACTTGGGCTCCCACGACCGCGCACGCCGGTCCGGCTCCACGGACGGGTGCAGCTGCATCACGATCTGCCGCAGGCCGTCGCTGATCTCGGGCCGCACCATCTTGACGGCAAAGGTCTGCAGGTTGCCGCTGGCCACGACGTGCACGTCGGGCGAGGCGCTGAGCTGCACCTTGAGATCAAACGACTCGGTCTGCAGCAGGTCGAACCGCGTGCCGTCAGAGGTCTGGTAGAACAGGCAGTGGGTCTGCAGCCGCATGGTCGAGGCGAGCGAGTAGTGCAGCTTCTCCTCGGCGTGGTGGAACGACTCAATGTCCATGGAGATGGACGAGATGGACGAGATGATGAGGTCAAAGTCGTCCGGGTCCGTCGTCGCGTGCACCGGCGGCAGCGTGATGCGGATGACCGGCTCGTGCATCGAGAACTTGATCGTGGCCTTGGGCAGCAGCCCCGAGATGAGCAGGTGGCGCTGCTGCGGCTTGGCCCGCGTCGGCTTGGGCTTGGGCCGGAACATGGCAAACAGCAGCGGCAGATGGCGCGGGTCCAGGTCGACCGAGGGCGACGTGACCACCGAGTTGGCGAACAGGATGTTGGCGTTGCGCTCCTCGGGGCTGATGTGGCCCGTCAGCTCGACCGTCTTGGACGGCAGCGTCGTCTTGACCGTCGTCGTGGCCATGGGAATGTAGAGCAGCCGCTGCGGCTCGCCGCGGCCGGCGTCCACGCCCACCGAGATCGACAGCGCCACCGCCAGCGCCTCGTGGGCAATGTCCTTGGACGGGAAGTACATGCGGTGGGCCGCCGACTTGGGGTCGAGCCGGTGCAGGTCGATGCCTACTTCTTTCATAGACATGTTGATCAGCACCGGCGCGCCCGCCGCTCGCACCGTCTCGACCCGCTTGGACATGCCCAGGAAGCTGACGGCAAACTGCACTTCCTTGATGCCGCGCAGGATCGAGCTGATGAACTCCTTCGAGTCCGACACCGTCTGCATCAGGTCGGCCGTGTCGCCGCCGCCGCCCGAGCTGCCCGTGCTGCCCGAGTCCGCCGTGCTGGGCGGCGGCTGTTCCGCTACCGGGGCGAGTGTCGGTGCCGCCGCCGCTGCTGCTGCTGCTGCTGCTGCCGCTGCCGCTGCCGCCTTGGCCCCGTCCCGCTTGGCCGCCGGCCCGGCCGTGCGCTTGCGGTAGCGCTTGGCGCACAAGGCCAGGTCGTCGTACGGCAGATGCACGCGGCCGAGCTTCAGCGCCACCGCCGCGTCACGCAGCCCTTCCATCGATTCGTAGAGGAACCCGTGCACGTTCAGCGTCGCGTTGTCCACAATCTCCATCGACTCCTTGCCCTCGGCCGTAAAGAGCACGCTCCGGAGCGTGATGATCCACTCCGCCTGCCGCTTCTGCTTCGACTTCTCGTTGCGTCCCCGGAACAGATACCGGTCCCGGTTGACCATCGTCCGCCGCGTGTCCACCGCAATGGAGAGGCTGCCGACCTGCACGTTCCCCACGCCGACCACGCTGACCGTCGAGTTCGTCGCCACCACGTCCACCATGCGCAGCCAGTTGACGTTTCGATGGAGACGCTTGATGCGTTCCTTGAGCTTCATGAGCTTGCGCCACGTCTCGCTGCGTGCCGCCTGGGGCGTCTCCCGCCGCGAGCTCGCCGGCCGGCTCGGACCACTCGGCGCCGCCGTCTTTGCGTCGCCGGTGCGCTGTGCCGTCTCCGATCCGCCTGGCACCGGCACCGTTTCGGGCTGGGCTCGGCCGCCCGCCGCACCGCCCGCCGCCTTGTGGCCGTCCACCTCGCTGGTGTCGACCGTGACCGCCAGCTCGCTAATGACAATGCTCAGCCACGTCGGCTGGGCAAAGGTCGGCCGGTGGATGTTGAGGCCCACGCCGCGGATTTCGATTTTGAGGCCATCTCGCGGAACGTATGCGAGCCGCCGCAGGGAGAAGTAGCCGACGCGCTGGATCGAGAGCCCGGTGACGATCCGGATCACCGCAAAGACGACAAACGTGAGCAGGTAGGCGAGGACGAACACGCCGAGAACAAAGGTCGGGTTGAACAGCGCCATCGTGGGCACCTGTGAGATCTAGACCTGCCATGCTGTCAATTGAGCTGTCCAAACTGCTGCGCACACCACAGGCGCCTGAACCGCCCAGTTCCGGGAGCATCCGCGTGTCCATACCAATGTCGTTTCCAATTTTGTCGCATTCCTACATACAGCTAAGCTCTCCCAAGTCTTCGGATGCCATCGCGGTCAATAGAAGCAAGGTCAGGGAGCCGGCTGGTGCGGAAAGTCGGCCCTTCGTGTGCCGTCCCACTGCCGTGTGTCGTTTAAATTCGGCGGGCCTTCACGTCCGCGTCAAACACCGTGTCGCTGTCAGACCTGCACTCCGAGGCGTCGTTGAGCCTTGGGGTCGAATTCAGGAGTTGTCCAGGGTCCCCGGCGAGTTGGAGCTGCCCTGTCGCGCGAGCTTGGTGGCTGATCGGTGGCCGCACCGCAAAGTCTCTCGCTCGTTTTGCGAGCCTCGTCGTGAGAAATTCGGTGTAGTCTACCGGTCAGACAACCTATTGCGCGGTGCCAGGAAATACACTCCGTATCGGTGTCAGAAATGCTCCTTGCGGCCTTTCGGGATGCAGAGTAGCAGGAGCGTCTACGAACACGCCCTAAATTCTATAGACACGCCCGCTTACCGGGGCTGTCTGCACGTGACACAACGAAAGGCTGTAGTGCAGTTAAATATCACCACAAATATCACTAAGCGCACTCCGCCGTTTCCGGGGCTATAGGGGGGGCATATCCTAGCAGCTAAATTTTGGACGGTAATTACAGTAGTAGCACTCCTTCGTTGTGCTCCTTTCGGGTGTCTGCTCTCATTCTACTTGAATTGCAGCTTGTAATTAATTAGGGCCGTTCATTTCGTCACGTGAACTAATTTTACAGACACGGGCGTGTCCCTAGAGGTTGGGGAATTAGACGATCCCCAAAGAACCAACCCGATTACTCATGTCTGCAGCTGCAGCCAATTACCACTTGGCTTGGCACAAATGACCGGTACTAGCACTCCCAGCACGCATCATCCCATAATGTAAGCGGTGTGCAATACTCGTTTTGCACCTGTCGTCTGCTTGTCGTTTGATTTCACGAGAGCTCCCTGCGCTTTCTGCTCTGCTCTTCTGTTTGCGAGAGAAGTGTGCCGTTCCATCTGTGTATATATGCCGGTATTCCCGCTACATGCGCCTATCCAGTCTGCCAGCCCACATCGTATCTTATCCTACATCGTCACGGAACACAGCCAGCGGTGGATCTTGTTTGGCTGGACAATCCGCTTTCTTCATGCTTTTGGCTGCTCTGCTTTCGTGTCGGCATTGCTCGCCGCCTTTGCGGCCTGTAATGCTGCAATCCTGTCGTCGATCATCGCTATTTCCACGTCTATCTTGAGGATCTTGTCCTCAATGAATTTGGCGTACTCGTCGTCCGACATGGCCTTCAATGGACTCCACCGGGATGCCAGCCAGTCAGTCTTTGGTCCAGCATTGGCTGCGCGTGCCTCCATGGCACTTATAGCCACCTGTCCCACACCGCCGAAGACAGAAAATACCGCGACCGCAGGCAAAATGTTTCTCGGCCCGCCTAGCCCGGCGTCAGCATTCATACACTCTCAGCAGAAAACAGACCATGGGAAGCCACGTACGAAGTAGTCCGCCAACAAACCCAGCCGATGCGCCGGCAAGTGCGCTTGCCTTCACCTTGTCTGCTTTGCTGGCCTCTTCGCTCCCCCCCCATGCTCTGATGAGAGCGGTCCTGGATGCTGCGTTTCTCAGTTTGGCAATGCCATGATGCACTCGGCGTCAGAATGGCTTACCAGAGTAGCTGCTACCGAGGATGAACCATTGCGCCCCCGTCACGGCCGAAAACAAAACGGGAGTTGTGGACCGCATGATCCCAGAAGCTGCTCCGATAAACAGCCCGAGAGCGCCTGGGTGCACGAGTCAGCACCGCATGTAGAGCAGCCGCGCCCCAGATTTCAGACAGCACCGATGGCCAACTTACCAGCGCCTAGACCTGCCTGCATGCTGGGCACAAGGATCTCGAGGGCCTTTGGAGACAGCTGCTGTCCCGGCGCCGCCGCGGGGCGCTGGGGCTGGGGAGTTGCGTCGGGTTGCGCCATGTCCAAGACCGAGAACTCAACTCGGGCCCTGGCAAAAGTTGCGGCCAAATGGGTTGGAATACTCGTACAAGTTTCGCTCGACACTGTTGGTCCGGAATCGACAGCGGTGCCCCACCCTCAGATCTGGTTGCATTTTTTTACAGTGCGACGTAGGTACAGCATCCCAACACCCGCCGTCTCCCGTCCCTCTCCCATCCTCGCACATCTGTCCACTCTTTCCTCTCAAGCCGTGCTCAGATGTCGCGCATGCAAAAATTAGCCACGTCCACAGATGGGCATTTGCGGTCGTGCCCTGCCAGAGAAAGTAGCGTGTTATTTCCGAAACATCACACGGTGTTAGGTAAGCTGAAATTGGCCGTTTGCTTGGTGGGGTTGGATCCTAATTGGCCGTAGCGCTGTTGGCTCAGCACACAAAGTCCAGCCCTCGACAACCAACTCAAATTTTTCCGTCACGAATGTTCGTAAAAAAATAAAAGAGCGAACAACCACGTTGATTCTCCGCCCGGGCCCGCCATCACCATCGTCAACACGCGGCCGCCAATCGAGTCGGACCGCCTGACGCCGCACCTCGGCCCCAAATCTCACGCAGATTGCCAAGTCGCACATTTGTGCTCGAATCCAAGCTCAACAAATCCGCCCGGCCGTTGAAAGTCGGTCTACCATCGACGACAGCCCCCGCCAAGCCATCCTGACCGCGCGCCACGATCCCTACGATCGACGCGCGCTCGCAGCAACTTAACCGCTCTTTCAACATGGGTTCGTCCGCCCTCGGTCCACCGTCCCCCTCCCCACCTGTCCCGCAGTGACCAACCACGCCTTTGTCCCGATGGCTAACCCGCACCAGCTCCGAAGAAGAAGGAAGTCCAGAAGCTCTCCTATGGAGAGTTCATGGCAAATGACAGTACGTCTTCTGCCACCGTGGCCCTCCTGCCGGCTGTCGGTTTTGATAGGACATCACATCTAACCATTCTCAGATTTCGGCGGCTCCTGGGCTGACGAGGTCGAAGAGACATACGGTACGCTCCCCGCATCCTTTGATATCGGCTTTGCCTGTTTATCTGCTTGACTGCCATGCCGGACGCTGTGCTGATAGCCCACAAGAGTCCGGTATGAGTTTATTGTCGCATCGCTGCCAAACTGAAAAACTGAAAAACTAACACGCTGTCAAGGCACCCAGCCGCTTCCCATGCCCGACCGCCGGAACAACTCTTCGTACAACTCTTCCTCGTATGGAAATGATCGGGGTGCGTTCTGACGGATCCTCTGGTATCGTCGTTGCCGTCGTTGCCGCCTCTAACCCTTCTTTCCCAGGCTTTTCGTCCTACCGTGACAGCACGCCGCAGCGCATCCCGGACAAGCCGCCTTACCTGGCCCATCTCGGCAACCTCGACTATGAGATCATGGAGGAGGACATCCGCGAGCTCCTCGACGGCTGCGAAGTCACCAGCGTTCGTCTCATCGAGGACCGCGAGACGAAGCGCCCCAAGGGCTTCGGCTACGCCGAGTTCGCAAACGTCGAGGGCCTGAAGAAGGCCCTGACTCTTGACGGCACCTCTTACCGTGGTCGCAGCATCAAGGTCAAGATTGCAGACCCACGTACGTACATTGTCTCCTGAAGCAAAGGATATACGACTGACCTCACTTAGCCAAGAGTGGTGAGCGCGGCGATATGACCCGTGATCTCAGCGAATGGACACGAAAGGGCCCGCTCCCGGATCTCCCGTCTCGTGGCGGCGACCGCCGCTCTGGCCCATCCGACTTTTCCGAGCGCCGCCCTCCCCGTGAGGGGATGGGGGAAGAGAAGATGCGCGATATGACATGGGAACGTAAGGGCCCATTGTCGCCTCTTTCACAGCCGGAGCACTCCGAGTTCGGCCGGGAGGGCGGTCGCTCGCGGGTGGCCGAAGAGGGCTTCCGCGGCAACCGGAAATCTTCACCCGCGGCCTGGGGCGAGGGCCGCACAGAGGGCGGCTCGCGGCCGCCCCGTCGCGAGTTTTCGGACCGCCCAGAAAGAGTTGTGACTGCGGCTGATCGGGACATGCAGTGGCGGAGCAACATGCGCCCTGATGGGCCTATCAAGTCGCCAGCGCCGTCGCGCAGCGGCAGCGAGGCTCCGCCATCACCGGCCCCGTCTGCTGCGGTCCCTGCCTCCCGTCCTAAGCTGAACCTCACAAAGAGGACTGTGCACGAGTCGACAGATGCCTCGGCCGCGTCGGGCGGCGACGCAAAGTCCAGCCCCTTCGGTGCCGCACGCCCTATCAACACGGCGGCCCGTGAGCGTGAGATTGAGGAGCGACGCATTACTGCTCTGAAAGAAAAGAAGGAGGCCGACGAGAAGGCCAAGGAGGAGCAGCGCAAGGCAAAGGAGGTCGCTGCCCAGGAGGCTGCTGCCGCCAAGGAGGCCGCTGCCGCTGCCGCCGCTGCCGCCAAGATTGCCGAGGAGGAGGCTGCTGCGGCCGCCAAGGAACAGGCGGCCAAGGAGGCCGAGGCGGCCAAGGAGGCAGCCAAGGAGGCCGAGGCGGCAAAGGAGGCTGCCAAGGAGGCCGCGCCAGCCGAGGCCACCGCTGGGGAGGCCGCAACGACAGAGGACGCCGAAGCCGATGCGCCAAACGGAGGCGAACAAAAGGTGCCAATCCGGCCCAAGGAGCCGCGCGAAGCTGTGCAGAACGCCAAGTCCCGGGCGACAGAGAGCGGCAACTGGCGGCAGGCGTCGGGAGAGCACCGTGGCCACCGTGGTGGTGGCCAGGGCGGAAACGGCCCTCGCCGAGGTGGCGGTGTGCCAAGAGGCCCACGCCACGAGGGACCTCGCCCGCCGCGCGCAAACGGCGGTCCCGGTGGCCCGCCGTCGCAGCCGACCACGCCGAAAATCGCACAAGAGGGGGACGAGCCCAAGGGGCAGGATGAGGAGGGCTGGAAGACGGTCCCAAACAAGGGCCGCCGCAGCCAGAAGCCGCGCCAGTAGATGCTGAACGCACGCCAATGAGCCTGCGTGGAGGAGCTGGCCGGGCTGAGTCCCCACGACAGGACTGCTTGACTGGTGGGGAGGAGAGGGGGGCTCGCACAGGTCCGCACGGCCAAGGAGCTGTGGGGCCATGAACACAAACCAGTGGCAAGCAGGCGTTCAAGCGAGATAGTGTCGTTTTGGATATTTTGGCAAGGGGAGGGGGCGTCTTTTGTCTTGTTTCAGAAAGGGGGACAAGGAGGACCCAGGTGGCTCGTTGCATTTGCCGCAGGTGGGCTCTGCCATCAGAGGCGCTTCCCGTCTGCCAAAGGCCTACGGGAGTCGCTGGTGCTGCTGGTGTCGATCCCTTGACGGGCTATGTGGGTGGCGGCTGTGGCTCATGGCGCGCAAGGCGAGGAGAGGAGGCGGGGCGGCGAGGACGGGGTCCTGTCTCTGATTTTTTGTCTGTCACGATCTGCACTGTATTTCAAAAGTAGGGCGTTTCACAGGGCTTCCGTTCCAACCAGAACTCTTGACGTTGCAGAACGTCTCTCTTCCCAACTACGGCTGTCGTTCTTCTCTCTCCATGCATATTTTCCTTTCTCTCTTGCAAACCAACGTTGTTTAGAATCAGGCACACGGAACAATAAAAGCTCGGCGCTCCATTGCATTTGCACTACTCTCTCATCTCTTGAGCGTCTTCTGCTTCTCCGCATCGCGGGCCACGTTCCGCCCCTCCACCAGCAACCCCTTGCGCCGCCGCACGCCATCCATGTAGCGCTTCGCCACGTTCTCGCGGTCGCCAAACTCGCCCAAGTCCTCGAGGTCGTCCTCGGTGAAGGGCACCCAGAAGGGGTCCTCGTCGAGCACCTCGAAGCCCGCAAAGATCAGCTGTGGCTGGGCCGCGCCGCTGGTGCGTTTGCGCATGTCGTCGGCGAACCCAAACGACTCGGCCACCGGCAGCAGCGACAGGATCGTAAAAAAAGGCGTCCCCTCTTTCATCGTCTCCGACAGCACCCGGCCGCGGCGCCGCGTCAACACGTCGTAGACACGGCCCAGAACCTCCGCTGTGAACGTAGACAGGTCAGCATGTGCAAATAGGATAGGGGATCAGGGGGCCGGAATCGGCCGGTGATGACGTACTGCCAGCCTGGATCTCGCACGAGTACATGGCGAGCATGATTCGGGGGGACCAGTCCAGGAAGCCCTTGTGGATGGACTGTTGCACCGTCTTGATCACCTCGCTCGTAAGGCGGCCCAAGTTGTCGCTCGCCAGCAATGGCGCCGCGCCTTCTTCGGGCGGCGTCACGCTCACATCCTCGACAAACACGGCGATGCCCTGCACTGGCTCGTGACACAACGGCCCCTGCGCCGTGGCAAGCTGGAAGGCGTAAGCAATCTTGTCGGCAAAGTGGCCCGGTTGGACGGCCTCGTCGGCGGTGTGTGGCGCCGCCGACTCGCCCGAGATGGCTTTTTGCACGAGCTGGGAGGCCGTGGCATCGACCAAGATGTTTGGACCAACGCGCCGGGGACCAAAGGCCACGATCTTGTCAATGACACCCTTCCAGCTTTCGCGGCCCTTACTGCTGTCGAACTTGGTGCGGAGCTGTGCGCGGAACTCCTCGGGCGTGAGCAGCTTAGTGTCATCGCCCTCGTCGCCGCCGTCCTCATCCTCCTCGTCTGCAGCCTCTGTACCAACCGGAAGGCCCTCCTCGGCCGTCACCGAGAACGCACGGTGCGCACTGCTCGCGTTCTTGACCAAGAAGTCTGTCACCTCGACCGGCAGCGGCCGCACCCGCAGCGTCACCGATACCTGCTTGGAGCTCATCGTGCTCTGCACAGCGCCACGCCCTAGCTCTTTGTTCGCTGGCGGCCGCATCTCCTCCGCTCGCACAATCGTCTCGCGGTACGGTACAATCGGTGCGCCGGCCTGAATCTCGCAGTGTGCAAAGCGCTCTCGTAGATCTGTCAGGCAGCGCTCCAGGTGCAACTCGCCTGCCGTCAGTAGCACGTGCTCGCCGTTGGAGAATTGCTCGTACTCTGCACACGGATCGCTCTGCACGAGCAGCTTCAGACCGGTAATCATCTTGTCCAGATCGGCCGGGTTCTCTGGCTCCAGCGCCACACGAACAATCGGTTTGCCGCTCGAGCTAGCAATGCCAGCCAAGTTGCAAGCCCCCTCGACCTGGCTGCAGAGTGTCGCCGATTTGAGCACGCCGCTACCCTCGAGTCCACGAATTCCAAACACCACTCCCGCCGGCACGTGGTCGAGCACCTCCAGATTGCGGCCCATGAGCATGTATAGAGCCGTCACCGTAATCTTCTGCGGTTTCGGAGGTCGGTTCGGATGCGCAGGAGAGAACTTGGGCGGCAGCACATACACCTCATCGCCAACAGAGAGTGTGCCCGAGTAGATCCGCGCAAACCCAATCAGGTGCTCGACTTCCTCCTCCTTGCTCTCCTCATGCATGCCATCTCCTTCTAGCGTTGTCGAGTCTAGAGCCAGTGACAAGTACCGCTCGTCTTCCGTGCTGCCTTCTGCTGCTGCCGCCGCCTGCTGAGCACGCGCAATCTCTGCTCGCTTGCGCCGAGCCAACTCGCGAGCTTCCTCTGGGCTCAATGCGCCGCCATGGCGCTTGTTTTCCGGAAGCTCGCTCTCGGGCACAGACACCATCTTGCTCACATATACCACGACCGGCTGTGACTTGGCCTGGCTGAACGAGGTCAGCGCCGACCGGATCTCAGGTCGAATGTGGTCCGCATCGGGTGATCTGTCCAGCAGGTCCCCCATCCGCTGTTCTTGCGCCGCACGCGGCGAGGGCAGCGATTCCACGACGGAGACTAGCAAGGCCGTCGACAATGGAAGCCATGCAGCGAACACAGTCGTAAGCAATAGGCGCGGGTCACGAGATCGCTTGACGTGTGGTGCGATGGTGACTTTCAGCGAGTTGGTGATCTTTTCGAGCGCTTCTGGGTCGCCCCTCCCTTGGTCGCCGCCAATGGTGGCGTTGTAGACAGCCCAGATAGGCTCCAACACAAGCTGCACAAACATGGGCTTCAGGTTGCGCCCCTTGAGATGCTTTGGTCCAAGCACCTTCTTTGTCTTGGGGTCCAGGTAGAAATTTCCCCAAAGCACCTTCTCCAGCAGCCTGGATTTGATGCCCAACTTCCTCTCGTACAGGACCGCAAATTGCCGCACGGTAAATGCCCATCCGTCGATGGCACTGCTGAATATGACATTGTTCTTCTCGGGTGCAAAGTAAATGTCTTCGTCGTCCTTCTCCTGAAACTCATCTTCGGTCGTTTGGTGGTCCGCCTGGCCATGTGCTTCCTTGGCGGCAGCAACGCGTTCGTCCATACGCTCCCGCCAGTTCAGGTCCTCCTCCATCCGCTCGCCCTGGAAGAAACTGCCGAGAACGGCGTTTACCTGCTCCAGAAGCTTGCTGACATGAACAAAAGCTTCGCCTGGCGACATCTTGAGCTCCGTTACCAACCGGTCCATCTTGTTGATGACAAGTAAAGGCTTTAACTTCTCGGTCCATGTCTGTCGCAAAACTGTAACCGTCTGGCTACAGACACCCTCAACCGCGTCAACTAAGACAACAGCGCCATCACAAAGGCGTGAGGCTGTCGACACTTCGCTGCTAAAATCAATGTGCCCCGGTGAATCAATGAGGTTGATCAGATATTCCTTGGCCACCGGGTCCGCCTCGGGACTGGGTCTTCGCATCATGGAGAAGAAGAGTGATATAGCTGAGGACTCCATTGTGATGCCCCGAAGCTGTTCATCGGGTCGCGAGTCAAGATACCGGATCTTGCCGGCCATCTTGGGAGAGATGATGCCATTTGTAGCAATCAGGGCGTCTGTGAGGGACGTTTTGCCGTGGTCCTATTGATATTAGATTCTTGAATTTAGCAAAGAAGCCCAGCTGATTCAATAAATATCTCGAATCATAGTATGCCACTCACAACATGTGCCAGCACGCATATCTAGCTTGTTAGCAAACCATAAAGCTGTTGACGATGTAAGTAGTGAATTCAACATACATTGCGGACATTGTCAGCATGTTGCTGGAGTGTCGCCAGCTTCTCGGGGCTGACAACAGGCATTATAAAGGCTCGAGATAAATGTAGGAAGTGTTGGCGTCTTGCTTGAAATAAGATCTACTGGCTGTTGATGGTGCCTTCCGCTTTCGTCAATTCCGATGGTAAACTAGACGTCTGTTGCAAGCCAAGAAGTGGTCCGTAAGCATCTATAGAGCTTACGTGTCCATGCGCTTCTATAAAGGGCCTCTCAAATTCAGATACAGCATCAAGGCTGTTTGACTATATATGGTGAGTCGAAAATACTCATACCGTCGTCACTAAAAAAAATTTAACTGCATGAATCATCTTGCAGCTAAAATGTATTATAGAGGGGCAATTCGATTTACAGGCTTGAGTCGATAGGCAGTTCCACCCCGCACCGGACGTAAGATAACTTTTTTCCGCCTACCATTCGGCCAGCTCTAGCCACAACGAGAGCATAAATGACAGTAGAGCGACCTCACTTCAGCTGTAATTTAGAAGATATTCTGCTCTGCAATGAGTTTCGCCTAGTAGAAACCAGACTTGATGAGGAGTGGTTGAGATGTAGGCATCACTAGATATATCCTCATCGAACGCACCGTCCATTTGGCCTGCGGATCGATCATTGACAAATGAACAACTGAGGGGCGATTCGCCTGCATAACGATAAAAGCTCAATCAACTCGAAGTCGCGGCCCCGCCTCCTCCGACATCATCATCGTCGTCGTCGTCATCATCCTCGTTTTCCAGAGACTGTTTTAGAGCGGCTGCCTCGCCAACTTCCATATCATGCAGCCTCTTCTTCTGTTGCTTCTCAGATGCTTTTGCTGCCTGTGCTTCCTGGAGCGCACGCTGACCTGGCTGTACCTCAAACTCATCGTCGTCCGCGCTGTCATCTTCGTCGCTATCAATAGATGCTGCCGTTACCGCAGCCGCCAAGTCGACTGACGGACCAGGCTCCTCATTGTCTAATTGTGCTAATATTGACGCTGGAGGTGTGCTTGGCCGGGACCGACGACCCAGATATTGATCAATATCCAGCGGCTTCAGGGTAGGGTCAAAGGCTGCTGGAAGGCCAATGGCGGCAGCAACCCGATGAGCCTCCTCGTCCGCCGAAATGCGAGCTTCAGTGTCGTACAAACTGGTAGCCTCCGCGTCCGCTTCGTGCACCCCGTTGGTGGCAGCCAACATGGCGATATAGCTGTGTCGTGTTGGGTCGTTCGTACGCTTGTCCTTCTTCCTCTTTCTCTTTTCGTAATCCCGAACGACGACCGTCGGGATGGGCGAGTACTGCAGGCAATACTTGGAGAATGAGTTTTTGGTGACGAGTCCGTGAATGCCGCCAAGCGAGCGACCGCGAGTTCCTACCACCAGCATGGATGGCTCATAGACTTGAATCTGCACGATAGACCAAGAGTCAGAGTGGTCCAAATAGCACGCGTACCCAACCAACACCACATACAAGTTTTTGGAAGGTGATATGCAGCTTTCCAACAGCGTATTCCAGTTTTATGCTGATCGCACAGTTATCCGGAATCTTCGCCTTGACTCGTTCCACGAGAGCGTCCGCATGCGCCTTGTAGTTCTTTTCTTCGACCGCACGGGCATCCTTGTCGGTAACGTGGACACATATGACCTCGTCGCCATCGTCGGCGTACTCATCTAATAACCATTGAAGGGCGACATCGGAGTAGGCATTCTCGTCTAAGCCAACCATCATGGTCCGCGACCTCCGGCGAGGATGATAACCATGATGGCTGATGCTGAGTGTGTAGCTGAGTGTATTGGACTTGGTTGGTTCTCCTATGGGAATGTTGTCGAAAGCGACGTGCTGTCGAAACCTAGATTTGGGTTTCGCCTCGGTTAGCGCTGCCATGGCGTTGACACCGATTGCACCAAGAGAATCGCGCAATTAAAAATGTGCAAGGAGGGTGAAGCCAGGTGAGGTCATGGGAGCGAAAGAAAAGATAGGTGGGGTGCGTGCTAGGGGGGATCTGATTGGAAACGGAGAGAGGGGATGTCAGTCCGTTTTGGCAAGAGCCCAGGCAGCTTTTGGTCTCTTAGCACGCGATAAGCGGCACACTGCCGAAGCAGTTCCAGTGGAGTCGTCGCAGAGAATCCCAACTAAGCGCGAGCCGACAAAGCGAGGTATCGAGACCTCGGGCGGCCCAGTTAGCGTCATCAGACACGAGCCGGTCCCTATCAGCTTGACCTCTCCGTTCGATAAGACCCCGCAGATTTCGTGCGTGTGTATGTGATTTGACTTCGCTGGGATGTGGCTGGCGGGAAGACAGCCCATTGCGGATCGTCTTGCATGCCTCGAACTCGAGTTTCATGAGGGATTTGCAGCATCGTGTGCTCAAGTCCATGTGGTCGTCTCGGCACCGTTACGGCTGTTCCGTGAGATCGGTGTGGGGAAGATGCAGATGGGTTGCGTTTTGGGTTGTCCATAATAAGGATCACATGCACCTGTGGTGTCTTGACAGTGTATTCCACAGCGCATATGCTGTATGCGAGTATGACGTGGGATGTGCATGTCTGTGTATGTGCATTGGATCACACGTGCAGTCTGCAAGCTTACCTGTCAGGAGATGGCGAGCGACGAAGACGGCTCTGCTTTGGATTGCCACGTGGAAGAGCTGGGTCAGACGGCGAACGAAACGATACTGAGGCGGTTGACGACTTTCTCGACCACCCGCCACTCCCTTCGCTGTTCAGATCGAGTAGGGAGCTTTTCCGACCTTCTGAGGGCACGAATAGAGGAGAGGTACTGCTGCCGGATGACGTATCCGACGGCTCGACATGCGCATCGTTTCGACTGTGGCCTGCACCGGCAGGAACCAGTATTTTGGGTGCCGCTACGCGTGTAGAAGTGAAATAGTCGCCGCCGTCTACAGCAGCCGTACCGATGGGCGCTCCCGGGGCCTGGGTCATGGGCGACACGCCCGAATCGGAGCTTTTGTCGGCCTCCGAAGGAGAGGGTTGTGACTCGGCTGCCGTAGGCCGGGGTGGTATCAAGACTTCCGCCTCTTTCGACATTGTGAGATGTGGTGCTTGCGCGTGTTGTATATTGGGCAGGGTCCTGGCGAAGGAAATGTTTTTATCGTGTAGTGGGCCTCTTTTTGGAGTTTGTTTCTGGGATCTCGATCCACTCTGGCTCGACTATGAGCTGATTCGGGTTCGGTTCTGAGTCTGGTTTTGGTTTTGGATCGTAAACTCGTCTGTATCTGGTATGTTATTTTGCTGTGCGACCTCGGAGAGGCCAGCAAATGCTATTTGAGGACAAGCTGCATCGAGGTGTAAAGCAGGTGCAGAGCGCTCATGGAGCAAGAAGGGCCGATGGAGCGGCGTATTAAGGTAAATGGACGGGCTGGCTAGCCGTGCGACTGTCATGTGCCTCGTCTGCACAATGGCGCGTTGTTTCTGTGGTTTGGAAAGGGAGCGAGGGCTAGGCGGAGAGGTATGTTTAAAGCACGAGCAAGGTGGGTGGCAACTTCCCCACAGTTGGTGCCCTGTCTCAAGGAGAGAACGGTCGGACTACTCCGTACTCGCCTGGAGGGAATGAGCCGACTAAATAGCGTTGGAGCCGTGTCTATTAGCAGGTACGCCCAAATGGCAGTCCTATTATATCGACAAACAGAGGGGCGTGAGTAAGAAATGTAACGAGCAAGCGGGCTGCCGCGGCTGGGGCTTTTGAGAATTTTGTGTGGTTCTGGGTACCGGCACAGGGATGGATGGACGGAAGCAAAAGCTGACCGCTCATAATATTTGTTGGCCTTGCTCATCTTTCTTCTTTTTGCTGCTGAGAGGGTCTGCCAAGACGAGGAGGATCTGTCGTCTGGGGCCTTGGCATTACGGTCAAATACGCGTAGCTTGCCGGTCAACAGGCAGCCTGCTTACCTACGAGTACAACTTTGCAGAGGCGAAGAAGATACAAGTACGAGAGATACAGAAGCGGAGCCGCTCTTGACGCAGCGTCCCTGTCCGCATGAGGCGTCCAGGTTGTCCTGGGCTGTTCCTTGATTGAGGGTGTTATTTATTGGGTGCAATCTGGGTATCGACAGACGCTCATTCGACAACGCTTTTCAAACAGCCCCGGTTTAGTATGCACGAGCACTCGTATCGTACATGGACGTGCAGATGGCGCACGGCCTGTTTTTTATATGCAGCCTTGGCGAGAGGCCTCCTTACATACTACAAATGCTGCACAAAGCTGCGTAAGCAGGTCGTGCAGAGGTGGTGGAAACGAAAGAAATCACAACGAGGAGCTGTTGTGGTCTGGCCCACCCGTTGCCCGACGGTAGTAGGTTTACGGCCCAACGACCCACTGGCCCACTAGTTCGCTGTGCCGCCTTCGTTTTTGCTCCATGCCCTAACGGGCGTCCAAATAGCCAGGCTTGTGGGGGGACGGTGACCCGGCACTGCCCAGTGGCCGGGGCACATGCACGCCGCGACGAGAGATTGCGTCAAGGTCTGGCCAGCTCTCGGAAAATCTTTCGCCTCCACCACGAGTCATTACCGCTACGCCCCCCAGGATCACCTCATTCTTCGTCCACTGCTACACAGAGTGCCAAGACCGTACGAAAATGAACTATCGCCCCAGGAGCTGACCAGTGGCAGTCCACGTCACAGATCCGACCCGGCATACGGCTATGCACGCTATGTACCCCGGCCGAGTCAAGGCATGTACTCCGTATCTGTTGAAAACGCAGTCGATATCTGATAACCAAAACGCGTCGCCTCAGTGGTGCAGGCCCTGTCTTACATACTCGTATATATCGTATGTACTGCGTACATTCTGCGTACGAGCTGTTGATAAGGACTTGGCGCTATGCTGGAAAGAGGACAAGCGTCAAAGTGAGACAGTTGCAACAGTGAGAATGAAAATCATTTTTAACTCGTCCATCCCGTGTTACGCCTTTCATACGGCCGTTTTCATCCTCAAATCTGTGCTGTGGACTGTCTTCCACCATATCAAATACCCCCCCTGTTCAAGATGCAAATGCTGCATCACAGTGAGCTTGAGCCGTGATACCCACACAGTGATACGTGTTGCAACACAACTCGCCTCGCCCTTGTTCGTAAAGACCTCCTGAAGGAAGTGCCATATACTTGAAAGTCGACAGACTTTCTCTTTTCTTCCCGGCTTTGCTCCCCTTCCCGCACCCCAACCCCATTTTCTCGCATGGCCTAGAACCAAACGCCTAGGAGTAGTGTACGTGACGGGTTGTCGGTTTCACGTGTCATGCCGCTTAACATATGAATGGGTTTTTGTTGATTTTTTTTAGTAGTTGATTTTCTGGGACTTTTCGTTCCCATTACACGTAGGTCCGTGACAGGTTGCGGAGGTACCAGTCGACCAGTTTCCGGCCAACCTTGGCCTCGGAGACGTGAATCAGGTCCTGCACATTGATTAGTATATCACCCCCCATAGGCAGAATCGGAAAGAATAGGATGCGGCTCACCCCTTGAATGGCGTAGTCCAGGTCGCTGACGTTCACCCACTCGCCCTCGAGCAGACGCTGGTCCGTCCACCGCAGCTGCTTTGTCCGCTGCTTGTTGACGAGCAAGAAGGAGCGCAGCTCCTCTGGCCGCACGTCCAGGAAGCCGGCCAGCTTCTTCAGGTCCATGGTGGTGTATAGGCGGAGGTACGACTTGACCGTCGGGCTCCACATGTTGGTCTTGACCTCGTCCATGAAGACGGCCAGATGGTGCTCAATGGGGTCCACGTTGGCCTCCGGGTTGTCAAAGTCAGGCGGGACCGGGGAGATGAACTTGGGGCAGGCCGCCTTGAAAAGCTCCTCGAAAATGGGCAGCGACTCGGGGCCGCCGCGCTGCAGCTTGAGCAGCTGGTCACCGTACTTCTCCCGGATCTGCGTGTGGACGGCGTCGTCGAGGCGCGTGGGGTGGAAGGCGACGCAGATGGCAATGAGCGCATACATCTGGTCGTTCTTCTTGGTGATGGAGTCGTACTGCGCGTTCTTCTGGAAGTTCTTGGTGCGCGACACGTACACCAGGATGTGGCTGAACATGCGGATGGCATCCGCGTAGCGGCGCATCATCATGTAGGAGAAGCCAATGTAGTAGTACGTGGTGAAGTGTGCCGCCATGACACGAGCGAACATGGCCTTCTTGTTCAGCTCAATGTCGTCCATCGTCTTCAGGGCCAGGCTGAAGTCGCCGAGCAGGCAGTGCACGCGCAGAAGCCCGATTATGGAAAAGTACCCCAGCATGCGGTACAGGTTCTTGGAGCCGTAGTCGCCGGCCACGGCGGCGGGGTCCTCGTTGCGTTTGGTGGCCGCCAGCTGCTCCGTGATCTGCGATCGTTGTATGAGGGAGTAGAGCACGTTGAGAACACTGTAGCTTCCCCACGTGTTGGGGTTCTCGCGCAGGATGGCAATCTCCTCCGCGTTGTTCGCCTGGCGCGCGAGGCGCATGCGGTAGGAGGAGAACGAGTTGAACTGGTAGATGAACTCATCGATGACGTCCCAGGCCCAGTAGTACTGCAGTCACAGACGTGAAAAAAGTTAGCCTTCTGGACAACCATACGGCGAAGAGTCCTGGTGACGGCCACGAACCGAGGGGGGCTCCAGGTCGACAGGTCCCTCGGAGTTGAGGATGAAGTGAAATAAGCTGCAGTAGGCGTCGTAGCTCTGGAACTTGACCTCGAGCGGCGCCGAAAAGTCGAGCGGCTGCGCAGCAGCAGCCAGCCTTGACTGGATGTCGTCGTTCTGCTGGGCTAGCGTCAGGGGGTTGGCATCCTCCAGGTCGTCGAGGCCGTCCTCAAACTGGACCTGCTCGCGGTAGTCGGCCACGAGCGCCTCTTCCTCAACGTCGCTGTCATCCTCTCGGGTACGTGCCGGAGCGGCACCGTTCTGAAAGGCGCTCATTTCGCCAATGGTTGTCGTGGTGGAGGCGAGCGGCACCGTTAGAAAGGAGGGAGCGTGGATTGTCAAAACGTGAGGGCCAAAAAAGCCACACAGATTTTCTTCTGCTGGCGGGGCGATCCCAAAATTTTCGTGGGGTTCCAAACACGCGCTTAGTCATCATGTTCTGGGCAAAAGCTGATGTTAGGGTTTCATAGGAGGGGATTGAGGTATCCGGATAAAACTATATCCGGTAGGATGGAATGGGGTGCGGGTGTCCCTCCAACACGCGGCGAATTACGTCGTCATCTGCGCTTATGCGTGAGTGGCTTTAGACCAACAACACGACATTGCAGTAGAGCTCACTCATTCCTCTGTGATAATCGCCTAGGCTCGGCTACATGTGAAACAGGTCGCCAGACAGAATGCTATCAGCCCTTACCACACTGCCGGCGACGTAGCCTTGAGTCCTTCCACTTCAGTCGACCGTCCGATCTTACTTCGGCCTCAATAAAACAGAGCACTGCCGCACGGCCTCCTGTTTTTTAATCGGCTCTCCCCTTCAAGATGGGTTTCTTCTCGAAGTGCGGGGCCGACTCATGCGCGCCCTCGCCTCCCGGATTAACTCTGTCGTCCCTCGTTTCGCTCGCTCCGTTCTTTGCGACCTTTTTTGTCGTATTTACGGTGGTCGACCGCAAGATCTTTCCGCAGCTTTCGCGGATACAGAATTCTCGAGATGGCGAGGACCACTACCTTCCGGCATCCGCGCCGCCGCTACTACGACAGGTGCATGCCGAGCACGGATCTCGGTCGATGCGCCGAAAGCTCGCTGCAGTCACATTTGCGGCGACAATTGGGCTGGCAGCAGTACTGGCTGAGCTCATCCTTGCAGAGATATCAGACCTAGTAGATGGGCCAGCAAGAGACGCCGCTCTTCAGGTGACGGTGCCAGCACTCTTATTTTTGCTAGTGGCGCTGATCCCGTTCCTGGAGCTACAGTCGGTGATCGCTGGAGCTGGCTGGTCGTTTCAGCGTACGGCCAAGGGAAAGCTTCCGCGGGTGGCGTGGTCGCTGCAGCTCCTCGCATTCTCGGGCTGGCTGTTCATCTTCTGGTCATTGGGGGCGTTGGTGCCTGGCCCCGTGGAGAACTACATGCGCACCAAGGGCTCAAGGGACGGGTTCGACAGCACGGGCATGGCCATGGCATATCGGTGGGCCACATCGTCGGACAACTCGCTCAGTCTGCGGGCACTCCAGTCGACGGCGAGGCATGGGGTCTCGCGGGCATGCCTAGAGCGGATCGGGGTGATTGGCATCTCGCTGATGGCACTGCTGTCTGGCTTTGCGAGCGTTTCGTCCCCGTGGCAGGCATTTGCGAACCGGCAGGCGCGGAAACGGCGGCCGGTAACGGAGACGGACGTCAGCCGAAAGCAGACAGGAGTGGAGGCGACGACCGATCTTTTGCTGGCTAAGCGACGCCAGCTGCGGGCTCTTCGGATGGCGGAAGAGCAGGCAGCGGAAGCGGTCAGGGCGGCTGGCAGCGGCAGTGTGGGTCTCCTGGGAAAGCTAGTGGGGACGATGAAGCACATGGGCGGCGGCAGCTCTGGGGTGGCAGAGATCAAATCGCTGGAGATGGAGATTGCAGGGCTAGAAACGATGCAAGCTAACCTGCTGTCGACGCTGACGACTCTGCGGACACGGCAGGCGGCAGAGATGCGGGCCGGGACGCGAATGGGGCGGCTGCTGGAGCTGCCGAACTATGCCTTTGGGGCGTACTGTGTGTACCGAATCCTGGCGACAACACTGATGATGCTGCGGCGAGTATACTCCCCAGAGGCGGCGTTTTCGTCATCGGACCCGATCAGCCGGTTCTTGGGGCTGATTGCGCGGCACTGGGACCCGACGCTGGACCAGGTGGCGTGGGCGCGGCAGATGTCGTTCCTGCTTAGCGGCGTGATCTTGTTGGCGTCGGCCAACTCAGTACTGCAGACGCTGCGCCTCTTTTCCAAGTGGACTCCGGGGCTGTTGTACCAGGCGCAGGCGAATCTGGCACTGTTGGTGGGACAAATTACGGCGACGTACGTGATCAGCTCGGCGATGCTGCTGCGGACGAACCTGCCAAAGGAGATGGGCAGCGCGGTGGGCGACGCACTGGAGAGCGCACTGGAGCCGGCGTTTGTGGACCGCTGGTTCGAGGGCTGGTTCCTGGTGGCGAGCGCGGCGACGGCGGCCGGCATCTGGGTGGGCAGAAAGCTGCAGGGAGGCGAGGGATTCGATGACTGGGACGATCTAGGCGGAACGGAGGATCTGGGACAGAAGCGGTGCTGATGGACCCGTCCGGCTGAAAGCCGAAGCGCGCCCTGGAACGCTTCCTAGACGCTGGAGAGTGGTGCGGTCGTCCTTTGTGTACCGATATTGACGTGTGTACGGACTGTCTACGGACTGGATTGAATACGGTGGGAATAATGCTGGATTTTGGGCCGCCATGGCGCTGGCGCTGGCAAGCGTTTTTGAATTCGATGCTTTATAGCTGATTGTGGTTGATAGCCGCTGGTAGTTGCTGATATATTATGCGTACAAATGCCTTGGGGAATGGACAGGAGGCACGTGAGCACTCGAGATACGTGGCAGCGCGAGGCAAGGACGACCGTGTGTGTGGGTGCTCGTAGCAACGGTAGCAGTGGCCGAAGCCCGAGGATATATTTCTTCATCTCCACTCTGTCCGCTATTACAAAATACAAAATGCATTCCCTGACGTACACATCTCTCCGTCCTCGTGCAGCTCTATTTTTCGCCCTCGCCTCTTCCCTGCCCGCCTCGGGTTCAACCACTCGTCTGTGTCCACAGCTTGTGCATCTGCAGTGCGGCCGGGATCATGCCGAGGATGGAAATCGACGGCTCGCCCAAAAAGCCCTTTTCCATGCCCCAGTGGACGGTCGAGGGGGCAAAGGCCATGTAGCGGACGGCGCCGCGCTGCAGCTCAAAGGTCTCGGCGTGCTGCTCGGGCGTGGAGGCGGCCCGGAAGGAGAGGGCGGCGGCGACGCGGCCTAGCTCGGCGGCGATGAAGACGCAAAAAGCGCGGCTGCTCCAGCGGTAGGCCTTGGCTTGGGCGACGGGCGACAGCGGCAGGATGTCGCGCTGGCCCAGGTAGGCGGCGTTCTCGTAGACCTGGTAGACGATGCAGGAGACCAGCTGGGTCCAGGCGATGAGGGTGTCGGTGGTGAAAGCGGCGGGCGGCGGGGCTGTTGCCGTCGTCGCAGTCTCTTCGGTCTTTTCGGTCGGTTCGGTTGACTCGGTTGCCTTGGTCGACTCGGTCGACTCGGTCGGTTCCATCTTGCCGGCCGCCTTGGCCGCCCGGGCTGCTCTCCGGCGCGCCAGCAGGTCCCGTACCAGCTGCCGCCCCCAGACGTACAAGGACAGCATGCCCCATAGCCGGGTCATCATGCGCAGCTCGGTCATGAGCGAGCCGAGGGTGCGCAGACGCCTGGGCAGGCTTCCGGCGCGGTCGGCAACGAGGCGGCGGCCGGCACCCGAGGTCACGACAAGGGCGACGAGCCGGGATCCGTAGCAGACGGTGGCAAGCACGGCGTCGATGCCAGAGGGCGTCTGCATGACGCTGTTGAGGTGGACGAGAAAGGCATCGAGGCGGGCGGGATCGAGGGCGGCGGCGGCGACGGAGGCGGCCGTCGCGCCTTTTTTGGGAGGCGACGACATGATGCTGCGCGATGGCGATAGCGGCGGTTTGGCCGCGGAAAATGACCCAAAAGAGCGAAATGGACTCGGGCCAAAGGGAGGAACAAGTCGGAACGTCTCCCCAATCACCAAAAAAAGCAAGAAACCCGAAAGGAAGAAGGAAAAGAAAACGGCCAAGCCAAGCCAAAATGGTGTCGGAAGCTGCACTCGTAAATGCTCTTGGGCAGGTCGCTGCCCCCTCTTTCGACCCCCGGGCTGTAGTTGGCGAGCAGCCCGGCCAAGGCAGCATGCCATTCCCCAGATTACGCCTTCTAATGTGGCCCCACTGCCCATTTGCTGCCATTTGCACGCCACCGATTGGTCTGTCACCTGTCCATGGGCCAGCTTCTCCACATGAGAGAGATTTGGCTGCCTCGGCAGGTCGGCCCAGTCCGAACTGCCGGCGCCGGTCGCGAACCGCGCAAACGATGCGTCTGTCTTGTTGTCTATAACTGCGGGTATATAAAAGTGTACATGGCCAAACATTGCTGTGTCCCAGAAAGGGTATATCTGCATCTCTGCGGCGCCTCTGCGGCGTCTCGGCGCCTCTGCGGCTTCTTTGCGGCCTCGCCGCGCCCCGTCTATTTCCTGCCCCCCGTCTACTTCCTACTTCCTGCCGCCCGGCGTCGCCAGTGCCATCATGCCCCGGGCGCTGCTCCACACGCTCTCGCTCACGCTCGGCGGGATCTTGCGGCCGCGCAGCCGTTGGTCGACCAGCCACAGGCCCACGACAAACTCCTCCTTGGCCAGCCGTCCGTCGCCGTGGCGGTCGACCAGGTCCCACACCTCGGCCAGCTCGTCGGCCGGCAGCCGGCTGCGCTGCCACAGGTCGCGCACCACCACGTTGGGCACGTCGTCTGGGTACTGGTCGTGGTCCCTGCCTGGCATGTCCAGCCCGTTGCCGTCTGCCCCCACGATCCCCTGTGTGCCGCGGTTGCTTGCCCAGACAGCCTCGTATCGCCGTCGCTGCCGCTCTGTAATTTGCTCGCGCCACCGCCGCCGTGAACCCTCGTGGTGCTTATGCTTGTGCTTGCCGCCCCCGACCAGCGGCACCGGCCGGGGCAGATGCGGGTGGTGGTGGTGGTGGTGACGGTACAGGCGATCGTGCGCCCGCCGGCTGTCCTCTGAATCCGAGAGTGAGCGGGTCGGTCGTAGCGTGTGCAGCATCACTGGCGCCGCCATTCCCGTACCGGTCGTGTTGCTGCCCGATGTGGTCGACCCGCCTGTGCGTGACGCCGTGAGCTTTCGGTCGCGCGAGACAGTGCCACGCGGCGGTGGTGGTCGTGGCGGAGGTGTTTTGGAGCGTAGTCTCGCTGCGGCGGCGGCTGCCATGGGAGATGACGTTCTTGTCGATGGCGCTGTGACCGGATGGCGTGCGGCCGCCAGCGACCCGGCCACGATGGCGCTCGCGAGGTTGTCAATTGCCGACGGCGACCCGGCTCCTATACTTGGCCCTGGCGAGCGCCGTGAAGGACTGCTGGACGGCCGCCGTGAAAAGGAACCTTCCGTCGACTGCATCGCCGCGGCCACGACCGCTGCTGACGGCCGTACCGACTGCTTCGGCCGCACAGTGTCTTCCACGCTACGGTCCCGTGTGCGCGTCTGTGGCGGTGGCAGACGAGGCGGTTGTCGCGGCCGCGAGACTGCCTTTCTGGCGCCTGTCGCTGCGGTTGTAGACTCTGCTTTTGCCGCCTCTGACCGTGCGCGATTCGGCGACCCGCCATCTGGAGAACGCTGTGGCGCCGTCTTAGTCGGACTCAGTGTGCGTGGCGGCGTAAAGGCCTTTTTGGATTGGGGCTTAGGGTTGGGAGTGCTCGTGGGCGTGCTCGCCGGCGCTTTCGTTCTCTTTGTCGCCCTCGCCTCGGCTTGGTTGCCGTTCGTGTCGTTGTTGTTGCCCTCGAACATGGCGATGAGCGCCGGCGTTGGCCGCTGGTCTGCGGTGTCGGGCTCCGACCATGTGAGGCCGGAGGGTGACGGCCGGGGCGAAGCTTTTTCGGCCGCCGCGGCTGCGGTGGCGGCCACGAGCGCCGGCCGACGCACAGCGGCCTGGCTCGAGGGGCTGGAGAGGACGCCGCTGGGCGCGGCCGACCGGTTGGCAGCCAGGGTGGCGGCGAGCAAAGATGTCGACTGAGCGTGGCGGGCCGGCGATGGCAGTCCACGGCGGCCCGGAGGCGACGATGACGGCGGCGACAGGGACTCGTGCTGCCGGCCAGTGCTGCGGGTGTCGATGCTGGTGCCGGCGCTGCTCACGCTGCCGGCACGGCTGGGGCTGCGACTGGGACTGCGGCTGCTCGTGGTCGCCGACGTCGCTGCCAGCAGGGCGTCGTTGCCGCGGGTCGGCGGCTGTATCCGGAGCGGGCTCGTGTCACGGCGGACGTCTCTTTCAGGGGCCGCCGCGGATCGCAGCGCGTTGTGGCGAAAGGCCAGCGCCGCGCCCTGCAGCGCCGTAGCCATAGCCGCAGCCGGCGCCGGCTGTTGGGTGTATGGAGACGCCGTGTTGGCGACTGGTTGGCGACCGGTTGGCGAGCTCGGTTGAGAACTCGGTTGAGAATTCGGTTGAGACCTCGGTCGAGGAGCAATGGGGGGGAAAATCAGGCAAGGCCGACAAGACCGTTCCCTCGTGGCTGCTCGTCCGGGTGGCCGGTCAAGGACGCAGCTCGCCCGTCGGCAGGCCCCGGCGATGGCAGTCGCATGCACGGGCGGATGGGTGGCGTGCCGGTCGGGAACGGTTCAAAGCTGGCTGGACAATGTGTCGAGATTCGAAAGTCAAGGATGGCGTCGAAGTGGCCAGGCAGCGACCAAAGACGGAAGGTGCGCCAGATTCGTCCAGGGGAAGGAGCCAGAATATTACAAGTACATAATCCTCGTACTCGTAAAGCACGATGGACACGGGCCGCGTGGGACCTGCAGGCTAGGAAGCTGTCTGGGCGCTTGGCCCAGTCAGGCATAGTGCAACACAATTGGCTCCAACGTTTCCTATTCTCTCGTACAGATGCAAATCCAGTCCGCCAGATCGAACGCCGCCCACAAAGCAAAGAAAAGTGCGTCCTGCACGTGGAAAAGTGTCCCTTCGTCCCGGGATCTCCCTGGTCTCCATGGTCTCCCCGGTCTGCCGGCCTGCCACCGCCGTCCATCTTTCGTCTGCCACCGAAAACGGCCAAAACGTCCAAAATACATACAAAAGAACTGAGAACTGAAAGCTGAAAGCTGAAAAGCCGAAAAGCCGAAAAGCTGGACCTCTAGAATGCGTCCTCGTCCGTCCACTCGCTGCCCGACCCCACCCGGTTGCCCTGCGCGTCTGTCACGGCGTGACCCGCAAACACCGACGAGGCCGGCGGTGGCAGGCCGCGGAGCCGTTTTGCCATGCTGCCGCCGCCGCCAGTTGTCGTCGTCGTCGTCGTCGCTGCTGTCCGGGCACCGTGTCCATAGTCGTCGTCGGGTGTCGCCCGCTTGCCGCGCGCCGCCCGCATCCGCGCGTAGTACTCCTCGGACGCATCCGGCTCGGGCTCCGAGTTGTCGTCGTACGTCTCCCAGTTCTCCGACCCTGAAACGGCCGTCGACGTGTTGGAAATATGCCGCACCGATCCCGATGCCGACGACGACGCCACCGTCTGCGCCAGCCGCTCCCGCGACGCCTGGTACGCCGCCGCCGCCTGCTGGTGGTGATGATAGGCTGTCGACGACTGGTGCCCCTGCTGCTGCTGTCCGTACAGTCCCGTCCGCTGGCTGTAGTCGTGGGCCGCCGACATCGGCCGGCTGCCGTACAGCGACTGCTGCGACTGTGACCGGCTGCTGCCGCTGCTGCTGCTCTCCCGGTCGTCGTACACGTCCTCCGGGTCGACATGGCGCACGTTGATGCTCGAGCCCGGCGGCCCCATGGCTCGCTGGTAGTGTGACGGCGTCTCCAGCAGCTGCTCGGCCTTGGTCGCCCCGAGGTCGCGCATCTTGGGCGGCGGCGCCCGCATCAGAACCGGTGCTGGACGCAGCATCCCGCCGCCACCGCCGCCACCCACCGTCGTGGATGGTGCTGCGCCTGCTCGTGGCCGCTCTGGTGAGTTCGTGCCGTGCTTGAGCATCCCCAGGGGCGCCCGTGTCGTTGCTGCCGGGATGCGTGACGGGCTGGTCGCCTTGGCCCCGTAGCCGCCGTGGGCCGACACTGCCGACACCGGGATGCGTCTGGCCGTGCCGCCGCCCGCCGTGGATGGCGCCACCGGCGTCTTGGCCCCGGCCCGCGACGGTGGCCGCTGGCCCATCATCTTTCCGGACGTGCCGTTGCTTCCCGCCGCCGGCGTCCGCTTGGCCGTCGACATCGACCGCGTGGCCCCCGCTGTCGGCCCCGGCGCCGGTGTCTTGGCCCGTGAGATGGCCGCTGCCGCCGCCGCTGCCGCCACCGCTCCGGCACGTCCGCCGCCTCCGGCCCCGTCTTCGTATACCGTGTCGAGATACCGCTCGCCGTGCACGAGGAACGGCCGGCCGTACTCGTCCTCCCACGTTTCCAACACCCGCCGCAGCTCTGCCGTCACCTTGGGCAGCTCCTTGGCGATCCGCTTGCGCATCTTCTCCTCCCGCAGCAGCTTGCCCGGATCCCGCTTCTCGCCCTTTTGCCCCCGCATCATCAGCCGCGACGCGTCCTGGCTCGACGCCGCCAGGTCGTCGCGCTCCTGGATCAGCGTGTGGTGCTTGTCCACCATGGCCAGCATCGGCGCCCGCTGCTCGCGCAGCGCCTCCAGCCGCGCAATCTCCCGCTCGTGGGCCTCCAGCAGAGCATCGCTGTACACGTCCGAAAAGGCCGGCGTGAACTCCAGCATCTCGTCCTCCGACAGGTACAGCACATCCCACAGCTCCTGCAGCTTGCACCGTGCGTCCTCCACAAACGCCGGCAGGTTCTGCCGCTTCAGCTCGTTCAGCCGCCCCAGCTCGTCCTCAAACTCGTTGATTTGCCGCATCCCGCAGCCCCGGTTGCCGTTGAGGAACGCCTTCTGCTCCGCCTCCGTCACCCCCAGCTTGTGCCAGAGCTCCTCCACCGCCGCCCGCAGGTCTTTGAGCCGCTTCTCCCGGGCCTTCTTCTCCTCCGCCAGCTTGTCTCGCCGGCCGCGCAGCCGCGCCAGATCCTCCTCGTGCAGGCCCAGCTGCTCCGGCGAGTCGCGGTAGTTCTTGACAATCGCCCCGTCCGTCTGCGCCTGCGGCGTTCCCAGCTCCGCCCACAGCTGGATGATGTTCTCCGACAGCGCCTTGACCGTCGCCACCCGCCGCGTGTACTCCTCGTAGATCCGCGTGAACTCGGCGTCGAGCTGGTCGACGTACGAGGGCGACAGGTCAAAGTTGAGCGGGATCGACTGGTTCGGCCCCGTCGGCGGCAGTGGAATCCGCACAAACGTGCTCTCGAGGTGCGACGAGTACGACTGGAGGGCATCGACAAGTTCTGCGCCGTCAGCATGTTTCTTTTCTCGCTTTCCCACTCTCTCGCTCTCGCGCCGGCCGACGTACTCTTCACCTGATCGAACCGCTCTCGGTGAATCTTGCTGATCTGCACATGCTTCTCCTTGAGCACCTGCAGACACCGCGACAGCGGATACGTCACCTGGAGGTCCTCGTCCGTCTCGTAGTCTCGCCGCGACCGCGAGTCGTCCAGGGACACCTCCATCTGCCGGATCCCGCTGATCATCCGCTGGGCATCATCCACCATGCTCTTCTTCTCGTTCGTCACCAGGCGCACCTGGTTGTGCAGCGCCTCCGAGAGAGCATTGAAGAGCTGTGGCTGTCAGCAAAGAATACGCCGTCCCGTCGAAACTGCCGCCTGCTGCTGACGCACCTCTTCCTCGCGCTTCTCTCGCTCGTGGTTGGACACGCCGATCTCGTCAAAGAGCCCGTGTAGCTGCCCGATGATCGCGTTCACCTGCTGTGACAAGTAGCTGGCGTCCATGGCCATGTCTGTGTGTTGGAATCGTCGTCGTCGAATGTTTCAAGCTCTGCCAGTTGGTGTCTGCCCTCCGGCCACGGCCGAGCGTATGGATGGCGCGAAACTCAGTGAAGCGGGAAGCGGCGCTCCCTGCAAAACCAAAGCATCTCAAGGCACACGCACAGTTGGGAAAAGAGCGAGCACAAAGGGGTGAAGTGAAGCTCGACAGAGAAAGGCGAAAGAGAGCGGCGAAAGGGGTTGAAGACCAATGTTCCTTCCGAAATGGGCTCTGGCCACAACAGTGCGGGTGGAAAAATAGCGTGGGCTTTAAGAGCGATGGAGGCTATTATCCCGGCAGACGCACTGGTGGACGCGACATTGTGCTGTTGGGGCGCTTGTTGAAAACCCTCGATTTGTTTGGTTGTCCCCTGTGTCGCCCGGGCAACGCTGCTGACTCATCGCATTTCTAGGCCGAGGGGCCCTGCAAACCATGTCGAGAGCCCCTCTGTTTATCATAACACCGCGTCGATGGCCGACCTCCCTTGTAATTTGTTCCGAAACCGTGCCACGCCGGGTTGCATTTTCATATACGGGTATTCATGGAGCGCTTCCCAGCGAATCACCCATTAGAATCGCCAACAGCTGCAAAGTAAAGTCTTTTCTACGTCGTAAAGTATTCGTTCGAAACGCCTTATTCTTCAACCCCCAATGCACCCCTCCAGCTGCATGTTCCAAACCCCATCAGCTGGCCGCCCTGGTCTGCGGCTGGCCGCCCTGAGACCATATTAATCTGCGTCTGCCAGAAAACGCCGTCATCGGCCACCCCTCTTCAGTACCCTTTTACAAAGTCTGCGCCTTGGCGTAGCCGCTGGCGCCAGCCCTCGATATGCAGCCAGGCAAGCCGGTATGGGCTTTGTTCTCGTACTTGTATCTGCGGCTGCGGCTGCGGGCGGCTTACGAGTACCCCTCGTATCCCTGCCAGCCCCGTCGTGCTTGTCACCCGTGTCATCTCCACCCGACCCGAGTGTGGTCAATAGTTGGCCGAAATGTCGATGTTAGCCGACTGCAAGAGTCCGCTTCGTTCCGAGAAGGCCAGGTCGGCCTCAAAGGCCAAGTCAGCCTCATCGTCTTCATCTTGCACGTGCTTTGCTCCCGTCGCCGGGTACATCGCCGGCAGTAATGCCGGTGCGGTAAACTGCGCCGCGGCGGACGGAACTGTGCCTTGTCTAGCTCCAACGCCACCGCTCCCGACATCGGGTGGCTCGAACATACTCCGCACCTTTCGGAACAGACTGGAAGATCCCACGGCGGACGTCGCAACCGAGCTCGGCCGGCCGCGAACCGTCGCCAGAGGCGGCATCTGGCTAGTGCCCTGCTGCTCTGGTGGCACCATATCGATCGCAAAGCCGTTCTCGTCCACAGCCATGACATGACCGTAGTCGAGCTTTACATGAGGTGCATGTTCAGGCATGCTGGACCAACTGCTGCGGATGAACGGCTCATCCAGCCGTCGGCGGCTGGCATAGTCGCCATCTGTCGGCCCCGTCCATACGCTGGTGGACAACGATGGGGTCGATTTCAGTGCCTCGCTGCTCACGGACTCGGGCGTCTCCTCAAGGCCATAGACCTGCTTGGGTAGGTTGGAGATGCTGCGAGGATTGAAGACGACCGTCTCATCGATGTCACTGACACTGAGTGCTGGGGTCTCCCACGGCGCCTGTCCCGGCAGTGGTTGGGGAGGAGTGTGTGGGCGCTTTTCGTCACCGTCAGCGGCATTGCCCAAGGCAAAGGACTCGCCAGCAATAGCCGTCGGTTGTGGTGCAGGAAACTGGTCGCTTTCCGGCGTTGCCAGCCTCTCAGCCTCTTGGGGAATCAATGGGGAGACGCGCTCGCTGTTGACCGGTCCTTCGGTTGAGGCGTGCTCGTCTTGCTCTTTCTCTTCTTCCTGCCCTCCGCGTTCCTCTAACAGAGGATGCGTCGGTTCCTCGTAATGGGACACCTCGGTAATTGTTGTCGGAGTCTGGGGACGCCCGGCCACGTCATGCATCGGGACGTCCGCTTGCCGCAGAGAGTCTCCTTCCTCGCCTTCCATGTGGCCCTGACTGGCCACAATGTTGCTGGAGTCCTCGAGTTGGTCATCCTGGCCGTATTGTGATGCGACGTACTCGGTTGCCGATAAGTGTTCCTCGGTGTTGTCGTCAAGCTCCTGTAGCTCAGCCTTCTCTCCAAGGTCCTCACTGGCCACAATCTCCTGATGGAATGTATCATCGTACTGCGGCACCTGTCCGGAATGATCGGCCGGCAGGATGTAAGTATTCTGCTGGGGAGACGAATAGTAAGTGGCACTATAGTCGACATATTCGGGGACAAACATCTGTGTCGGCTCTTCTGGGGTGTAAAGATGTTCCATGTGATCCTGGACAGTAGAGACTGATCCGGGCATGGAATCGGCAGCAGTGATAGAGGTCTCATGCTCCTCATGCTCCTCATGCTCCCCATGTACCTCATGTTCCACATGCTCTTCATGCTCTTCGTGCTCTTCATGCTCTTCATGCTCCTCATGCACCTCATGCACCTCATGTACCTCGTGTACCTCGTGTTCCACATGCTCTTCATGCTTTTCATGCTCCTCAGGCACATCATGCACCTCATGCACCTCAGGCACCTCATGCTCTTCAAGCACTTCATGCCCTTCATGCTCTTCGTGCACCTCATACTCCTCATGCTTCTCATGCTCCTCATGCTCCTCGTGCTCCTCGTGCTCCTCGTGCACCTCATGTGTTTCTGCAACTGTTTCATGTGGTGGTTGATCGGCCAATGGCAGCATGTTGGGCTCCTGAAAGCATGTGGCATCCGTCGCCACATCTAGCTCGCCGTTGGGAAGGTCTTTCTCTGTCTGGCCATCAGCCTGGCCCCCTGCCATTGGCTCCGACACCTGCGCCTCCTCGATGGGATGCTCAGTAGAACTTTGCATTACTGAAGTCTCCCCGATAGTGTGTTCGATTGATTGCGTGTCCAGATGCTCCATTCCAGCGTTGTGGTCATGCGTCTCGTTAGTTGCACAGACTGCATTTCCGCTTCCTTCTGAGATACTTCTGTCCAGGATTTCTGAGACGGGATTATCAAGAGGCAAGTGGGTGTCGGCACCGTTGGCAGGGTGGATCTCGTTGTTGACGGGAAGTTCTTCGGCAGCGGTCGTCTGCTTGTCAATCTGAGAATTCTGGGCAGACTCATTATCGTGCAACGCTTCAGTGACGTGTTCCATCACCGGCATAGCTGTCGGCTCAGTTGCTGGTGCTGTTGTAGTTGGCGTCGTCACCGGCTGTGCCATCTCTTCTGTGCTTGCTGCCGAGTCGAGTGCTGGCTCCGTCACGGACTCTAGCGACGCCTTTTCCTCGATATCGACGTGTTCGGTCGCGCTCTTGGTTTCGTGCAGTACATGGTCATTTTCAAGAGGAAGCACAACGGCAGGATTCGGCTCTGGGCCACTCTGCTCGTGATGCGCCTCAGGATTGGCCGTCACAGGGATTTCAGTCTGGGAAACAGGTATGTCCTTGTCGACCTGGGGTTCCTCGGTGACTGAAGCTGTTGCATCTTGCGGCAATATTACGTCTGCGCTCGTTCTATCCGGAGATGAAGGCGTCGCTCCTTCCTCGGTATTCGCACTGTCCAATTGGCTGGCGCCTTCCGGTTTTGACTCGCCGCTTTGCATTGCCAATTGTTTGGCATCCTTTGCATCGGCGTTTCTGCTTTCGGTCTCTGCAACACCGTCGATGGTGCTTGGGTGGGAGTCAGATGTGGCAATCTCCATCTTCGTCTCTGCGGCTGGGAGAGCGTCACGGTCTCCATCTCCATGATCCCCTCGCCCATTAGGTTTCGCCACTGAATCTTCTGATGTTAGGACATGTCGCAAATCCACCAATTGAAGATAGCTGCACAATTGACAGTGATCAGGGAAGATACCTTTTGAATCAGGCACTGGGGCGGACACATGAATACGAGGTCTGCGCCTTCTGGGTGCTGCGGGCAGCGGTAGCTGAAGCTGCTCATCGATCCGGCGATTGAGCTCCTGAACACAAATCTTTGTAAGCCAGATAGCTTCCCTCCCACCCAGTCCCCAGGAAAGGGGAGTAAACATACCTTCCGCTTCTCTTCGAGGACGGCCAACTTCGCTTTGCCCTCTTCCACTACCTTCTGAGCTGCCTCTTCGACTGTGGCTATCGAAGCTTCTGCGCCTTCCTCCAGCGCATTCGCTTCGCGATTGAATATGGCCAGCCGCTCTTGGTCTTGCTGCGCAGCCCGTGACTTCAAGTCTTCATCTTCATGTTGTCTCCGAGCCTCACGCTCTTCATCCTCCAGTCGACGCTGCTCTGCGACCTGTAGGAGCTCGGCGTGCCGCTTCTTGGAAACGTTGTCGGACTCCAGCCCAAAGTTCGTGTGCAACGCCTCCAGGGCGGTCTCTAGTTGCTTTTCTAACAGGTCTAGTTTTTGTTCGTGTTCCTCAACATGCAACGATGATATGGTCTCGTGTATGCTGGATAGGGTCTCTTGCATTTGCGAGACCAGCTCTGTAACGTGGACCATTGTGAAATATTGAGACGGGGTGAAATATGCTGCTGAATAAAAACCAATGAGCACAGGGGCTTGAAGAGAGAGCGCAAGTGGTGGTGTGAGGGAATGGTTCTCGTGAACGAAATGGGTTTTCTAAACTCCAGGATCACAGCTGCAGTAGCAGAAGTATACGTAGGTAGTCGGCCGTGACAGGAGCTATACAGATCGGGTACATAGGTGAGAAATAGTATCGGCTACGCAGGTCTTGGCAGACGTTCAGACCCCTCGGTACTGGTCTCGGCCGTTTTGTGAATATTCGCTTCATCTGTCTACCTAGCTTCCTCTTGTGGACAACAGAGCCGTGCTCTCGGATGTACGGCTGTCTCTGAGTCTAACCCTGCTACCTAGCCCACCGTTCTGATGGGGGAACTGTCGTGGACGACCCTGAACTTTCATCACTTGTGCTGAGTTTCAGCTGCCAGAATTAGGATGCGAAAGATCGTCGGTGAACCAGATTTCTGACTCGGTTGCAGATTTAGCGGAGGACCAATTATGCAAGACTCTAGGTGGTAAGGGGGTTTCATGGTTTGGAAGACCTGACAGGACTATTCCGCCTCAGGGTGTAAAACGAGTGTTTTAAAAGTCGGTGTAATAGTAAGTTCCCAATTGGTTTCAGCCTCAGATTGCTGGGCGAATAGGAGGCCGTTCACGACGGGATTCTGAAGTCTGATAATTCCGTTTAGCGGTTTAACCGTTGTCCGATTACAGGTCTATTCCTTCTAAGAAAACGCATACGTGCCTTTGGAACTCTACTATTCTGTTATATACCGCATACAATCAAAATCGGCATTGGATGAGAGAGTGGGGGAATCAATCGCCACCTGGGAAATAAGGGAAAAGGAAAGGTTGCAAAAATAGACTAGAAATGAGACATGTCCTTCCATCAGCGAGCCCCCAACGCGACGAGAGCCATTATATTCTGTTTGGAATGCGCTTGTTGGTCATAGCCGAGCGGCTCTTGAACTGCTCGCGGTAGTTGATGCGCTCAAAGGTACCAAAGGCAATGACGGCGGCGCCAACGACGAGCCAGACGCTGGTGATGATCAGGCCAATGGGAAACAGGATGAGCTGGACGCCGGGGAGGACAAAGGCAACGGTGCCGTTGGCGAGACCGCTCACGACAGCTTCGACAGCGAGCTCGGCCACGGACGAGGCAGACAGGAAGACCCCGTCGCTGAAGATGCCGGCCACAAAGGCAGCCTCGTTGGACGAGACGTTGGTTGAGACGGTCGAGCCGCTGCTGTTGACAGCCGAGAGCGTGATGGTCGGCATGACGAGGGCTTCGAGTTGCGCCCTGGGACCCGGTAGTCAGCACGCTGTTCCGTCCGTCCATTTGCACGCCTTCCTCTGGCAACTTACATGGTCATATCTGTCGACATCTCGTCGGTGTTGATCTGGCCGATAAAGTAGTACTGCTGCAGCAGCGTGAGGCCGCCGGCGTCCGTGGTCCCGGTGGTGGAGGCCGAGGTGGTGGTGTTGGCGAGAGTTTGGCGCTTGGTGATGGCCGTAGACGCGGTGTCGGAGGTGACGGCGGAGACGGAGGCGCCGGTGTAGCTGACGCCGACCATGACATCAGCGGCCGCGATGCCAGAGAAGGTGCCGGTGGCGGTAGAGATCTTGTAGAGACGCAGCTCGGCCTCGAAGGCGCCGGTCGAGTTGTTCAGGACCGGCAGGTTGTAGCAGACGCAAGTGCCCGACGGGTTGGAGGCCTGGGTCAGTTTCGAGAGGGCCGTGTCGCAGCCGGAGGTGACGACGTCGTCCCAGGCGGTCATGTTGATGGAGCCGTCCGCATCGAGCGTGACGTCGTAGGCGACGGCGGCCGAGCTGGTGTCCCGCTCGGCATAGATATGCGGGAACGCGTCCTCGGCCATGGAGGCCATGCGGCCCTCAATCTCACTAGAGGCTCCTCTTGCCAGCACGTCGTCGGCCTGCATCCCGTCGATACCGGCGAGTGCGCGGCCGCCAAACATGGCCGCGGCGATGGC
This sequence comes from Leptographium radiaticola, assembly GCA_019925535.1. Classification (NCBI taxonomy): domain Eukaryota; kingdom Fungi; phylum Ascomycota; class Sordariomycetes; order Ophiostomatales; family Ophiostomataceae; genus Leptographium; species Leptographium radiaticola. Next base: position 528,479 of record JADHKK010000016.1, on the reverse strand, counting down.
GGAGTGCCAGAACATTGTGTTTGTCTATCGGGCTGGCCGAGGTCGAGGATGGTGTATTAATGAATTGTGCGAGGCCTGTCAAGTCCGTCCCGCGGTAAATGGCAGCCTGGCGCTGGGAAATCGGTCTCGAGTCGAAGAGAGTGCGACGGCGACTTGTTTGCCTCTTGCGCGAGCCGGTCCGCGAAAGGGCAAGTCGAATGGAATTGAATGAAAGAAGGAAGCGAAAAGAAAAGAAACGGAAAGCAAGAAAGAGAATGAGCGATCTTGGCCAGCGGGGGCACGCGGGGGGGAGATTGGTTTTGCTTGTCACTGAGAGAGACGATCGATCTGGTTTGGGTCACCAGAAACGAGGGCCAGAGAGTCGAGGGCAGGGGGGGAAATTAGGAGTACAAATTAAGACGCGGATGTTTTAGTATTGGCAGCGTGCGAACAGGGCGCCCACTGCACCGGCCGATGTGATGCTATAATGGAAACCCAATGGGGACAGAAACGAAAACGATATCATGCGGCGCACAGCGGCGCAGAGCCGCGCAGAGAAGGGTCGTAATGTCGGACGATTTCGCCAAGGTGGAGAAGCAGTACCTGAGCGGCCGAGACCTAAATGAGACAAGCAGAGACGGAGAAGCTGTCTAGTCGGGGTTTCGCGTGGCGGCCCAGGAGTGCAGGAGACAGTGGGACTGTGCCCGTTGTGGTCCGGGCCAGCTGTCGGATCGACCGACCATGCGACGAGACGAGTCTGAGGTTGGCCCGCGTGGGCGAAAGGGGTCGCAAGCCCTGTAACAGTAGCAAGGCGCGATGTGCCGCTAGCGTCTGCGATTGGACGGCGGGACAGGGGCAAGAGGTACGGCGGCTTTGGGTGGAGCCACCAATGGAGAGCGGAAGATTGCCCGACTACGGTATGGAGTGCTCCGTCTGGTACAGTACTTGTACCTGTGGACACGCTGGGCGGCTGCAACGGCAATGGCGTGCCTCGAGAAGCAAAACTTGGAATGGGAGAGCAGAAACCGTCTCCCCATCTTCGTTTCTTTTTTTCTCTTCGATTGTGCCCCTGCAGACAGCCGTGCACGGCCTCCGACCTGTGTTGCAGCAAAATTTTACATGAAACAGCCCAGGGCGGCGCACAACGGCAGCGCTACTGGCCCGTGCAGGCCTTCCGTTCCACGAATAGCTACACATGCAACTTGCTGGGAGCCCCGACCGTCGCACTGCAGTCCTGGGATGTGGCTGCGACAAGACGGAGATGGAGCTCGTCACGCATCTGTCAGGGGACTGACAAGTCTGTCAAGGGACTGACAGGGCCTGCGAGGGCCTGCCAGGCCTTTTGGCTGCCGATCACAGGGCTGTTCCGCTTAGTCATTAGGGACTGGAATGCTGAAAATTGCTGTGTAGGCCTATTCTAACGAGTAGGAAAGGGGCTGAGAAAACGACTCGAGACGGATGCCGAACGGTACAAACCACACCAAATACAAACGTGCTCTCTAATAGGGTATTATCGCCTCTGCTCCGATGCAACATGGCCCCCGGCCAAAACAGCGGCTGCCCACCATCACACCGTCAGTCGTATCCGGCTCTTTGTCCATAGCGCCGCCTTGATAAAGACTAGGTAGAGGCCCACCATGCCCCAGAAGCCTAGGATAATGCCCAGACCGGCGGCGAGCCGCGCGTCCACCAGGCCCGTGTCCAAGCTCTGCGTCCAGAGCTGCCAGGGTGACGCCGGCTCGAGCTTGCTCCGGCCCTCTGCGGCACACCCACGAGCAGTCGACGCGGACGAGGCTCCCATGCCGGCCGTGGGTCCCAGCAGCGGCGTGGACTCGCCGGCGTCGTCGACGAGCGCGCGGGCGGCCCGCTCGGCGGCCCGCTGGTCAATGGCGTCCAGCATGCGCCAGGCCACGGTGTTGTTGATCTTATCCCAGGTGGCGTTGCAGGCCTGGCGGCGGGCGTGGGTGGCGAGCTCGGCACGCAGGGCCGGCTGTGCGGCCAGCAGCATGACCTTGTCGACGAAGCCGTCGAGGTCGGCGGGCGGCACCAGGAAGCCGGACACGCCGTGGTCGACAATGTCGCTGGGGCCGCCCTCGTCGCGCGCAATGACGGGCACGCCGCTGGCCATGGATTCGAGCACGACCAGGCCAAAGGTCTCGGTCACGGAGCAGTGCAGAAATAGGTCAGCCGAGGCGTACGACTCCGCCAGCGTCTCGCCGACCTGGAAGCCGGCAAAGACGACGCGACCGGTGCACACGAGGTCGGCAAACAGCGTCTTGACCTCGTCCTCGACGGCGGTGTTGCGGTTGCCGCCGACAATGTACAGTTTGAAGGCGAGACCGCGGCGGTCGAGCTCGGTGGCGACGGCGGCCAAAAAGTCAAAGCCCTTTTCGCCGGCGATGCGCGCCACGCACACGAGGATGATCTCGCCGGCGGGGGCGAGAAGGCGGCGCAGGGCGGCGCTGCGACGGCTCGGGTTGAAGAGCGTGGTGTTGACACCTCGCCGCAGCAGCTGCATCTTGGCGGGCGCGATGCCGTTCTTCTCGAGATAGCGGCGCACGAAGCGGCTGGGGTAGAAAATGGTCTTGACAGACGGGTGGCGGAAGAGGAAGCCCTCGACCTGCGAGAACGTCCAGACGGCGAGGTCGCTAAAGGGAGGCGGAAAGAGGATGGCGCAGTAGCCGGCCAGATCGGTCTGGAAGTTGGCCAGGACGGGCACCTGGTGGGCGACGGGCTGCTGGCGCAGCTGCAGCAGGACCTGGAAGCCGAGCGAGGCGGGGCTGGCGAGGTAGATGAGGTCGGGGGGCAGGTCGCCAAAGGTGCGCGTGCAGAGGGCCGACAGCCGGACGGGGTAGACGATGGAGAGCTCGGGGTTGAAGGGCAGCGGGTAGCCGTGGATGCGGATCTCGGGGTTCGTGGGGGCCGGTGCGGCTGGCGTGGCCGAGTCGGGCTTGGCGGAGTCGCCGGGGCCGGCGGCCGGCACAAAGGTGTTGACCTTGGTGTGGTTGTGGGGGGCGACGACAGCGACGTTGACGCCGTGGGCGCGCAGGTGGTCGACGAGCATCAGGGTGGTGCGCGAGACGCCGTTGACGGGGCCAAAGGACTCGGTGCACAGCAGCACGCGGCGGCCTCGGAGGCCGTCGGGGAAGCGGGAGACGTCGTGGCCGGAGACGGCCATGCTGGATGCGAGCGCAGCCATGATACCGTCGACGAGGAGGACAGGTGGTGATGCCACGATTCGACGATTCGACGATACGATGATGCGATGATGCGATGATGCGATGATGCGGCGATGCAGCAGCGTTGGCGGGGGAGGGGGGGTCAGTTCGGCAGCCAGCGAGCGGTGCTTATCATGGCCTGCGGGATCGAGCAGGGCCCACGGCCGGGCGAGCGCGCCCGCAGCGACGAAGCGAGTGGGCGCGATATGGCGTAGCCGGCACAAGGGCGAGTTCCTGGGCGTGTGACCGCTGGCGGCGGCATCACCAGCAGGCAGGACAGGCCCAGGGGCGGAGTCAGCGGACCCTGGCGAGTGTGTCCGTGGCGGCTGAGACGGGGCTGATTGGAAGGATCAGTGTCGGTCTTTGAAAGATACTCGTAGACGGGCGAGCCGGTCGTTTTGCGCCGTGGGCCCAGACGCCATGCAGCCCGCCGGCGTGATTGGCCTTGTGCGGTTGTGGCCGAGAAGTCTTGATGTCCTGGATTCCCTGGAAGCCCTGGGTGGCTGACCAGCACGTTGCGTTGCCCGCCATGCCGTTTTGGCCTTTTGCCCTTTGCCCTTTTCGCTGCAACAGGCAATGGCAAATCAGACAAGTCAAACGCCCAGCGTGGCCGTGCCAGCGGGCCAATCAGCGGGCGGTGCTGTGGCACACTGGCCCAAGGCTGCGAGCGACGGGGCTCACATGCACCTGCCGCCTGCTCACTGCTCCACACCGAATAAGCTTTGGCGGCCAAGCCCCGTGCCAGCAGTGTTGGCCATCGTCGTCGCCGTCGGCGCCTGCGGTCGCGCGCCTGTCGCACCGCTCGCACCGATCGCAACTCCTCGTACTTGCAGGATACCTGCTGGCGTCTCGTGCCATCTGTGGCCGATTTCACCCGTCTACAAGTACTTGTGCTCGTATTTTTCGCGTGGGCCCAACGGGCCGTCCTCGTCCGGCGTTACGAGAGACAAGGGTGTCAGGGACACGCGATCCGGACACAAGGCTCAAAACCTGAAATACTGGAATGCCAGCCGTCCGTTTCAAGATTACGACTTTTTACTCGCAGTAGCCGTGCCGGCACCGTCACAGGTGGGCTCACCGCCACCACGCCAACAGGCACTACTCATCCGCTAGCACCTGTTTAGCACCTGTCTGGCCCTCCCTCAGGTCCCACTAGCACCGTGTCTCCTATTCTGGAGAATGCCCTTCCCTTCCCATTCCGTCAAGCACGCAAACGCGTCCCCTCCCAGCGCCCAGACGCGCTGCGGCCAGATGTACTGGCCACTGCCGATTGATTTCCTAAGCGCCCCAGTGACCCGGACCATTTTTGGACACTCCAGCGCCATCTCGCAGATCCGCAACCCCAAAATCCAGCACCCCTGCATGTTGGTGCGATTACTCCGTAACGTCCATTTTCTGCAAACAGCGAACAGCGTCTCGGGCTTCCTACTTGTACCCGTGCCTCGGACCAGATCCAACTGTGCCGAGCTCGCCTTCCATCTGACGCGAGTCATTTGCATCGCATTCCTGTCTGCATTCCCGGCCTCGGCTCCCCCTCCCTGCGCTGTCAGGCTTCCCAGCAAGGGGCGGAAAAAGGACGGATAACACGCGAGTCATCCCAGTCCGCCCTGACACAGGGCCAGGGCACATCCTCCCTCGCGTGATTGTCCCCCTCACCCCTCGGCTTCAAAAGGCCAATTCCCCCCGTCTCCATCCTCCCCGCTCAGCTGGAACTCTCACATCCATCTGAACATCTCGCACTCTCATCTCTCCCTGACCATGGCTGCATTGGCCCAGTTCTCCGGCTCGGAGCCGGAGGACGCCATGCTAGACACCTCGACCGCCTCCACCACGCCCGAGGGCAGCATGTCCTTTAGCCCTGTCATGCGTCCCTTTCACGCCGTGGACAGCACGGACGACGAGGGCAACCTCGTCATCTCTCGTCCGGTGGGCAGCAGTGGCAGGCTGCTGTCGACGACTGTGCTCAGCTCCCCGGTCCCCACCATTCGCACCATCTGCTGTGTCGGCGCCGGCTACGTCGGTACGTCTTGCTGTCTCGGACCTGTCTCGTCGTCTCCCTTGCTAACGTCTGCTTCAGGAGGGCCCACGGCTGCCGTGCTCGCCTTCCAGAACCCGCACATCCGCGTCGCCGTTGTCGACCGTGACCCGGTCCGCATCCGCCGCTGGAACTCGCGGCACCCGCCCATCTACGAGCCTGGCCTCGGCAACATTGTCCGCATTGCGCGTGATGGGTCGCGTGAGTGTGCCTACTCTACGGATGCGGCGGCCACGGCGACCTCGACGCCTGTCGCCTCGCGTGAGCCCAACCTGTTCTTCTCCACCGACGTGTCGCGCTGGATCAGCGAGGCCGATATCGTCCTGATCGCCGTCAACACGCCCACCAAGTCCCGCGGTGCCGGTGCCGGCAGCGCTACCGACATGACCGCCTTTGAGGCCGTCACCGGCGAGGTGGCTAAGCATGCTCGTCCGGGTGCCATCATTGTCGAGAAGTCGACGGTGCCCTGCCGCACCGCCCAGCTCGTGCACGAGACGGTATGTCGCCTGACCCGAGAGGTTCCCGTCCCCGTCCCGCCGCTGACCGTCCCAGATGGCCGTCCACCGTCCTGGTGTGCACTTTGAGATCCTGTCCAACCCCGAGTTCCTCGCGGCCGGCACAGCCGTCAATGACTTGCTGCATCCCGACCGTGTGCTGATCGGCTCGCTGCCGACCGCCTCGGGCGCCCGTGCGGCCCAGGCCCTGGCGGGTGTCTACGCCGCCTGGGTGCCACGCAACCGCATCCTGACGACCAATGTGTGGTCGTCGGAGCTGGCCAAGCTGGTCGCCAACTCGATGCTCGCGCAGCGCATCAGCAGCATCAACAGCATCGCCGCCATCTGCGAGCGCACGGGGGCCGATGTCGACGAGGTGGCCGCCTCTGTCGGCCAGGACCCGCGCATCGGCAGCAAGTTCCTCAAGGCCGGCATCGGTTTCGGCGGCAGCTGCTTCAAGAAGGACATCCTGAACCTCGTGTACCTGTCCGAGTCGCTCGGACTGGACGAGGTGGCCGAGTACTGGCGCCAGGTGGTCACGATGAACGACTACGCCCGCGACCGCTTCACCCACCGCGTCGTCAAGTGCCTCAACAACACGCTGATGGGCAAGAAGGCCACCGTGCTGGGCTACGCCTTTAAGAAGAACACCAGCGACACACGCGAGTCGCCTGCGCTCGAGATCATCAAGACGCTGCTGGAGGAGGGCCCGCGCGAGATTGCCGTCTTCGACCCCTGCTGCAACCCGGTCGTCATCCGCGACGAGATCAACCGCCTGCTGGGCGGCGACCGCGTCCTGCTCAGCGAGGGCGGTTCCATCGAGGTCTACACCGACGGCTACCAGGCCTGTGCCGACAGCAATGCCATCCTGATCACGACCGACTTTGACGAGTTTGGGAGCAAGCCGCCTCCGGGCACGGCCGCGTGCGTGGCCGTCGTGCAGGATGCCACGGGCGTGAATGCCGCGGCGCCGCCCAAGAAGGCGCCCCTGGTCGACCCGCGGCCGTTCAGCCTCCCCCAAGCCAGCGAGAATGAGCTGCTTGCGCTGCACAAGTATCTGGTTGGGAGCGCTGCCGAGGGGACCAAGTCTGACCCGTCCGACGCCGATCCCGACCCGCTCCAGCGCTTCCACCCCGAGCCGGCGTGCGACGCAAAGTGCCCTGACTGCGTGCTGGAGATGGATGGCTACAAGCTCAACGAGGAGTACAAGCCCAAGGAGAAGCTGGACTGGATCAAGATTGCCGCGAACATGCGCAAGCCGCGCTGGGTGTTTGACGGCCGTGGCGTGCTGGACGGCCGCCGCATGGCTAAGCTTGGGCTGCGGGTCGAGAGCGTTGGCCGTCGTGGCCGCTCTTAAGCGAGGCCGCGTTCACGCGCTTACGCAGTGTCTAACAGCAGAGGCACCATCTTCGTTCGTCTTCTGTATTAAATTTTTGGGTTTTGCAAGTCTATCAACGGGTGGGCTTTTGCTATGGGCGAGATAATCTCTGTTGTCCCACTTTACGGATTTGCAGGGTAGAAAATGGGAAAAAGTAAAGAAAAAGAAAAAAAAGAAAAATGTAAAAATAGAGTTGCTGCAGAGACACCGAGACATTAGTCGTACAACGCGATCGAGGCGAAAGGGATATGAGCGAATTGATGACTTATCATCGAACGAGTAGTGGGGGAGACGCGGCGATTGGATTCCCCGCAGGCTTCCCTTTGACCAATTAATTGGGGGCCAGTCTGCGATGTCGCGACAAAAGCTTCAGCCTTTGCACGATTGAACCAGCGTTTGCGCCACTTGCAGCCTACACCAATCCGCGTTCCCCTGCCACGCAGTGCTACTTTTCGACACACCGAGTCCTGCCAAGGCGATTCGACGGCTCCGAGTGGCAGTGCCTGCCGTTTTTTCCGCGCCTTTGGGCCGGCGTTTGCTCGCGTCTCCCTTTGCCAGCCGATCTGCCCACTTTCTCAGCGGCCACCCATCTGGTCGCAACCCCCGACTCGCTGCGCTTAGCATCCAGCAGACATGGCCGAAGTCAGCATGGAGCACTCGCGGCCTGTGCGACGCAAGTTTGCCATGCCGCCTGTGAAGCTGGCCTGTCTCTCGTGGTATGACTCTTGTCGACCGATCAAATCCCGGTTATCTGCAGGGTTTTCTGGTTGTGCTGACGAGCGTCGTTTGCCTGCAGTCGGGCCTCCCGGACACGGTGCGATGGCGGCCAACCGTGTGCCTCGGTATGTACTCGATCCAACGGCCTGGACACGATGGTGTTGGCTCGCAGACGGTTGCCCGAGGCCGAGCGCTGACAGAAACCCCTCCTGCCACAGTGTATCTCGAAGCAGAACGAATGCGTCTACCGTCCCAGTCGACGCGGCGGACCGCGCATTCGCAAGAAGGCGGCGACGAACTCCCCTCCCGAGCAGGTTCCCGACGTGCGGCTGACCGAGACCGCGTCGCTGGACATGCCGCTCGCCCCTCCGACCGGTAAGCCTCTGCGTCTGGCCGGGCTGTCTCCTTGTCCTGCGAGACTGACACGTGCGCGCGCTGCTGCGTCGCCCTTTTACAGCGCTCGAAATTCATAACTTTGTCGATCCGGGAGCGGCCCTGGGCCGGCTTCCCGAGTTACCGCCGGACAGCGATTTCATCTTTGACAACCTGTTCCTGGGCTCGTTCCCCGAGACGGGCTTCAACGAGGCTCCTCTGCCGCCGGCGTTTCCTACGGTCCAAGAAAAGTCGGGGCCGCTGGTCCGGACGTACCGCAGCAACGACGCACTGTAGGCCGTCCCAGGAGAGCATACTTCCGCAGAGGACGTTTCTGACACGGCACAGGCTGCGGGCATACTACTGCTGGATTCACACATACGTCCCCATCTTGCCGCCGCCCGAGACATCGCCCCCCCTCGACGAGCCGACGCCGATCTCGCAGAACCACCCGGACGGCTTCAGCAACGGGCTGGACTACAACTCGCCCTTGGCGCTGGCGCTGTCGGCCGTCCTGGCACTGGTGCCGTGCGCCGAGGATACCGACCCGAGCTCGGCAGAGGCGGTGCTGTTTCGGCGGAACTGCGCGCAGTTTTTTGCGCAGGCGGCGATTGAGAGCATCGAGGCAGAGTCGGAGATCCCGAGCTCGTCGACGGAGCCGGAGAAGACGCTGGAGTCTGCGCCCCCGTCTGTGGACCGGATGCCGTTCCACCCACGCGTGCCGGTAGAGCTCGAGAGCATTATCGCGCTGGACCTGCTGAGCATCTACGAGTATGCGCAGCGCGGGAACCTCAAGAAGATGAGGATCCGGGCGGGCCAGGCGCTGATGGAGGCGATGATGACGTTTAACCTGCACAACCAGACGGACGACGACGACTTTTACGCCGAGGCCAAACGGAGAGTCTGGTGGATGACGGTGGGTGGCTCCCGAGTCTGGCGGAGATCGAGGGCGGTGCGGTGCTTCATGCTGACTACGAGCAGTACATGTGCGCCACCCAGACGTCGATTGTGAGCTGCATGGTAAGACCGCGGCCGGTGGCGAAACTGTGTGTTGCCGAGGCGAGAGCTGACACGATTGGTAGCCGCCGCCGTTGGAGCTCTTTGGGGTTTCGTTTGTGACCAAGTACCCGACCCTGGAGGTGGATCCCGAGGTATGTCGGCGAGCGGTTGTGTTCAGCCATGCTCGGCAGTGCTCGGCAGTGCTAACGGGTTGCGCAGGCGTGGCCGACGCTCATCGAGACGCAGCAGGCGATGCTGTCAGCGTCGCAGTTCATTGTGGACCTCAGCGAGGCGGTGGCGTCGCGGACGGACATGGAGCCGATCTACAGGAAGCTGGTGGAGCTGGAGAACAGCATGGGTCCGCTGGCGGACAGATGCGACGCGTGGGCGATCAGCGGGCCGCTGGCCCCGATCGTGGACCCGTCGGAGACGTGCCTGGTGCGGTCGCTGCGGTCGATGGCGCGCACCAAGGTCAACAGCGCGCGGATCAAGGTGCACCGGTACTCGGCCTTTGGGGACTACCCGGTGTTCACGAGCAAGATGTGCGACCTGCAGTCGATGATGGACATGGCGGACGGGCCGGAGCTGATGACGCAGGCGGGCTGCATGTGCGGGCTGTCGAGCAACGGGCCGAGCACGTGCGGCAGCTCGGCCAAGAACAGCCCCGGCAGCCAGCACACGCCGGGGTCGTCGTCGGGCACGCCGGACACGGCGGACAGCGGGCTGTCGTGCTCGCACCCGCACCGGTTTGAGACGCGCAAGAACGCGCCGTACACGAGCCACTACTCGGCCAAGATCTGCCTGCGGTCGGCGCTCAACATTGCCAACGACTACGACAACATGCCGTACCCGAACCCGTCGGGCCAGTTTGGCCAGGACCTCTGCTTCCTGTCGCCGACGTCGGCCGTGGTGGCGCCGCGCATGCTGCCGTCGTACGTGTGCTGTGCCATGCAGGGCGCGTACGTGTTCCTGTCCATCTACCGCAAGACGAGCACGATCGCGCCGGACGCGGCCAGCAGCGGCTATCTGGTCAGCATGCTGCTGCAGCTGCAGCAGGGTCTGATGTCGATCCTGGCCGCCATTGAGAACTACTCGACCGCCTTTGAGGCGATCCGGGCCATGCGAGGTGAGTCGGCGGCCGTGTTTTGCGCTTTCCGTGCTGTGTCGTGTGTGCGGCTAACGCGGCGTTGCAGACCAAGTCCGGACGTCGGCCGAGTCGCTGATCATGCTGAAGCCGTGAAGAATGCTAGAGGCGCCCGGGCTGGGACAAATAGGGATCAATACAGGCTACACGTTACGGAGTACAGGGCATTTAATCCACTTTTTTGTGCACTGCCAGCCATGGGCAGCCAATCAAGGCCGACACGTTTCGCGGCTGGATGGGGCCATGGGCCAAGCTGGCGGGGTCATTCGCCAGTGCACTACGAGCACAAGTAATAGCACGCTTTTTGTACGCGGTCGTGTGCCGAATGCGACCTGGGCCGGGCGCGCTGGAAGAGAGGTCTGGCCGTCGGGTTGGTATCATGTGGTTGCAGCGGGATCCACGTGAAAGACCCCGTGGCATAGCGCCATGCCAGAGATAGCAGCTGTTTTGGGATCCGCAAGTGGGAGGGATTGGGCTGTCATTGATATGGACGTCTCCCCTCCAAGGCGATGCGGTCAAGGCGGGCTCATCTGATTGTCATGCAATGCCGTCCTCATTGCTGTTATTTCATATAGTATACAAAGGCGCCAGGCCACGGCTTTTCCGCGCACGCCTCCCCCCAAAGAGGCCTCTTTTTTCTTGTTTCATTCGCCATGTCCCTCCTCACGGGTCCTTCGGCACTGCTGGCCGCGACCGCGCTGTCGAACACGTCCGAGACCGCAATCGCCACGGTTGTGGCGGCCGTGGCAGCCGTGGTGGCCATCACCGCCGCGCTGGGGCAACGACTGCCGCGGCTTCTGTGGCTGGTGCTGGGAGGCGTGGGCGTGGGCGTGCTCCACGGGGCGTGGTGCTTGTGGGCGTCCCGGACGGCGCATCGGCTGCGTCGGAAGCTGCTGTTTGAGTTTGCCGTCACAATGCTGGGGCCGGGCGGCAACAGCCTGGTCCTCGTCGTGCTCTGGCCGGGCTGGCTGGTCGTGGCCACGGGCCTCTTGGCGGCGCGGGTCTGCGGCGCATGGTAGCCACGATGGCTCCTTTAGGAAGCAAGGAGACGACGGGCTCCTTTGGGCAGCAAGAAAGACGCCACACAGAACGAGCCGCACCACCACCACCGCCACCGCCACCACCGACGACGACGAGAACCTCACTTGCCCGCAAAGAAATACGCGTTGCCGCCCTGGTCGCGACGGACCTGCTGCGCATAGTCCTGCTCCGGGTCGAACTCTTGCCAGACGTTGGCCGGGTAGATGTGCTTGTTGCGCTCGTACCAGCGGCGGTCGACGACCTTGGTCAGGCTGGGGTCGTCCGAGGCGCCCTCGAGCATGCTGTAGTCCTCCTCGACGTCGGCGCCGGCGTCGGGGGTGGACAGGGGGTCGCTGCCAGCGGCCGGGGTCGGTTTAGAGACAGCGGTCGAGGCAGCGACCGAGGCCGGGGTCGGCTCGGCGACGGCTGACGCGTCTGTAGCCGTCTTGTCGGTGGCGGCCGTCTTGGGCGCCTCGGCGCTGTAGTCAAAGACGCGGACGTCGCCGGGCCCAATGGTCTTGTTGATGATGAAATAGTAAAAGTCATAGTGCTACACCCAGTCAGACAAATGGACGAGATTCTTCACCCAACTTTTCAACACTCACATGGGGCAGGATCAGATTGCCGCGCACCAGCATCAGGTCGTCGACGCCAATGCGCGCCCAGTGCAGCCGCGCCTTGCTCGGCCTCTTCTCGCCAACGCCCAGACGCGCGCCGACCTTGCGGCTGCGGTCGAGAAAGAGCCACACAAAGTCGCCCTTTTTGACCCGTACCACGCCGCCCGGGATGTCGGCGCCCTCGTAAAACACAAACGGGATCGCCACCTCGGTCGCCTTGACCGCCGCCTGCAGCTGCAGAAACTCCTTGCGCAGCGCCTCCCGCTCGGCCGCCTGTCGCCGCAGCGCCTGCTTGGTAAAGGACTTGGGCACGGGCAGTACCGAGGCCGTCATCTTTGTTGCCGTTGCCGTTGTCAGCGCCGTCCTCTCGGCAGCGCCCCCGTCTGCGGACCCCTCGTCCATCTCCTCATCGTCGGCAAACGACAGCTTCGTCACGCCGCCTCGACCCTTCTTGCCGTCCTTTTTTGCCGTCTTCTTTTTCTTCGTCCGGACCCCGTCCACGTCGCCATCGCTGCCCGCTGCCGATGCACCCGAAGCTCCAGCACTCCCGTCTCCGTTGCCGCCGTTGTTTCCGCCCGCGTTCGCACTCCCTGCCGCTGCCTCGCCCGTCGCCGCTGCACCTCCTCGTGCCGCCTCGCGCGCCTCGCGTTCTTGCTGCTCCAGCACCTGTGCCCGTCGCTTGCGGAAGTCCGACAGCGCCACGAGGCCCACCGTGTTCGTCGACAGACGGTCGCTCGTCGTCTGGTTCTGCGCCGTGAACCGCGATCCCGAAAGGCCAGACATGTTGGTGGTCGTAAAGATATCACAGTGAAGAAGACGAAGCAGCGGAGCATCAAAAAGATTAGTGTTGTACTGTGTGTGTTTTAAACTATCACTGTTTGCACTGTATCCGGGCCAGTCCTGTTCTCCCTGATGCCTCGAATTTTCCACAAGACTCCTACACGCCGTCTTTGGTCGCTGTTTCCACGGTCCCCTCCTTGAGCTTCCTCCTTAGAAAGCCACAGAAGCTCTGAAACAAGACCTCGCTGTGGCCCTCTGTCCACCGGCAGTCCACAGCGGTCTCGGCTATGCCGATTTGGATAGAGAGGCGAAAGCCAAAGGCGCAATCGCCCAGAGCCGGCGTATCGTCACTTCCATTTCCCTTTGCATCGAGTGACTCTTCCGCATCCATGTCCGTCTGCGCCCGTAGTTTCTTACGTCGCCACGACCGTGCCCATACGTTCTCGCGCGCCCGGCCAGAACCAAGGAGATGCTGGCGATCCCATGTCCAAGAAACCAGCTCGAGCGAGCGCATTACTGTCTCCAGTATGGTGGCAATACTCGAAATATTGGTGGGCACCTCGGAAGACGAGCGTGGCATGCTCCACACGGCCATTTCTGTGCTCGGAGGGAGAAGGTGGCGGAAGGAATCAACGCCGACGCCGCCGCCGCCGCCACCGCTGCTGGTGTTGGTGTTGGTACTGGTGCTGCTGCTGCTTCGCACCGCGCCACCCCTCGCAGCCTCCGCCGATGGCCGCATACCGCCAAAGCTCCATCCGACGGCCCAGCGACGGGTCTTGCTGCTGCTGCTCTGAACAAAGGCGGCGACGGCGTAGTTGTCGATACCACGGGCGCGGAGCTGCTCAACCACGAGGGCCAGACTGGCAAGCTTGCCGAGCATGGCCGTGTACCAGCAGCCAGGGGTGTCGCGGTGGGCGTCGTGGCGGTCGACCGACTCGGCCAGTAGGCGACCGACAAATGCGACCTCCCCGCCAGGCGTGACCATCTCGCCGGGGGCACCTGTGCATACCGCATGGGGTGGCCGGTCCTTGGCTTGAGCCGAGGCGTCCATCTCTTCTGCCGAGGCGTAAAAAGGAGGGTTGGTCATGGTAAATGTCAGAGGTGGCAGCGGCAGCGGCGCCTGGCCCACGGCCTCTTGGATAGTTCCGGGAATCAGCGGGTCGTCGGGCGTGCGTCGCGGCAGCACACGGATGCGGTCCTGTAGCCCGTTTCGGGCGACGTTGGCCTGCGCAAAGCCGAGGCTGCGGTCGTCAATGTCCGTCGCCACAAAGTGCCATCGTGGCCGCTGAGCACAGCCCATCAGCGGGTAGATGCAGCTGGCGCCGGTTCCAATATCCAGCCCGACGACTGCCAGCTCACCGTCCGTCTCGCCGTTCGTGCTGTCCAGCAGCGTCTTGAGCCAGAGAATGTAGCTGTGACGGCCGGGCACCGGCGGACAGAGGCGGTCGTCTGGCAGGTCGACCGTGAGGCCAAAGTCACGTCGCAGCAGCGCCGTCGTCAGCTGCTGCACCGCATGCGCGTCCTGGAAGTCGATCTGGCCGCGGTCGTTGAGCCTGTCTGCCTGTTAGCGATCAGCAACTCGCGTGTCGAAGAGGACAGTAAACTCACACGGCCGCCAGCGCAGGATCCTCCCGGCCCAGAGTGCGAAAGTCGATGCGTCCCTTGTACAGATCACGGTAGCAGGCATCGTCCCTGTCGGACCGCGTGCGTGGCCAGTCGGGCGAGGACATCACGGCGCGTCCGCCCCGAGGTGACGATGTCTTCGTTTCTGGCGTTTATTTTCCGTAGCTCCACCAAAAGCCGGCCCTGGCCAATCGCAGCTCGCTTATGCCCGAGTCGTTGCTTCTATCTGGGAAGCTGTCTAGCACGCTGCGAACAAGACATCTCAATTGGATGGACGTTTGCAGAATATTGAATCTGTCGTGTAGCAACTGTGTAGTGTTCGCCCCCCAAGGAATTCGCTCCAGGGTTATCAGAACTGCAGTCAATTTGAGAAGCGTTCCTTTGGTATCAGGCAGGACTACGGCGCGTAAGATACATCCGAAACGGGATGCCACGTATTAGAGAGGCTGTGATTGGCGGTCGCTACACTGCAAATATGCCTCGACAAGGCTGAATATTCTGCCCTCTATTCCCCTCTTCTCTTATGCACATCTGAAAGAATCTTCTTCCCCCAGTCTTCTCAAAATGGATCCTGTGACCGCCGTCGGCCTTGCGTCTTCCATCGTGGCGTTTGTTGACTTTAGTGCAAAGCTTGTCAAAGGCACCATTGAGATATATGAAGCTGCCGGTGGTGCTCTCGAAGAGAACCGGACCCGGGAGGTCATCATCACGCAGATGAGCCACCTGACGTTGCGGCTCACCCCGCCCAGTGGCCACGGCGCATATTCAGGCCAAGAGGAAGAGTTGTGCATACTTGCGGCGGAGTGCAAACGTATATCAAAGAAACTGCTCGAGCTCCTAAATCGTGTCAAGCCTGCCAACAGCGGATCGAAGCGACAAAGCCTGTGGGCGGCGCTGAAAAACAAGTACCATGAGACGGAGCGTGAGGATTTGGTCAAACAGCTTCAGGCCTGTCGCGACCAGTTAAACCTCCACATCAACTTCACCACGATGGTTTCCACCGACGCGATCATCAAGTCAGTCCAGGGGGACGAGGCGCGCTGGGGGAAGCTGGAAGCTTCTATCACCGAGCTCACGGCGGTGATATCTACAAACTCCGCGGCCCAGGACATGCCACTTCTCCAGCAGCTCCTGGACATGCAGCAGAGCGCGCTGCATACCGCTCTTCAGGCCAACATACTGGGAGGCCTGGCCTTTAAGGACATGCACGGCCGCTACGAGATGGTGGACGAGGCCCATCATCAGACATTCCAATGGATCTTATGTCCGACCGACAAGGGAAATGGTCACTTATTGGGAAAATCTCTGTCGAAAGCAGAAATAGATGCGCAAAACAGATACCAGGCACGAGACACTCTCCTAACCTGGCTGGAGTTTGGAGACGGAGTCTTTCATATATCAGGGAAAATTGGCTCTGGCAAGTCAACACTGGTCAAATTTCTCAGCGAGCATGACGAGACTCGAGCCAGACTCCAGAGATGGGCTAGTAAGTCATCTTTCTATACCCCCCCATCCCTTCAACTTCCACTTACCTTGCCGCCTCTCAGAAAACGGAAAGCTTATCATTAAGAGCTTTTACTTTTGGCGGGCTGGGTCCGTTTTTCAAAAAACGCTGACCGGACTCTGCCGTTCCCTTCTGTATGACGTTCTTACATGTTGCCCGGAACTCATTCCCAGCGTGTTGCCCGATCTTTGGCAGGAAGCCAGAGCAAGCATGTCCCGATCGATTGAGCCCGCCAGCTTGAGGATCCGAGATCGTGACGTCCGAGAGGCCTTTTCTCGTTTATTGGAGAGCAAGGAATTCTGCGATGGGCACTATTTCTGCTTCTTCATAGATGGCCTGGATGAGTTCCAGCCAACACCAAAGCAAGACGAAAAGGACATGGTCGATCTGCTGCTCAAGTGGACGAGAGCCCCATCCCACCACGTCAAGCTCTGTGTGTCCAGTCGGGAGCACAATGTCTTTATGAACGCATTTTCGCCGTCACAGCGACTGCGTATCCACGAGCTGACACAACCCGACATCTGTGCATACGTCACCGATCGACTAGGGCATGTCGAGAAGGCAGACATGAAGGCGGAGCTGGTCAATGCCATTGTGCAAAAGGCCCAAGGCATCTTTATGTGGGTTTCATTGGTCGTGCGGGATATCCGCGAGCAGCTGGAGAACGGCGAGGAACCGAGCCGTCTCCTCGATCTTCTGGACGGTCTGCCTGATGAGCTGCACGGCCTGTATCAGACCATTCTGCAGAAAATTGGTGCTTCAAGTCGCCAAACGGCCTTCCGCACCCTGGCCATGCTCGGTGTTGACCTGTCGAACTTCGGCCTCAAACTTCTAGCATACTCGTTTTTGGACGAGTATGTCGCCGATCCGGAATTTTCCCAGCGAGCCGAGTTCACGGCCAGACTGCCCCAACTTCGGAGCAGCCTGAGTGAGCGGTGCGACTTGGCCCGCAAGCAGCTGAATGGGTGGTCTCGAGGCTTGGTAGACGTTGTGACGTCTTTCAGTGGAGTTGAAACTATAGAATACGCCCATCGGTCCGTGGCCGATTTCTTGCAAGATCCAGACAACCAAAGACAGATGGCCGCCGTCCTCGGAGATTTCAACGTCGCCGCGGCCCTCTCCCAGTTATTCCTTGCAGCTGCGCTCGTGAAAGGCGATGTGGATGGCTGTCTGGATGGGATAAGGATCTACAGACTGACCGAGTTTCGGGATGCGCATGGCCTCGATTATGAGCCGTATTCCTACCTACAGTTTCTGGATTCTTTCGGTCTGGAAGGAACATCCCCGCAGGATTACTTCATTCAACCCGGTACGACATATAATACTGATGAATTACCTTTGAAAATAATATCGGTTTTTTTTCCTAGCGCTTTGCAATATCACGCACAATGGAACTTGCTGCCATACATTCTGTGGAGCATTTCCAATGTTTCGGCAGTCGGCAAAATAGCAGATAAAGTAAGCCTTATCGCTTATTATGCAATCTCTAACTTCTCTATTATACGCCGCAGTGATATTAGCTTCGATGTGCTGGATATGTTGTTTGATCGCGGACTCCTTACAGCGGAAACGCAAGCTCCTGTTGTGGCATTGATACGAATACGGAGCCGGATGTCATGCTCAATCTGGCACTATTCCCTTGTTCAACACTTTCTGAATTGGGTGGGAGAAGGACAGAGCTATCGTATACAGGATGGACACAACTTGTTTGAACATGTGGCACTTGCCATTCGGTTTCTACGGCATGGTGCAGATCCGCGCATGCGGTTTTCCGTACAGGTGGAGACTGACAAGGTGGCACTCTCCTTTCTGGAAATAGGTGTCGAGTCAGCCGTGATTGGTAAAGAGCAGTTTAGGACACCGAGCTTGCTCAACGACCTTGCTGAGCTCCAAACGGCCCCCCCAACAATGCTTCTCCCGTTCTGGCTTCAAGTGATGGGCGACGTTCCCGGCAAAGAAGAGCTCTCGCAGCTCGTGCGCGACAGGCTGGATGCGTCCGAAGGAGACGAACTCGAATCGAGCGCCGACCCCTTGAAAGTGGACGATGAGGCGACCGAGATCAACTCTTACAGAAAGAAGACATCGTCCAAAGATATCCTCCTTGCAGGTTCCTACACAGTGGCTTTGGTGATCGGTGTGTGCTAGAAACCTTCTCATGATTTTAAGCTCTTCTGACAATAGTGTGGCAGTGTTCCTCTCGATTCTTGTAGCCTTTTATAAGATATAGTCCGGTCAACCTGCGGCTGCTAGTTTTCCCCCAGCAATTCCAACAGGCCCTGCTCTCGCAACGCGTCGTGCACAGCCTGCAGAACGGTCGCATGCACATCGGCGGCCGCCGCGACAAACCCGAAGTTGGCCGTCAGTGTCCGGCCGGCCAGCAGGTCGAGCGGCTTGCCGTCCACGTCGGTGATCACGCCGCCAACCTCCTCGAACAGCAGCATCGCACCGGCATGGTCCCAGATCTTGGCGTGCCGGCCGCGTTTGTGGTACACCCACACGGTCATGTTGGCCAGTCCCATGGCCAGCACCGACCAACGGGGCACCCAGCCGACGAGATCGCCCCCGGGAAAAGGCACGCCTAGCCTGGCGGCCACGGCGCGGTGCACATCGTCGAGTGCCGAGCTCTGCAGGAAGAAGCTCGTGACGGGACGGAGTGTCCGTGGTGTCTGCGCGGCGGCTGCATGGCGCGGTAGCTTTCGCGGCTGTTGCTGCGACGGCCGGAGGCTTCCGCCACCCTCAAACAGAGGCTGCACATGTGTGCCGCAGGACCGGACGGCATAGAGCAGACAGCCGCGGCCGGTCGGGTCGACAGAGCTGTTGTCAATCGGTGCATCGTCGTCCTTGTGGTCAAGGTCGGCATCGGGCGAGAGGAGCGGACAGCCGACCACGGCGACGGTCTGCCGGCCGTCCACCAGCAGCGCCACGTTGATGCCGTACATCTCCCGGCGCAGAAACGTCTTGGTGCCGTCAATGGGATCGAACACCCACACCCGGCCAGCGCGCGGCGCCGCCTGACACCGGTCGATCATGTCGCACATGGCCTCCTTGGATGTCGGCACCGTGCAGAAGCCGTCCGGGTCGTGGTCTGCGACAGACTGCAGCAGGCTCCAGACACGCTCACAGAGCGCAGGGTTCGTCCGCAGCGCATCGGCCGCTTCCTCGCCTACAAACGCGTCGTCGGGGAATGCATCGTGCAGCGATGCCGTCAGCAGCGCCTGGATCGCAAAGTCCCCAACCGTCACCGGGCCGAGATTGTCGTCCTTTTCAATGGTGCCCTTGTCCTGGTCCGGAAGCACCTCCTGGCTGATGCGGGCGGCCTGCGTCACCACGCCAATCGCCACCTCGAGCTCTCGTCGGTAGGGGCTCTCCATTGCGAAATGACAAGACACGGTTGTTCCCGGTCAGGCGGTCAAGGTTCTAGTGGGGAAATGGTTTCACGCCGCGGATAGCGCGCTCGATAAGTCGCTAGGCTGATCCCACTCGAACCTCACTCAGTCCCAATATGTACAAAACGGCTCAGAGCCCCAATCTCTCTCATTCCTTTTCTCGCCGCACTTGCTTGTCGTCGCTCCAGGTTTGTGGCCATGGCGGCGGGTAGTCATAGCTGTTGAGTAGCGGATCCTGGAAGAAAAATGCATTATCAAAAGCCTGCAACTGCGCCGTTGCCATTGCTTTCCCGCTCGGGCTGCCTGCAACTCTCGTCGGTGTTCCGAGCTGGACTGCGAGCTTTTCGGCAAGCTTGTCGGTTTCCGCCCAGGCCGGCTCCTGCGGCGGCGCATCAGCTGTTGCTGTCATAGGCAAAGCGTCCAACGACTTGGCACGCCCTGCGGCTGTCTTTTTAACAGCCTTTCGGTCTGTTCGTCGTAGGGCCTCCATCTCTTCCGCCTCGATGAGCTTCTTCGACCGTCTGCGCTGCGACGTGGCCTTGACAGCCGACAGAATAGAGTACTCCGCCTGCGGCTCTCCCGAGTTGGTCGGGGGTGTCTCCTGCCGCTCCACAGCGGCTCGATGACCAGTGTCTTGGGCTGCTGCTGGTGTCGGCTGACTCTGGCTATCCGGCCGATCGTCCAGGATGATGCGCAGGTCCCCTGCGGCCTGGCCAGCGGGGGCGGAGTGGCGCGGCCTCTTCTGGTGCGGCGTGGCTCGCGCTCGCGTCTTCTTTGGTAGGTCCGAGTCTGACCTGCCTGAGATCCGTGCGAACTCGTTCATGATCTTCCAGACAACAAAGGCTCCGTTCGTAGTGTCATCCCGAACGGCCGACGGCCTTTTTGCGTCCGGATTTGGTGCCCGGCCGGCCCGTGCCGTTTTCTTTTCTGCTTTTTCCCCCTTTGGCTGTCTCTTTGAAGATTTGCTCGCCCCTGTGCTCAGCTCTTCTTCTTTTTTCTTGTCGTCTTTCAACACACCTCCCAAAGAATAACTTTTGCGCTTCTTTTTTGACTCCTCGGCCAAAGAGCCGGGTGCCAGCCAGAGAGCGGGCTTTCTCCTCTTCAGGTCCTGAACCCAGGCGTCACAATCCCACTGCACCCAGTAGTCGATGACGTCGGACCAGACGCTCTCGGGCGGCTTGGTAAAGTTGACAAAGACCACCTTGCCGCCTCTGCTGTGCACTGCTTTGGAGAACTCGCGAATGAGCACTTTGAGGCCATGCACCTTTAGGCTGGTGCCCAGTATGAGCATGATATCTGGCGCCAGAGAAATGTCGTGTTGTACGATCGGCGAGATCAGGTGTGCATTCGGATGTTCTTCGCCGTAGAGAACAATATCTGGACGCAGCTTGCCCACGGCCAGGGCGCGCTTTCCGCGTCCTTCCCGTGCGGCTGTAGCACCTTCGCACCGCGGGCAGCTGGGCTGGCGGCCCGACAACGTCTCGTTCTCCCAGCCATTCTCGTCCCATGGCGTCGTGTGGCCGCATCGGAAGCAACGCAGCATACGAAGCGACCCATGCAAAAAGACACACTCGACGCCACGACTGCACCGGTCGACTTGGCTCTGATCCTGGACCGTTTGCGACGCCTGCACCGGATCCGAGACGTCTTGACCGGCGGGGGCAGAGGTGATGGAACCCGTTGAGGCTCGGGAGGGCCGCGAAGAAAACCGGCCCTTCTTGCCTGGCCCCAGCACCAGGCTGGTTGTCAAGCCTACTTTTTCTTCAATCTCGTCGATATTCTGCGTGTAGCAGCGAACGAGCCTGCCCGTATCGCGCAGATTGGAGATGAACTGGTGGCTGGGAGTGGGCGTGACACTCTTGATCTTTTGCCGAAGTGTCGTGGTGAAGGTGTAGAAGACGGACGTCTTCATTGGGTCGGCCCAGATGGAGGCATCGAACAACTCGCGCCCTTTCATGTTGGGTAGGCTGCTGCGGCTTGAAAACGAAGACTGCGTGGACAGGCTAGGGCGCGACGGACAGGCGCTCTCGTCGGTTTCCGAGTCGGAATCGGCCGAGGCAGACGAGGCGGCCGAGGACTGCATAGACGAGGTCGATCCAGAGCAAGTGATTTCCTCTTCTCGATCAAAGAGACCCGGAGGCGGCGAGGATAGTGGGGACGGGCTTTCGGCGAATCCGAGGGCCAGCGGTCCTCGGACCCTGATTGACTCTTTCATGAGAGGATGGCTTGGCAGCTGCACCACAATAGAATCGCCGCCACATGTGCTGTCTGCACAATATATCGTCTCGTCCTCAGGGGCTGCAACGTGGATGGTGTGCTCTGCTTCCGTCTTTACATCGATCATGCTTTCTTGCGAGGACTGGTCGTCTTCCTGGGAGAGTCTTCGACGCTTCGAGGGCGGCTCGTGGCTGCGTTCAGACGGCTGGGGACTGGCAAGTGCGGCCGCCTCAAACTGTGCTTGGATGAGAGAGTAGAGGCCGTTTGTTGAACGGAAATCCTGTATATGACCCATTAGCCGGCCATTCGCGTGGAAGAGATAGAGTAATGCTCACGGGGATGCCAGAGTTGGTGCTGATGCCGGCGCCTGTCACGACGAGAATCTTCTTGGCCTTTCCGAGGCAATCGGCAATGTCCTGGAGCAGCCCGTCGGACTCTGGAAGAGCGTGTGTGGTCGGCATCTTGGAGGAGTTGTCCGTTATCTCGCAGACGCGTGCCTGCCGCGGTCAAAGTCGTCCGCGTCTGAGGACGCCGTATCTCGAGCCCGTCCTCCGTGGTCATTCGAGCATGTTTGAGGGACCCTTTCCAGCTGTGTTGTAGGCCGTCTCGGCAGCAAAACGGGATGCCAATAAATATGCTGTCCAAAAAGAGGCCGAGACGCGCTCAAGGCTCCGGAGGTGTGACAAAGTGCAGTGGATTGCTGGCGCGTTTGTCAACAGCCCCAGTGGTGCCTTTGGGTCTTGTCCACGGTCGCGGCCCAACTCCAAAAGAATACTCAAAAAAGGTGTTTGGCAGCTGCAGAAAGAGCGTGAGCACTCGAAAACGCGTCCCGCCCAATTGCTGGCGGCAGTGATCTGCCGATTCCCAGACAGTGGCCCGATAATACTATCTTACTCGTACAGTGTGACGCTCCGCAATAGCGCGTCGGCCAGGGCGTGTTGTTGTCGGCCAAATGGGCAGCGGGGGTCGAGCCGCAGTAAGGAACCGGCGTAACAAAAAGATGCTCGGGAACGACAGCAGCCGGCAGAGAGCGACGAAAGCACAAGCTTCTCTCTGATCAGAGTTTGTGGACAAGCAGAACAACAGTCGCGCTTTCCTTTCGCGGGACGGTGAAAGCAGGCCGATGCGGTCCCCACAAGGCGTTGGCCAATGACAGCAATTATCCATGCAGCTTCTCTCCGCTTGCCTGCCAGTTCGAGAATCAAAGGAGAGAAGCACACTAAACTGTCTACGAATATTGGTGCCAGGATGACCTGGGAATTGGACGGTTGACCTGCCTTTGTCTCGAGACGGACGTGTGATGCGCTCCTGCTCAACTCTGGTTGTTCACAGTACTCGTACTCGTACATCCAGGGCATCTTCAGGCTGCGCAAGCCAGAGGACAGACGCCCATGTTTCTCCTAAGCAGCCAGCTTTCGTATCTAAATGTCCAATCCCAGCGCACCCGGGCTCATTGACGAACGTCGTCTATCCTGCAGCTCTCTGAACATTGTGTTGCCCAATGATATCGCGTGACCTAGTCCTGTCCGAGGAAAAAATTGTCTGGCAACGGCCCCTGGCCAGCGAACAGTGCAAACGGCAGGGCCGATCCAGAATGCCCCGCATGCGGTTCTCAACATGTTTTCTTTTCTCTATGGTTCCGACAGCGGATTGGGGGGACGGTCAGCCAGCATGCCAATTTTTCCGCATGCCAGCGTGCCAGCAGACTCAGCAGGTCATGACGACACCCCCCGGAACCCCAAGCCGTCGCCCCTCGCCCTTTTGGGCGAGCGAAGAAGGCGTCGCGTTGAGCTCGGCATGCGCTGCGAACGGATTCACCCCGTTCTCCTCCGAGGGTGCCGTCCGAACACACTTTGGCTAGTCCGCAACGGGAATGGCGACTGTCGCCAGCAAGACCATTTCTTGGAGGGGAAGCCACAACGCAGGGTATCCACACCCGCACCACTTGCGCACGAAACACAGCTGGCAAATATAGCGCAACCTTCCATCTTGCCGGGCACACATAATATCCTTCCTCTCTTCCACCTCGTTTGAGAATTTCAGGATCCGTTTCTTCTTGTTCTCCTCCTCTCCCACCACGCCATCTCCATTGTCGGCTGCCCTGCATCCATCACACGCATTGACCATGTTTGCCGCCTCCAAGATCCAGCGCCGTGCCTTTTCGGCCACCGCCCGCGACGTAAGGACTTTCCCCGAGACTCCTCCGTCGGTCCAGCGGCCAAGTCCCGATCTCCTGCTAACTCTCGGGGCGACCTGCCCGCGTCCGTACAGCTCTCCAAGGTCACCGTTCTCGGTGCTGGCGGTGGCATTGGCCAGCCGCTGTCGCTGCTGCTCAAGCTGAACCCCCGCGTCACTGAGCTTGCTCTCTACGACATCCGCGGTGGCCCGGGTATGTTTTCTCTTCTCTGCTCTCCCGAGCTCTCCCTAGCTGTGTGGCCCGTGCTGATCCGCCCCCCCTCCAGGTGTCGCCGCCGACATCTCCCACGTCAACACCAAGTCGACGGCCAAGGGCTACGAGCCGAGCGCGGCCGGCCTCGCCGCCGCCCTCAAGGACGCGGAGGTTGTCCTCATCCCGGCCGGCGTGCCCCGCAAGCCCGGCATGACCCGTGACGACCTGTTCAACACCAACGCCGGCATCGTCCGCGACCTGGCCAAGGCCGTCGCCGAGTCCGCCCCCAAGGCCAAGGTGCTGGTCATCTCCAACCCCGTCAACAGCACCGTGCCCATTGTCGCCGAGGTCTTCAAGGCCCGCGGCGTCTACGACCCCAAGCGCCTCTTTGGCGTCACCACGCTCGACGTCGTCCGCGCCAGCCGCTTCGTCAGCGAGATCAAGGACACCGACCCCAAGGACGAGAAGATTGTCGTCGTCGGCGGCCACAGCGGCCACACCATTGTGCCGCTCTTCAGCCAGAGCTCGCACCCGGAGCTGTCCTCGGATGCTGACCTGGTCAAGCGCGTCCAGTTCGGCGGCGATGAGGTCGTCAAGGCCAAGGACGGTGCCGGCTCCGCCACGCTGTCCATGGCCTTTGCCGGTGCCCGCATGGCCGACTCCGTCCTGCGCGCCACTCAGGGCGAGAAGGGCGTGATTGAGCCCACCTTTGTCGACAGCCCGCTCTACAAGGACCAGGGCATCGAGTTCTTCTCCTCGCAGGTCGAGCTCGGCCCCGAGGGTGTCTCCAAGATCCTGCCCCTGGGCAAGATCGACGCCAACGAGGAGAAGCTGCTCACCGCCTGCTTCGAGGACCTCAAGAAGAACATCGCCAAGGGTGTCTCTTTCGTCAACTAAGCGCGCCCTCCCCCTCGCGTGACGGTGGACCTAAAATTACATACATAATGAAATAGAAAAAAAATTTGGTGCTGAAGCTGGCTGATTTTGTGGGTTTGTGATTTTCTGTGCAGATGTGCTGATGTGCAAATGTACATGGCCATGTTTTACATTTGTAGGCGGTGTTTCTTCCCCTCCCGGCACCATACGCCACATCACGGCCGCATCGCACTACACTCTATCCTATCGGTCTATACGCAACTCTCGCGACCCTCCAGACAGGGGCACCCAATGCAGACAAAACAGCCTGTGCACAGCGTCTGGCTCTAATCGCTCCCAAAGTCGCCGTCTACTGCGCCAGCCGCTGCCGGCGCTCCAGCAGCTTCCGTTCAAACTCGGCCACCTTCTCCATCCTCTGCCGCTCCTCCTCCTCGGCCTTGGCCAGCTGCTCGGCCTCCTTGCGCACCCGCTCCCGCTGCAGCTGCTCGGGCCGGCGCACGGCAATGTCACGTGCCTTGAGGTCCGAGAAGAGGAATTTGAGGACGACCTCAATCAGATAGCAGGCCACGTAGTCGATCACCATGACCGACGTCATGGTCGTCTTGAACTCGCTCGTGAACGGCACCAGCTTCATCGTCTCGTTCAGCTCCGGGATGAACTCGGTGCTGCACGAGAACGCAATCGCAGTCACGCCCACGATGCCGTAGAACATGCCCCGGTTCTCCGTGAGCGACTCACGGAACGGTCGGCCCTGGTAGTTGACGGCAAAGGTCGAGATCTGCTGGATCAGCTGCAGCAGGTACACGGCGCTGTTGAGCAGCGACGGCGCGAACTCGGCCTCCAGATCCACATCGTCGCCACGGCTGATTCGGTTAGAAGGACACGACAGAACAAAAGGGGGGGGGAGGGGGCACATACGGAGCGATCTGTTCGCAGAACCGGGCAATGTAAATCAGCGTCACGACGTGCACGGCAAACTGGCCGAGGATGGATCCGATAATGTAAAAGTTGAAAATGTTGGGCTGCGGGCGCTCCTTCGACAGACCCTCGACCGACTTGGCGCGCGAGATGGACAGGAAGCACACGCTCATGAGCATGCCGCTGATGGTGTACTGGCCGTCGCCGAACTTGATGCCCTCCAGGTACAGGACACTGAGGCTGTAGGCCGAGATCAGACAGTTGAGCGCGAGAATCTTGTACATTTGGATCGTGGCCACGAGCGTGCAGCGGCCCTGGCGGATAATGTTGGGGATGGCCACGACGTTGCGCAGCTTGCTCGTAAAGGGCGCGGCCACGGACGCGTCGCCCAGCTTCAGCGTCGGCGGCTCGTCGTCGTTCATCTCGTTGTCGATCATCGACGACGTGAGCTGGTCGGCCAGGCCGGCGGCCTTTTGCTGCATCTGCGCCTGGCGCGGGTTCTGGTTGAGCAGCTGCTGGGCCGCCGGCGTCGTGACCGTCTCGACAGCAGTGCTGACCGGCACATACGTCTTGGCGTACTCCTCGGGCGAGATGTTCTTGCGCTTGGCCTCCCGCTCGACGGCCTTGGCCAGGTGGGGGTTGGTCGGGCCGGGGGGGTACAGATGGGCGATCATCACGGGAATCGGCGGCGGCTTTTGGTTCCAGCGCTTCATCAGGTCCACCTGCTTCTGGTACAGCTCCTTCATCTTGGTGTTCCGCGAGTGCTCGGCAATGCGCGTGAGGTCGTCCGGGGTGCCGTTGAGCAGGGCCACGCCAATGTGCGCCTGCTTGAGGGCGCCCACGTCGTTTGTGCCGTCTCCAGCCATCAGCGTGTAGTATCCCATGTCCTTGAGGCCGAGCAAGATGTCCTCCTTCTGCTTGGGCGACACGCGCGCATACACCCACGTGTACCGCAGAATGTCCCACCAGCCGACCTGGTCCTTGAACCGGGCCAGCGCGTGGCCGGTGACGCAGAGGTCCTTTGTCTTGAGAATTTCGGGGTCCAGGCGCTTCGTCGGGTCAACCTTGATGTGCACCTTGTCGTCGACACTGTGCCAGACCAGCTCGTCGCCGCCGTCGCTGTGGTCGGGGATATCCATGATAAGAACGTCGCGGTCGACAATCTCAACCTCGCGCGCCACATGCACGGCCGTGAGCGGGTTGTCGCCGGTGATCATGACCACGCGGTGGCTGCTCTCGTTCAGCATCTGCACGGCCTGCTTGGCGTCGTCCTTGAGGGGGCAGTGGAGGACGAGGAAGCCGGCAAAGGTGAGGCCAGACTCGACGTTCTCGCGCTTCAGCTCGTTGATCCGGCCGCTGCCGAGCTCGCTGTCGCTCGTGAGCTGCTTGTAGGCCAGCGCGAGGACACGCGAGCCCATGCGGGTGAAGTACTTGTACGTCTCCTCGTACTTGTCCGGGACCGTGACGAGGCGCCGCATAATGGTCTCGGGGGCGCCCTTGGCGGCAACAATCGTGCCCTGGATGCGCCGGCCCGTCTTGCTGTCCTTGCCAGAAACGGTGGCGACGGAGCTCTGTCGCTTGAGGGCCGAGGAGAACTGGAAACGACGCTTGACCTGGACCGTGCCCGTGGTGCTGAGAGCCGTGCCGGATGCCGTCTTGTTGCTGAGCACATCGTTGCGGCCGAGGGTCCAGCCGAGGGCAGACAGGGTAGCCTTCTCCATGGGGTCGCCGACGACCTCGCCCTCGTCGAGCTTGACGAGCGCGTGGGCCGTGGCGAGGACCAGGACCGTCTCGAGGCTGGCTTCGTGGACCGGGGTGATGTGGCTGTGTGCACCATCGGCCTCGACGGTTGCGTTGGCAGACGGCTGGCCCAGATCGAGGCCGGCGATACCCTCGACGACCAGATCTTCGCCCGTCAGGGTGCCGGTCTTGTCGAAGCAGGCAACGTCGATGCGGCCGGCAAAGGGGATGCGGAAGGGCTCGGTGCAGAAAATGGCAAACTTGGCGAGGGCGGCGAGACTGGTGTTCACGGCCAGGCTCAGCTCCATGGGCAGCTCGGGCGGCACGACGCTCGTGATGATGAGCACACAGTCGAGAAGCAGCTTGGAGCGCTTGCGGTCCTTGCGCACACCCTCGTCCCAGACGTACCACGAGGCGGCAATGGCAAAGACAAGCAGAAAGAGAATGAACCACAGCGCCTCGGCGTTGTTGGCCGACACACGTTCGGTCGAGTAGATCATGGTGCGCACAAGGCTGCCCTGGGAGGTCTCGAAGCCGGTCTTGATGACAATGGCCATGGCACCGTCGTCGGGCGGCTTGGGCACGCCAGAGGCGAGCTTGGCCTTGACGTCCTCGGGGTTGCCGTGGGTGATCTGCAGGACCTTGGTGCCGCCCCAGAGGAAGGCGTTCTTGTCGAGGCCCTCGGGCTCCAGGTTGGCGTCGGCGGGGCGGAGCTGGACAGAGTCCTTGAGCAGCGGGGTGCTCTCGCCGGAAAGCATGGCCTCGTTGACGATGGCGGTGCCCTCGACCAGCAACATGTCGCAGGCGACGCCGCTGTCCTCCTTGGTGCGCGAGACGGAGACGAGGTCGCCGGGCAGGAGGCGGTCGCTGGCGACCTCGGTCCACTTGCCGACGCGGTAGGCCCAGACATCGTAGGGCTTGATGCTCATGCTGCGGAACTCGTTGAGAGTGCGCTGGCGCTGCCAGACGACGGTGCTCTCGAAGAGGACAAGCATGACGAGGGTGAAGAGCGAGTAGTACCAGTATTCATCGAGCATCCACAGGCCGACACAAAAGACCTGGAAGACGAAAAAGGGCGCCACGGCATGCTCGCGGAACAGCTCCGAAAAGGTCGGCACGGGAATGTCAAAGGTGTTGGTGCCGTAGTTCTGCTCGGTGCGCTCCAGGTCGGCCTTGGTGGTGATGCCCTTGGAGCGCTGGAACTGGCCCAGCAGGGGCTTTGGCTCGACGTCGATCTCGTAGATGAGGGGGGCAAAGGAGTTGGTTTCGGGGGTGTAGAGGAAGCGGCGCTTCTGGAAGAGGAACGAGAGAACGGACTTGCCGCTGACCAGGTGGCGCTCGAGCTTGCAGATTTCGGGGGTGCCAGCGTTAGCGACAGGGATGACCTTGATCAGCTTCGCATCGGAGACAGAGGTGGTCTTGGTGGCGGTGAAGATGGCCTTGACGTTGACGCTCCAGTTGGTGCTCAGCCAGAACAAGCTCTGCATCGTGACGATGGAGCCAACCCAGACAAAGGTCCATTCCGGGGCGCCAATGTACGTCTCATAGTGCTCGGGCGTGAGGTAGTAGAAGAGGAAGACGGGCCAGATGACGGCAAAGGGCCAGACATAGGCGTGGTAGTGGAGGGAGAGGGGGATCAAGAGCTGGGCGCTCTTGATCTGGGAGTTGTCGACACGAGGAGAAGAAGCCATGGCGACAAACTGGGCGCGCCCACAGGCGGGCGATGGCAGCGAGGGGTAGATGCAAGGATGTCTATGAGGAGGGCATCAAGAAGGGCGGGCGGGGAGACGGGGGAGGCGGCAAGAAGACAGCCCTGAGAGATGCCGCCAGGGGGGTTGATGGCGAGACGATCGCGGGAGTGGACACGATGTCGAGATAATTGGATCACACCTTCTGTGGGTTTTTGGGAGTGCAATCTGGCGCCAGCTTCCTGTTTGGGCGGCGGATAGTGGTAGTGCGGCGGGCGCCAGCTGTTGCCACACGGCGGAGGGCTTTTAGTGCCTGAGGCACAGTGGGCTTTGCGTTAATCTATTTTCTGTGCACGGATTCTGCAGCGTCTGTTGGCTTCCATTGCCTTCTGGATGGAGTGACTTAGTGAGATTGTGGCCAGAGATTGGATAGGCCGGCTCCTACTACGAGCACGGAGTAATGGTGCCCTGCTCGATTACTCGTACCCGTATTACATGGCGCCGCACTACATCTCGCCGCGTCCGAAGAGTCATGCGGGATGCGGCTGGCGCTCGTAAAGATGACTAAGCATCCACTGCACGGCCTTTGTGCAATCCTATATTTACAAGGCAGAAGAAGCGCCGCTGCCAAACGGGCAAACTAAGAACGACGCCATGTCCAGAGCACAGCTCGCGCGGCTGATTGACCTGCCGGACGATGCGCTGCAGCAGGTGCTCGACTACGGGCTGACGCTGTCCAAGGCGGACGCGGTCGAGCACTTTAAGAATCTGTTGGGCGACTCGCCAGCAGCGGTGGCTTTCATTGCCGACTTCAATGGGCGGCGACACGACCCAGCCGGTCCATCGGCGGCGGCAGCGGCAGCAGCAGCAGAGACGTCTCGGAAACCAGAGATCGATGCCGTGCCCAAGCCTGTCCGCGGGCCCAAGAAGAAAAAGGCGCCTCTACACATGCCGGCACCACGACAGGTAGACCAGACCGCACCGCCCCCTGGCGCCGTCTACAACAAGAAGGATGTGCAGGGCGACTACATTACGAAGCGGCCCGGCGCAGTGGTGGCCAGCACATCGGCCGCGCCGTCGCCGTCCCCCCCGCCGCCGCAGAAACAGCAGCACAAGAAGCCGCCGTCGGCCGGCGGGACGCTGATCCAGGACACGCTGCAGCCCAAGGCCAAGAGCGGCAAGACGGCCAAGGCGGCGGCGGCGGCGACCAAGATCACCATCACGGGAGGCACGGCAATGCACGGGGCGTCGGCGGCGCTGGCCGACTTTGACGCGGCGATCCGGGCGCTCGAGATCAGTACGAACCCGACGCTGGCCGGCGGGGGCGGCAGCGAGGAGGAGCTGGCGGCGCGGCGGTGCAACTGTGTGGCGACGCGGCACGCGCTGCAGACGGCGGCGCCCAACTGCCTGCACTGCGGCAAGGTGATCTGCGTCAAGGAAGGGCTGGGGCCGTGCACGTTTTGCGGGCAGCCGCTGCTGACGACGGACGAGGTGCAGGCCATGGTGCGGGAGCTGCGGGAGGAGCGTGGTCGCGAGAAGATGGCGGCAGACCGGGCAGCGCACCGGCGCCCCGACGTGGCCAGCGGCGGGCGCGGTGCTGGCCGGGGCGGTCCTGTGCGGCCGACCATGATAGCCGGGTCGGTCAAATGGGGCGGCGACGACGCGGACTTTGTCAGCCTCGCCGAGGCCCAGGCCCAGGCGAGCGCCCACCGCGACAAGCTGCTGACGTACCAGGCGCAGAACGCGCAGCGCACGACGGTGCGCGACGAGGCGGCCGACTTTGACGTGGGCGACGCCATGGCGGTGGCGGCAGCGACGGCGGCGGGCGACGGCGCCGACAGCGTGGCGGCGCAGAACCTGTGGGCGACGCCCGAGGAGCGGGCGCGGGCGCTGCGGCGGCAGCAGAAGCTGCTGCGCGAAATGGAGTGGAACGCCCAGCCCGAGTACGAGCGGCGGCGACAGGTCGTCAGCATCGACCTGGCCGGCCGCAAGGTGTTCAAGAAGATGGTCGCCGTCGAGCGGCCGCCGACGCCGCCGAGCGAGTCCGACAGCGCCGACGAAGACGGCGAGGCAGGCGGCGGCGTCGACGTGGGCGGTGGCGGCAGCGGGACCTACAGCAAAAACCCGCTACTGGGCCGACTCATTCGGCCAGTGTACGAGCCGTCGTCGCGCGGAAAGGGCAAAGGCAAGGACGGCGATGTGGGCGAGGACAACGGACCCCCGGCGGCCTTCTCGGGCTGGCACCGCGTCCAGGACAACCTCGACGACAACGAGGCCGTCATTCTCGACGGCAGTCTCTACGGGGCAGCCGCTGGCGACGAGCCGGAACGGGGTTGAAGGGGTTGTTTTCAAGAAGACACGTGACACGTCCATTGCATATTGGAGCATGAGTAGACATGACAAGACCAGAAATGAAAACATTAGAAAATCAAACGCATGACCCCGTCGTCACTCCTGCCAGTAGCGCGGCGCGGCGTCCACCATGTGCTCCAGCTGTGCGGCCGAGGCGGCCACCTCCTCGTCCGTCGGCAGGTTGACGATCAGCAGGTACAGCACGTCCTTTTTGGCCACCTTGCCGATGATGCCGCGGTTGTTTTGTTTAAAGTACGGTGCCCGGTTTGGTGGTGCACCGTAGGACTCGGCCATGGCCGGCTGGCTGCTGGCTCTTCTGCTGCCGGCCGCCGAGACAAGTTCGCCCACGGCACTCCTCACAAGGCCACCCTGCCGGCGGCCAAGCCGCGGTCGTTCCCGGCCGTAGTCGTCTCGACCATGGCCGTCTCGTCCATAGCCATCTCGGCCATAGCCATCACGGCCATATCCGTCACGGCCGTAGCGGTCGTCATAGTCGTTGTCGTCGTAGCCACGGCCGGTCTGGCCACCAGCGCTTCCAGACAGCAGCCCTTGCCGCACCTGGCCCAGTATGCCGTTTCTTGATCTGCCGCCGCCGCCGCGCCGCTGGTCCCTCACGATGGCGCCGCCCGTCACCAGCGCCACCAGCGAGCCGCCGGTGGCCGGGTGTGTCGGGTCGCTGTAACGCGACGCAAAGGCCTTGCGTGCCGTTGCGGGCACGGCCACGGCCGAGCCGGGGTGGTCGGCCTCGTATGCTGCCTGCGCCCGTCGGTCGAGGTAGTCGCCCACAAACTTGCCGGTGCTGCGCCACCGCTGCCGCGCGCCGGCCTTGTCCTGCTCGTTGCTGCCGTCCGCCACCTCCAGGTCGCGCGCCGCCGCTCGGTCCACGGCCGGATACACCAGCTCCGCCGCCGCCGGCAGTTCCATCGCCGAGCTCGTCGTGCCGCTGCTGGCACGCATCTGCTGCTGCCACGAGGGACGCGCTCCGCCGCTGCGCATCGCTGCCGCCGCCGCCGCCGCCGCCTGCTCCGTCGTGCTCCCGCGCACGTCCATGCGCTCCGCGTGGAACAGCGACCGGCCCAGCGCCCCGGCCACGCTCAAGAGGCCGCCCTGCTGCTGCTGCTGCTGCGCGTCCGCCTCGTCCGAAAAGGCCATGACCAGGGCAAACAGCCCGCGTGGCATAAACAGCTCCCGATTGGCCCGGTCCAGGTACGTGCTGCGCCGCTGCCGCGACTGCACCTCGCGCGCGGCTCCGGCTGCCACCGAGACAACCAGGCTGGCAATCTGCGCGCCCGCCTCGGGCGCAAACCCGACAATCGTGGCCGCCACAAAGATGACATCAATCCACGGTGAGGCCTAGCCCAGTCAGCACGTCGTTCGCCCTCGTTCTCCACGGACAATGCGCACCTTGCTGCTCGTGTTCCAGTCCTTGAGAAAGGCGAGGAACACGTCCTGGCTGATCCCGCAGTCCGCCAGCACCGGCGCGTACGCTCGCACAAATCCACGGTCTTTCTTGCCTGGTCGTCGCTGCGGCAGGATCACCGGACACGCAATCCGCCGTGGTGGCTGTGGCGGTGGCCCGGCCATGCGCACAATGCCTCGGATCATGTTCTTGTCCTTTTTTACCTTGACGTCCTCCGTGTCGTCTGCCTGCGGCTCTTCCACTGCTCCTGTTGCTGCCAGTCGTTGAGACGCCGGCCAGGCGTCGAATTCCGTGTAAGCCGGCGGGTCGAGCTGCTCAACCATGTCGTCCAGCTCCCATGCTGCCTCCTCGTCGTCGGCGTATTCACCTCCGTCCTTGCTTTTGACATCGTACTGCCAGTCGTTGGCTACCGTGCGGGAAGACCCCTCGCCGTTGGACGACATCCCGGAAACCTCTCTGGACAGAGGCGGACGGTTGCCGTACCCGGTTGTCTGGGTCGCTGCAGCTTGCCGCTTCTTGTCCTTGGAGTGCTGGATGGCCTCCGAGGCCAAACCAATGCCCGCGCCCAACACGTTGGCCAAGGCGCCCATTGTGAAGTAATTGTATGAATAGGGTGATTTTAAGAGAACAGCGAGCTTGAAGATTTAGTCTTTTGCCAGAGAGGACAGGCGCCAAGCACGGCCTCTTATATACTGCCTTTGGATACGTTCATGGCATCCCTTCGCGGCTCGGAGGCCAACGTCAGGAACCATGTTGGCGGGCTTCTTCCCCTGTCGCTTCAACGTCATCTCTGTTCCCATTGGGCATGGAGGGGAGAATAAGAGCTAGGCAGACGCTGGATTTGCTGCCGCGATCCAATCATTTGGCACGGTAAAGTGTTCTCCCGTTTCTGGCTGACGAACAACATCAGCAATTTGCCATTTTTGGTTAGATTGTGCGAGAGCCACTTGTGCCCAAAGCGGCAACCACCACCGCACGTTGCCAGGCTCGTCACGTGCACGTGCACATGATATATTCTATATGAGTCCTCCGTACGAGTGGACGGAAAACAATGTATTTTCTACTTGGTACGAGTACGAGTTTTCAGAGTGGCTACTCGTGTGCGTGGAGTGGCTAAGGGAGGGTAAAAAGGGCCGGGACACGAATTTTGGCATGGTGAAATTGGCTGTTTTCGTAGCGTCCGGTGGCGTCGCGAGCTTGCTCCTTAAGTACACTTGCGCGATTGGGACATGCCGCTCAGGGCATCCGGATCGAGGGTTGGAAATATTGAGCGTGTACGAATCCTGGACGGACTCCTCGTTCGGAGTATTGGCTGACAGATGGAAACAGCCCACGCGGTTCCGGTCGCGGCTGCGGACTAAAGTGCCACGCGGGCGCCCGGTCAATTGCAGATATCAGCGGACCAGACCGGTCAAGGCTAGCTGCAGCACGCTCTCAGCCCCCTCTCCATTCTCGCTGGTCTCGGATCTCTCATTCGCGCGCGTGGAGAGGTCGCGTTACGGAAAGGCCCTTTTGCAGGGACAAGGGAATGTGCTGCGGCATGTGCGCAGGCTCAGCAACAACCCCACACTGGACATGGGAGGATCGGGCTCGTGTTCGTGTGTATGTATGTATCCTGAGGATGACGTGCCGATATCCGCCCGCTCCCTTTCGCGGCCGGCAAACCGACACGCTGACGAGACGGGCGGAGTCCACCGTCTCCGCCCGGCATCGCTAGCCACAACAGGTGACTGGAATGGAAGGAAAGAGAAGCAGGAGAGCGTGTTTCTAGGGTGAAGGCGTCGACACTAATGCGGGCATCTTGGAGCCAAAGCCGGCAGCCGGTCAGCAAGCCGGTACGAGTAGGGCATGGGCGTGGCCGGCCGAGGTGGCCAACCAGAGGGCAGCGCGGAGGCAACGCCCCCCCCCTCCCCCCTGGAGCAGACAAGCGCTACGGTCAGCGATCGCCGCTTCTGGAGCACGGCAGCGGCGCAAATGGTTGCGGCGCGTGAGAAGCTGATCGATAGCGTGTGCTAGGCGGACTGCGCACGCGGGCGTGGACCGTTGCATCAGCATGATCATTAGCGGCCGCGACGGGCTGGAGACGAGCATGGCGACGAGCTCGTATTATTACGGAGTCGTCGTGCTTTACGGAGTAGTCGTACTCCGTAATGGCCAATACTCGAATCGTCGGACTCGGATTCGTAGGGGCGGAGCGGGCAGCGGACAGATGGAGCCGAGAACAGGCCTTTTTTTTTCTTCTTCATTTTCCTTTTTCCTTTTTCCTTTTTCTTCTTTTGTTTTCTTATTTCCCTTGGCTTTCTTGGCAGTTGGCGAAACGCCTAGCTTCCAGGCTTGCATCCAGGCTGCGAAGGTTGCGTGAGAACAGCGCACATGGAAAATCGTATGAGGGCTGTGCGCAAGTGGATTGGCTGGGCAGATTTGGTTGGGGCGGCTGGGCGGCTGGGCAGCGTCGGCGGGGCCGAGAAATCTCACGTGTGCTAACGGCAGCTTGCCATTCCAGTACTATTCTGTGCGCACACCACAGTGGCCCCACGGGCAGCACGGACGAGAAGGACCCGGCGATGTGGTCTGACTAGTCCGGCGCGGACAGAGTCTGCCACCAAGTGGAAAAAGCAGCACACCGACCAGGGGGGGGAAAGGGACCACGGGGGGCGCCGCAAAAGACTCGTACGGTTCGGCCGGCGGGCGGAAAACAGCGATTCAGACCGGAAATTGACGGCGCTTGGCACAGGGTCGCAGAGGGCTGCAGCTGCGAGGGCGGGTAACAGTCAGTATCCAGAGAAGGCTGCTCGGCTCGGGGCCCGCGGCCGGCGATGCGCTGCACGGCGGACGTGACGAGAGGCGGGAGCGTCACGGAGCGTCAAGAATCAGCAAGAATCAGCCAGAGAGGCACAGCCGCAACAAAAAGAGGCACGGGTCGTTGCGGAGTAAATGGTCACTACTCGGTGCTCGTAGCTTTGCCCACGGCAAATCCTCGTGGCTGGGGCCGAGGCTCTGGCCATTCACAGCCTACGGAAGGCGCGACGGGGGCAGCGAGCCTAGAACTGGTGTCCGTCCAGAGCCCAGACCGCACGCTAATGCGACAAGCTTCTGACGGACTTTGAGCGCGTGGCAAGCAGGGATGCGCCTCCCTTCAGTGGTCGTAAGTTTATTCCCAGCCCGATGGATCGGCCAGCAACATCTAGATGGACTTTGAACCGTGCGCGGAACTTTTCCATGGGCCGGGCAGACTTTTTTCTCTCTTCCGGGAGGGGGGGAGGGGGGGAAAGCAGCCTTCTCTTTTCCCCCAGCGCCAAAAAGCCATGTTTTTTTTTTCTCCGCCGGCCACGTCGCTAGGCCGTGATTAGATACTGGGGCCGATCGTCCAAGACGACGGTCACGTCCGCAAATCGTCGCAGGGCTTCCCCCTCTTGCCTGTTTCCGTTCTTCTGTTCTTCTTTCTGTCCTTCTTTTTTTTCTTTCCCCCTGCCCACCCTTGCCCAAGAGCATGCTGCCCGTGGGACGCCGCGGAATGCAGGCCGGTGACAGCTGACGGGGCCGGCGATCAGACGAGGGAATCGACGAGCTTGGTCTCGATATCTCTGCGCCGCTCGTTCGTTTGTTTGTTGTCGTGTGATCTGATCTCTTTGCCCCTCTCCTTGCCCCAGCTGGCCCCCGGACGAAGGCGACCCGCCCCCCTCCTCCCCTTGCGAACTTTGACTCCTCCTCGCGGACCCCTGCCCGTCCTCATGGCCTCCTTTCGGACCCTGCTGCCGGCGCCGGGCACCCAGCGGCTGGATGACGCCGACGACGGGCCGCCCTCGATGCATCCCCAGCGGCCGCTGCTGAAGCGCATCCGCAGCGTGCCCCAGGCGTGTCAGATGTGTCGACAGATGAAGGCCAAGGTGAGCGCTCTTCGGACCAGTCCCCGTCCCCGTCCCCCATTCACCCACTCACATCGCAGTGCGACGGCGGCCGTCCCCGCTGCGGCAACTGCATCGACCGCGACCGGCCGTGCGGCTACGAGGGCGAGGCCGGCCAATCGCGCCAGGCCGCCATGCGATCGCGGCTGGCCGCCTACGAACGGCTCTTCTCGTCGCTGCGCAACGCCTCGCCCGCCGAGTCCGACTGGCTGCTGCACCGCCTCCGCGTCCAGGACGACCCCGTGGCCATGCTGCGCGAGGTGAGCAGTCCGACGCGCAGCGTGGCGGCCACGGCCGTCCTGGCCACGCCGCCGACCTACACGTCCGCTTCGGCTTCGGGTTCCGCCTCGGGTTCCGCCTCTGGCTCCGTCTCGGGCTCCGCCTCGACTTTGACTCTGGCCGCTCTGGTCCACCCTCCCTCCGCCCCCCTCGTCCCCTCCCCCCCGGCCGCCCCCTCGCCCTCCGCTTCCGCCACCGGCTCCCCCTCCAGCTCCGGCCACGACATGAGCGTCAGCCCCCAGCAGCGGCCCGTCCAGGCCTCCCCCCGTCCCGCCGCCACCGTCGAGCTCGTGCTGCCCGACGCCGCCGTCGCCGCCAAGGCCCTTACCGAATTCTACAACCACTGCGGCCGCCTGCACCACGTCTTCTCCGAGGACGAGGCTGGTCGCCTCTACACCATGCTCTACGGCGTCCAGCCACCGCCGCCGACGCCGCCCCTGTCCCAGCAGAGCCGCGACATTGCCATGGCCTGTCTCTCCTCCGTCATCGCCCTCGGCATCCAGCAGGCGCCCGACCTGTTCGAGCCGGCTGCTGGCCCGGCTGCCTATGCGCTGGCCAAGCACCACTTTGAGCTCGTCATGGACGTCGCGCCCTTTACGGCCGTCAAGCTGGCCGCCATGCTGGCCCTGTTTAATGTCATGACGCGCAACACGGTCGCCGTGATGTGGATTGGTGAGTGGGGGGTAGAGGGAGAAAAAAAAGAAGAGAGAAAAAAAGAAAGAAAAAAAAAAAAGAGAGAAAAACAGGAAAGAAAAGAGAAAAGAGAGACAAAGACTAACCGACAGGCATCGGCCTCAAGCTGTGTCGCACCCACGGCCTCGTCCACAAGACGCCCGTCGACCCCATCATCGCCACCGACGAATGGGCCAAGCTGCGACGGTCCTGGCGCTCCCTCGTCTTCTTGTCATGGTAAGACACGACGTCTGCCCTCCCTTCCTCCTTTTCTCTCTTCCCCGCTGACCGCAAAGCTGGCTCTCCTTCACCGTCGGCTCCATCTACGGCCAAGAGGTCGAATTTGAGCGCATCAACGTACGCATGCCCCCCCCCCCCCCTGCCGTGAGACCTCGACTAACCACCGGAACAGCCCGCGAACATGGAATTCGAGTCGACTCCCGACTTGGAAGAAGGTGCGTCGTAGTCGGCTGTCTCTTACCATTTCCACCCCCCCTCTAACTCCCCACAGCCCTCCAGACCGAGTTCGCCCGGCTCTCCGTGCTCACCGTCGAGATTTTGCGCGTCCACCTCGCCTTCAAGGAGATCACCGTCCTCTCCTTCGAGTCCGTCCTGCGCGACCTGCAGGCCTGGCATGACCGTCTTCCGCCACCGCTGCACCTGTCCGGCCTGCACGCGAGCCCGCTGCCGTCCGACACTCTGCGCTCCACCTACCGCCTGCACCTGCTGCACCTCGGCGCCGTCATCCTCGTCTACCGCCGCATGGCCTCGCAGTTCAGCTGCATCGCCAGTCCCCACGCCGGCCGTCCCATCCTCGTCCACGGCCTCGACCGCATCCCCGACGGCCTCCTCCGCCAGGGCATCGCCGCCGCCCGCACCTCGGCCCATGTGCTCACCCAGCTGGCAGACGGCCAGACCCCGCCGCGCCGCTGCTGGATCACCATGTACGTGGCTTGCCCTTTGGCCGCTCCCCTCTCCTGACCTCCCCCTCCTGACCTCTTCAGCATCCAAGCCTACACCTGCTGCATCGTCATCCTCCACGTCGTCGCCCAGCGCCAGCTCCACCGCTGCCACCCCGACTCCTGGGACAGCGACATGCAAAAGGCCCGCGCCTGTCTGCACGTCCTCCAAGTTGCCGGCACCATTGACGCCGTCGCCAAGGACTTTCACACCCGCCTCTCCCCCGTCTTCTCCGACCTGGCCCGCCCCCCGCCACCCCACCACGCCTACGCCGCGTCCGCCAGCCATCGAGGCACGCCCGACCACGACCGTGTCGGCTACGAGTCCGCCTCCCTGCTCCTGACCGCCCCCCTCGCTGCCGACAGCGATTGCACACGCACCTCCCTCGACCTCATGGCCATGCTCGGCCGGCCCTTTCGCAGCCTCTGGAATAAGCCCACCCTCTCCGACGACGGCCGGCCCACCACCATGCCCAGCCTCGGCCTGCCCCAACTGGCCGGCCTCGACTGGTCGCGAGAGTCGCGCTGATCATGCCCCTTGTTGCTTTGCGCCCTTTGCTCCGAAGCCTGTTTCTAGCCTCTTTTCCCCGCCATCTTGGCGATGTCCCGCTGATGATCCTGCGACCCTTTTTTACCAACGAAGAAAAAAAGTGAAAAAAGAAAAAAAGCAAAGACTCGATAGAAATGAACACAACGACTGAAAGTCTGCATGTATGTATGTACACACGAATATTAATCATCCCGTATCTTATCTCTGGCAAAATTGGTGGGGCCCGCCCAAGCTGCCCCTCACTCGCCCTGTGCGCTCTCTTTAGCGCCTCCTGAAACACAGCCTCTTCTTGTCCAGGCCGTTTTCCAACCGCATCGGCGGCATCCCCGGCCAACGTTCATCCCCCAACTCACCCCCCCAAAACACCCCGTCTCGATCGCTCTCCGGCCTTCCCGACCCGGCCCCCCGAGCAGACGTCGTTGTGTGCGATCTGCCCCCACACGGTAGACTGGCCTTTTTACCGTCCCTTTTCTTTCGCTTTTCGGCGCCATGGCTGGACGAGACGACGAGCACGAGGCGAGTCCGGTCCTGCCCCCCGGAGGCGCGTAGGCGCTGATGCTAATCCGTCTCCGTCCTGCAGGGTGCGTCCGTCCAGGAGCAGCTGATTGAGGCCTGCCGACGCAACAATACCGATCTGCTGGCCGAGGTGCTAGAGGGCCGTTCCGAGGCGGAAGTGGCCCGCCTGCTCAACGAGACCACGTCGGTGCTCGGAAACCACCTCTACCACGAAGCCGCGGCGGCAGGACATTGTGAGTGGCCTTTTTCCTTTT
Organism: Leptographium radiaticola; assembly: GCA_019925535.1. NCBI lineage: Eukaryota > Fungi > Ascomycota > Sordariomycetes > Ophiostomatales > Ophiostomataceae > Leptographium > Leptographium radiaticola. Next base: position 488,478 of record JADHKK010000016.1, on the reverse strand, counting down.
TTTCCGTTTCTTTTCCTTCCTCTTGCTGTCCTTGCCCTGCTTACAGCCCTTTCTCCCCAAGACGAGATCATCGATATGCTCCTCGACCAGCCCGGCTTCGAGTGCGACCCAGTCTCCCGCCGCGACGGCGACACCCCCCTGCACACCGTCGTGCTCTGGTCCAACAAGGAGCCGCCCGCCCAGCAGCCGTTTGCCCAGTCCCTCGTCGAGATGATGCTCGAGGCCGGCTCCAACCCCCGCCTCAAGAACAAGGCCGGCCTGACCGTCACCCAGCTCGTCGACCCCCGCTACCCGGCCATGCGCCAGCTCATCCAGCGCCACGAGTACGCCATGCTCAACGCCGGCGACTTTGTTGACCCCGACGAGGTCGCCAAGCCCAAGACGAAGTCGCAAACCAAGACCGCCGCCGCCGCACCGCCGCCGCCAGACGATGACGACGCCGACTTTAGCGGCAGCGACGAGGGCGAGCGTGCCGAGTGGGAACGCCGGCACAAGGCGCGTCGGGGGAAGAGCTGAACGGGGAGCGAGCAGACTGCGAGCATTTGTGCATAGAGAGGTTATGTGGATATATCAATTTCCTGGCGCCGAAAACACCTTCCGTTGTAAAAAAAAAATACGAGACCCAACACTAGAACAGAGCCTAAAGCGAGACCGCAGGATTTTCTACTGTATCAATCACCATACGATCCGGTTGCCGTCTCCCAATGTCCCCCTTCCTCCAAACGGCCATCCGTCTATGTCCCCCTGGTCTGGTCCTCCCCGTTCTCGCCCCGCTCAAAGCGTCGTTGGCTTCGTATTAATGGTCGTCTCAGTCGTCGCCTTGCCGTCAAAGAGCGCCGTGATCTCGCTGAGCACGCCGGCCGCCGCCGCAAAGAAGCCCAGGTACGACTTGCTCGGCGCCAGCACGCGGCTGAGGTACTCGGGGTGGAACTGCACGCCCACGAAAAAGGGGTGGTTCTTGAGCTCAATCACCTCGATGCGCTCGCCCTTCTCGTCCTTGCCGACAAACACCAGGTCGCCCGGCTTCTCCAGCCGCTCAAACATGTCCGGCGCCACCTCGTACCGGTGGCGGTGGCGCTCCTCAATCTCCGTCGCGTCGCCGTACAGCGCCCGGAACTTGGACCACTCCGCCGTCCCCGGCTGGAACACACAGCGCCGCTTGCCCAGCCGCATCGTCCCGCCCAGCTTGGTCCGGTCCACCTCGGGCATGTACACAATCGCCGGCGTGCAGCCGGGCTGCAGCTCCTCGCTGCCCGCGTCCGCCACGCCGCACACGTTGCGCGCATACTCGATAATGGCCACCTGCATGCCCAGACACACGCCCAGGAACGGAACGCCCTTGCTGCGCGCCCACGTCGTCGCCTTGATCATGCCCTCCGTGCCGCGCACCCCGAAGCCGCCCGGCACCAGAATGCCGTCCGCCGTGCACACCGTGTGCCACGCCTTGTGGAACTCCGCCGGCGACTCCTCCTGCGCCGTGTCCTCCAGGTTCGACGAGTCCACCCACATCAGGTTCAGCTTCTTCTTGCAGTACATGGCCGCGTGTTCCAGCGACTTGCCCACGCTGATGTACGCGTCCTCCAGCGTCGTGTACTTGCCCACCAGCGCAATCGACACCGTGTCCACGCTGCTGTCCTGCCCGCGCGTCAACTCCACCCACCGGTTCCACATCTTCTCGCCGCTCGCAACCAGCGCCGGCGCCGGCGCCACCGCGTCCAGCTCCAGCAGGCCCGAGATGCTCTCCCGGAACTTTTGCTGCCGCAGCAGCAGCGGAACGTGGTACGTCGTCGACACGTTGTGTACCGTCAGCACCTGCTTCGTCTCCACCTGGCACATGTTGGCGATCTTGCGGATCACCGAATCCTCGAGCGGACGCTCACAGCGACACGCAATCTGCACGTCTGTCAGTCTCCCATCGTCGCCACATTTGATCGCCAGGCGGCACCCACAATATCCGGGTTCAGACCCGCGCTGCGCACGTCTCCAACCGCCCGCTGCGTCGGCTTGGTCTTTTGCTCGCCGTGGGGGCCAGGCCTGCGTCTTGTCAGCACCCCGCGCAAGAGAGAAAAATTGGAAAGAAAAAAAAAAAGGAAGAAGAAAAAGGAAACGGAAACGGAAACGGAAAAAGAGCCATCCACACGTACGGAATCACCGGCACGTAGGACACGTGGATCTGCAGAAAGTTGCCCTTGCCCGCACGCCGCCGGAACTGGCCCATGGCGTGGATGAACGGCGCGCTCTCAATGTCGCCCACCGTGCCACCCAGCTCCACCACACACACGTCCGGCTGCCGCCCCGACTCGTCCACAGGCAGCTTGGCCACCCGCTCGATCCAGTCCTGGATCGCATCCGTCAGGTGCGGCACCACCTGCACCGTCTTGCCCAGGTAGTCGCCGCGGCGCTCCCGCTCAATCACCTGCTGGTAGATCTTGCCCGTCGTCAGATTGTGGTCGCGCGTCAGCGTCGTCAACAGGTAGCGCTCATAATGGCCAATGTCCAGGTCCATTTCGCCGCCGTCGTCGGTCACGTAGACCTCGCCGTGCTCCGTGGGCGCCATGGTACCCGCATCAATGTTCATGTACGGGTCGATCTTGATGCTCGTCACCGTCAGACCCATCGACTTGAGCAGCAGACCAGTGCTGGACGCAATGATGCCCTTGCCCACGCCGGAAATGACGCCTGCGCCTGGTCAGTCTCCAATCCGTCTCCCCGCGCACTGGGACTCGATTTTTCTTACCTCCCGAAACCAGCACGTACTTCATCTTGTCGGTCTTGTAGTCTTGCAATGTATGGGAAAATGTAGTGTATATGGCTGGCCGGCACCTCTCACACGCTTTGTTGTATCTGATGGGGTGCAACAAAAGCGTGGAGAGGGGGGAAGAAAAAAGAAGGAAAAAGGCCAAAAAAAATCGATGCCGCAAAAAAATGTCTATAAAATTTAGACGCGACTGGGGCACTAACACGCTAATTCCGATAATAGTTCCCCGCCAAAATGATGACTCAATGCACATGCTAGCGCAGGCCCTGCGAGACACGAGGACAAGGCCGCTTTGTTTTGACCATTCCCCCGTCGTTTTAGGCGGACAGACGGCACAGATCGCGACGTCTTGCTATTACTCAGTTTGTTCGTTTTTGTTCGTTTTGCTTCTTTGCTCACTCCAAGTATACATCATTCGTCTCGCTCCCCACAATCCCGACGTCTGGAGGAATTCTCTGGGAAAAGGTATCTCAAGAAATTAAAGAGAAGGAACCCCAAAAAGTAAAGGCAATGCACGGCTCCATTACATAACTACCGGAAACGCGACCGGCACCGGCCCATGACCTCGCCTTGGCACACCAGCTCAGCGCTGAATTCCGAGCCGTCCAGCGTCAGGTAAATGTCAAAGTACACCCGGTAAAAGGTGCCCTGTGGAGTGTCCATACGCTCAAAGTCCTTTTCGAGGTTTTTGCGTGACAGGTCGGACGTCAGTGTGACAACCTCCTTGATTCCTAGTATCGGTTAGCACAAGCCACGGCGTAGCCACAAGAGGAATGGAACGTACTGGGATCCTTGGTGTACTCGGGGCAAACGTCTTCGTCGCACGCGTACAGAATGTCCTCGTACATGAGAGTGGCACCCGGCGCAACCTGTCGGAAGAACGAAACCTTGACGGGCTCCCCGATCTTGACCTTCTGGCCCTTCTGGACAAATATTTGGCGGGTGAACTTGCAGCGGTCCTTGCCGTCGAGCGACGGCACGCGGTATGCCTCCGGGTGGTAGCCCTCCTTGAACGGCTGCAGCGTGGCCATCAGGTAGTGGCGGCGAGCCACACGGTGGGTAACCACGCGCTCCGTGATGCCGGCAGTGACGGCACCCTTGACAATGGCCGCGACAGAGTCCATCGGCCGCACGACCTTGGACTGGAACTGCGGCGGCACGTGAAGCCGAATCTGCTGGAAGAGGAACTCGGAGGCGCCAAAGCCACCCACAACCAGGATGTTCTGGAGCGTCCGGTTCTGTGCCTGAATGGCAATGATCTGGTTACGGACGAGCTCGAGAATGCGGTTGACAACCGGCTCGAAGCACTGCAGAATCTCCTCGTTTGTGAACGTCATGTAGCCCTCCTCGATACCGGCCTCGGGGAATTCTGCCTCGATACCGACATCGACGGCCCACTTCTGTCCGTTGTTGCGGAAGTCGGCCTTGATGCGGTTCTCAAAGTCCATGATGCACTTGGCGTAGACACGGCCGGCCATCTTGGACCCATCGGGTAGCTTCATCTTGCGAATCTTTGTCCGCAGGATGTTGCTGAAGTTCCGGTTCAGGGCGGTGGAGCCACACGAGTCACCCGAGCCAGCTGTGCACTCTGCGACGGTGAAGGGGTTCTCATCCTCGACTTCGTAGGCGATCAAGTCGACGGTACCACCACCACAATCCACAATGAGCACAGCATCGTGGACCTTGAGGTTCAGTAGGCCAGTCTTGGAGCAGAAGAGAGCAGCCGCCTCAGGCTCGCTGACCAGGGTCAGGCGGTTGTCGTTCTCGTCACGCAGGAAGCCAGCCTGGATGGCCGCCGCACGGGTGGCGGCCTTGCCCGCATCGTTCCAGATGGCCGGCACGGTGAGGTAATAGCGGATGTTGCGCTCCTCGCGGTTGAAGACCTCTCCAAGCGTCTTCTGCAGCGCCGAACGCATGGCCTGTCTCAATTTGAAGAGGTAGTCGGCCGCAACATCGATCTCAGACTTGCCAGGCGGCAAGGGCGGCAGGTTGATGGGGTCAATATATGTGTTGCCCGAAAGCATCAGCTGCAGCTTGAACCACTCCACCTTCTGCACGCCAGCCTTGGGATAGCCGGTAGGGGCGAGGGCATCGGCGATATCGGGACCCCAGCCGACGACCTTTTGGTACTGGTCGTAGTACAGCACGGTAGGAATCTTCTGCTTCGTGTACGAGCCGGCGCCGGGCCATTCTGTAATGATATCCTCCTTCGCCTCGTTGTTGGTAGCAAATGCAAAAGCGACGCCAGAGAAGGTGGTTCCCTATCGGCCGGTTAGCAACTGAGATGAGAGGAGCAGCATGGGAGGACACAGGAGGACGTACGAAATCGATGCCGACAATCAGCTGAGCCTTACTCCGGCTGTTTCCCTCGACTTCCGCGGCCGGACGACCGTACAGACCCTGCATGGGCTGCTGGACTTGCTGCTGCTGCTGGGGCATGCCGTAGCCACCGGGGGCGCCGGTGTAGCCTGGCGGGCCGGTCATCTGGGGGGGACCACCGGGAATCTGCATGTTTGGCGGGTAGCCGGTGACGGGGGCGCCGGTGTTGATGGGCGGCGGCCCTCCGGCCAACTGGGTTGGCGGGGGACGCGTACCGGCAGGGCTGGCGCGGCCCATGGGATTCTGGACACCTTGCTGGGCATATCCGGCGTTGTAACTCGGCGGACGTGCACCGGGCATGTTGTGGTTCATGGCGCCGGCAGGGTGCTGCAGCAGCTGCTGCTGCTGTTGCAACTGGGGAGGGGGCGAGGTTTGGTTGGGCTGCTGGATGCCCAGAGACGAGGCACCGTAAGACTGTGGAGGAGGACTGGACGTGGTCGGAGCGGGGCTTGCGGATGGGATAGGAGGGAGGGGTCCCTGTTGGCCCTGGAGTTGAGGAGTTTGCGAGGGGGCCGGAGCCTGTGTCTGGCCCGACTGTGGCTGAAAGGGAGGGGGAGTAGGATGGGGGGAGGGAAACTGCTGGGCAAGCTGGGGAGGACCGTTGTTGGAAACGTATGTAGGCTGGGGTGGCGGGTAGGGAGAGCCTGCTATGCTGGCCGTCGATTTGCGTTTCCCAAAACCAAGGGCTTTGAATCTCGAGTTCAGCGAACTCATATGGAAGACGGAGGAAGAAAAGAGGGGAGAAAGGGAGAGATGAAGGGGAGGGTCGGGAGGAGAGCACAGGTAAAAAAGGGAAAGGGAAAAACGAGCAACAGGGAATGGGCGGCGGCGGCGGCGGGAGGAGGGGGAGGGGGGGTAGGTGGATATTGAGAAAAAAGGCGTATCAAGGGCGCAGGTTGTCGGAACGGGACAGACAAAAGGGATATGGGGACAATGGAGAGACCGGGACGAGGGGGGTGGAAACGGTGAAGAAAGCAGGCGTGTGTCTTATTTTGGTGAGAAATTTGGACGGTGGGAGCGGCTGGCGCCTTCTGTGTTCTTTTTTTACGCTTTTAGGCTGGGTTGGCGGGCAGGTAGAGGAGCGCACACAGCGAGGAGGATAGATGGCTAGGACTTGGCGCAGGACCTTGGCGCAGGACGTGGGAGGACAGGAACAATACGAGAGTACGCGGAAGGCATGGTGCGAGAGAGGGGCTGCGGCGGGGTTGACCGGGAAGCGCAAGCTGGGAGCTAATATTGCTTCGTATGCAGACTGGGCGGTCCACCATTGGGTCGGGGCAGGTAAGGCTGAGATTGCGGTGGAAAGCGACGCGCAATTCCTCCGTTCCAGGGGGGTCTGTGGGCCGCTGGCAGGTCCTCGGCCGCGTACGAGCACTCGTACGGAGTAGCTGCCAAAAGCTGCGAATCTCGCCGGCGCCGGCCAGAAACGGCCAATACGTGTAAAAAAGACACCTGTAAAGTCGACTGCCATCAGGATGCTGGCCGGACTGTTGGCGCAGCATTTCGGCGCACGCTAGGGGCTCAGCCGCTCCTCGGTCAGGAGGGGGATTCTGGTGGTAGTATGTACGCAGGATCTCACTCGTAGGACTTCTGTCAGTGGGCCTAGGACTTTTCGACACTTTAGCCGGGGCGAGTGCTGCATGTCGGCCTGCCATTGGCTGTGCGAATGACGGATTCACCAAGTGCATGGTCGAGCATGGTACGGAGATACGGAGCGTTGATCCTACTCAGCCACGCCGTTCTGCCTCGTTGCTCAGGCCCAAGAGCTACCGTCGTACTCGTAGAGTGTGCCCGGCCCCAATCCCAACTGCTCAGCCTCCAACTGCCACTGCACAGCCTGTATGGCATGTTTCCACCGCTACAACTCCATAATACTGGGGCCCTCCGTCCTAGTTCTTGTTCTTTTTACAGCGCTATTACGGGTACGAGTGCGTCGCACTACTGTGCTTGTGCTTCTTGCTGCTGCCGTTTTACATCCGACAGATTTGGTTCAATGGTTCCAGATCGGCGCCGTGGCACAACCCGTTTAGTCGACAGGCACATTGCGACGCCGATTGGCCTCTTTGTCGGTTACCCGTTCCGGCGAGATTGGCGTATCTGGGATTGGCGCCGGCGCCGATGGGCTTGGTCTTGGACGCGTAGAATCGTCGGTTTGTGGACTGGCTCCGGAGGGGCCAAGTTGACGTGTCGCTAGACGTAACTGGTATCCATAGTAATAAGATGGATGGGGTAAGACAGGACAGTTCAAGACTGTCGACGCAACACCAGAATGGGAGCCTGGCTTTGACATGCGCGAACCTGTTTCGAGAAAGGGAAGCAATGCGAATGAGGAGAACGACGAGAATGACGAGAATGGACGAGACAGACACGACAAGGCCCTTCTCTCCCCGGCCGTCGGACGACCAGGGGAGACTGATCACGGGGCCGTTTTTTTTCACTCCACCGCCGGAGCCTCCTATCTTTCTCCGACGATCACTTTGCCATGCGGCGCCCCTTTGAGTTCTCAACCGCGTCTTTTTTGGCTTCGACCTGGAGAAGCTATCTCTGTCCGCTTGTGCGGCGAACGTCTTATCGCTCTATGCCACGGCGCATTCGGGCAAGAGCGTCGCTTATCGTCTATCCTCCCCACGTCGAGCGCGGATTCTCCCCGTGACCGACACCGCCGCGGCTCTCCCGACAACTTTACGACGGCTCGGCCTCATTCTCGCTCCTTTGCGCTCTATACTTTTTCCTGGCCCATAGCCACGGTCACCCTGTCCCGTCAGCTGGCGCCCGCTCGCAGCAGGCGCATGCACGCCCCCAGCACACCAACACGCCACTGTCCGCAGCCGTCTCACGACAGCAAAGCGCAGGTACGATACGATGAGTCCATCTGCTGGCGCGATGGCCTTCTCTCCACCCAAAAAGAATAGGGATAGCGTGCGCGAGTAATTAACCCGAGCCAGCCCAGCACCAGCTCAACAGCTGTCTGACCGCAACAATTGCCTTGTCCGCGGCCGTTTGAGACCTCTCCGGACGCAGGAGAGTGAGACAGCAGCAGCGTCTCGGTCAACAAGCAAACCTGTCGCCGCCACCAGAAAGGGGCGCCGCCTCGTGGCGCCCCGCTGTGCAGCAGCGCAATGTCCTGGAAAAGGCGACACCGCGTTCCGCTGGGAAATCGCGCAGCCGCAATTCCCAGTCGGCCCGCAAGCTGCCCACTGTCGTCACCATTCTCTTCGGACTTGTGCTGGTAAGTCGCCGTCTCCCTGCTAGCTGCGAGCAGCCCGCGGGCGAGTACTTAAGTTATTTCTTCCGCTGCCCTGCCCGGACTTTGGTGCATCCTGTCCTCGTTGCCCTTCGCCTCCAACACCGTTTTGCTACCCCGCAATATTCTTGTCGTCTGCCTTGTCGTTGCTTATTCTCGTCAACGGCTCCGTATCTGCAGACCATTTTCTTGGCGGCGCCTGCGCACTCTCTAACCCGTATATATATGTGCGACAGATTCTCCGGCCGCTCTACTGGACCAAGCTTTCGTACTCTTCGTTCCCCACGCCCGCTTTCTCCCCCCCAGCAGAGGACGTGCCGCCCGTTTGCGACAATCGCCCTTTCCCGACCGAACCGCCAGTTTCGATTCCACTACAAATGGCCCTCGCACAGGAGACCAAGAGCATTGCTGCTCAATTCGAGTATTCCGATGAGGATGTCAACGTCGGCGTCAAGGAATTCCTCCGTCAGATGAGTACGTGGTGTCTCGTGCTCGTTTTTTGTCCTCGGCGCTAACAAACTCGCGCAGCGGAGGGACTGGAGACGCATGGCAGCTCACTCAGCCAGATTCCGACATACGTCACGGCGGTGCCCAATGGCACGGAAAAGGCAAGTTGCAAGAGGAATGTGTACGGCCCCGACCGAACCCGAGGCTGACCGTCCCACAGGGCCTTTATCTCGCCGTTGACCTGGGCGGGACAAACCTGCGGGTCTGTTCCGTGCGTCTGAATGGAGACAACACCTTCAACCTCACGTACAGCAAGGCGGCCATCCCCAAGTCCCTGATGGTGGCCGATACGGCCCAGGATCTCTTCAAGTTCATCGCTCAGCGCATAGAAGATTTCCTCAAGGAGCACCATGCGGACCACTACGAGCACCACGTCCGCCGTCGACAGACGATGAGCACACCCGAGGGCTACCGAGACGAGAACATCTTCCGGCTGGGCTTCACCTTTAGCTTCCCTGTGCGTCAGGTGGGCATTAACAAGGGCTATCTGATTCGCTGGACAAAGGGCTTTGACATTCCCGACGCCATTGGCAAGGACGTGTGCGCCATGCTGCAGGCGGAGGTGGATGCCTTGCGTCTGCCCGTCAAGGTGGCGGCGCTGGTCAACGACACGGTTGGCACTCTTATGGCGCGCTCGTACACGTCGCCGGGCAAGGCGGGGACCTTGCTGGGGGCCATTTTTGGCACGGGCACCAACGGCGCGTACCTGGAGAAGCTTAGTCGGATCAAGAAGGAGCTCGAGGGCGAGTACGACTCGTCCACCGGCGAGATGGTGCTCAACACCGAATGGGGCTCGTTCGACAACCAGCTGAACGTGCTGCCCAACACGTCGTACGACATCCAGCTGGACAAGGAGAGCGTCAACCCCGGCATTCAGATGTTCGAGAAGCGGGTGTCGGGCATGTTCCTGGGCGAGATTCTGCGCATCACGCTGGTGCCGCTGCTGGGAAAGGCGCCGGCGTCGCTGTTCCGCGACGACAACTCGGGCCAGAACGACTGGAAGTCCACGACCAACATTGGGCCGACGTCGGGCATCTATCGGAAATGGGGGCTCGACAGCGCCATCATGTCGGTGGCGGCGCTGGACGACACACCAGATCTGGGCACGCTGCGGCAGGAGCTGGAGAGCAAGCTGGATGTGTACTCGCCGTCACTCGAGGACGCGCAGGCCTTCAAGGCGATCTCGGCGGCGGTTGGGCGGCGGGCAGCACGGCTGGCAGCAGTGCCGCTGGCGGGTGTGGTGCTGCAGTCGGGCAACCTGACGGACGCGGCCTGGGCAGACGAGCCGATCGACATTGGCGTCGACGGCAGCCTGGTGGAGCACTACCCTCACTTCCGGGACATGATCATGGAGGCGCTGGCGGCCGTGGAGGGCATTGGAAAGGAGGGCGCGAAGCGGATCCGGATCGGCATCGCCAAGGACGGCTCGGGCGTCGGGGCGGCGCTGATTGCGCTGGTGGCGGCGGGCATGGAGAAGAGCGTGACGCAGGCCGATGCATTGCAGCAGGTGCGTGACGAGGCGGCCTCACACGCAAAGGGCAACCTGCCCGTGGTCGCAGAAGACAGCCAAGAGTGAAGGCGGCCGGGGCCCGGTATGATTGGTGATTTGACGTCTGATGTAACGCGGTATTGCAAACGATGCTGGGCATTAGCTACGACGTATGAAGATAAAAGCGTTCCTGTAGCTTCTGTGATTCTTATTTTTTATGATATCCCGTCGGAGTGTTGAATGCACTCCATGGCCGCCAGCGTGGCATAGCCGAGTATATATCCTACAAGGGCGCCGCCGTTTACTGGCCGAACATGGCCGCCGGATAGGCGCGGTCGCGCTTCTTGCGAGCGGCCGAGCTGCTGCGTGAGCTTGTCGCGCGGAGACTGCCGATAGGGGGGCCGTCGTCTGCGGGCGTGGGGGAGGGAAGGTTAAGTCGGGAGGTCGAGCGGGAGACGTTGCGGGACGAGGCGGCAGAGACGGAGGTGGAGGTGTTGGACACCATGTCGGCCGGCAAGTCGTTCCACTCCATGTCGGGGCGGGTCTTCTGGAAGGAGAGGGACGGCGTGGGGACCGGGCGGAGGTTTGGTGACAGTGTTGGCGATGCAGCTGGAGGCGGTGCCGCTGTGGCCGCGGCGGGCAGGTCGCGACGCATGAGCCAGGCGGAGCCGGGCCGCAGCGCGTGGTAGTAGTGTTCGATGGGGGCGTCGCCGTGGCGGATGAAGCCGCGGGCCTCGTACCAGTGCAGGGCCTCGGGGCTCTCGGTCCAGACATGGGCATACAGGGCACTGACGGGCGGCAGGCGGCCGGTGGCATTGAGGGCGGCGGCCGTGGCGACGAGGCTGTCCAGGGCCGCGGCGGCGAGGCCACGGGCACGATGGGGGGAGAGCAGGGCGAGCGACTGGACGTAGACGACAAGGGGGGTCGGCGCAGAAGACGCGGAGGACGCGGAAGACCCGGGCGATGCTGGCGGGCCAAACGGCGACGGCTCGAGGCGACAGACGATGCCGCCGACGACCTTGTTGTCGTTGAGGATGACGCGGTTGAAGAGCGACGCAACGCGGCAGCGGTCGGCCACGGGGCGGTAGAACGCGTCGGGGTAGCGGACCGACAGCAGGATGGCGTTGACGCTGATGAGGTCGGGCACGTGACAGTCGCGCGGCGCCACAATGCGCAGAGCCGAGGACGGCTGCACCGACGGAGGCAGCGGAAAGACGAGTTCGTCGCCAGCCGGCGTGGCCCCGGCCGCCGTGAGGATCTCCGTGGCCAACGCGGCTGTGATGGGCGCCAGGTCGAGCTTCGGGTCAGGGCTGCCGCCAGTGCGCAGGACCGTGCCGGGGGGCGCCTTGGGAGGAGCCGTGGCCGCCGACGGGGGGGGGACGAATCGGGACATGGGCGGCGGTGGCGGCGGCGGCGGCTTGGGCGCGAGAGGACGTGTCGAGACGGACGAGGTCGGCTTTGGTGCGGGCGTGGAGGAGGATTGGAAGAAAGAGAGGATGGAGCGTTGGGCAGACATGGCGGCGACGGTGGGAGGAGGGGAAATGGGAAGAAGCGGAGGGGGAGAATAACCAAAAAGAGACACAAAGTCGAAAGAGAGAAGACAGAGAAAGAGAGAAAAAGAGAGAACAAGAGAAACAAGAGAAGACGGAGAGAGAGAGGGAAGAGGGTAGAGAACAACAGAGGGGAAACGAGAATGGACAGAGTAATCTAATATCACAACGGCCACTCCCTGCAGTCAACCAGATGATGGCACACAACAATTCGGAAAAGTCGTGGCCGCGTCCAAGACATATGTCAAGAATGACGGCGTCGCGTCCCACTTGGACTACTCGTAGTTGTAGCTGACCAGGAGGCTATATCAGTCACGTGCAACGTCATTCCCCGCAGACTGTCCAAGTCCTTTTCAAAGTTCCATTCCAGTCTTTCATCCAGCCAACTAGTAACTTTGACGGCGAGGCCATTAGCCACACGAGAAATGCCGATGCTGACAGTTTGGACGACATCTTCGCCTGGGTCGTCAATGGAACAAAGCACCGGCCTCTACGTGACTTGTGGCAGCGACAAGTGCTTGGAACAGCCGGTATTTACTACAAGACGCTGCTGTAAAATTAGGCGACAAGACCATTTGGCACTGTGGTGTTTCCTTAAGGGGAAAACTGCCCCGTGTACTTGTACTCCGTAGACCCCTTGTAATAGACCATCCCTCTACGCATTTACCTACCGAAACCCGGGCCTTTCGCTTCGACGACATTGCCACATTATCCCTTGATACTCGGCTAGAGCAAAGGTGCGTCTAGGACGATGAACACTGACAGAACTGGCGCAAATGTCGCCTTCATTACAGTGGCATATTGTCAAGGTTCTTTTGGCATGGAATGCCGATCGCTCTAGCAGTGAGCCAGGCCTAAAGCAGCAACTCCCCACACACCTTAAGTGATTCCACCACGCCACACGACACCTGCATGCACCATAGTGCGAGTACAGGGGACCACAGTGCTTGACCGCTGGAACGCCGGCACAATAACTTGTATACTCGTCCGGCTAGCTGAAAAGGCGGGCAAAAAAAAAAGGGCAGAACGAGCAGACAAGACATGCAATACGAACAATCCCGCCATGACGCCTCTTTCCCCCAAGGGAGGATACGATGTAAACAGAGCTGCAGCACCTCAACCGCGCGGCGATGACATGGTCCCAGACGACTCTGACTCGGCATCCACGTCCCGTGCTCGTCCGTTCTTGGACGCTGGCGGTGACAGTGGCGGCTTGTTGACCAGCTTGACCTTTTTGATCCCCGCCACCGGAATCGGCACCTTGGTCGTCTTCTTTGGCGGCGTCGATGACACCGCTCCCATCGTCGCCGCTATCTGCTTCTTCTTCTTCTTGCCGTTGCCCAGACCGCCCGACGCGGCCGCCGTCGCCGTCGCCGTCGCCGCCTTGAAGTTGATACTGCTGCGGGCGTCGTCGTCGTCGTCGTCGTCGTCATCCTCCTCCTCCTCGTAGGCGTCCCCGTGGTCGTTGTGGTCGTCATCGTCGTCCATCGCGTAGTCGTCCTCGTCGCCCATCTTTCGCTCAAAGCTGAGCGCCGAGCTCGTCTTGGCCTTCTTCTTCCGCACCAGCCCGTTGCTCGTGCCTCGCATCTTGAGCGTGAGCTTCTTCGACAGCGCCCCAGACAGGCCCTGGCTTGACTGGCTCGACGGGGTTGTCGTCCCATTCGCCCCTGCCGATGCCTTCATCTTCTTCTTGGGCTTGCTGTTGCCGCCGTGGCCGTGGCTGTGACCATGACCGTGGCCGCCCGCATCCGAGTCGTCGTCGTCATCAAAGTCGTCCGCGTCCCGTTTGCGCGGGCTTGTCGCCTGCGAGCTCGGCAGCGGCGTGCCCTTTTGGCTGTTAGGCGGTGTGTGGTCGTGTATCGCCCCGCCCGTCGAGCTGCCGTTGCTAATCTTCTGCGCTGCTGCACGACTGGCATTGCGCCCGCTATTGCCAATGCAGGACCCCATATGGTTGTTCAGCCGCGACACCAGGATACACCGCTTGCATTTGCTACACGTCGCCGATGGGAACGACAGCACATTGGGCGGCCGTTGCTCGCCCGACGCTCCGTTTGGCGAGTCGACACCTGTCGTCGCCGCGTGGATGGCCGCCGACACCTTCTTGTCAAAGTCCTTCTTCTTCTTGCCGCGCCCCGGGCCTGGCGCCACCCACATCTGCCCGTATATATCGCAGCCCGGCTTGTCAATGTACGGGTGCTTCTTGCAGTACGTCACTGCCGGGTCTGGCTTCCGCGCTCCCTTCCCGTCCGTCGGGTAGAGCAGCCGCGGCAGGTGACACCGCGGGCAGATGATATCGTGTGTCGACTTGAGCGGGTTACTCGTAAGGCTCACCGTCCCGTTGTCGTATGTGGCCGCGTCCGTCTCAAAGGAGACGGCCATTTGGGACTCGCCGGTCGCGCCCGCCAGGTCCTGTGCCGCCTCGGCCGCCCGGGTCTCGGCCCGGATCGCCGCCGTGGCCGCTCGGGCCTGCTTCTCATCGTGGTGCGTCTTCATCAGGAGGTCGTGCACGACATTGTAGAAGAGGTCGTCGAGGACGGCACTGGCCTGCTTCCAGTTAGGCTGAACAGGGGCGGCCCAGGAGGCGGCAACGTGGGTAGAGGGAGAGGGACAGGCACACGCACCAGCTTGTCCATACTGTTGGCATCGCCTGGGGCCGAAATGACCCCAGCCTTGCCTGTGCTCTTTTGAGACATGGTTACCTCAATGGAGGCCGCTGTCGAACTGTTCCACACAGCCGTTATCGGGCAGTGGCCACCGCGAAGCTATAGACGAGCTCTTGGGAGCAAAAGACCACCATGCATAGGGCGAAGCGGCCGGGAGACGGAGGCGCTCTGTAATGGCCGTACTATCCCGAAAAGGAGGCCAGGTCGAGAAAGGACATCAAGCGAAGCTCCCAGACGGAAACAAGGGGCGGAGGGGGGGGAGAGAGAGGTCGGCTAGGGCGCGAGCACCATCGGAGAGCTGTTGGTCTGTTTGCTGCTTGGCGTTTGGTGGAGGCTGTTTTCGTGCACTTTCACGGCCTATCTAATGAAGCTGTCAGCATTCGGCAACACACAAAAGCGGCGACCCAAACCAGCACCCGAAACAGTAAGCCGAAATCGTACATACCTAGGGATTCAGAGCAGCAGCCGAAACGCACGCCAGCGAGAGGCAGGGACAGACGTTTGGTGCACAGGCTGTCCTCCAGCCGGCTATCGTTTTTGACGTGGTGGTGTGTTTGTGTGTTTGCCGAATGGAGCACCGCTAGAAAGGAGTTGGCAGGCCGCTGTTCGCCGGATGCGCTAGCCGTGTAGTTTTTTTAGGATTGTCTGGTGCTGTACTGAATACGTCGTAGGCGCGAAATCTCACTTTTGTCGCTGCACCGCGGTGGCGCCTGCCCCCTGAACACTTTGCGGAATATAACTACGGATCCAATACAGGGAGTGGCAAATCTTCCCTGAAACACGGGTCTTGATCGGTGTAGTCACGTGCACAATCAAACACTGTCTTTTTGCATTCCCTCGAACGCAGACTTTGTTGTCGACCTGCAAACGGTGACCGCACAGGGACGCAGCAACCGAACTAGAGCCGGCAGAGCAGCTGCATCGTAAGGGAGGACCTGCTGTGGGTGGGCCAGCAGAGAGTAGCGCGTCGCCGGTGGAGAGCCAAGCGGCAATCGCGAGGAGCGAGGATCGAGGCTTTCAACCTGCCTGCTTCCAGCTTCGAACCACCTTTCCTCCGCCCCAGGTCTCGCCGCCCCCGTTGCCATTGGCCCGTCCCACAACTCTCGGCCGAGCCGCAGTGACACGCCCACGTGGCTGCCTCGCACCATGGCGACTGCAGTGGCCCTCGACACCAGCATGGTACGTATAGGCCCATCTCTCGTCCTGCCCAGCCTCGCGCTTCGCTGACGCGTGCCCACCCCCAGGGCACCATCACGGTTGAGCTCTACACGGAGCATGCGCCGCGGACCTGCAAAAACTTTGTCACCCTGGCACGCCGCGGGTACTACGACGGCACCGTCTTCCACCGCGTCATTCCCGATTTCATGGTCCAGGGCGGCGACCCGACCGGCTCCGGCCGCGGTGGAGAGTCGATATACGGAAAGACGTTTGCCGACGAATTCGCCACCACGCCCACGTCGCTCAAGCACACCGGTGCCGGCATACTCAGCATGGCCAACGCCGGCCCCGACACCAACGGCAGCCAGTTCTTTATGACGCTGGCGCCCACGCCCTGGCTCGACGGCAAGCACACCATCTTTGGTCGCGTGCGCGGTGGCATGACCGTGTTGCGGCGCATGGGCCTCGTCCACACCGGCAAAGACGACCGGCCGACGGAGCCTCTACGGCTGGTTCGGGCCCGCGTGCTAGATGAGGATGAGGACATGACTGCGGGCGCGTGAGCGCGCCGCCCTGGAAGACACATGGAGGAGCCAAGGTAGAGGCCCACAGCAAGCCCTGACGCATGCCGATGCTGCCGGCACATGTGCCAGCCGGCGCGACGACTGGCAGATGGCCGAGGGCAGAAAGGCCGCAGCGCATAGAATGCATTGCCGATCATCCTAGTTACAGTAGATGTTGGCTCTGTAGAGGGCGTGATCGCCTCATTCAGATGTATTAGCCTACCGTTCTGCAAGCAGACGTATCTTACGATATCTTACAAAAGTTACATCTGGACTGTTTGGGTTTTGCAGCATGCGACTAGTGGGCAGCGCAGCCGCTAATCACAATTTCACACCGTATTGGGCAAACTCGCTGCAAACTCATTACCGGTTGCACCTCACTTCACCTCTTCCAGTATTGGAAGTCACGGCTGCGCACATCTCTATTGTGTCCTTGTTGTTTTAAAAAGTCCCCGAAACGGACTCACATTTCTAGGCATTCTCTTCTAGACCTGTTTGCTCCGCCTTCTCTCAGTCGTCCTTGGAACGCGAATATCTGTCCTCATCGCATTGATACACCACCAGGGGTCTCCATGCCATTCACTCTCCCCATTTCCAGATCTATCCTTCAATTTCCTTAGATATGGCAACAAACGGCGCTACCCTGGACCAGGAGCTGGATACCTCTTTAGACGCCTCGCAGGCCAACACCTTTATAAGCAATGCCTCATCCACCAACGGCACCACGCACGCCCCATCTCTGCTAGAGGTCCTTTACTCACATCGCCACTTACTATACGTTCAGTGCCGAATCCTTGCCCTCACACTGTCCATTCTCTATGCCGGTGTCCATAGTGCGCTCCACCGGCCGTTCTCGGCCGCACCTAGGAAGGATGAATCCAACGACAAGGCAACGAAACGCCGGCGTCGGCGCCGGTCCGCAGATGCTTCAAGCAAGAACGGGATTCAGGCCTCCGATGCCCTCGTGCTTCCCCTCTTTGCCGGCCTCGCCCTCACCGGTATGTACTATTTGATACAGTACATGGGCGATCCGCATCTTCTCAGTCGCATCCTCCGGGCATACATGTCCGTTATTGGTGTGGTTTGCCAGTCTACGCTGCTCGGCGATGGCCTGAACGTACTTCTCACTGCGGTCTTTCCAAATGTTTGGCTGGGCCAGGCGGAGGGGCGTCCCGTGCTCTTCCGCATTGACGCTGCTCGGCGGTGCCAGGTTCGCCCTCCGGATGGGAACGCGGATGCCCCCCTTGACAGCTGGACGGTAGACGCCGCTCGTACGTCGCCTTTCCCGGACCGTCTGGCCTGGCTTGTCCGCTCGCCCTCGCTGAAGGCGGCGGCCTGGAGGTTGCGCCGCTGCGTTCGAGAGGACTGGACCATCCGTGCGGCCATGTACGGCGTGGGGAATGTCGAACTAGACGTTTCTCTGGGGTCTATCGCGGGCATTTTCTTGTCAGTTGGCCTCACTGCCGCGTACAGCTTCACCTCAGCCTCCTCTTCGCCGCTACTGGGCAATATTCTGGGCTTGAGCTTCTGCTACGGCAGCCTCATTCTGGTGTCGTGCACAACGTTCGGCATCGGCTCACTCGTGCTTGGAGCGCTGTTTTTTTACGACATCGTCATGGTGTTCTTCACGTATGTGCTCTCACTGCCACTGGCCTGCTATGCCGAGCTCTAACACCGTCTTCTTTGCAGCCCCGTTATGATTAAAGTGGCGTCAGAGGTCGATGCACCTATGAAAATCACGGCCGCGTCGGGCAATCGTGCCAGTATTCTGGGGCTTGGAGACATTGTCGTCCCAGGCATCTTTATCAGCATGTGTCTTCGCTATGATCTCCACCGTTTCTACGCGCGGCAGATCCGAAAGGTTCCTACTGAGCTGGTGAAGGTGGAGGAGACTCCGACAGCACCAATAGAGGCCGGATCTGTTGTCGAGCCCTCTTTGGCTACGACGGTCACAGTGAAGGATCTTGAGGTCAAGTCCCCATATGTTGATCCACAGGGCCGCTGGGGCGACCGCCTGTGGACGACGGGCCTGTGGCGCTCACCACGTTCACCCTCCCTACGGCTCACGCCTGGTCTGCGTGCGGCTGCATTTCCCAAGCCACTCTTCAAAACGGCCATGGTCGGCTACGTCGTGGGCCTTTTGGCGGCGTTAGTTGTGGTGTTTATTACGAACCACGGCCAGCCGGCGTTGATGTACTTGGTTCCCAGTATTCTGCTGGCGACTTGGGGGCGGGCGCTTGTGACCGGCGAGATCAAGGAGATGTGGAAGTACACTGAAGACGACTCTGCAGATGTGAAGGATGTCGTGGTGGAGGTTGGATCGGACGGAAAGCCGGTGGAGAAAGTGGAAGAGGGACAGGGGACTCGTGAAAAGGTGGAGAATGCGGAGGACAAGGAAAAGGAGGATGCCGGAGATGAAGACGGGGAAGTGTTATTGTTTTCACTACGGGCACCGGCGGAGCCGGTCGCCGAAGTGGACGTGTAAGAAGGACAGGACGAATGAATCCTTCTTATTATTACGTAAGCCTAAGTGGTAAGATGCGTAAAGTCCTACTTTGTACACTGATGGCTGCAGCCCTTCCATTTTGACAAGCCACTTTCTCTCCTTTCCAGCAGCCTTTCTTGCGTTGTGTTCTCTCCGGGACAGCACTCGTATATCTTGGCACAACTGCAGAACACACGGTAATAGCGCACTATCCACGGTGGGCTATGGACTATTATTCCGCCTGCGGCCCTAAAATAGTGTCGAATACAGCCCAAAGCTGCCCAAAACTGCCCGAAACAGCTCAAAACCGCCTGGAATAACGTCGACTCGTTTGGGCGGACTTCTTGCACACACAACCTCCAAACAGCCCGACACAACGGCTCTGAGGCTGGAGCGGCCGTCGTGTCTGAACAGGATCCAACATTGCGCCATAAGTTGCCGACCCGCGATGGATACGTTTTCGCCATCGCCAGACCAGCCGGTCCTGGTACAGTGGCTGGTGGACACGCGCAACTGGTGGCCGGAGGTCACGCAGACGAAGCAGCTCGCGACAGTGGTACGGTGGGCCGTGTTTTCATTCTACTACAACGTGGCAGAGCAGCTTTGGGTTTGGCAGCTCACACATACAAGGCATCGCGGGCACTCGGAGCCCTGCTGACAGATGAGGAGCGGACGTCGGTGTTGCGGTACTTTCACGTGCGAGATGCCAAGATGGCGCTGGCGTCGCTGCTGCTCAAGCACCTGGTAGTGGCACACTGCTCGGGCGTGAGCTGGGACCACACGAGGCTGACGCGCGATGCGCGCACGAAGCCGGTGTACGTGGGGGCCGACGGGAAGCGGCCGGTGGCCTTTAATGTGAGCCACCAGGCCGGGCTGGTGGTGCTGGTGGCAGTCTACGGCGGGCAGGCGCGGTACGGTGCCGACGTGGGCGGATTTTTCGAAGTGGGCGTGGACCTGGTGTCGCCGGGGGAGCGGCGTGGCCGCGACCACCAGGTTGTGGCCGACGAGGGCGGCTGGGGCCGGTTCGTGGACATGCACGCGGACGTGTTCGCGGCGGGCGAGGCCGAGTATCTCAAGCACCAAGTGCTGAGCGCGGTGTCAGCAGACCTGCTGCCGCGGCGGGCCAGTGCGGTGGCGGCGGCGGCAACGGCGGCGGGACCGCCTCTGGTGCCTGGGCTGGGCCCGCGATCGTCGGCGGTGGCAGCGGCGCCGCCAGTGACCGTGTCGGCCGGAATGCCGAGCCCTGTGGTGGACCAGCTGGACCTCAAGCTGCGGTGCTTCTATACGCTCTGGTGCCTGCGCGAGGCGTACGTCAAGATGACGGGCGAGGCGCTGGTGGCGCCGTGGCTGGGCGAGCTCGAGTTCCGCCAGTTTCGGCCGCCGCCGCGGCTGCCGCCGCCGTGCTCGCCGGCGTCGTTTGCGACCGACCTGCGGCAGGACGCGGCGGCCACGGTGACGACACATGACATCCGCTTCCGTGGCGGCGCGGTCAAGGACGTCAACATGTGTCTGGGCGCGCTGGGCGACGACTACATGGTCTGCACGGCCCTCCGCACGCCCACGGAGTCGGCCGTGGCGCTGGGCCTCACCATCGGACCCTTTACCGTCATCGGCCTGCGCGAGATTCTCGAGAGCGCCGAGCAATGTGCCCTCGCGTCGCTTGGCGACGATGGAGAGGCGGTGACGGCGTGAGAGCGAGAGACAGAGAGACAGTGTTTCTAATGCGATGAACTTGATGCCCAAAGGCTCATACGACTGCCCGGCCCATGCATGAGCGGTGATGCAGGCGCTCGTTCCACAAACACGCAGCATCAGCCCCGCTGGGAGGATTTGTGTGCGCGCGGTAGCTGCGATGCGTGGCTGGAATCTCATGACCTTTTTTCGGCGGGGCGCATCGGCTGCTGTGGCGGAACTTACTATGCGCGTGGCTGCTGAGTGGATGCGCCACACACAGAACAGCAGCTACGTAAAAACAGGAGAAGCTGGGCAAAGGACCTTTGCTTTGTTGGCCAGGACAGGTTTTAGCGCGACGTCATTCCAGATTTGGCACCTTCCTTTTCCCAACTACCCACCGCCTCCCCTCTCTGGTCTGTCTGCTTTCCCTCGCCCACCCAACCTCTTGACTCCCCTCCACAACTCTACCCTCGCCCTCGAATCCCAGCAAGGTTGCATTCCCCTGCCAATGGTGCACGCCGCAATTTAAAAGGGAAAGCGGTCGGTTTGACCGAGTTTTGGCCAGCTCGACAGGTTGCCCCCCCTCCCTCCACTTCAATACGACAATACTATTTCGATCAATTCTACTCTCCACAACTCCCGACATCCTTCCTTTCCACAACCATCAACCATTTCGACTGTCCGGTCCTTTGCACATCTTCCCCCTGCCCCGGGCACTGAGCATCGGCCGGGCACAATGTCTGAAGCTAGCGAGAGGTGAGCGCCCCCTTTGTCGTGCTGGTGGTTTCGTGTGTCTCCTGTCTGGTTGGTTGTTAACTCGAGTCTGCAGCCACCACAAGCGAAGCAAGAGCACGGCCCTGTCGATCCTGCGCCGCAAGGACCGAAGCGGCAACCTCAATGGCGGCGATGACGAAGGCGTCTCAGAAGACGGATCTGCTCCCGGCCTGACGATGTCGTCTTCGATCTCGTCCCAGCCGATGGCCTATCAACAGCAAATGTTGCCCCAGCCGCTGCCCATAGCGGCGTCCCGCGGCCACCTCTCGCGCAAGTCGACGTCGTACAGCACGTCGCCCGGCCGGCTGCCCAGCACGCCTCCGGTGGCGATGGGCGGTGTTCCTGCATCGCCGGGGGCGGGCAGTGGCCCGCACAATACGCTGGAGCAGTCGGTGCGCAAGTTCCGAATGGTCGAGGCGCTGCGCAACGGCGACACCGCGTCCATCTCCAAGGCGATCCGCGAGCTTGGCGAGGGCGGCGGCGGGCTGGACGACACCACGATCCTGCACCTGGCCATCCAATGTGCCGAGTTCCAGGTCGTCGAGTACGTGCTGTCCGATGGTGCGTCGACCATCAACGTCAATGCACGCGACAAGGACGGAAACACGGCGCTGCACGTGGCCGCGGCACAGGGTCGCACGCAGGTGGTGCGGCTGCTTTTGGACCAAACCGGCATCAATGACGCCGTGCTCAACGCCATGGGCCGCACGCCACTCGACCTTGCGCGCAACCCCGAGATCTTCCAGCTGCTGCAGCTGTCGCGCTCGCTGTTTGCCGAGAGCAAGATCCAGGAGGTCCAGGAGCTGATTACGCATGGCGAGTACAAGAAGCTGGCCCAGGTGCTGGAGGAGCCCCGGCTCAAGACGGTGCTGGACATTAACAGCACCGAGTTTGCCATGAACCCGGTGACCGTGCAGGCCGGCGGGACTCTGCTGCACGATGCTGCGCGGTCCCGCAACTCGCAGCTCATCCAGGTGCTGCTGCTGCACGGCGCCGACCCGTTCCGGCGCGACCGCAAGGGCCGGCTGCCGCAGGACGTGACCAAGGACGACATTACGCGGGCCATGCTGAAGAAGTCACCGGCGGCCGTCGCGGCCCAGCGCGGCATCCAGGAGAAAGCCGTACTGGGCGCGGCAGCGCAGGGTGGAGGCCTGGGCTACGGCAGCGGGTCCAGCACGGCGCTGGGCGGCGGAGGCAGCCCGGCGGCGGCGAGCGGCGGCGGCCTGTCCAACGGCGGCGTCAGCCTCTCAAACGGCGGCGGTGGCGGCCACTCTGTGAGCGGCAGCACGACGTCGGGGGTCGGCGGCGGCGGTGGCAGCGTCGGCGGCAGCAGCGCGACGGCGGCGGCGATCATGATGGACCCGCTGGCCGGGCGCGAGGCGCGGGAGATGAAGGGGTATCTCAAAAAGTGGACCAACTACCGCAAGGGATACCAGCTGCGCTGGTTCGTGCTGGAGGACGGCGTGCTGAGCTACTACAAGCACCAGGACGACGCCGGGTCGGCGTGCCGGGGCGCGATCAACATGCGGATTGCGAAGCTGCACATGAGCGTGGACGAGAAGACCAAGTTTGAGATCATTGGCAAGTCGTCGGTCAAGTACACGCTCAAAGCGAACCACGAGGTGGAGGCGAAGCGCTGGTTCTGGGCGCTGAACAACTCGATCCAGTGGACCAAGGACCAAGCCAAGGAGGAGGAGCGGCGGCAGGCGCGCAACGCGGAGCTGCTGCGGCAGGCCAAGGCGTCGCACTCACACTCGCAGTCGCAGTCGCAGTCGTTGCAACCAGGCGTGATGCACAGCGAGCCGCAGAGCGAGAGCGCGAGCGTGGCCGACGGCAGCGTTGCCGGAGGGGGCCCGGGGGGGACGACGCGGCGGAGCAGCGTGCAGCTGTCACGGATCCACTCGGCGGCGCGGTCGACGGCGACAAGCCGGTTGCCGCCCATGGCGGGCGGTGTGGCGGCGAGCACGACAGGCAGCGGGGACGAAGACCTGCTCGGGGGGATGGGTGGCGACATGGAGGGCCCGTCTGGCGGCGATGGGGACGACGACGACGACGACGTGTCGACGGGGCGGGAGCAGGAGGTGGCGACAGCGACGCGGGACGCGTTCACGATCACGGCGCAGTCGGCGCGGCTGCAGCTGGAGACGATGGCAGGGGTGACGCAGGCGCTGGTGTCGGAGGCGGCGCGCAACCCGTCGTTGACGCTGGCGGACGGGGCGACCGCAGGAGCGCTGTCGGCGTACGACGCAGCGATCCGGTCGCTGACGGGGCTCGTGGGCGATCTTATGCGGATCTCGCGGGATCGGGACGCGTTCTGGCAGTATAGACTGGACCGCGAGGTGGAGATGCGGCGGATGTGGGAGGAGAGCATGGCGCAGGTGGCGCGGGAGCAGGAGGCGCTGGAAGTGAGAGTGGGCGAGGCGGAGGAGAAGAAGCGGACGGCGCGGCGGATCCTCAAGGAGGTGATTGGAAGCGGTATGCTGGAGGCCGGAGAGACCGAGGAGGCCGAGGCGGCTGAGGAAGCCGTGGCAGCCAGGGCGGTCGGGGAGCACGAGGAAAGCGAAGGGACAGGCGCAGAGGGGGGCGAGGCACAGGGCGCGGATACCGAGGACGGACCGGTGGAGCCGAGCACGACGGTGGAGCCGACGGTTGCGGAGCCGGTGTCCCAGCTGAGGACCACGCCAAGACTGACGGCGGCGTCGAGTAGACTCTCACGGCGGCGGACTGTGATCAGCCAGGTGGTGGCGGCCGGGCTGTCGGACTCGGAGTCGGAAGACGAAGAGTTCTTTGACGCGGTCGACGCGGGCGAGGTCGAGATTGAGACGGAGCTGCCCTGGGAGAACGAAAAGGCAGAGCCGGCGGGCGATGCGTGGGCGGAAACGGAGACGGAAACGGAGACGGGGACGGAGACGACGATTGTGGTGTCGTCGGACTTGGATATCAGCCAGTCGTACAAGGGCTACGAAAACGGGATCCGCACGCGGCTGGGAATCGACGCGGACAACCGGCCAAAGCTATCGCTATGGGTGAGTGGGATATTAGGGCGGACTGTGGCAGGCGTGTGGCGGTGTGCTGACTAATCAATGTGACAGAGCATCCTCAAGTCGATGGTGGGCAAGGACATGACCAAGATGACGCTGCCGGTGTCGTTCAACGAGCCGACGTCGCTGCTGTACCGGTGCGGCGAGGACATGGAGTACGCGGACCTGCTGGACCTGGCGGCGGAGCGGACGGACTCGATTGAGCGGCTGGCATACGTGGCGGCATTTGCGGCGAGCGAGTACGCGTCGACGATCGGGCGGGTGGCCAAGCCGTTCAACCCGCTTCTAGGAGAGACGTTCGAGTACGTGCGGCCGGACAAGCGGTACCGGTTCTTCATTGAGCAGGTCAGCCACCACCCGCCGGTGGGCGCTGCGTGGGCGGAGTCGCCGCGGTGGACGTACTACGGCGAGTCGGCGGTGCGGTCCAAGTTCTACGGGCGGTCGTTTGACATCAACCCGCTGGGGACGTGGTTCCTGCGGCTGCGGCCGACGGGCGGCGGACGCGAGGACCTGTACACGTGGAAGAAGGTGACGTCGTCGGTGGTGGGCATCATCACGGGCAACCCGACGGTGGACAACTACGGGCCGATGGAGATCAAGAACTGGACGACGGGCGAGGTGGCGCACGTGGAGTTCAAGCCGCGCGGGTGGACGGCGGCGTCGGCGTTTGTGGTGTCGGGCAAGATTGTGGACGCGAGCGGCCGGGTGCGCATGTCGCTGGGCGGGCGGTGGAACTCGCGGCTCTACGCGCGGCTGACGCCGGGCTACCAGACGACGGTGGGCGAGGAGGCCGCCGCCAGCAGCAGCAGCGGCAGCAGCGCGGCGGGGCCGGCCAAGGTGTACGTGGGCAGCATGACGGACCAGAACAAGGCGTACCTGATCTGGAAGGCCAACGAGCGGCCGACGGGGATCCCGTTCAACCTGACGCCGTTTGTGCTGACGTTCAACCACATTGACGAGCAGCTGCGGCCGTATCTGGCGCCGACGGACTCGCGGCTGCGGCCGGACCAGCGGGCGATGGAGGAGGCGCGGTACGACTTTGCGGCGACGGAGAAGAACCGGCTGGAGATGGAGCAGCGGTCGCGGCGGCGGGACCGCGAGGCGCGCGGCGACGAGTTTGTGCCGGCGTACTTTGCCCAGACAGTGTGCGAGATCACGGGCGAGACGTACTGGAAGTTCAACGGGCAGTATTGGGAGGACCGCGAGCGGGCCGGCCGGGGCGACACGAGCGTGTGGGACAAGCTGGAGCCCATTTTTGCATAGGGGGACATGTGATGCGGAGAGGCCGCGCAAAAGTAGTCTTTGCAGCATCTGTACATGTATGCGGCAGTTGTTATTCCGGTCTATATATCTGTAGCAACAGCTGCTCTGGTGACTAAGCAAGAAGGGCGAAACCAGCCTACAGCTTGGCCTCGGACTCGTCGGCCTTTTTGTCCTGGACACGGACGATGCCCTGCAGATTGTTAGTCAGCATTTCTCACGAGACAGCTCAGACAGTTCACCAGACAGCACAACACAGTTCACTCACCTCTTGGATGCACGTGGCCAGCAGCAGGCCGTCCTTGCTAAAGATGCGCTCGGTGACGACGCCGCGGCCCTCGTCGGCCCAGGGGCTGTCCATTTCGACGAGCATCCACTCGTCGGCGCGCACGCGGTCGGGCTCGTGGAAGTAGACGGTGTGGTCGAGGCTGACGACCATGCCGACGCTGGGGCGGCCGCGGTACGCCTCCATGGCGATGCCGCCGCCCTCCATCTCGACGTACTGGCGGACGAGCGGGCGCAGGTGCGGCTGGGCGCGCACGTAGGCGTCGGCGGCGGACTCGGGGCCGCGGGCGGGCTCGCCGAGGGCGCTCTCGACGGAAAAGGGCAGACGCCAGAGGAGGTGGATGCGGCAAATGGTGCCGATAAAGTAGCGGTCGCTCAGGTAGGCGAGGGCGTTGAGGTGGGCGGGCCGGCCGCCGGTGGCGGAAATGGAGCCGCGCATGCGCACCCACTGCTGTGTCTTTTTGAGGTGCGGCGGCGCGTCGGGCCCGCCGAGGATGCGCATGGGCCCGGCCAGGATCGGCCGCATCTGGTCGCCGTCGAGGCCAAACGCCTGCAGAAACTGCCGCTCGACGGCCTCGGCGTCGGCAAAGGCCTGGGTGTCGCCGTCGACCGGCACCGGCAGCGGCGACGCCGGCATGGCGGCCGCGTGGTGGACGATCATCGGCGGCGGCGGCGGCGTCGTTGCCAACACGCCCGGCGACGACACCGACAAGGCCTGGCCGCCCGGCGTGATGCGCACAAACGACGCCGTCAGCGTAAAGATGCAGCGGCCGCGCTGCCGCGCCTGCACGGTGCGCGTGGCAAACGACCGGCCGTCGCGCACCCGCTCGACGTGCAGCAGGATCGGCGTGTCGGCATGGCCGGCCAGCAGAAAGTAGCAGTGGCAGCTGTGCGGCGCAAAGTCGAAAGCCACCGTCCGCTGGCCCGCCGCCAGACACATGGCCACCACCGAGCCGCCGTAGATGCCGCGCGCCCCGGGCGGCTGCCACGGCTGCCGTGCATTGGTAAAGATGTCCTGCAGTGTTAGTACCCCTACTGGAAAAAGGGGGAGCGAGCCATGACGTACTGGTCCGAGAACCGCCATCTCCGTCACCTCCAAGTCATTCTCAATCTGCGACTTTTCCGGGTCGCGCGGCGGTGGCCGCAGCAGCGTAGGGTGCGACATGACGGGAACGCGCAGGCCTCGATGCAGCTTGATGAAGAAAGTTTGCAAAACAGGGAGAAAAACAAGACGAGAGAAAGACAGAGCTCCTGGTCAACGCGCCCCCCCGGAATCGATGTCACGTGCACGTGAACACGGCCGCGAAACGATCACCTCGGCAAGTGCGGATTGCGCTAATAATAAGCACGATACCCCAGCCAGAAGCGCCGTTCCTCAACCGACGGCCAAACATGGGGTGAAATGTGCCGAGTTGGGGCGTTGTCGCGATCGAGAGAGAGACTTTGGTCGGCTCAAGTGAGTCTAGCAATAAGATGTCCATCGATGAGACACTTTTACTGATCCTTCCGCACTTGTCTTGGCTAGAAACCGGGGAAAGAACCATGGAGCACGGAGGCTCCTTCTCGGGGCAGCCGCGGCTCTCTTGGACCTGTCCCACCCCAGACACAAAAGTCTAACTGCTTATTTTCAGGATTTCCTGTTTTGCTCGCTGCTGCACTTTGCCATTATACAAACTCCGTAATCCCACACTCGACTCCTTCTTGCCGATCAAGGAAAAGCGGGCCCAAGGGGAGCTGCGCCAAAGTGGGGACCCGCCAGCCCCAGATTTCCCATTGTTGAAGCCACGGCTCTTTTGCCCCGAGACCACTTGAATCCCGAGGCTCGACGCTGCCCGTTTGTTGCATCGCCGCTCGCCCCATTCCGCCCTCCTCCATTGTCTCGACGCACCACCGACTGCATGATCGTCCGGATCGTGCGTCCCGCCCGGGCGGCGACACCGGTTATCACAAACACCGTGGCTCCTCTCTTGTCCGGCCATCGGCTCCCATCAGCCCGCCCGCCATCTCTCCTCTGCGCTCTGCCACAGCCCTACTCGACCGCGGCGGCCCCTCTGTCCACCCCCCCGCCAGAGGGCCACCACCCGCCGAATCAGCCCCCACGGGGACGCCGCTGGCCGCGCCCGTCCACGCTCGTCTTTCTGCTCCTCGGCGCCGGCCTCGCCTTCCCCGCCTACCGAGCCGTGGCCAAGCTGACGCCGACGCTGCCCGAACGCGGCTCGCCAGCTGAGGACAAGGCCCGCGCCGCGCTCACCGCAAAGGCCGCCAAGCTGCCGCTGGTCGTCGAGCTGACCACCAATCCCAAGTGGAAGGAGTGGACCGTCGGCGCTCCGTGGACCCGCGACGGCGACGACGAGTCTGTCTCGCCCCAGCCCGTCCGCGGCGGCGAGATTGTCAACGACACCGATGTGGCCCCCCGCGACCCTTCCTCCTCCACGCCCACGCCCCGTCGCCTCCGCCTCACGCGTGACGCCCTTGGCGGCGTCCAGGGCATGACCGGCTACCACCACGTCTTTCTCAACTCCGACACCGGCGAGCTCATCAGCGTCGTCCACCTCGGCAATGCCCTGTCCGGCTTTCCCTCCCTCGCCCACGGCGGCGCCCTGGCCACCCTGCTCGACGAGTCGCTCGGCCGCTGCGCCATCCAGACCCTGCCCGCTCGCACCGGCGTCACCGCTCGCCTCGAGCTGCAGTACCGCCGTCCCGTGCCCGTTCCGGGCTTCTACGTCGTGCGCTGTCACCCAGAACTTCCCGATTCCGTCCCCGGCTCCAAGGCTCCCCCCGAACTGCGCAAGCTGTGGTGCTCCGCCACGCTCGAGACGCTGTCTGGGAAGACCTGTGTTGAAGCCCGCGGGCTCTTTGTCGTTCCCAGGGGCTACAAGCTGGGCCCCATTGACGACCGCTTCTGAGGATGGCAATGGTCTTTGCATAGATGACGGGTTGGCAATGTAGAAGCTAGATCCGTTGAACAGCTCACCCAATACACTAGATTTTTCTTAAAATAAGTGATGAACGAAAATGTTGAAACTCTGCCTGGGCGGCCGAGGAGAATGTTCTCAGGAAAGAAACACAGCAAGTCTGGCTCACATACAGTAGACAGCGAAGAGGGGAAAAGAAAAGCCAATCTAAGGAAACCGAAACTGCCATCCCTAGGGGCGTCCGTGAAGCGCCATGCTATGGCGTACACGCACACCCCCTTACCACTGCCTGCGACACCTCGCCGGCGCGCATCGCTGCTAGGCATCGTTCCGGTGTCTGCGGCGGCGACTCCGTCTTCTCAGACGGCGTCTGTGCCGCCTCGGACGCCTGGGCCGCCTGGGCCGCCTGGGCTGACTCGCCCACATCGCCGCCTTGGTCCGCTGCCGTCGACTCAGCTGGCGTCGACGTCTCGCTCTTGTCCGATTCCTCTGTCAAGTCTGCCGCTGGAATCTCCGAGGTCGCATACAGCTCCTTTGCCAGCGCTGACGACTCTTGTTCCGGAAACTCGGTCCGCGGGATCTGCGCTTGCTCCATCATCGCCTGGTGTGGGTAGTATGGCGCCAGTTGATATTGAGGCTGAAGGGGGTAAAATGCCATTCCCGTATGGTATCCAGGGCCTGGCGCATAGCCCGAGTACATCGGATGCACTTGTCCATAATGGTATGGCTGCTGGTAATGAACATGTCCGCCTTGATTGTATGGACCGGGAACGCCCATGGGATGAGCTGGAATTCCCCACGTGGGAGCCGGGACCCGAGCCGGCTGGCTCCAGCTCGGCTGACTCCAGGCCTGGTGATACGGTGGTGCCTGCATGTGAGGGCTATGTGGACTCTGTGGCTGCGTCGGTGGCTGCATCGGCGGCTGCTTGTGCATCCCCCCCGGAGACGTTGGCGCACTTTTGTAGCCATGGACCGGCAAGATCACACGCTGGCTGCTGCTCGCCTTGTGATGCGACGTGTAGTGGATTCGCTTGAGCGGCTCCGCGGCCATGGGGTGTCCGAGCAGTCCTGCGCTCGCCAAGACGTGCTCCGGCGCCACCGATGGCTGGAAAACATGCTCCAGCCTCGTCAGCCCCTCAACCTCGGGCAGCCACGAGCGCACATAGCTCCCGTCTGGGTCGTAGTCAAACGCCTGCTTGACCGGGTTGAATATGCGCTCCGGCCCGCGAGGATCGTTGCCGACGCCCGCCGTATACTGCCAGTTGCCCCAGTTGGAGCACACGTCGTAGTCCACCAACAGCATCTCGTACCACTCCGCCCCGTAGCGCCAGTCGATTTGCATGTGCTTGGTCAGAAAGCAGGACACGTTCATCCGCGCTCGGTTGGGCGTGTATCCCGTGTGGATCAGCTCCCGCTGCGAAGCGTCGACCAGCCCCAGGCCCGTTGTGCCGTTCTCCCAACGCCGCAGTAGGCCACTGACTTTCTCGGGGCTGGGTGTCTGGCCTGGTTTGGCTGTTTCTGCCCGTGCCGTGAGCCACTCAAAGGGCGGCTTTTGGGATTGCTGCCGCTTGTCTGCCGGCTCTTGTCTGGGAGACGTCTCGGCTGACGTCTCGGCCGACGTCTCAGCTGACGACTTACCATCGTTGCGTTGATATACAACGTCACCTCCCCTCCTGCTGCGAAATCCATGCAAATCAGACAACGCGTCGGTAAAACGACGCCCGTGGAGGCGAAAGAAATCCCGCCACAATAGCTCTGCCCGCAGCGCCCTGGTGCCGTTGTTCTCGCCCAATCCGAACCCTTTGGCAGCAGCCATGGAGTTGTCGGTCCCCTCCTCATATCCCACCAGAGTTTCGTGGATCTGGCGTGCCGTCAGACATCCCTGGGCCAGATACGCAGAAACCCGAGAGCTGAAGCGAGTGCCGATCAAGTCGTTTCTAGTAGTGTCGTAATCGTTGAGCAGATTCGCATTTTGGACCGAAAACAAGTCGCCGAGGCGCAGTTGGCCTGCCGTTTCGCCTCCACGGAACAACGGAGAAGTGCTTGACGCTGCGGCCGTCGGGCTGCTGCTCTTGAAAGACTTCTCGTACTGCGCCACGACATCCCGTATAACATGCTGCACAGGGGCGAGTAATGCATTCTCGAGGGAAGCCCGGTCGTCTGGGATGACAAAGGGCAAACTCTGCGGTGGAGGTGGCGGGAAGGGCGGCAACGATGCCTTCTCGGGGGGAGGAATGGAGGGTCGGGGTCGTTCGCGTAGCGGCTCGCATGCTCGGCGGTAGGTTGTAAACGCATCGGCAACCTCGCCGGAGGCTACCTTTGGTACGTCACGACTAAATTTCAGTGAGCATGTCGACGCAGCCGGGATGTGGAGATGTGTGGGTGGGAAGCACATACTCGTCAATAAAATGTTTTTCATCGGGCCAGAGCTGGAAATCCACACTGCGGGCTTCGCACAGGGAGGCAATGGCGCGCTCGTCGTCCGCCTCGTCTGCGCCGTCTTCTTCGGCGGCCCACACAGCGCCGACATGGTAGTCATCTGCTTCCAAGCCGGTCAAGACCTGCTCCACAACATCTGCTACCCTACCGACGCGAATGGCGAGCCCGCTTCCTAGAGTCTCCAGTGACTGCTTCACGTCCAGGACACTTTCGAGAATAAACTTTGCGCGATGAGGCCCGCACTTCCAGTAATGGCCGACCTGGCTTCTGGCCTCGGGGTAGGGGCTCTTCGCCTTGGATGAACTGGGGATAAAGCCGGAGACTTCAATTTGATTTGCAGCGAAGACATAGAGGGGAAGCATGTGGGTGAAGCCATGCTTCTTCGGGTGTGTAGCTACCTCATGAATGATGCGATTGTCTCCGACACGCAAATCACGGCGGAGGAGGTACACAAGAACGTTCTTGTCCGATGGTGTGCTAGGAAGAAGGCTCTTCTTGCCTTCGGAGCCCTGTGCGGAGCCCATGCCTAACTTGCCCAGCAAATTAGGGAGCAGACACAGCCGACACAATCCAGCAACGAAAAGCACTCCGAGCGTCAGATGGCGCCTAATGTATTCCCAGGCGTCTGTGGGGTATGGGGGGGTGTGGCAGCTGCTTCGTGACAATGTTGGTTCGAACGTGGGCGAGAAATTGAGGTTGGGGATATGCCTCAGCGTGCCGGCGGATTAGGCGTCTAGTTATGGGTATCACTTGTAGTGACTCGCAAACGCTGAGTGATAGCGGTGGCGCCAGATGCGATGGCAGTGGGAAGAAGAATGTTCGGTTTGCTTTCGGTCTTTGATTATCGGGTGCGATTTCCAGCGGGGTCGTGTGCCCATGCCTCAAGATACCGTTGCAATATTGACAAGCTCGACGATGCCAGACGAAAGGTCACGTTGGGCTACGCCACCTAGGTCAGTCGAGCTGTTGGGCTGGGAGGGCCAGCAGACAGAGCTCGTACAGACAGGCAAGACTGGAGCTGTACCGGCCGTGGGTCGAAGAGTAGCTGGACAGTGAAGGAGAAAAATACGAGAAGGAGGGCAGGAGGGAAGGAGGACGTGATATGTCGGTGTCGCAGGAGAAGAGCTTCTGAGCCACCTATCCAAGAAAGGAAAGGGGCGCTGGCAGGCTACGGCGAGGAAGGAACGGACATGCTGGGCTACGACTCTACATGCACGCAGACTGAAAATGGCTAGAACCGCGAGCCAGCAAGTGCAGGCGAGGCTAGGGTGGGACCAGGGCACGAGCCGTTCATCTATCCTTCTTTCCTAAAGCGGTAATCGAAAGGGGGTGTGGTCATGTTGATTTCTCCGGCAGCCAATCAGGGGCTGCTGCATTTTTTTTCGGCTCTGCTCAACTGGTGTAGGAAATTTTTTAGGTTACGTCACTGGGACACTGAAAGAGTTTGTGCTGTAGTGTGGGGGGCTTGGGCCACCATGAATTCCTCGGAGACCCCAGGACTGGGATTTCTTAGTGGTCGAAGGGCCAGGAGAAGCCGCAGTGCGGTACGGGACCCCAATAGTCACCCCACACCCAGTAGTGGTTTTTTTTTTTTTTTTTTCATCAACGTCGTTACATGGGTCGGGCTGACCGGTGGCTTGTCTGGTAAATTTTGTGTGTGTCGGTGCAGCTAGCACGTAGCATTTGCATCGCTGAAATTCTCCGCCGGCCTGTTGCCATCGCCCATCGGAGGAAACCGCCAAGCAGATGACCACAGCATGTAACGCTGCCCACGACGAGACGTTTCCTGCCAGATGCCAAATGTTCGGCTATGACTTGAGGTTTGGTTTTGCCTGGTCATCCCTGCTTCACTCTCTGCTAGCCTGGCCTTTAGCAGTTAGTCGCTATTATCATCGGCCTGGCCGTCACGCAAGGTGCCCAAGCTGGTCCGCGCTCAGCCGCCACCCCTTTACCCCCTAAAGCTCGTACGGAGTTACAGGGCCATCCACCCACCCGCATATCTAATACAACCGCTCCGCACTCGTATCTGACCTAGCGGATGCATCGCGCTGGGGCTCAGATCGGCCGATAGTTCCAGCGTGTAGCAGCCATCTCATCCCCTCTGCGCAGAACCTAATAGCAGACCCACTCAATAAGATCGGACCAGATCTCGAGTGAAATTTTTTACGCTGCAAGGAGCCTCACGGGCTGCCCGTCGCTTCCTTTAGTTTTCACACCGAACCGTACGAGTAATATGCCCCTGATGCTCGCTTCCAATGGTATTCCCTTTCTGCACATGATCCCCCAATCCTCTTTCGATTCATGTTCTCTCTCTTGCGATTATTGCAGTATCTGTAGTATTAACCCATTTTTTCCGCGGCGATTCATGTTTCTCCGCCTGTCCCAAGCACTAATCTCTACAGCAGCCTAAACCTATGAGTACTAGGGAGCTATGACATCGCAGGCCCACAGCTCCACACCCATCGGTGAGTGCCTTGCTCCGTAGCCTGGAAAATGATCGGCTCGGACAAGCTTCGGATACCGCCGCTTCCCATTCCACTATTTTATGCGGCAGCAACCAATTACACAGTATCCGACATCGGTATGGATCCTTGCTCACCGGCATCCCTTTCGTTTTCTTTTTTTCTCGTCATCTTCAAATAATATTTTCCAAGATACGTAGTATCACAACATTTCTTAACCGACTAGCAACCGACTAGCAACCGACTCCCCCACGCTTTCCCCAACTCTCGTCAATCGTAACCTGACAGTCCAGCCCGCCAACTGCCCCCCTGCCTGGCCTGTGCGTGCGCAGCCATCTCCTGGGACATGTTTGGTCGAGGTCGCTTAAACAATCCATCTTAGCAGGCAGAAGAGTAAGCGGAGCCTCCCGCAGCTCGCTCGGGCAGCCTCCCTTCAGCCCTGGGGGTGTCAGCCCTGGGGACGGCAATAGCTCCGGGCGTGGCCTACAAGGCCTCTGTATTATGTTACGTCCTGTTAGTGGTCCGTTACGCGACCCCACGTCCTACATGGGATGAGTGGCGCCGGTATTGTCCTGGCGCCGGCTTGCTTGACGGCATATCTATAACAAGTACTTCCAGTGGCGACATGCGGGGAAACAAGTGCCGATGCACATTCATATGTATGTAGGCATTATCTAACTTGCTTAATAGATCAGGAATACACAATGAGCCTCTTCCGCAGTATACCGTATCAACACTGCGTATGCTCGGCCAAATCCTGCCCTCATTCCAAGCAAGTCTCTTCAATGGGTTTTCCTTGGACAAACAAAAGACCCAATTTCGATCCCAAGGTGATTATGCAGTGACTAAAACCTACCAATCCGGTTCATATTCGGCCGGCTTGATGGACTGTGTGCTATTCGGCGTTCCCGGGGCCGAAAACGTAGTCCCGCCCTCGGCGGTTGGGCCGCCCGATCCGCTACTGCACGAGGTAATGTCTGTTGCTTCCGATTCCATGGGAGACGGCGACTTGGTGAATTCAGTCCCGTCTCCTAGCGTCTCTACCGAAGATCGCTTCCACGGTGCCGGTGTGGATGGAGTGAGAGCTGTCGTATATAGTGCCTGCAGAGCTTCCACTGGGGTTGCCGCCGGCTTACAGTCACTCCAGCGCAGGCTGACCACACGCCCCTCACCAAGCCCATCTATACCATTCTTGCAAGCGTCGTAGAGCTTGCGCAAGTACCGTGTGTACCGGAACGAATTAGAGGTGGGCATATTGGGGTGCATCAGGTGCCATTCGCCCTGTCGTGCCCGCGTTAGCCCGACATTGAAGCGATACATTCCATCCATGAAATCTGTAGCATGATCCCGAACGTAATCGATCCCGACGATATCAGCCTCATGGCCCTGCGAGCTGTCCCAAGTACGGGCCTCCACTCGCTCCGGGATGTTGAGAGCGGGATGGGCAGCCGCCAGTGTCTCGATTGCCTCCCGGTACTTATTCACAGCAGCCTTGTACGGTGCCAAAAGAAGGATTGTTCCGGGTTTGGAAGCATCGTCAGTACTCCGGAAGTCTTTGTTTGTCACCAAGTCCAAAACCCTCATCATCGTCCATTCCAGGTGCTGCTGGTGGTACCAGCTCGTTCCAACTTGGGATGCGCTGCCGATTTGCAACAGATGTACAACAAGCCGGGGGACGCTGCATTTCGTAGAGGAAATGTCTTCAAAGTACTTCCTGACGAAGCGGGCACATGGAGGAAACCGCTTTGCAAATGGAATCCCCGACACCATCTTCCCATTATAGATGAGCTTCGAGGGCAGACGTTCTAGACGGCCATATGCCCGGTGGTTGATCAAAAGCTGGTGGTTGAGGGCGCCTGCGAGATGAGCCCTCTCCATTGCAGATGTCTGCAGCTGCGCAATGTGCGGGTTCGTCTTTTGGCTTTTTGCAGTCGGCTGAGTTTGACGATGATCGCCAACGAGAATCCAGCCGATCGTAGGACAGAAACTGGCAATCGCAATGAGTGTCGAGAGCTCCCGTGCATGAGCGGCCTCATCAAAGACGACGAGGTCAGGAGAAAACATGTCCTTGAAAGCCGTGGCGGCAACGCAAGGTGTAGCGGAAATAAAGTCGGCCTCCTGGAGAGCTTTTTGGTACAGAACATAAACCTCGCGTCGAACCTTGCCGTTTTCCAGAACATCTCCATTGCTTTGCTCCATCAGTTCGGTGAGCTTCTTGTACTCATCAGGGTTCTCTTCGTAGAGGTTCCAAGCAGCTTCGTCCAGTGTGAGAATGATGCCCTGGTGTCGATTTGTTCGCGAATTCACTCCCTTTGTATTTTCCATGTACATGCGAAGAAAGTTCTTTGAGAAATCAACGTCTGGCATGTCGGAGTCGATGATCTCGACCTTATGGTTGGATTGCGGCTTGCCACCTCCCTGGGCACGATTCTGAGCCGGTCCAATGCGAACACTTCGCTTCAACTCGGTACCAAAGGTTCGCATT
The DNA here is from genome assembly GCA_019925535.1 of Leptographium radiaticola. Lineage (NCBI taxonomy): Eukaryota > Fungi > Ascomycota > Sordariomycetes > Ophiostomatales > Ophiostomataceae > Leptographium > Leptographium radiaticola. The sequence continues at coordinate 452,347 of JADHKK010000016.1, read as the reverse complement.
CGGATGGCCCGTTTAGCAAGCCCGGCACTCTTCATCATCTTGATATACTTGACTGTCGCATCGTCCAGGGGATCATTGATGTCCAACAGGTATAGCACCTTGGCGGCCGTCTTGCTTTGGAGTAGCCCGACTACAGTCATGGCCCAGTCTGTCTTGCCTCCACCAGGGCCCCCAGGCAGAATGCCAAGCCCACACGGCATTTCGGCGAGGAGGCCATCATATGCCTGCCGTTGATGCTCATTCATGCGGCGATATTTGGCAAGGATGGCCGTTGGAATGCCCGAGCCAGGCTGGTCTGGGTCTCGCATAAATGGAAACAGTTCGAATACGTTGACCGAAAATGCCGGGTTTTGAAAGTCCAGAATGTACTTGAAAGCGGCAAATTGCTTTGGTTGGATGGAATGGGGGTTTGGTAGTTTGGCCTGCTCAGGTTTTGGAAGAAGCTCTTGTTTCTGACAAGGCTGCCGCAGCACTGGTGCGGCCATGAAGTTTGTGGCTTTCGCGATAGCTGGGATGGCGGCTGCATGAACGAGTCTGCCCAGAGACCTCATTTCGGCATCGAATGTCGCACTGGACCTGGAAAAGATGAACCCGACTTGGATAGCGTTGCTGTCGTGGAGGACTAGATCGGCCAAGTTCTGCTCCTGATTGCAGTCGTCCGGGACTAGGGGCTGAATGACGGACTTTGCGTCGTCTGCTGTTTGCGAGAGTGTGACATTAAACACGAGAAGGTTCGCCCAGCTCCTCTTGGACGGGTCCAGGAGAGCAAAGTTGTTGCTCATGCGACGCGCCATCCACCACATCGACTTGCCCACCCCAGTTTCCGGATCGACAACATGGATGTGACAAACTTCACCGATGTTGGGGAACATGGTAATCATGTCAGGAGAAGCCCGGACCAGAACTACCCAAGTCTCTTGGTCATCCCCGAAGGGCAACGCGATGAGCGGCCAGGCCATGAACGTGTTGTTTTGGTTGTTGAAAGCATCCACCTCTCGCATTTCATGGTTTTCCTCACACAAGGATGCCGCCTTGTGTACGTCCTTGAACTGGTCAACGGATTTAAAATGGACAATGATATTCGGGGCTTCCTGGACCGGAGTCGGAGACACGTTGAAATCGGGAGTTCCTGGTGATCCCTGGTAACAGAAGTCAGCATCAGCGTGCGCATATTGGAGGAGATGAAAGCGCAGCAAAAACGTGCATGGAAAACGCCACCGGAAGTCTTTGTTTTGATAAAGACGTCCATCGCCGAGATCATCCTGTCAGCATTGCTGGGACTGTCGATGTTTGCTGTGAACCGTGCCATACTGCTGATTCTTGGGGGTGGTTTAACGTGAGAAATGTGAGTATGAAGTGAAGGTACTTCAAGAAGCTTCACAAAAGAAGACGGCAACAGAGAGTGGGAACTAGCAAGTTAATTTGCTGTTACTGGAACAGGCACCCAGAGGCCAGAGGGACGTATTAGGAAGGAGCGACCTCGCTCTCGCCCACTTAAGAAGGCACACTTGCTAACTACATGACTCCCATGACTGACTTCTAGTGATAGTTCACTGCATTTGTATTCGGCCCGTTAGACTGGCCGTTAGACTGAACTGACTGCATCTATCCAAAGCAAGCACAATGTCTCTCCAGTCCACTTTGTCACAAGCACAGGCAGAGTTTCACGGAAACGGGATAATTGATTAGAAAACCCGGTCAGCAGTCGGAAAAGAGCATAGAACAGCTATGATACAGTTGGGGGCAAAGGCGTCAGACCAAGTCGGACCAAGGGAAACAAGACAGAGGCCCTATAAAGATGCGGGAAGCAAAGAAAGAAGCACGACCAACGCCCCATAATGTGCAGCCCCCTGGCCGGATTTGTTTTTCTTTCTACCAGTGGCTAGTCCTCGTCAAAGATCTGGTACGTGTTCTGCAAGATGGTGTCGATGACGCGGACGTGCCAGCGGCCCTTGTCGGCGTCGATGGCGCCGGCGCCCATCAGCGTAGGCCCGAACACGATGGCCAGGTTCTGGGACGTCATGCGGGTGATGGACACGTTTTCGACCACACGGTTGAGGTGCAGAACCAGGGCCCGCAGCGTGGCGTAATTGGGATCGGGCAGGTCGTTGATGACCGCGTGCAGGGAATCACGCCGCACCGTGGCATCGTCGTGCTCTGGGTCGGAGGGTCAGCAGGATGGAGAGGCAGAGCAGCAGGATTCAATTAGACTCACTAGCGGCTTCGATGAAGCGGTCGTAGTGCTCGCGCGTCAGCAGCGGGTCTGGCAGGTCCCTAAAGAACTGCTTGAGCAGGCCAGCCACACTGTTGACGTCGTGGAAGAAGTTTTCTGGGTTGCGGAAGTCCAGCTGGGGCGAGGACGTGTCTGCACTGTTAGAAAAAGAGAGTCTGCGGACGAAAGGACAGACAGTCAGCCAACGTACCGGTATCGAACATGGCCTTGAGCTTGTTCACGTGCGGCAGAGAGCCGGAGAGGCGGTAGATGCCCTCGACGTTGAGGCCAAACAGATCGACGGCCTGGATGCACTGATACACGACCATGGGCACGGCCAGGCCGTCGCGGTCGTACAGCGTGTCGAGAGAGACGCCAAAGACGGGCTGCGAAGGGGCGCCGCCGCCCATGGACATGGGCGGGAGTTGCGTTGCCGGGCTTGCCATTTGCTGGGACGGCAGCGACGGCTGCGAGACGTGGAGCACGCTGCTGGTGAGCGACGACGCCGTGGGCGAGGTCGGAAGGCCGTTCTTTGCCTGGAAGGAAAGGGCGCCCAGTTGCGGGGGACCCTGCACAATGGGCGGCTGGAAGACAGAGGGGGCTGCCGTGCCGTTGTTGCCGGTGCTGCTGCTGCCATTGTTGCCACTGTTGCCATTGCTGCCGTTGTAGTAGCGCGGGTTTTGCGTCGCCGCGGACGGCGAGAAGGAGGTCGCCCCGTCACTGGTGAGGCTGTTGGCTGCCGGAACACCGGGGCCCGACATGGAGTTGCGCATCTGCGACTGCTGTGGCGGCTGCAGCGACGGCGGCTGTGCAGCGGCGTTCTGGGCGGTGCGGTTGGGGAGGCCAAAGCCGCTGCCGTAGCTGAAGCTGCGTTCGTGCTGGTGACTCGAGCCGGGCGGAGGGCCGGTGGTCTGCGGGCCTCTTCCGGCGGCCGAGCCGGTAGAACCGTACGGCGGTGCGGCGTTTGTGGACGGAGACAGCAACGAGTCCGTGAAGGGGCTTTGGGACAGGCCGGACGGCTGGGAGACGGATTGGGAAGACGTGTGCGTTTTCTGCACGGAAGGCGAAGAGGCTGTCGGGGGCAAGCTGGAAGAGCCGCCGAGAACCTAATAAACGAGCGGGTTAGGGGGAATGGAAAGAGAGGTCTGCGGGGCCAGAGCAAGGGGACGTACCGGATGCCGCTCATATTTGGGCTCGCCGGTCTGCGGGGGAACGCGAGTGTGGAAGGTGGCGATGTAATGGTTGAGATCCCGATCGGAGTCGATGGAGGTGACCACCTCGCGCAGGCTGCGGGCGTCGGGCTTCTGTGGTGATTTGATGGGGCTGATGGCGAGGCCGTTGCTGAGCAGGAGCTTCTCGCTGAAGGAGGCTGGACGGTCAGCCGGAGAGGACAGGACACAGGACAAGACAGCGACGGAGATCACAAAGCGTACCATATTTCTGGACCTGCAGCACCATGCCGCCGTCACACTCGCGGATGGCGCCGTGCAGGGCCTTGATGGCCTCGGGACGGCCGGTGGCCAGCAGCTCGGCGCGCTCCCGGGACAGGGTGTCGACGCGGCCGTGGTAGTCCTCGTCGGCGCCGTGCAGTTTCCGCAGCAAGTCCTCCTCGTGCTGGGCGGCGGACTTGGGGCCCTTGAAGCCGAAGCCGCCACGGCGGCCGGCAACGTCGCCGGTGCGGACGCGGTCGTACTCCTCGGCGAGGGAGTCGTACTTGGCCTTGGACTTGCGGGTGCCGGCCTCGAGGTCGACGACGCGCTGCTCGGCGGCCAGGCCGGTCTGCTTCCAGCCCTTGCGGTTCTTCTCGGCAATGGCGGCGAGCTCGACCAGGTCCTCGTGCATCTGGTGCAGCGAGACGGAGAACTGGTAGCCGTTGTCGGCCATGCGGGTGTGGGTGTCCATCATCTCGCCAAAGGCCGAGCCAAACGTGTCCTGGCCGCGGGCCACATTGTCCTGGGTCGAGCGGGCGAGCTTGCGCATGCCGGAGGCGTACTCCTCCTCGAGCTGGGCGCGCTTCTTGAGGAAGAGGGCGAATTCCTGTGGGGAAAGAGGGTCAGCGATCAGCGGTCAGCGATCTGCGATGGAGCAGTATGCCAGAGCGGAGACGGCGCACCTTGGCCGTGCCGACGCTCTGCTTCAAGCGACCAAGCATGGTGACGATGCCGATCTCTGATTGCAAGACGTCCTGGACGGGCTTTGGAAGATCGGCTATGGCGGTGGGCTCCTTGGAGAACGAGAGGGCGCCGAGACCAGCGGCGCCGTCGGGGGAAGCGACGGTATCATTCTCGACGCCCGCGGCCGTGGCGGCCGTGGGGGAGTTCAAGCTGTAGGTGGCGTTGCCAGACTGGCTGTCGAGGGGGGAGGCGCCCACAGGGGCATCCGTGGCAGCCGCCATGGTGGGTGATCAGGCGGCGAAGGAACGAGCCAGAGACAGCCGGGACAGACGGGAGAGACAGGAGAGACGACAAGACAGAAAGACGGCCGAACGAGTCCAGCGAAAGTGATCGTGCGGCCAGCGGATCGCGAAAACCGGGTGACGGGCGAAAAAGGGGGGGGGGAGGAAAGAGGAGGCGACGCGGTGTCGCAGTGATCGGCAATTGAGGGGTCGCGCAGGCAGGTTTGTAGCAGGCGTGCCGTTGGCCGTTTGTGTATCGACGTGTTTCGTCGAGGTCGTCGTACAGGCGAGCGTTGTGACGCGAAGCCAAAGTGACGAGCGACGAGGATGGGCGAAATGCGGTTTGCGGCTTGCGATTCGTCGAGGCTGGAACGAGTGTGGCGGAAGGAGCTGTCCTGGGAGTCGTACTCGTGGACCCTTTTTTTTTTCTGCTGGACTCGCTGGACACGTCGCGCTGCGGATGCGGGTGCCCTTTCCCAGGAGGGCCTTGGGTGCGTGGGGAGGCCGTTGGCGTGGGGCTGCCCGATTCTGCCTACGTAAGTAGCCTACGGCGTCAAGTGCTGGCGAGTCCAGCGTGGCTATGTAGGAGCGCTGCGAGTACGAGTCCTTGGAAAACTGCGGGGGAGTGAATCAATACGAGCCCTCCATACCTGCTCGCTTAGCTTCCGAAATGGACCGCTAGGCGGCAGCCGCCAGCCGCCCTTTGAGACAACTGCAGCACAAGCTTGGCCACGGCCGCGTTGCTGGAATCCATTCCAGCGCGCTGCCGCGTGTGCATCTGTCGTCTGCGGCCTTTTTCTTTTTTTTTTTTTTTTTTTTTTTTTTGGCGCCGCATGCCAGTTGGCAACCCCTGGCAAGCACCCAGGCTCTGCATCCAAGACAAGGAACTTCCGTGCGTGCTGTGCATAATCAACCAGAACTGTTGTATAACGTGTACCCTAGATCGAGACTATCCCCAAGCTCCTCTGCAAAATCCAAGACATTCAGATACTGTGCGATGCGGGTCGCCAACTGCGGGCCTAGGCCTTCTTGCTAAACAGGATCCGGAAGATGTCCTTTGTATAGCCGATCCAGCCGCGCAGGATGGTGACGCCGTTGAGCAGACGGATGAAGCGCAGCACAAAGGCCTCGCTGTTGTCCATGTCGTGGCCATAGCACTCCCAGACGGCCTTGGCCTGGCCCGGCGGCGCGCCGGGCGGCGGCACGCCAACGACCTTCATGTGCTCAATGTCGTCCCCTTCGATTTCCATGCGAGGCCCGATGACGAGGGCGCGGCCGGCAATGGTGTCGTCGGCCATGAAGCGGGAGCCGGCGTCGACGACGTCGGCCACTTCGGCGATGCCGGAGCCGGCGAGTATCAGCTGGGCCGTCTTGGGCAGGATGCCCGTGCTGACAAAGTAGGGGCACAGCATGTTGACGCGGATGCCCTGGCGGTGGGTGGTGGCACGCAGAGAGCGGAAGAGGCCGGTGACGCCGTGCTTGGCGGTCGTGTACTGGGCCTGGCCGGGCAACGGCATGAGGCCGGCGATGGAGCTCAGCAGCAGAATGTGGCGGTCGCCGCCGCTGTTTTGCGGCAGCCAGTAGAGCGCAAGGTGCACCGAGTACAACACACCCGTGAGGTTGACGGCGACCACGTCCAGCTGCGGCTTCTGCGGGTCGGCGCCGGGGGCGCTGCCCGGCGGTGCCATCGGGCTCTCGTAGCCGCGGCCGGAGATGGTCGTCTTGCGCTCGGCGATGCCGGCGTTGGGCACAACAGCATCAATGCCGCCCGTCACGCTGCGCTCGACGGCAGTGCGGAACAGCGCCGCCTGGCTGGCCCAGTCGGTCACGTCGCAGTGCTGATAATGGTGGTGCTCGCCGCCCGGCGTCGTGGTCCGCAGCTCGGCCACGAGGGCCTCGCCGCCGGCGTCGTCAATGTCGCCCAGGATGACGTGGGCGCCGTGCTGGGCCCAATGGCGTGCAAACGCAGCTCCAAAGCCCGAGGCGCCGCCCGTGATGACAACCGTCTTGCCCGCCAGCCGGGACACGTCGTAGGGTGCGCTCGTGTCGACCGGCGGCGACTGGTGGGTCGCGCCGGCAATGCTGTTCACCTCACCAAAGGCCATTGTGCTGTATGGGTGTTTTTTGCGGTTGTACAAGTCGGCTGGTCCTTTGACCAAAGCGAGGATGAGGGGTACACACTTGTCAATAAATACTCGTGCCTGGGGAGATAAGCTTACCCCGTCCTTGAACGAGGTGGTGGTGTGGACACTGCAAGGCAGAGCTGACGGCGACGGGGGGCCATGATGGCAGTGGGCCGCAGGAATCGGTTGGGAATCATAGGCGTGCGGCTGGAATGGTCGTAGACCAATCTTGACAAGGCAGGCGCACCTGCATTGTGGACAGGAGCAGAAGGACGACAAGGCAGGCGCGTCTTGTATGCACTATCGACTAGTTCAAAGCACCAAGGGCCAACCTGATGCAGCCGGCTGCCTCCAGGCAGACGTCGCTTCTGCTGCTGTCCACACCCGCCTGGCGATCAAACTTGGTTTCTGGTCACAGCTACGAATAAGACTCATGTAATAACTGGTCCTCCCAACGACGGACCGTTGTGGTGGAGCCTATATATAGCCTTACCATGGGGGCCCCGTCGAATATTACAGTCTAAAAAGGCTAGACTACGAGGAGACACGGCAAGTATCATTTATTCCGGCGGTACCAGGCAGCAAGGGCTGAACTTCAGCCCCATAGCGAATAGTGGCCCCAAGCCGCGCAGAGCGCAGGCTGCAAGGTATTAACGAGCAATTTCGCCGAATAAAATACCAGATTCTTCCGAGCCTTTGCTTTTTCGAATCGATGCACCGCAGACGCAGCAGCGCTGTATTTGCATTGGTCCTACTACGACGTATCAAAATGAACGAGCGGACTACGTGCCTACGAGCCAAGCTAGGATCGCACTACGCATTAGAAGCTCAGCTATCTAGATATCTCTACCCCATCATAACTGCAGTGGTGTCTACTCCATAGTGCGCGCCTAGCTTGACTGGACAACTTGCTTTTTAACACTGCAATATGAGCGCTGCCAAAATCAGACCACTCGTAATGCAAGACAACTATTAGTTGCAGTTGCGATCTGCTGCCCCGATCAGAGAGGCAAAGGCCGGGGAAAATCTGGTGATTTCGGTGGGGTCGTTAGTTAGCTTCCAGCGTGCGGACAGTAAGTAGCCCTTGTAACGTCTTCCCGTAGCTCGTTAATATGCCCGATATCTGGGAAAATATTTGCGTGGTGGAATCACGTGAAGTATCGCTTACATAATCAATCAATTGTAGTATTTGGTGGGGTGTCGCTACGAGTATCAGCCAGTAAATGCTCCGATTGCCGGCCAAGACCACACGAGGCAAAAAAACCTAAGCAACAAGCGCCGAGTGGATGAGTCAAGAGATGCTTCGACCTCCTCTCTCCACCTGATCCTGTCTCGACTGCTCCAACGACGACGCCCACTCCAGCTCGAGCTCCCCTCACTCGTTCCTTGCTATGGCGACTCCGTTTCCCACGAAGAAATGCGGTAGGTTCATCGCAAGCGCATCGACGCCGTGCTGCTTTCGACTGACTTGTACTCTAGGCGTGCTGGGTGCCACGGGGTCCGTGGGCCAGCGCTTTATTTTGCTGCTGCAGGTGCACCCGGCGTTTGAGCTGATTGCCGTTGGCGCATCGGCACGCTCGGCCGGCAAGCCGTACCGGGACGCGGTGCGGTGGAAGCAGGCGGAGCCGATCAGCAAGCGGGTGGGCGACCTGGTGGTGCGCGAGTGCCGCGCCAGCGAGTTTACCGACTGCGACATTGTGTTTAGCGGTCTGGACGCGGACGTGGCGGGCGAGATCGGTGCGTATGGGTTGTGGGGGTTCTGACGAGCGTGAAAACAGACTTGCGAGCCTGGCTGACCTCTTGCCCAGAGACCGAGTTCTTTGCCGCCAACCTGGCCGTCTTCTCCAACGCCAAGAACCACCGCCGCGATCCGCTGGTGCCGTTGGTGGTGCCGTCGGTCAACCTCGACCACCTGTCGCTGATCCCGCACCAGCGGGCGAACCACGCGACGGCGGTGGCGGCGGGGCGGCCGATCGACCGCGGGTTCATTGTGTGCAACAGCAACTGCGCCGTGGTGGGCGTGGCGGTGCCGTTTGCGGCCCTGATTGCGGCCTTTGGCCCCATTGAGGCGGCGTCGGTCGTGACGCTGCAGGCCGTCTCCGGCGCGGGCTACCCGGGCGTCAGCAGCATGGACATGATCGACAACGTGGTGCCCTACATCAAGGGCGAGGAGGACAAGCTGGAGCAGGAGGCGCGCAAGATCCTGGGCACCCTGAGCGCCAGCGCCACCGCCGTCGACGAGCGCCACGAGCTGCACATCTCGGCCGCCTGCAACCGCGTGCCCGTGCTGGACGGCCACATTGCCTGCGTGTCGCTGCGCTTTGCCCAACGCCCGCCGCCGCCCGTCGAGGAAGTCAAGCGCGTGCTGCGCGCCTACACCACCGAGGCCCAGACGCTCGGCTGCCCCAGCGCCCCGCAGCCGCCCATTGTCGTCATGGACGAGGACGACCGGCCACAGCCGCGGCTGGACCGCAACCTGTCCGGCGGCTACGCCGTCTCCGTCGGCCGCGTGCGCGCCGACGAGGCCGGCATCTTTGACATCAAGTATGTCGGCCTGAGCCACAACAGTACGTTGCCCCTCTGTGCCTCTCGTCACGCCTGCGGATTGCTAACCAGACCAGCCGTGATCGGTGCGGCGGGCGCCTCCATTCTCAATGCCGAGGCGGCCGTCCTCAAGGGCTACGTTTGAGATGGGAGACAGAAGAGGGCGCTTGGACAATGGCCAGAAGAAGCGAGAAGGTGAGAAAGAGAAAGAGAAAAAAAAGAAGACCAATAGAAGAAAAGAAGCAAAACGGGTAATGACGGAACGGCCATGCGAATCAAATTCTTGCTATGGATCGTGCCAATGCATCTGAGCCGGCACTCTAGGGGCCGATACGACATACCCCCCACCCCGCCCAACAAAGGCCTCCGAGCTCCGGCGAGCAGGTTCGGCGATGGCTCACCGCACATTGGCCTCAGCTGCCGTGCTGCAGCAAAGTGCATGTCGATGTCTGCGGTTTCAATACTGCAAAGGGAAAGGCGGCGGCCGCAGTGCTTACGCAGATTACGCGGAGGGTGTTCTGGCCCGGCCGAGACTGGCTTGGCGTCTCGATGCTGTGAGCGTGATTGGAAGCGGTGCCCGTTGGGCAGCCCACAACCGAGCAGCAGCCGAGCCCTGCAGGCCGACGGTGGAGCTTTGGCCAGCGCAGCCGGGCGAAAGTGAGGCGATCGGTTCCTGTGCATGCGGCGGCGTCATTGGCCAGCAGGGCGCTAGCGAGTGGATCACCGGAAGTCGCTCCGCGTGGGCAAAAAACGGAGAAGGCCGAAAAACCGGGGTCCACAACCACTGGGGCGGGGACCACGGTTCGTTTCGCAAAGGTTTTTCCTGTTTGCTGCTGCTACTGTCTGTAGCTACTGAAGCTACTGTAGCTGCTGTAGCTACTGTAGTTGCTGTAGCTACTGCAGCTACTGCAGCTTACTGCAGCTTACTGCTGCATCCGTTGCATCCGCGCTTCGGCCGCGCGTGCACGCCGCTCGCGTTCCAACCGTAGTCGCTGTTCAGGCGTCAGGCCCCGGGCCTCGGCCTCACGGATCTCCTGTGCCGACTTGGCGACGCCCAGGGCGGCAGCGGGCTTCTTGCGTGTGCCGGCCGAGGACACCGTCGCCGACTCTGCCTTGAGCCGGGCCTCCTCGATGCGGCGGCGTTCGGCCTCGGCGCGGGCCTCGTCCTGTTTCTCGCGGGCCTCGCGCTGCTCCGCCTCCGCACGACTGAGCGGCGGCGGCACATGGCCGGCCTCCCAGACGGCGGGAGCCACAGCATCGGCGAGCTCGGCACGAGCCACGCGGAAGGCGTTTCGTGTCGGCCGGTCGCCCGCCAGGTCAAAGGGTGTGCGACCGTCGGCGTTGACAGCGGCAGGGTCGGCGCCGGCACGCACCAGCAGGGCCGTGACCAGCGCGGGCGCGTTCTGTGCGGCCGCCAGGTGCAGCAGGGTCGGTGCGTGGTGGTTCTGGGCCGTGTCAGCCGGCGCAAATCGGAATGTCGCGGCCGACAGCCCGTTGGCCTGCAGGTATGCCAGCAGAGCCGGCACGCGCGACCGCCGTGCCAGCGCCTGCAGCTGCGTCGTGTGCAGACGCGCCGTCTCCTCGGCCTCGGAGAGCCGCGGCGGCTCCTTGGCAGTGGCTTTCGGCGCTGGGTCACGTGATGGGGCGTCGGGAGGGGCCGGCGGCTCGATCGTGCGCACCTTGAGCCGCGTCAGCTCGATAAAGGCGCGCATGATCTCGTTCTGCGTGGCGCGGCGCGTGTTGAAGGGGAAGCCGCGCAGGCGGGCGTCGCGCGGCTGCAGCACCTGGCCGTCGTAGGGCCCAAAGAGCGTGCGGCGGTTGGTCATGCCGGTGGCCCGGATAAAGAGCAGCTCGGCCGTGTCGAGCAGCGGCTTCCACTCTTGCAGCAGCGCCCGCACGTCGTCGACCAGCGCCTGCTCGTTGTAGCGCCGCAGCGTCGCGCCCGCCGAGTGCGCCGCGCCCTTGGCGTTGTCGTTGGCCGACTGGGAGCCGCCCTGCTTGCGCCGCGTCGTGTACCGGTGGAACGTCTTGTGCGCCAGCACCGTGGCCTCGCGGTGCATGGGCACCGAATGGGCCCGGGCCTTGCGCGGCGCCAGCGCCACCACCATGGCCGCAAAGTGGCCACCCCCGATCATGCACAGAAACACGTGTCGGCCCGTGTACGGTGTCGCCGCCGCACTGCCACCGGGCTGCCCGCCGATCGGAGCCAACTGACGCGTCCGGATGGCCGCACCCCATGCTTCCTCAGCTGGCTGGGCCGCCAGTTCGTCGGCCGAAAACATGGCCCGGTACACGCCATAGTATGTGTGCTCCGGCAGCTGCGGCGACCGGAACCAGGCCAGCGGCTGGATCGACGCCGCCGCCAGTGCCGCCGCCTGTTGCTTCCGCGACCCGCCGGGTTTGCCTGCCACGACTCCGCTGACGCTGTCGCCGGCCTCAGACTCGTCGTCCCCTGCTCGTCGGGTGTCCGCCAGTGCCGCTTGCCGCTTCAGCAGCGCCGCCAACATGTTGTCATCCCGGCCGCCATCGTCTGGTCCGTCCGACTCTGCCTCCGACTCCGACCCGTCCGAGCCCGACAGACTCTCATCTAGGTTTCCGGCCAGGCGCTCAAACTCGGCATCGTCCACAGCCGCAGCCCCCCGCATCTTTTGCTTCAAATTGTAGTGGTGCAGATCGGACTTGACGTGGCTGCGCTGGTCCGCTGCCGTCGCAAACGACTGTCCACAGAGCCCACAGGCCAGGCCACTGCTCGGCACTGAGATCTCCGACGCATCGTCTCGCTCGGACACGGTAGGTGGCGTCGAGGTGTCTTCACTCGTCGCATTTGCCGCATTCGCCACATCCGTATAGACGAGCGAGACCAAAACTTCGGGCGGCAGGCTGTAGAGGTACAGCGGCCGCCGCAGGACGTCGCTTTTCTTGGCGTCGCCCTTTTCCATTGCAAAGCCCGTTGCGCGCTGCTGGTGATGTCTTGTGTGGTTGTCCAGTTTTGCTCATTGCCACATCCGGCGCTTTTGTGTTGGAGGGGGGAAATCTCTTATCGATAAGATACCCGCGCGGTGACTCAGCCGGCCTGGAATGACGGCGGCCGCCCGTTGGTGTCATTTCGCGGATGACAGGGGCGAGCTAACCTCTTGGATGACTACGCGTAATACGGAGTGCCGCTGCGATACAAGTGCAAGTCTGGTATCTCACTGGTACCCAAAAATTTTGCCTACATTGGTGACAGGGCCCTTTGATTGGTTGTATCGCAACACACTAATGTCACGGAAGTGGGTCTTGGAGCCCTCGAATGGGTCGGCTGCCAGCAATCGAAGAGTCTCGTTGGCCCAGCCAAATGGGCCCCCCGTCCTGCCGTGCTAGAAATTTTCGTGTCTCGTAGGCCCAGCCCATATTCTCCGCCTACGCCATCCCGTGCCCAGGGATGCGGGATGGACTGCGTGGCCCAGCGTTGACCAGCGGCCGTTTTGGACACCCCGTCCACAGATAGCGCCTCGTGAGACACTTGTCAGCGTATCGGGGATCGCTGCGCCCATCGTCCTGTTTTGTTAGGTGCATGCGCCCACTGGGAGAGAGCCGAGGATACGGCACCGCGGGACGCCTCGTTTTTGGTCGCGTCCGTGTCGGATGCCAGACATCCCAAGGAGGGAAATATTGGCAAGTCCACCATTGCATCTCGAGCTCCCCACGGCATCTGACCAGCCGCCCCTCCCCCCGGCCCAGTCGGCGCACCTGCGTATCTTACGATGTCCACTGCATGTCTTGGAAGCGAGCCTGCGTCTCGCCCGTTGTGGCAGTTGTGGAAGTTGTGTGCATTGTACCGGAAAAGACGTGAACCGGGCGAATGCCGGAAGAGACGCTTCTCGACATTCACGCTTCGGGTGCCCGTCCCCACCACTGCTGCAGGGCCCCCTACTTTGCACATGCCAATTAGCGCATCTCACTCGTGCAAACGTTAATTGGGGCGGGCTGTTAAGTGGCCTACGAGTGCTCGGCCCATTTCCCTCCCCTGTCGAGGGCCTCTGCACCTGCCGGCCGCTCCCTGAAAATCCGGTACCTGCCCACGCTGGGTGTGCTAGAGCACGGGCGCTGTAGGCTTGGCCTGGCCCGCCCCAGCCAACACAACACCTGCCTCTTGCTCTCTCGCCTCATTTTGTGTCAGAGTCCCTGGCTGTTGTGATAATGAGATACAAGCAAGATACGACCTTGCCTCACCTTCTTCCACCCCATCCCCTCGCTTATTCCACCCCCCCCCCCCCTCGTCACGTCTTCACCACCCACTCGCTCGCTCACCGACCCGCCGACACTGATATCATTGCTGTCACCCAAGTGGCCGCCGCGAATCCACTCCCAAAACGAAACCCACTTCCAGAATCGCCGCTTTCTTCTTGTCTCCACTCGTCTGCGACCACAATTCTTCCTTCACATCCGCCGCCTCGTCCACGGCTCCTCGTTACGTCTGTCAACGTCTGCTCCGTACTTGTAGCCCCATCGCCTCAGCCTGCCGCCTATCCCACCCCCGCTTAGGCCGCCGCCTGGCACCCCAGTCCGTCGCAGGGCTGGTGGTCACTGCGCCCTAACGCTCGTGCCAGAATTCCAACCGTGCGAATTTGCCGGCAGCCCTAACCCGAGGCCAGAGGCACGTTTCCGCACAATGCAGCCCGAAGCTTAGCACATACGATCTCTGCAGCGCCCTATGCACTCACCCCACCCGTCCCTCTTGCTACAGGGTCTCGTCTCATCCCTATCTGGTCGTGCACTAAAATTTGAATTAAGATAAAAGCGATAAATAGAATTCGTCTTCCACATATTAAACCGCATCCCACCAGAGACTAGTTCCACGCAATCCTCATATTCCCCACTTCTTTTCCTCCCCTTGCTGCCTTTTGCACGCCGCACTCACGCATCGCCCCTTCCTCTCCCCTCCCCCCCAATTCCAATTCGCGCCTGCTCGTTCCCAAAAACTTGCCAAAACATCACTAATATCTTCGCCTTTCCAACGACAGTCCTCATTCTCTACCTACACCCGCCACTCTTGTTCCCTTCTCACCCCCTTTGCGATTTAGACGAGTACCTCGTTTTATTTTACTTTCTCTTTTAATCGCGGCGGTTCCTGAGCCGATACCTTGGGCATCCTAGATCGCCGCCACTGTCTCCACAGCATTTCGCGACGCCAAATCTCACCCCAAAAAATATCTATCAATTTAAAGAGCAAACCGCAACAATCCATTCGCACACCTCGTGTCGGCATCCGCATCGCCATCTCTCCGCCTTGTTGCTGCACGCACCTTCGTCCCAGCTGCCGTCGCACGTCTTGACCCCATATCGCTCGCTCCTTGGCGACCGAAGCCGTGAGCCTTGGATCACCCGCAAATAAATTCTATCAGGTGTCACCAGCGCCACTTTGCTCTTCTGCCTCGCCGGCGCACACGCACATCGCCACGCCGCCAACTCTCACTATCGTCGGAAGCCCGGAAAAGCGCCTGTCTGGCCCGACCCCGGCTTTTTCCGTCCGCGCGCGCCGATTCTCGACCCGAATGATTGAGACTGCCACGGCCTCGTCGTCTTTTGTACCGTTTCTCTGCGCCGGCACCAGCCCGCTTCCACCTGCTGCAGCAACCCCCGCCACGGCTCTGCCAAACAATGCGATGGTCTCGTCCAAATTTACCGCCGTGCCGCAGCCCATCCGCCCCCCAGGCAACCACTCTTTTCAAAATACCCCGATAGAAGCCCCCACCATGACCGGCTTCGATCGCGATCGCGAACCCGCCAAGCCCATCGGCACGCCCTCGTCGGCCGGCGGCTCGCCCTTTACCGGCAACTCTGTCATCATCCGCCGCCTGCCTCTGAACACAACAGAGGAGTCCATCCGCCTCATGACCGTCTTTTCCAAGGACACCGTCACCGTCAAGCTCATGGCCCCCGAGCTTTCCGATGACCCCGGCTGCTGCTCGGCCCTCTTGGCCTTTGGCTCGTCCGATGGCGCTCTCGAGGCCAAAAACATGCTCGACGGCAAGAAGAACATCGGCAACGATGTTACCATGATCGTCGAGCTGATCAACGCCAACGGCACGCGCCGCCTCACCAACGACCTGTCCGCCAATGTGACGCCAGGCTCGTCCGTCGCCTCCTCGCGGGGCTCGAACCGTTTCCCCTTCCAGTCCTTTGACATGGCCAGCACATACGCCAACAACGGCTCCGTCACGGCGACGCGCCCTCCGTCGGACCTGGCCAACTCGGAGCCCGTCTCGGCGACCCAGATGCAGAACATCTTTTCCGCCCAGTCGCCCATCGGCACCCATCGCAAGGATATCCCCCTGCACACCGGCAAGGATCTGATCAACCATGAAAACACGTCGGACGACGACACCAAAGAGCTGCTGAAAGATCCTGTCAAATATGCGGAGAGCGATGCTGCTGCGGCTGCTGCTGCGAATGCGGCGGCCGCCGTTGCTGCCGCCGCCGCCGCTGCCGCCGCCGCTTCGGCCGGATCCATGGCAGGGAACAACCTATACTCGATGCCCCCGCAGACGCGCCGGCCGACTCTGCCGCAGATCCCCTTCACGCAGCACCTCGCCGGCCTGTCGCTGAATACCACCAGCACAGGTTCGGCAGGCGCCATGTCGGGCTTCAATCCGGTGACCAGCCCCTATACGACGCATGCCAACTCAATATCCCCTGCTGGCCTGGGCGGGTCTGGGCCCCAGCAGTCGGGGGTCGCCTTCCACCCGCCGTTCCGCAACCATAATCATAACTTCCCGGCTGCGAACCCGGCCGACCAGAACCCGCCCTGCAATACGCTCTATGTCGGCAACATCCCGATGGAGACGTCGGAGGAGGAGCTCAAGGCCCTGTTCTCCAAGCAGCGTGGCTACAAGCGTCTCAGCGTGCGCACCAAGGGCAACGGCCCGATGTGCTTTGTCGAGTTTGAGGATATCTCGTTTGCCACCAAGACGCTGTATGAGCTCTACGGCGCGATGCTCCGGGGCAGCACCAGGGGCGGGATCCGGCTGAGCTTCTCCAAGAACCCACTTGGCGTTCGCTCGGGCCAGCACCCGCAGCACAATGCCCCGGGCGCGGCGGCGGTCAACCTAAATGCCATGGGCGGCATTGGCGGAGGAGGCGGGTTTGCGGCGGTTAATGGCCCTCCACCCGGGCTGTCGGCGCCGCCGGGTCTGGCGGCGGCTCGCACTCCCTACACGACGATTGCGACCTCCCTTCCGAACGGCTCACCAGGCTTGACCATTGGTGCCAGCGCCTATGGCAGCAACTCACCACCGTCTGGCTTTGGCACGGGCGGGCTGGGCAACGGCGCGTGGCCGGCGGGTGCGTCGCTCTACTACAACCCGCTGAATGGAAACGGCACCAACGCCAACACGTCCGCTACGATGAATGGTGCTGCTCCGGGGTACCCGCCGCCGTACATGATGGGCAAGTGAGGTCGCTTCTTTTGATTTTGAAACTGGCGCTTCGGAACTCGGCGGATTCTGCTCATGACGGGACGATGACGGTCCCGGTTTGTGTGCTCGGATTGTTTTGCCTCTTGTTGGTCTGGCCTGCAAGAACTATTCCCCGTGCTGCGCTACTTTTCACTTTATTGTTTCGGGGGATATTTTACGAGTTTTATTTTTCCAATTGTCATGCTGGCTGCTCGCTTGAGGGGCACACTGCATTTGTTCTGGATTTTCATTCTTTCTGCCGTGGGCTCATTTGGTAGACGGATCGGGGTTTCAACTGCTTTCTGCGTCCGGGTTCTTCGATTCCATTTATATCAGCATGGCGTGAAGGAGGACTTGCATCACCGCCCACACCTGCATTTGGCCGTCTGTTTTGTTTGATTTCGACCGCCGTCACATGGGCGCAGTGGGCGCAGGAGGCCCTGGACTGTTTCATGATTGATTTCATCGTTGCGAACACCATCCGGCCGTGCCCTCGCGGCGTGAAGCGGTAGTCGCTTGATGGAGCCAACGGGCGACCGGATGCCGGAAAATGCACCAAAAAAAATTCAACGGGTGGAGAGGAGACGGAAGAGAGGAAAACAGCAGGAGGCGCTTTGATCAGGACGGGTGGTGGGCTAGGGACTGGGACGATGGGGAACGAACGGGAGGAAAAGCAACAAGCAACAGCGAGACGGTGGAGGAGGTGAAGGACGCGATGGACAGCGCTGCTCGGGAACTCGGCATGAATGGGATTTGATTTGGGAATTATGTGCACAGCGGGAGGGCGTGGGAGTTTCTTCATTTCTGGCCCCGGAGCTGTCTGGACCGCCTCTTTTTCCTTCTGCATTGGGAGAGCCTGTAGGGATGGGACTAGACTGAAGTTCGGGGCGCAACCCGCGGCGTCTACATGGGCCGGCCGGTCTGAGCGCATTTTTGGCAGGGCGGATGTTTCGCCTGTTCCACATACCAGCACGAGAGGTGTTTTTATTCGATTTGAGTTTGCTTTGTCTGGTTCTGCTGTCTGATTTGTCTGATTTGTCTGATTTGTTTGATTTCGTTTCCGATCTATTCGATTTATCTGATTTTCCCAAATTACTCTTTACTTTCGTTTTTTCTTCCGATCGGACTGATTCTATATCCACGTGGTTCTGCCTGGTCTCCCGCTGGCCAGCGGCTGCTGGGCGTCGCGAATGCATGTGCGTGCGAGGCTGCTTTCCTGTTTCCTTGGGTAGACGTGTGCTCGCTCGGTAGAGGCTAGACTAGCATACAGGCCTTGTTCGGCGTGAGCGTGTGTGTGGCGTGATTACATGATTACATAAGCCATGTCGAGAGCCGGTCTCGAGCGAGGCTGTCCCCTTTCCCGGCGGACGGCTCACGGCAGACGGAGGAAGAGGGACTGCATGGCGGGGTAATTTGGGGTGCCGAGGCCGGTGACGGGGTCCCAGCCGGTGACGGCGTCGAAGCCGTTGGTGTTGCAGCCGGGGTTGCTGCCGGAGGTGATGTCGGTGAGGACGGCGGGATGGGCGTAGAGGACGGGGTTGACGAAGCCGACGACGGACTTGCCGGCGGCGAGGCGGCGCTCGTTGATGAGGTTGAGGAGGGAGGCAAAGGTGGGGGCGGAGGCGGAGGTGCCGTAGGTGAGGGTGAACTCGCCGTCGACGGCGACGAGGTAGTTGGCGCCGTTGGCGGCGACGTCGGGGAAGCCGCGGACGGCCTGGGAGTTGTTGTACTGGTCGGCGGTGTAGGCGGGGGCGGCGGTGCTGTAGTAGGTGTCGAGGGCGTCGGCCTGGTAGGAGGGGCGGGCGAAGACGTTGGAGAAGCCGCCGCCGGAGTAGATGACGGTCTCGCAGGCGACCTCGGCGCTGCGGACGGACGTGCCGTTGGACAGCTCGGTGGCGCCGACGGAGGTGACGTAGGGACAGGTGCCGGGGAAGGAGGGGCTGAAGCCGGCGCCGTCGGTGCCGATGCAGCCGCCGCTGCCGGCGACGCCGTCGTCGCCGGAGGAGTAGAGCACGGAGACGCCGCGCAGGCCGAGCTTGAGGTACTCGTTGCACTGGCGGCGGGCGTAGGCGGGCGTCAGGTCGGCCTCGTCGTACGAGTAGCTGGTCGAGAGCACGTGGGGCGCGGTGGTGACGCCGCAGGCAATGGAGGACGCGTACGAGGAGTCGACGGACGCATCGTCGCCGCCGTCCTCGTCGCAGTAGGCGCCGTCAAAGGCGTCGAGCAGATTGTTGAAGCTGGCGCCCAGCGCCACGCTGCCGACCTGGTAGAGCGTGGCGCGCTGCGGCGCCACCAGGGCCATGGCAAACTCGAGGTCCAGCGCCGACTCGCCGTTGAGACTGAAGCTCTCGTTGACCGTCTGCACCACGGCCTCGTCCAGCAGCTGCACCTGCGGCTCGCGCGCCGTGCCGCGCACCTTGGGCGCCATCTCGGCAAAGAACAGGTTCAGGTCCGACTGCAGAAACGCCTGCGGCGTGTACTCGACAATGCCGATGCTGTTGTTCGCCGACGCCAGCTTGCCCTTGGGCGCGTTGTACAGCGCCCGCAGACAGGCCGGCGTGATCATGGTGTCGCACTGGTCCAGCCCCATCATGCCCTCCGTGACCGTGGCGCCGTGGCTGGGCCCCTTGGAGTCGGCGCCGATGCGGTTCAGCGACCGTCTGACCACGTCGCTCGGCTCCTGTCGCCGGCGTCGTCGGCCCACCGTCTCCATCTGCACCGTCGGCATCACCAGGTCAATGTGCCGTTGCACGTGCTCTGGCACGTGATATTGCTCGCAGGCAACGCGCTCGTGGCCGTGGAGGTGCTGGTAGACGTGGTACTCGGTGTGCAGCAGCTGCTCGACCTCGCGCACGGTCGCGGCAAACGTCAGCCAGTGACCCCCCTTGCTCGACAGCCGCACCGGCCGGCCGGTCGCCTCGCTGATGCCGGCTGTCTCGGCCAGCCACGCCCGCACGGCCGCGGCGGCTTCTGGGTGCGGTGCAAACGTTTCGGCCACTTGCTCGGCCGTCCAGTGTCGTCCGTAGTTGGCCGAGGTGGGATCCGACACGTCCAGCAGATACTGCTCGGCGTTCTCCAGGTTCCGCTGCACCAGCCCAATGCGCACGGGCAGCATCATCTCTGGGTCGGCGCGTGCTGTCCGCGTCCAGAGCCGGTCTGCCTCGACCGTTCGCCGTTCGTGCAGCACCGGTCGTGATTGTGCCGTCGGGGCTCCGTGGGCGGTCATCGCCAGGGCTGCCAGCAGCGCCGCGAACGTCAAACGTGGAAACCGCATGGTGCCGACGAAAAAAAAAAAAAAAAAGAAAAAAAAAGAAAGAACCAGGGGGCCGTGACGGGAGGCGGTCTCCGGACAACATTGGATCGTGGGCAGTCGTCCTGTATTAAGCCATCGTGGACGTCGCCTGGTGTCGAGACGTGTCGGAAGGTGCAGGCCCCGGTTTCACGCCTGGCGATCACAGCGCAAACAACACAACCGTCCCCGCAGACGCAAATTCACAAGTCCAGCAGCATCAACAAGGCCTTTGATTGGGTTGCCGCAAGTGCCTATTGGCCCTCAAACCGGCTTCGCGACGCCGTCCATGCACAGAGCCTCTGGGTCCGGCCGTGTGGGTTTCGGGTCGTAGCGTGAACGCGCAACACCCTTGCGCCTGAGGATCCGATACAACGCTGCGACGTTGAGACGCTGCGACAAGCTTCCGAGATCCGTGCATCCACGCCCCTCCAAACCCCCAAAAGCCAGGGGTTAGGATTGCGCCTCCAGGTCGGCGCACCGCTGCAGCGCCTGCTGGTAGAGCGTCTGCTGCTCGTTGATGATTTCGAGCAGCTCGGCGTTTTGGCGTCGCAGTTTGGCAGTCGTGGAGTCGTCGGCCGCATCCTCGTCCTCCGTGGCCTCTGCGGCCTCTGTGGCCTCGGTCTCCTCGGTGGGCTCAGTCTCAGTCGGCTCAGTCTCATCCGGCTCCGCGGCCGTCTTGGCCGGCGCGCTCGGCAGTGTCTGCAGAGCTTGTAGGGCCTGCTGCAGGCTCTGCTGCGGGAAGCCCGGCTCGCACAGCATGGCGTCAAAGGCTGTCGTCGGCGGTGCCGTCGTCGGCGGTGCGTCCAGCTTGGCCGTCACCGTGTACGACCGCGCGACCTGCGCCGGCCGGACGACGGTCTGCGCGGAGAGGCCGCCATGCGGGCTGTCGGTGGGTGCGGCAAGGGCAGGCGGCGGAACAAATACGACATTGGTCACAGCCGCGTTGAGGTTGGCCAGCTCGACCGGGACCGCGGTGGCCGCGGTGGCGGCACCGCTGCGGCCGTCGGGGACGCCATCGCCGACGTTCCACTGCAGCAGTCGGCCGCGCGGGTGGCCCGAGAGCAGCGTGGCGCCGTCGTAGCTGACGGCCAGACACGTGGTCGGGCCGGCCTCGGCGGGCACGAGGCCCCAGGGCGTGGTGATGGACGCGGCTGTCGACGCGGCCTCGGCGCCGCGGGCGCCCAGCAGCGGCGGATCGCCAAAGAGCTCGAGGGCGAAAATGTGGCTGTTGTTGGCCGTGCCGTCGTCGGTGGCCACGTAGAGTGCGCGGGCGGCCGGATCCAGCGCCAGACAGGCGGGCACGCCGACAAAGAGGAGCGTGCGCAGGGCGACGCCGGTCTGGTAGTTCCACAGCACGACCGTCTTGTCGCGGCCGGCCGAGGCACAGAGGCTGGCGTCACGGCCGGTCGAGGGAGCGACGACGAGGGCCGTGATGGCGGCACGGTGGCGGGACAAGGTGCGTTCGGGCTCGGGCTCGACGGCGGCGGTGCCGAGGGCCAGCAGCTGGGGCAGCGACCAGACGTGCACATTGGAGTCCTCGGAGCCGGAGAGCACGTGTTGCGGCGTGGTCTGCAGACAGGAGACCGCCTGGACGTGGCAGGGGGGGGTTGAGAGGAGGCGGCCGGAGAGGGTCTGGACAGTGAGTGGGGGGAAGACTAGGGGAGGGAAGAAGACGTAGAGCGAGCGAAGCGAGGACCAAAAGCGAGGACCAAAAGAGAGGACTAAACAAGGAAAACGAGCGAAGCGAGGAAAGAAGAAAAAAAGAAAAACGTACCTCCCACAGCAACAGCCGGCCCTCGGCCGTGCCGGCCACCAGCACGTCGCCGGCCAGGGCCACGCACCGCACCTTGTCGGGCAGCGGCACGGCCGCCTCCTGGCCGCCGCGCAGCCGCGAGTACACGTGCACGTAGGCGCGGTCCTGCTGGGCCGCAAAGACGTGAGACGCGCTGACGGCAAGACAGCCGGGCGGCGTCGTGCTCTTTTTGAACGTCGTGCGCACCCCGAAGCTGGGGCTGATCGTCTGCTGGTAGATGGCCACGTCCTTGGCAATCGCCGTGTTGCCCACCAGCGCCGGGCCGCTGACGGCCGTAAAGACCTCCTCGCAGAGCATGTTGGTGTTGTTCTTCTCAGGACTCTCTTTGGCAAAGGGCACGTTTGCTGTCACGTGGCTCGTGTCGCTTCCTTCCACCCGAGTAGCTCTTTCTGTTGTCCTGCGCGCTCGCGTTCCTGCCTGTTTATTTCTCCCCCTTTTTTGCCCGTCGTTTTCTTGTCTTATTTTTCCTTCTTGCTCTTGCCCTCGTTCGTTTTTCGTAATCTTTTTGCTTTTTTTTTTTTGTTTTTTTTTTTTTTAGCGGGCCGCTGCTCTATCTCTGCGCCTACCTCCCTTGCGTCGCTTGATTGGGCACGGCCAGTGGAGCTATGGCTCCAGGCGCAAAAGCCCCGCGGTCGCTTCGCCCAGAGAGCAGACAAGAAGCTCTCACGCGGTCGCATCGACACCTTTCTTTTTCAACCCCTGGCGTTCCTAGCGGCATGTCTGTTTCAGCCAGCTGCCCGCGGCCAGCACCCAGCAGCCCGCAGCCCGCAGCTCGCAGCTCGTAGCCTGCAGCCTGCAGCGCCCGCGTAGCATCAGTCTCCTAAGCGAGCGGCTTGTCGTACTGCCCTCCTCGTGTTCGTATTCTACGATAAGATGCATTGTCGCTTTTCAGGCCGTTTCCTGCTGTCGGGCGCTGCTGCAATCCCGCAAGCCTCCTGTCTCCGATACACTGCCGTACGAGAACTGCTAACGTCGTACAAGCGGGGCACCCCTGCCTCTTGCTCTCCCTAGTGCAGATCGATGCCGTTTTTCACCTCGTTCTCGTCGGCACCTTCCCTCCTGTGATTTGTATATTGCCCATATGCTCGTACAATCGAGCAACTCCTTCTCGTAGCGCACGCGCCGCCTTCCCTTTCTTTTTCGTGGCTTGCGACCTCCATCTCCCTGCGTCCTGCTGCCATCAGCCCCAGCACTACGAGCAACCCCCGGCTCGCAACGGCAATCCATCCTCGTTGCTCAACGTCCTCGGAGCTCAACATCCTCGTCCCTGCTCTCCCGCTCTGCTGCTCTGCTGCTCTGCTGCTCTGCTGCTCCCCTGCTCCCCTGCTCTCCTGCTCCCCCCTGATTCCGCATTGTGGCGATCTGGCTTGCCACTGTTCCACTCCCATGTGCTCGCGTCCGTCTTGGACTGTCTCATTCCGTTCAATTTCCTTCTGTCTCTCTCGCCCTGTCTCACTCTCGCGAATATTGCCGTCTGACCCGCCGTCTGCTCGCAACGTGCCCTGCAGCCCCTGCTGTCCGACGCGGCCGTCGCGAACCGCGCCGACATCTGGCCACTCGAGCTTCCAGGCACCGCCTCACCCGCTTCCAGCTGTCAACACGTCCGGAAACACCCACCATTCAGGCCCGAAAGGGCCCAGGTCGACTCTCTCCACCCAAACGTTCAGGCACTGGCATTCGTCCGTACCGCCGCACGTCACCTGTTCTGCTAGCAACGCCTGCGAACCCCTTGCCGAACCGGCACTTCCAAGATATGTACCTGCTAATACTCGCATCTTACCACTGCGGCTGCTCCACTCCACCCTCCCTCCACGGTCTTTTTGACCCGCATTCCCGACGCGCTAAAACGATGCGCGCTGCTCTTGGCACATCTGGCTGGTCAGCAAGAGCTTGACACGCTGGCACGCACTGCACTCCGCCAGCCACGTTACGAACACATCCAGAACAACGGCCGGAAACGCCGACGAACACGGCTGGCACCGGCTCTCTCTTCTCGTCCTACCGGTATTCGTATCGTAAGATGCGTTCATCCTTCTCTCGCCTATGCAAACACCCCCCGGCCTTGTTGCGGCACTACTGCTGCTGGCATCACTGGCATGGCTTCGGGCCCGTGCGTTTTCGAACCGGCTTGCAGGGGTCGCTGGGCTGATCCACCCGCCGGCCAGCTGTGCCCGCCCGACCCTCCACGCTCGTCGCCGCTCCGGAGCCAGTTGCACTACCTCTCCCTGTCTCACTCTGGTGGCACTCTGCCTCGTCTTGATTCGCGCCCTCTCCTCCTTTCGGTGTTCCACTACAGCGCCGTGTCCTGTGCATGTGCAGCAGCTTCATGTCGCCGCCTGCAGCCTCCCTTTCTCACGCCGCCGACAGCGGCCGCAACTACGAGTACACAGGATCGTCGCCCCGTCGTTCGTCTGGCCAAGGGTACCCGTACTCGTGCCTCCAAGCCTGCTTGGCTTCTTGGCTGCTTGCCTGCCTGCTGCTTCACTATCGAGCCTGCATTAGCGGCGGAATGCGGGCGTCCTGCACTCCCTCTGGCCACCACCACCTGTCTAGACGCATCTCTCGAATGCCATTGTTTCTCGCCGCCTGCTGCCGCCACCCTAGCTACGTCTGTCTCTGTTTACCGCGGCCGTCCCAAGCCCCCCGTCCATTGCCACGCGCAGATATCATACCATGCTAGCCGTTGCACCTAATACGTGCTCTTATACGATCTTGCTCGCTCCTCATCTCCCTCTCTACTCCCCAATCCTTCTTCTTCCCACCCCACCCACGCATTCCAGTGGCCTTCTAGCTCTGTTCATTCTGGTCTCGATGTTGCCATGACCTGTTCCACCATCATCTGGCATTCCATGTTCGGTTCGTAAGATCCTACTGGCTTGTCTCATTGCTTCGTTTGCGCAACGCCTCCCCCATCTCCCTCTTCTGGATCGGAACGAAAGGGAGCTACTTGCATCAGAGACTTTCTCTGTTACTCTCCCCGTACAACCGGCGCCTCTCTCTGCGAATTCCTTGGCCAACAAGCCAGACGGAGTCCGCACTGCCAACCACAGACACATCCACCGCATTGGTCACATCCACACACACGGGACACGGAACACGGGACACGGGACACGGAACACCCTCACCACCGCTCTACTCTCACAGTCTCTCACAGACACCGGGCACCGCATATGCTCCCTCCGAGCTTTCCGGTCCTTGATTGTATTCCTCCCACCGGCAGCAGAATGGATGCGTGCAACTTTCCCGAGCTCCTGGCCCTCGACCTCGAGACGGCCGAGCCTATCTTCGCTGCTAAGCGAATGACCGCCGGTACGCCCCGGCCATCCACACCGCGAAGCCAAAAGGATTCAAACATGGAGACACCTGCGGCCCAATGGCCCCTCTCACTCGCCCTCTCACCCCCCCGCGCACAAACGGAACAGTCTGTGCAGCGTACTGCCCTCCTGGACCCGGGTGCCGTGTCGCCCCGGGAAGAGGGCCCGCAGCAATCACGCCCCGTGTCGCCACTTTCGTGCGAAGACACGCGTCTGCCGCTGCAAGCAGCGGACGTTGCCAGCCTGAGCAGTTTGGCCGCAGATCCGGTCGTTATTATCGGCGAGGGCGAGAACTATTCTTCTCTATCGTCTTTCTACCCGTCCATCACCAATAACGGGGACAATGACAGCATCAACAGCTTTGAAATCCCAAATATCAGCCTCGCCGCTCCGCGCTGTCTACGACCTGAGCAGGAGCTCCAACCGCAAGACTACCAGCACGAGCAACTTCAGGGTGAAACCCACTGTGCCGACTCTGTCGATTGCTTTGATACAGACGGGATTAGCCTTTGTACCTTTGCCAAGATCGATCCTGCTGACTGCAACTACCTCGAAGACTGCACCGACGACGAGGCAGACGTCGATGCTGGCGACGGCCTCAATATGCTGTCCGATTCGTCCAGCGTGTCGTCCTTTGGCTTCACCGCGTCATCTCGAGGATGTCGGCGGTCTGTGGCCACGGCAGCCACCTCGATCGGCTCGGGCTCCCGGTCGTCAGCCCAGTCTCACACGCTTTTGGCTATCGGACCGAACGGACCAAAAGCAGAGTGCCGTCGCGAGTCCGACTCTTCAGCTGAGCGCCATGTGGGCTTCGCGCTGAATGCAAACATCATTGATCTCAGCCACGACTGCGAAAATCCTCTCACAGAGATGGCCAGCAGCGGGGACGTTCGCGACATGCTGAACACTCATCCCCCACAGTGCAGTTGGTTGGACTTTGGAGATGACGAGAGCGACATCGAAAGCTCTCCTGATGCAGAGCAGCTGCCCCGACCGACCGATCAGGCTGGCTTCATCAGCAGGTCCAACAGTGTCCTGTCCCATATTTCACGCCCAAACTCTCCCCCCCCGCGACGGCCTGTCTCAGCCATGAGCTGGTCTGGCCAGGAGAACAATGTCTTGCACGGGTGGGCTAAGAGAAAGCGCGCGTCGCAGATCTCTGCTGTTACGCTTCCCTCTCTCCGGCGGCTGTCGTCACTTGAATCTCTTCGCGTGACTGCTCCCATGCCCGACAGTGCCGTCACTCTACTTCCTCTCCAGTACCAAGCGCCCGATCGAGCGCAGGCACGACCACAGCGATCGTCCTATCAATGGAAAAGCCGCCTATCGGTATCGAGCAACGAATCTGCACCGCTGTCTGATCGGGAAGTAGAACGCATGCAGGCGCTGATGCGGATGCAAAGTGCCAACCGGCTTACTGGAGAGCTGTCTGCTTTCGAGGAGGAGCCTGTCTCCGCAAACGAGAATGGAAATATTGGGAGGGACATGAGCGATGCAGACATTGTCGCCGACTTGGACGAAGATGGACTTGTCCAGGAGGAAGAGGACGAGATCATGATCGCCACTGTGGTCCCTCTTACCAAGACAGTGTCAGGCTCGCTCTCGGCCCGACAGGGATGTCTGGATGGGAGTTCTGCCCGCTCCACCCGCTCCTTTCGCTCTGCCCCTCCATTTGCACACAGAAAGCCGGCGACTGCATATGACGCCGAAGAAACGTCGCAGGGCCTCCAGTCTTGGATACAGCACGCAGCAGGGAAACAGGAAGAGGCCACCCCACAGCTGTTGCGGTGCCAGGATGGCATATTTAGGTTCCAGCCTCGTCTTTCCAGTGAGCAGAACGCCGTGGACCAGAAACATGGTATGCACAGACATCAGGCAGGGGAGCCTCGCGGGCGACACGATGCGCATAGCGTGACGGAATCGTCGGCTCAACAGAAGCAACCAATTGTTCCGTTGATATTCCAGCCGTCTACGCCAGTGATGGCCATGCGGCTTCCCAAAGAAGTGATCGACATGCTTCGGGTTTCCGTGTCCTGCTTTCCGGCGACGATGCTGAGCCTGTCGAGCTTTTGCATTCAAACGATCCGGTCATACTCGCGCAAAGTCCGCCGTCCCAGCGAGCTGGATGACAGCATGGCCGACTGGACGGTTTTGCCGCTGAAATCGCCGGCCATGATGCCGCTGAGTCCAACGGGTACCGTGCCATCAGTCTCGGCGGCCTCGGTGGTCAACCTGCATGGCGGCGCACAGGACTGGGCAGCGCCGAGCGGCAATATGGGCAAGGCAGGGAGCGTGGCAACCTCGTCTCACAGAATCACGGGGCGTATCTGGAAGCGGCTCGTGGCTTCGTGCACAAAGTCCAGCCAGGGTGTGTCTGGGTCGGCCCAGAACCGTTCTCACCATCGCAACAACCAGGGAGGTGAAGACGCGGTTGAGGCGGATCAGGACAAGGCCGGCGGGTTTTGCTTCAAGCGTATCTTTCCATCTGGGTCCGACTACATCTGTGACGCGCTGTATGCACACATCCTGGCATTCAACTACGTCAGCTTGCTGTGCAGCCATACGATCACCCCGGCCCCGGCACCCACTGTGACGGTGCCTGTCGTGGAGGGTGAGCTGGCAACGAAGCGGCAGACAATACGGGTGTACGTCGGGGACGACGTGAACATTCCGTCGTCCCCGCGATTGCCAGTGCCGGGGCCGCGGCTGGTACGATCGGCAAAGTCGACACGGTCCATGCGGACGCCGCCAGAGCCAGTGGCGGAAGAGACCAGTGACTTGCCGTCACCACCAGAGACGCCACCACCGTCGCGGGATGGACATGACGACAGCATTCAGCTTGTGTCCCGGAAAGCAGCTATTCTGCTCGGCATCCAGGATCATCTGGAGCCAGACATGTTGCCGCGCAAGATCGACACAACAGGCAGTGTTAGCAGCATGGGCGGTCTAGGGCGGCGGTACAATTCGCTGCGGCGTCGGCGGAGAAAGATGGCAGGCGGGGAGGGCGGAGAGGACACAGCAGAAGAGGGCACGAAGGCCGAGAAAGCGGAGCAGGATGAAAGGAGCAAGGCGGTCAGCAGGCCGCGGACGGTGGTGAAGAAGTCCCCGCCCCCGCCACTGCTGGCGACCTCGCTGTTTGAGATGGGTCGGTCGACGCTGAATGAGGATGGGGAGGGGCAGACGAGGGAGCTGTCGTTGACACCACCGCCATCAGCGGCGGCGACGGGCGAGACGGCGATGCGTGATCTACAGGCTGGGCTGTACGGGTGCATCAGGCATCTGGTGTCGACGCTGAAGCTGACGACGGGACAGCTGGACGACACGCTGCTGAGCGAGGAGGTGGAGGATGTGGACCAGGTCTTTCTACGGACGCTGTGCGAGCTGGTACGTTCGCGGGAAGAGCAGCTGTGAGGAGTTTTATTCGGATGGGATGGAGAGATGGCGACGCCTGTAATGTGGTCTCGACAGAGGCGCAAATGGAGCAAAAAGGAAGAGTAAACCGCAGGCGGTAATGATATCACCGAGCCAAGTTTGAATGTACTTGTATACCCGTAATACAGAGTTGGTCAGAAAAAAACGGACTTTACCAGACCAGCGGACAAGGCGGGGGCCAAAAAAATCTCTCTCGCCGGGAATTGAACCCGGGTCCCGGGCGTGACAAGCCCGTATACTGACCACTATACTACAAGAGACTGATTGTCGCTGTTGGCGAACTTGACAGTTGACCGCGTCGATGGTAGATATAGGCTCGCCCTATTCTTGGGAAATAGTGCGCGATACCCTTGGTCGACGCGAGGCCTAAGTCTACGGGTATGTCTAAGAGAGTTCCTCGTGATCGAATTTTCCACGTTTTCCGCTGATGAGATCCCTTTTCGGATTTATGTTTAGCCGCTGAAATTAGGTTTCAGAGCGCCGGCTGGCGAAAGTGGACTGTCTTTGGGTTGTGTCGCGTGGAGGAAGGAAAGATGCAGTGCGTTCGGACAGAGAGAGCCCCTGGAATGCAGTGTCGCCGGGCTCGCCTGAAGTTGGGGCGGCGCTCTCTCCTTGAAGGTGCATGGCGAAGACGGCTGCTCGTTGGCCGAAAAGCTCGCACAAGAGGGCCTGTACGACGGCCGGCCGTGGGTGGTGCGTGAGAAGTGGGACGAGGTGTCTGAGGTGGCGAGGACGGCGTGGTGGCAGGGGGCCAAGGTGATGCGCGGGACATGTGGCTTCCATCTGGATGGCATCTCTGGCTGTCGGACATCTTTTTGGCGGTAGAACCTCTCTGGCCGTTGGTGTGGAGAAGTGCGGCTGTGGCAGGTTCGTGGAGATTGGGGGAGTTTGATTAGGGACTCGCCGGGGGGGGAAGTGAGAAGGTGCAAGGGCCACGAGCAGACGGCCGGGACCAGGGCCAGTATGGTGTTGTGTGCGACATGGCCCGTCCGAGAAAGGAGCGGCGAGGCGAGGGCTCGATGGCGATCGGCCGTTGGCGACACGAATTCTGTCTTGGCTTCCGAGGGCCTGTAAAAAGGGCGAGCCACCCGGCCCCTGGGGGGAGGGGTTGTTGAGCCATTGCGCCTTCCTTTTTTGAATTCAGAGATTTGAATTTTCCTCTGGCAAGGGGGCGTTTCTTCCCCGTATATTCTCTCTAATTTTCCAGAGCCTGCTTCCACGGGAACGGAGCAAAATGGACGGCAGCAAGACGGAAGGCGAGGCGATGACGAGCATCCGAGACGAGACACGGTCGTCAGCCGAGGTGGCGTGCTCGACGGGCGATACGACGCTGCCGCGAGAGGAGCGGGCGGACGAGCCAAAGCCGATGGTGAGTAGGGACGGGAGAGGGTATCTAGGGATGTGCTGACGACAGACAGGCGATGACGGTGACGCGGGCGATGACGCTCGTGGCCATGGCCTTTTTGTGGACGAGCGCGCAGATTCCGGCGTATTTTTGGGGTGGGTTTGGGGAGAGGGGGTGAAAACACTCCTCTCATACGCGTACTAACAGCCCCCAGGCGGCATTCCGCCGATCGTGTACGGGGCGTTGGGCGGCGAGGACCGGTGGGTGTGGTTCATCACGGGTCACCTGCTGGCGTCGGCGGCCGTGTGTCCGTTTGTGGGGGCGCTGTCGGACGTGCTGGGGCGGCGCTACGTGGCGCTGGCGGGCTGTGTGCTGGTGGTGGTGGGCCAGCTCGTGTGCACGTGTGCCAGCAGCATGAACATGTTTATTGCCGGCATGGCCGTGTCGGGTGCCGGCGCCGGCGTGAACGAGCTGACGGCGCTGGCGGGGGCGTCCGAGATGGCGCCGACGGCCCGACGGGGCGTGTACGTGGCGCTGCTGGTGGGCAGCGTGTTGCCCTTTAGCCCGGCCGTGCTGTGGGCGCAGCTGCTGGCGGCGCGTGCGGGGTGGCGGTCGGTGGGCGTGGTGACGGCCGTGTACGGGGGCGCGGCGCTGGTGGTGGTGGCTGTGTTTTACCATCCGCCGGGGCGGACCGAGAACCGGGCCGGAAGCCAAAGACTCCGCACCCTGGCCCTTCTTGGCCGCCTCGACTGGCCGGCCGGCCTGCTGTCGACGGCCGGCGTCGTGCTGGTGGTGGCCGGCCTGCTCTGGGGCGGCTATCCCTACGGCTGGGCCGACGGCCACGTGCTGGGGCCGCTGGTGACGGGCGTGGCGCTGCTGGCGGGGCTGGTGGCCTGGGAGGTCTGGGGCGTGCGGCGGCGTCCTCACATGCTGGCCATGGTGCCGGCGCGGCTGTTCCGGGGGAGGGTGGTGGAAGCAGGGCCGGGACTGGGGCCCGAATCCGGATCCCGGCCCAAGTCTTCACCAGGCTCCGCCCCCCGTACCCTCGCCCTCGCCCTCGTCGTCGCCTTTGTCTCGGGCGCCAACCTCTTTGCCGTCCTGATGCTGTGGCCGTCGCAGGCCTACACCGTCTACGGCCACGACCCCGTCGGCGTCGGCTTGCGCGGCCTGCCCTTTGCCCTCGGCGTCCTTGTCGGCTGTGTCGCCGCCCTCGCCGTGCTCACCCGCTGTCGCGGCGCCAACCGGCCCCTGCTCTGCGCCGCCAGCGTGCTCATGACCGCCGGCACCGCCGCCCTCGCCGCCGCCCGCCGCGACAATCTCAGTCCGACCGTCTACATTCTGCTCGCCCTCGCCGGTGTCGGTGTCGGCGGCATCATCGTCCCGCCCGCCCTCGTCGCCTCGGTCGTCTGCCCCCACGACCTCATCGCCACCGCCACCGCCCTCACCCTCGCCCTCCGCGTCGCCGGCGGCGCCGTCGGCTACAGCCTCTACTACAACATCCTCGTCCGCCACCTCGTCCCCCGCCTCCAGGCCCGCCTCGCCGCCGCCATCGCAGCCTCCGCGGCTGCCCCCAACATGGCCACCCTGCTGCCCCTCGTCATCGCCCGCACCGCTGCCGCCCAGACCGACGACCTCACCGACCTCCCCGGCGTCGACCAAGCCCTCGCCGCCGCCCTCGTCACCGCCGGCCAGCTCGCCTACGCCGACGCCTACCCCTACGTCTACTACGCCAGCATCGCCTTTGGCGCCGTCTCCATCCTCGCTAGCCTCTTCATGGACGACATTGGGCCCTACATGGACAGCCATGTGGCCGTGGTCATCGCCTGAGGGAAGTGCTGACTAATCAAATGCCGTGGGAGGGACTCGCCTCGTAGAGTCTGGGCTGCACACGACTACCAAAAGAGCGCACGTGATGCCAATGGATCACTCTAGTAGTATTAATATGCAAGTTGAAATGCCAAAATCTAGCACGCCATGTCCGTAACCATCCAATCACCCCTTTCATGCCCCCCATCCTCTACTCCCTCCCGCAGCACTCACCCCCTCAGTAAGCATTCCCCATCCTCAGGCCGCGCCGTAGCCGCCCACCGTGCTCGTCCCGACCGCGTCGGCCGCCTTGACCTGCCGCTTGGGCGCATACAGACGGAACTGGAAAAATATGACGCAGTCCTCCACCATGGTGCCGACCGACCCGAGCAGCCACGGCAACGCCTTGATCAGGTACTCCCGCTCCTGCGAGTAGGACAGCAGACTGGCGCCGTACGTGGCGTTGCCCGTCAGCGACAGCAGAAAGAAGAGCAGGGCCAAGCCTATTAGTCAGCAGTTAGTAATGATTCCTCCGTGTTCTCAGTGTCTTTTCCGTTCCGTCTGACTCACCCTCGCACGACTTTTCGCGGTAGTTCTTGATAATCTGCGGGATGCGCGCGCACAGATAGCAGGCGGCGCTGGCGTAGCCGAGCGTCATGCCGAGCCTGGCGTGGTGGCCTGTGGCGGTGACGGTCGACAGGGTCGAGAGGGCCAGCGCCGGCGTGGCCTCGGGGTCCTCGGACGACCAGGCGCCCAGCCGGTGCGAGGCAAAGTAGCCGGCGATGCCGACGACGTACACGGCGGCCAGGCTGAGGGCGTTGTGCACCCAGGGGCTGGTGTCGGGCGTGTCGTCCTCGCCGGTGATGATGCGGCGCAGCGGGTCGAGCCGGGACTCGCTGCGGCGGGCCGAGTGCTGCTGGTGCGAGCCCGGCAGGCCGATGCTGGAGCTGCGGCGGCGGGCCAGCAGGGCCTCTCGCTCGTCGCTGCCGCCGCGTCCGGCCCGGCCGTCGTCGCCCTCGTCCTCGAGCTCCTCGACCGAGGCGACGTCGTCGCCGTCGACGTCTTCGTCGGCCGCCTGGTCCTCGCCCACGGCCGTCACCGAGCTGTACCGCCGCCGTCGCGCCCCCCGCTCGCCGCGGGCCGTCCGCCGCGCGTTGCGCGTGTTGTAGTAGACGCACTGGCTCACCAGCACCACGTCGGCCACGCAAAAGTAGCAGGCCAGCGCCAGCGCCGTCGGCGCCAGCCCCGTCCACAGGGCGCCCAGCAGGTTGGCCACGTCGCCCACGAGCCAGACGAACAGAAACGCCATGGACAGGCCGTCGGCGCTCTGGGCCTTGTAGTTTTGGATCAGTTGCGGCAGCTGTCTCGTTAGTCATGATCTACCCGATCGACAGGACCAAAGGGCCCAAGGGAGACCACCCGCGCCGCTCAACGCAACCCACCAAAAGACAGATCCACGCCGTCATGCTGACGCTGCCAAACATGCCCGACAGCGAGTCCGCAAAGGACGGCTCGGACGTCGTCGCCGCGTGCATCGCGGCGGCTGCCACGAGCGATCGCGCGGCCATGGCAGAGCCCGTCGCCAGCTGATGGGCCTTCATGACGGCAAGCCGAGTTTGCAGAGGAGGAATCGGAGAGGTTCACGCAGCCACGACTGCCGGCGATGCAAGAAAAGATGAACCGTGGGCAAGTGACCCTTGGCACACGACCTGTCTCAAACGAGGGAAAAGCAAGTGTCACAAGCTGCAAAAGCGCCACACTGAGATAAGAGATAAGTTCGCCCGAAGTGGAATCGGCGTCGGCGTCGGCGACACCTTCCTAGTCCGGCTGGTCTGGGCCGTGTATGCACGGTTTTTACACCACTTGGCACGGTGTTCAGCGATAGCCGCTGGACCAGACGCGTGGCCCAGGGCCGCTGATGATTGGATGGCGGCTTCTGAGCTTGCTGCAGCCCTGTTACCCGTGGCGACTAGGGAAGGCGCGCGGCTGCCAGAGCTTAGGCTATTATTACAAGTAGCACTCGTACTCGTACTCGTACAGAAAGAAGCCGTCTCGAATTCCAAACCAGCCACTTTTTTCCTACGTCGTACTCCTTGTCCACATCCCTTCGGCTCCGACTCTTGCGATGCAGCTCTCTGCTGTGCTCGCGGCTGCGGCCGTGCTTCCCGTTGTCTCGGCGTGGGGCGGTGAGTAAAACGAAAAAAAAGGCCCCGAGCCCTCTCTCTCTCGCGCTGACCTCGGACAGGCTTTGGCCACATTACGATTGCCTACGTGGCCAGCAACCTGGTGGCGCCCGAGACGGCGTCGTACTTCCAGGGCCTGCTGCGCAACCAGACCGACGACTACCTGGCCGGCGTGGCCACGTGGGCCGACAGCGTGCGGTACACCAAATGGGGCCGGTTCACGGGCCCCTTTCACTTTATCGATGCCAAGGACAGCCCGCCGGAGCGGTGCGACGTTGACCTCGAGCGTGACTGCAAGGCCGAGGGCTGCGTGGTGACGGCGCTGCAGAACTACACGGCCCGCCTGGTCGACGCCGACGGCGCGCTGCAGCCGTGGGAACGCGCCCAGGCGGCCAAGTTTGTCGTGCATTTCGTCAGCGACATCCACCAGCCGCTGCACGCCGAGGACGTGGCGCGCGGCGGCAACGGCATCCGCGTCACCTTTGACGGCGCCCACCTCAACCTGCACCACGTCTGGGACTCGAGCATCCCCGAGAAGCTGGTCGGCGGCATCCGTCGCCAGCCCTACGTGGCCGCCCGCCGCTGGGCCGACGAGCTCATCGCCGCCATCCGCACCGGCAAGTTCCGCGAGCCCAGCGCCGGCTGGCTCGACGGCCTCGACGCGGCCGACCCCGTCGGCACCGGCCTGGCCTGGGCCCGCGAGAGCAACGCCCTCGTGTGCTCCCATGGTGCGTCTTTTCTTTTCTTTTCTTTTCTTTATTTTTCTCTCTTCAGTCTCCCCTAACATCCCAGTCCTCCCCCAGGGCGCCGTCGCCATCCAGGGCCAGGAACTCGGCGGCGACTACTACGAAAAGGCAGCACCGGTCATCGAGGTTCAGATCGCCCGCGCAGGGTTCCGCCTGGCCCACTACCTGGACGCGGTCGCCGCGGAGATCCGCCTGCAGGAGTCCTCGGCCGAGTTGTAAAACACTCCCCCAGCTTAGGGTCGGGTGGACCGGCCACATAGAATTTTGCGTATTCCTAAACATGATTCCATTCTTGATTCCATGTTGCAGCGGCCTTGGCCGCCGATGACGCCTGCAAAGATCCGGAAAGCACTAGCGCCAGGATCGCGATTAGAGTTGGCTCCACCTAATTTCAGGGGTCTGCCGGGGGGGCGCTTTGGCTAAACTTGCCCTGCAGCGCGCTTGCTCGGCCGCATGGGACGTCTCACAATGCACATCAAACCAGTGACATTCTCTGGCGGCCAGTCGATTTTCGTAGGAATTGTGCAGCGGTACTCCGCACGATACGATGCCTTTGTTCTACCCGCCACGGGCCTTGGGCCAAAGACGCGGCAGCTCTCTTCTCGTCCGTGG
The DNA here is from genome assembly GCA_019925535.1 of Leptographium radiaticola. Classification (NCBI taxonomy): domain Eukaryota; kingdom Fungi; phylum Ascomycota; class Sordariomycetes; order Ophiostomatales; family Ophiostomataceae; genus Leptographium; species Leptographium radiaticola. The sequence continues at coordinate 417,091 of JADHKK010000016.1, read as the reverse complement.
ACAGCGCATACTCGTACGAGACGGATTGCACACCGGCTTTGGGGAGTACAGCACCTGGAAATAGACCGCTTGTGCCGCACAAGCATAACTAGACTAGGGCTTACTTTCCCGTAACGCCCCCCGTCGCTTAGGGCGAAACCCTGCCCACCCACTGCTAGCGGCCGGCCATGGCCGCCAATGGCAGCGCCGCGACTTCCGAGCGCCTCCATCCAGACTTGTGTCAGGTCGGGCCCTATCATCACAGACGCCGCCATGCCCGGGGTCGCTGGAGCCTGTCTGGACTACGTCCCATGCTCGCCAACAGTCTTGCATCATCGTCTCAACCACCCCTGCTCTTGACTCTTCATACCCGCCCTTCCATCCCTTCTCGTCTGATCTGCAAACCCCCAAGGCTCGTATTGATCCCCCCCCCGCCGCAATACGACCCCTTCGCCAAAGAACCTCTTTCTCTCTTGATGCCAAGCGAGCCGCACTGGTCCTTGCCCCTTCCCCGATCTTCGTATCCTGGTCATGGCAATCCGTCTCCACGGCTGCATATAAAGCCAAGAGATTCCGGCCCTCTTCTCCATCGGTTCTTTTCTCCATTGACTCTCATTCGTCTGCATTCGTTTCTTCCGTCTGTCTCTTCCTTGTTCGTTCCGTTCACTTTCGCTTCTTTTGACCTCACACCTGCTGGACGGTGTTTCTTTCGTTCTCTCCCGTTTTCAACCGTTTTCAACCGTTTTCAAACCCACCTTCCAGTGCTTCAGTCGTTCTCTGTAGCTTTTTTTTGCCCATTTCCAACTTGTCAGGTCTGAGACCACATTTCAAAGTCTTTTCTTTCAGACTGTTTCCGACTGTCCCGTCTCTTCGCACCCCATCCCACTCATTCCATCCCAACCATCCACCGCCACAATGATGTTCAAGGCCATTCTCGTCGCTCTCAGCCTTACGGCTCTCACTGATGCTTCGGCTATCAAGCGTCAGCCCAAGGCCAAGAGCGCCACCTCTGTCGCTGTCGCTGAGCTGGCCGCCACGAGCTCCTCTGCCAGCGGCTCCACCAGCACCTGTCTGAACGCCGATGCTCTGCAGACCGGTAGCTTCGTGACCGGCCAGCTCAACGACGTCCCCGCCAACGGCCAGTCCAACTCCGAAACGTGAGTCTTGAGCACATCTCCCGGCCAGCCCGAGAAGGAGACACTGACCATCTCGCAGTGACACGGCCAACTTTATCAACTTTTGCTCGGGCTCGACCCTGACCAACGGCCTGCAGGTCAAGACTGGCTCTTGCAACGGCATTGGTACGTCCATTTCCTCCCGTTTCCGTTCCCATCTAACAGCACAGTCATGGGCAAGATCCCCGCCACCACCCACATGGTCTCGACGGTCATCACCAACCCCAAGCTCAACGACAATCTCGAGGCCAATGTGTCGTTCAACGTCACCCTGAACGTTGCCAACATTCAGCTCGGCACCTTTACCAACGCCACCAGCACCTACTACTCGGCGCCCCAGGACCTCAACACCGACGGCGAGATCATTGGCCACACGCACGTCACCATCCAGGATGTCGGCAGCTCCTTCCAGTTCACCAGCCCGCTTGATGCCTCCGTGTTTGTCTTTTTCAAGGGCATCAACGACGCTGGCAATGGCCAGGGCACCCTCACCACCGCCGTCACCGGAGGTCTGCCGGCCGGCAACTACCGCGTCTGCTCCATGTCCAGCTCTGCCAACCACCAGCCCGTCCTGATGCCGGTGGCCCAGCGTGGCGCGCAGGACGACTGCCGTTACTTTACTGTCGGCAGCTCGACCTCCGACTCCACCGCCTCGGACACCAGTGACTCTACCGCCACTGCCGCCACGGCCACCACTGCCAGCGCCACCAGCACCACCAGCGCTGCCATCAAGGACACCACTTCCAGCACTACCAGCGCTGCCGCCAAGGCCGCCACGACGACCGCCTCCACGTCCACCACCGCCGCTGCTGCCGCCTCCACCACCACCTCCGTGGCGTCAACCACCTCCTCGGATGCCATCGGCGGCATCGCGGCCCCCGCCGTGACCGACTCTGGTGACGCGGCGCGGCCGTTTTCGGTCAACGGTGACACGTTTGTCAACGAGTCGGCCGCCGTCCAGCGGGCCTGCTCCATCCAGAACAACCTGTGTGCCAACGCCGTTAACTCGGGTCAGCTGTCCGGCTTCACTGTCGCCGACTGCAACGCCCAGGAGGTGACCTGCTCCGCATAGATAAAGGCTCTCTGTCTATGCTGGTTTTCGCTTCTATTGGTTCTGGATGGGCCTTTTTCTTTCTGAAATTTTAGTTCGCTGCGAGTTTTGTAGAGGGGAGTTTGTTGATTTGTGTGGATTTGACACATTTTGAGTACGAAAAACATGTAAAATAGAACTGAGCAATGCACCACATTTCTCCAATTACCCAGTCCAGGTGCGTTCGAAATAATGCTACAAAGCCTTGCAAAGCAGCCCTGTAGTCCACTCCGATTGTAGTTCTCCTTGCGGAATCGGTTTCTCTCTACTCATACTTTCTCAGCGACGTCGTCGCCGTAACCGTGGCCGTCAGCACTACCACCTCCGTAGCCGTGGCCGTCGGCGCTACTGTCGAGGTTGAGGTCAGGGACGACGTCAAAGTCGAAGTCGAGCTGCCAGACGGCCACGACGCGCTGGCGGATGCCGTCTGTGCCGTTCCGTGGATGCACGACATGGTCAAGGTCAGCGTCTCTGTTTCTGTCTCTGTTTCCGTGTCCGTCTTCGTCTCCGTCTTCGTCTCTGTCTCCGTCACCGTCTGCGTCACATTCGAGCACGAGAGGGGCCCTTCAGTCACGGGGCTGGCTGCCCCGGTAGTCCACAGCGGCGCAACCGTCGTCCAGGTTCCGGTCGAGTTGGTCCACGGGACGGTCCGCGACCGGGACACGGAGGATGTTGGGCCGGTTGATGGGCCACTAGACAGGGCCATGGCCGAGCTCGTGTTGGCGGGGGGGTTGGCGGTCACAGTAGTCCCATTGGCCGTGGCCGTGGCCGTGGACGTGGCAAAGGTGGTCTGTGTGAGGGTCTCTTTGGTGCAGAGAGTAGAAGTGGACGAGTTCATCGAACGAGACGACGAGGAAGACGACTGCCACAGTGTAGTCGTGATCGTCACGCTCTCAAACAGCCATGTCGTGGTGGTGGAGGATGGAGCCGGGGACGGGGACGACGACGAGCTGACGCCCACTGCATCGGCGGACGATGTTTCCGCAAAAGACGAGACAGTCACACTCGATTCCAATGCACGCGAAGATGAAGCCGAGGACACTATATGTGTTAGTCAGCAGGCTTCTGCCTGGGGAAAGAAACGTGCCAGAGGCGCTGACGGCATCGGCCGAGCTGGTGCTGGAGCCCACAGTCGGGTAGCCATAAGGGCCGGGCGTCGTGTTGGTCCTCTTGCCGTGCTGGGCCGGCGACGCCTGACTAGGCAAGGCCAAGAGAGCCGCCATGAAGGCAACAAGAGCAGCGGTGAACTTCATCGTGGAGAGAGTATGGATATGGGAGAGGATGGCAGCGCGGCAGTTTGGCAGTGGATGCAGGAGAGATGCGAGAGATATCGGAGCAGATGAGGAGTTCCAAGCAGGAAACCATCCTCTCTAGACTGACGAGACGCTTTTTATATTCACTTTTGGGCTCTCATTTTCGCTTTCCGGTCATCTTTTCTCGTCTCTGGGTCGGTTTCAAAAGAATTGCGGTAGAGGAGGCAGGCAGCCGAAATGAAATCACCCTCGCCCACTCTGCCGTCTTGCTGCCGAGACATGGCCTCAAGACGCAAACGAGCGAGAAGCGTCCTCTCTCGTGAGGCTCGTCTCGGCAGCTGTCGGATCCACGGAGGCACGAGCAAACATTGGCGGTACACCGCGGGCTAGAGATTGCAGGAGGCGGGTGAGAGGGTCGTCGGGTCGCACACTCGCAGACTGGTGGACACGTGCCCTTGCCGAGGCGGCCAGGTCCTGTCGCAGGTATACGAGCCCTCAGGACAGACAAGGAACGTGTCGGCTCGAGTTGCTTATGTGATGACCGAACGAGCCCAACAGCAAAAAAAAAAAAAAAAAAGAGCAATGGATTAAATTTGAGGTAAGCGTGGCGAGAAGCAGAGAAATGGCGGTCTGTGAAGCCAGCCAGCCATGGTAAGCGACGAGGCAAGTCAGGGCACCACGGGCGCACAGCAGCCAGCGTCGACTGTGCAAGATGCAGCACTGCGAAGATGCCGTGTGGCCGCCGATCCGAAACCCCCAGCAGCAATCAGACGAGATGAGCGCGGCCCGTCCTCTCTTTTTTCTGGCGCGAGGATCGCCCGAAGCCGCTGGAGAGTACTCGTAGCCGTGGACGGGACGAGGCATGACCGAGGATCCACGCCGTGCCGCCCCATCGAGGGGCCGTGCGAGGACAGGTTCGAGACAACAGAGTACTCGTACTCGTGTATCGAGCCCCTCAGTCAGCTGGGCGGCACACCGTCCTTGTTCGCTCGCCAGATGCGCGTCGGCTCGCCTGCCTCCCCCTCGGCTGTCGCGAATACCTCCTCCTTCCAGATCTCAACCTGCTCCTTGACCCGCTCCAAACAGTCCTCGCCTGCCTGCCACGCCGCTTTGCGGTGTGGCGCGGAGACGGCGATCAGGATGCTGTCCTCGCCAATCGGCACGGGCCCAAGCCGATGCACAATGGCAACAGCCAACAGGCCGTGTTGGACACGCACATCGGTCGCAATGGAGAGCATGGAGCGCAGAGCCCGCGGCCGGTAGGCCGAGTAGCAGAGCGTGGCCACAGCCTGGCCTTGGAAGTTGTCACGCGTCGAGCCTGGGAGCAATGTTGGTGAGCCGGCCTTTCGGGGGGACACTTGCGCCAACTTGAAGAGACAAACCGGAAAACAGGACGTTTGCCCCGGCTTTGGCACTCCGGACTCGATCGAGCACGGCCACAACGTCCAGTCGGTCCTCTGTGAGGCCGACATAGCAGCCCTCGGCCGCATCACTGCTGCTGTCGTCCATGTTGAGATGCGTAATGGGACGGAATTGAGAGGACTGAGTAAGGATGAGTGGGTTGGGTGAGATGGCAAATGGAATCGACGATTGTGCTAAAGCCGCATTTTCGCATCTTGCGTTTCTGGGCATGGCCGCAAAACCGTGGACCGGTTCCAGCCCGGCGATATAGCGCCAGCGCTGGAAAATGCTGCATTTGCCGACGAAAATGTACGACGAAAAAAAGAGGGAGTTTTCTTCGATTTGACTGTAGAAATCAACTAGAAGCATGTTTTGGAGGCTGGCAGTTCGTTCCTTCCCAGCTGATTACTTCGCAGCATAGTCATTACACATCGTGTTGGCGGCGAGCAACACAGAAATAAATTACCCAAAAGGGAAAATGACACAGGAAAAGCAGGCACGGTCGGCCTACACTGTATCCCACAGACATGACTTTCGAAATCGCCCGTGACTTATTTTCTATTTCCTCTAAATATTATCCCAGTACCGTGAATCATCTCTTTCTCTCTCTGTCACCAACCAAAACTTGTTCCTCATCCACAGTCAAAGTATCGTCACGACTACACCTATAGTCAATAAGCCTTCAGTTTTGACTTCACCATCATGCCTCCGGACTATGCTAAGCGTCCTACTAACACGCTGGTCATTATCAACGTGCATATCCAGTCGACGGAGAAGGATGTAAGCTGAAGTGAGATAGGTGTGCGTTGTCCTCTGCTCATTCTTGGTTTCCCAGATCTATGACATCCTCGACAAGGCCGGACATGTCCAGCCTGATGAGATATCCTCCATTGTGTTCTGGCTCCAGCTTGGGCCTTTCAACTGTGAGTCTCAATCATTCATCGAGTTGGGTTTGCTGGTTTTCTGACACCCGCAGACGAGTTATGTGCTTATGTGGAGTTCAAGGACATGCTCCGTGCCATTAGCATCCGCGATGCCACCGATAAACGACTGATCACTGTCCCATGTCCGCCGCAGCCGTTCGGGTCCTACGGCCGGGTCGTGGATAGGGACGGAACTGAGGTCGTCCCTGTCAAGCGTGGCGTGTCGCCTGCCGACGAACACTTTACCGAAACCGAGATCCGCATGTGGGGAGGATTCAACGGACGTGCCAACCCCGAGAAGCTGACTGGGAAAGAATGGGTGTGCATCATGGTAAGTTACAATCTATTGGATTACAGCAGCCTCGCTCATGTTCCTTGGTGCTGACGCCCATCCAGTGCGAGCTGCCCAATTACAAACGGAACGAATTCTGCCATCGCTGCTTGGCGAAACGCAACACCTTCCTGTCACCTCGACTAGTGGGCAACAGGAAAGCGTCGCTTGGGCCGAAGCCCAAGGCTATTGTGCCAACAGAGACTCTGTCGAAGAAACGTCTGTCGGGTTCGGACGCACCCGCACAGTCAAAAGTTGTAAAGCTGCGGCATTGGCATACTGCGGCGCATCTTGTGACTCCGCCGGCCAATGACCCACTGATCGTGGACGAGGTGGGCTCTGGCTCGTCGTGTACGAAGCAACGGACCAAGCTCCCATGTGGTCGAGAGGCCAAGTAAGACGTGAAGAGCCCTGGAGAATGTTGCAGAGACATGAAGAGACATGGAGAGACTTGGATAGGAGTGAAAGGTTCATCGAAGTTGGAAACAAAGTAATATGGGGAGACATGGAGACTGGAGAAACTTGGATGGGAGTGAAAGGTCCATGTGAAGATTGGAAACAAGGTAATATGGGGAGACATGGAGACTGGAGAAACTTGGATGGGAGTGAAAGGTCTATGCGAAGATTGGAAACGAAGTAATATGGGAAGACATGGAGAGAACTGGAAAAAAATGGAGAGACCTGGAAAGACATGAAGAAACTAGGATGGGAGTCAAAGGTCCATGCAAAGATTGGAAACAAAGTAATATGGGAACAGACTGCAAGTAGAAAGTAAGAGTTTCGTCTAGTAATATTGGATCTATGAAAATTCTATTGGTCCCATCAGAAGTCGGCGGGCCAGCCCTCGCGCTGCAGGGCCCAGCGCACGGCGGCGCCGACGTCGTTGACGATGGCCCGCGGGCGATGACGCAGATGCTCGGCGGTGGTGCCGTCCCGAGCCGGATTGTAGACGCCGGTGCCGACGAGCACGGAGCACCAGTCGGTGCCGTGGGCACTGTGGAACTGGTTGGCACCGGCGATGTCGCTCTCGGGGTTGTCGCCGATCATGTAGACGGTCTGGAGCGGCTTTGGGGGGGTGGTTGAGGCGGCGGCCGGGCGACCGAGGTGGCGCTCGAGGAGGGTGTCGCGGTAGCGCAGCAGGACGCGCTCGGCATAGCGGTACGTGGCCGGGTTGGGCTTGCCGAGGAGGGTGGCGCGGTGTGGCACCAGGGCCTGGCCATGGGCGAGCTGGGCCCAGACGCCGGAGACGGCGGCGGCAAAGGCGCCCTGGCCAAAGCGAGGGAGGTGGTAGGTGGTGGCCCAGAGGAGGTCGCCGTTGGAGAAGAAGAGGCGAGGGGGAAGGTAGGGGGGGGAGGGGGAGGCAGAGGCAGAGGCAGAGACAGAAGACGACGGGCTCGGTGGATGGGCGACGGCTTCGGGATCATAGGTGCCGAGGAAGCCGTAGCGGGACGACAGCACGTCGGTGAGCAGCTGGATGTCGACGGCCCAGTCGCGGGGGTCGTTGAAGACGAGGGCGGCGGCGATGCGGAGGAAGCGGCGGTCGTCGAGGTCGGCGGCCGCAGCGGGACGGTTGCCGCCCTCGAGCAAGAGCGGGAGGGGGAGCGGGCGGGCGGTTCCGGCATAGACCGAGGCCAGGAGGGGGTCGAACGGGTAGATGGACGGGTAGGCGGTGAGAATGTCGGCGGGCGTCACAACGCTGCGGAAGCCGTAGCGCTCGGCAATGGTGCGGGCTTGGGCGGCATTGGAGCCGGTCACGAGAATGGTCTGGTCCCGGAGGCCGGCCGGCGGGCCGGTGGACTTTGTGGGGGATCCGGGTGGTCCGGGTTGTCCGGGTCCAGCGGGGCCGTCCAGCCCCCCCATGTCCTCCATCAGCTCCTGAAAGGGCGTGTGCGACTGCACAAAGTTGGCCGTCGACAGCGCCGGCGCGCCGTCGGCGTGTCGGTCGAGGCCCAGCCGCCGCTGCAGATCCGCCACCCGGTCCGCCTCGTACCGGCCGCCGCCGTTGGTCAGAAAGATGAAGGGAATGTTGTGCGCGTGCAGAAACTGCAGCGCCGCCGCCGCGCCCGGGATCGGCTCGTTGACGTGCAGTAGAACGCCGTCAATGTCAAAGGCAAAGGCAAACGGCGGCGCCGCTCCGGCCACCGGCGTCGGCACGGTGCTGCGGAAGCGCTGTCCACACGGCACGCCCCGAGCCAGAGAGGAGACAACGCTCTGTGGACACACCGCGCGACATACGGCCGGCCACCGGGCAGCCGACCGGAGCAGTCGACTCGCCGAGGAGGCAACGACAGAGGGCAGCATCGGGACGGGAGACGAGGGAGACGAGGGAGACGACCACGGCCGGACAAGCGAGGAGAAAAATGGCAATGACAGTCGTCTTCGGACGCAGGCTCGGGATCCCGGACGGAGGACGGGGCTGGCAGGGGGGGGGGGGGCGTTTTTTGGTCAGACCGATCCGGTCCGGCGATACGATGCGAAAGTGGTCACAGTATATCTACATAGTGCGGACAGACACGTCAATTTACACACAGTAACCCACCGCGCGTGGCAAGCGACCAGCGCTTTTCCTCTTTCGCCGCAGCCAAATCGGTGACGGACCCACGGCACTCAACTACTCGCCCGTCTCGCGGCCTCTTTGCCACTGAAACGCGGCAGAGTTTTTGTCCGTGATACAACGCCATCGTCATGCATCTCGATAGGCACTCCGTAGGAATCCACTGCTATTGCGCGCATTGCACAATCCCGTTCGTTCGCGGCCGCCGGACCACCCAAGACGCCTCGTGTCCCAGCGCTGCCGTGTCCGTGCCACTGGGCTGGGTGTGGCTCGCGTGATATTAAACGAGTACTATTTAAGAGTGCTCCGTAATAGTGCTCAGTCCAAAAAAGTCACAAAAAGTATTGCACTACGCTCATTGCGTGGCAGAATACCTGGCCTGTCCTCTAGCGCCCCATTGGCTCGCCCAACAGACGCTACTGTTTCAGGATCTGACATATTACGAGCACGAGTCACCAGGAAATAAAAACGGCCAGGGGCACAATGGCAGGGGATCTTCACGAATAGTGGGACCCAAGCAGGGGTCGTTCCACCACCTCTGAATCTTACGGAGTACGAGTACAAGCAGAACAGCCCTGCAGAACCTCCCCCCCCCTTTCCCCTCCCCTCCCCCCCCGGCCCAATTGTGCATGCGGCTGCGCCGTCGCAACGGCGATTTCCCCTTCATTTTAGCCCCCCTCTCCCTCCCCTGCCTGCTGGGATGGACCACCGTTTTCCACGTCGTACTCGTACTTCGTACACTGGCTCGTCGCCTCCCTTCCTTCCCGTCTCCCTTCCTCGCTCGTGTTCTGCGCCTGTCGTCTTTGCCTAGCGTGTCGATCCGTTTACTTGCCGATTTCTTTTCTCTTCACGCGTCTGCTCCGTCCGCCTGGATGCATCTTCATTGCTTTTTTTCAGCCTCCACGCCCGATCCCCCCCCTTCTCGGGCTCCTCTCCCGCCTTTTTGTCTTGACGACATCCCGCATTCTTCGCCATCTGCCGGGCCTTTCAGCCTCTGGTTCGACAACGCTCAAGGTGTGTGTGTGTGTGTGTCTCCCCTCCGCGATCGTCCTCGTCTGGCTCGCCATCGGTTTCTGCCCCCCTACCCCGTGCTTGTACCCTGTCCCCTGGCCCTTCCCACCGCCCTGAAACGAGCGCTCTGCGGATTCATTACACTTGCAGAAAACCTGCATTTCCCGTGCCACCTGATCCGCATCCTGATTGTGTGGGACCGCTTTCTCTCCGCTCGCGTCGTTCCTTCCTCCTTGGTTCTTGTCCGTCGCTCCTCTTCACTTGCCGTGCTCATTTTCCTTCCCGCCAGCCTCGTGTCCTCGACGCGTCCTTACCCCAAATCGAATCTTGCGAGCGAGCTACGACCATGGTACGCTGTCTGTTGTCTCCAATAATATCCCATTCCCGTACTTTGCAACTTGGCACGCCCATTTCCCATCCCCATCCCCGCCCCTGTTCCTCAAGACGCTCCCACAAGCGTACGAGTACGAGTCCCCGTATCGTACTGGTGCGGATCCCCCCGATGGCCCCTCGCGTTCTCTGTATCGCACCATAGCGGTGCTGATACCCTGTCCTGTTACAGGCTACAGAACTCGGTTCACAGCGTCCTGCCGTCTCAAGACCCCCCTCCGTTTTCGTCCTCACTCCCGTCTTTTCTGCCTCTCATCTCTTCCGTACCCAGTCCTTCTCTTTCTCGTTTCTCGTACTCACCATTTTCTGACAGCCCGCTGGCCGATCGATTCGCGCATAGCCCGCATCGTCTTGCCTTTCCCTTTCTTCCGGACTCTGGAACGCCACGGATTAATCTTCTTCTTTCTGATCTTCTTCTCATCTCCTGGTCTTCTTCCGGTACTTCGACAGGCTACGCCCAAACACATTCGCTCTTTTCAGCTTTCCTATCTTCTCTTGTCATCGTTCTTCATTCGACTTTTTTCGGTCTCGCTCTCCTTGTTCTGCCGCTGTCTTGGACACTCATCACGGCTTCGCCTCGACCTCGATTCAGTCACGCGGCCATTCTCTCGACGAGTCTCGACATCTGTATATTCAACTGCATCTGGTGTGCTGCGCGCGTGCGTCTGCGACTCAACTGCATCTTTTTTCTCGGCAGTTCGACTAGATCTGCCGTCCATTCTTTTTGTCCGAACAGGGATCTTCCACTCAGCACAACCACAGCTGGCCAGTGGCCGGAAAGTGGTGTTTGAGTGACCTCGGGAGCGTGCATATGCGGCCAGAATAGAAGCCCATCCTTGAATAGTAAGAAAAAGGGGCCCTGCGCAAGACGAGAAAATCCCGCGGGACCACCACTGGATAAAGACCAAGGACACCATCTCCCTGGCCAACAGATTCTTGCTTAACCACACCTGGGCGCCCAGAAGCCAAGGCAACTGGACTTGATGAACTCCTCCCAATATGCAGAGGATCTGGACCGGCAGGCAACAATGACAGGATCGATCCGCCGAGCCCGAGAACGAGCCCAGGCCGGTGTGCCCCGAGAGGACTTCGCGGCCTTCGCCTCCAGAATGGGCCAACCTACTGCACCACAACAGCCTTCGCCGCCGCGGGAAGGCCCCTCGAGACCGCAGATGATCGGCCTGGCCGGCCTGAACAACAGCTCGCGGCCCAAGAACGGGCAGATTGGTGTCGCCATCTCAAACCCGACTCCGGCAGCACAATGGCCGCTGGCTGGACCGTTGGCTGCTCCTCCTTCGGACGGCGAGCCATACCGTCCGCCACCAGGCCGCTCACAGCGTCCGCAACGCCCGCCGCGACCCAGCAATGTGCCGTCCATTCTCGACGGCTCCCAAATCCGCGACCCGGCACCCTCCGTCTTTGCATATCCTGCCGTCACTCCACCCAGCGACTCTCCCACCACATCGACCGCAGGGGCGAAGCTGAACCGCCAGTCTGATTTGTCCGCCGAACCCTCGTCCTCTTCGTCGGCCTCGCGACCGTCCACCGTGTCGTCCGTTGGCTCCATTCCTGACTTTCCCATCCCCGTGGCGGTGCCCGCTCCCGTGGCAGCACCCGCCCCCGTGGCGTTGCCGCCGTCGATTCCGTCAATGTCATCGCTGCCACTCCCACGCCGCAGCGTCACCTTGGGCCCGCCGCCGTCCGCACGACGCGGTGCGTCTTCGTTCTATTCGAATGCGTCCTTTGTGTCGCCCATTCCCGAAGAGAGCCCGCGCTCACGATCGCACACCTCGTTTGCCTCGAGCGCTGCCATGCCCGAGAGCTGGGGGACAGTATCATCGCCTTCTGAGAGTCCCGGCTACGGCAGGGAGTCTGAATACTACGAGGACGTCATCCCGGAACATGCCAACGATCTTGATGATTCTATAGCCAGCAGCTCCGACGACGGCGGGCACTCTAGCGGTGAGGGCAGCCCTGACGGAAACGACGAAACGCGTCTCGTCCGCAGCGCAAGTCTCGGCAAGCGAGCCAAGGCGGCCTTGGTGACGACGACAGGCGCAGGGGCACGTGCCAGTATTGGTGGATTGTCAGCAACCGCATCTGCGTCGTTCCGCGATGGCACGGCATACATTGGTTCGTCGTCAGGATCTTCCTCCATCACCGCCCCGTCCAACCGGGCCATCGGCTCCGCAATAACGGCCGACAACATCCTGGAAGCATACGATGCTGCAAGCGTCATTGGCCCAGCGAACTCCAGCCGGCGGTTGTCCGTCTCACCACCAGCACTCTCTAATCCTAATACCAATAATGTCAACGCTGGTGAAGGCGTTCCCCATTACAGCCGTCTGTCCGCCATCCGCCGGCCGCCACGGCTTGACATGGATGCGGTACGCGATGCCGAAGCGCGCGGGAGCATGACGAGCTTGCCAGATTTGATTCGCCGGGCCACTCGGCTGGCCGCCAGTCTAGAACGGGGCCGCCGTCCGGCCAGCCGTGTGGACAACTTCAGTCTGTCACCGGGCATGTTTCCCCATGATTACAAAGAAACAGCGAGTATGTAGCCCCTTGGAAGCCCTTACCCAAGACATTGCTAACCGGACTAGTTGAGAAAGACCGACACCAGTCGGGGTTGTCTGATATGTTGGCCGCCTTCCCGCCACCGGCACAGCCTCGTTCCGGCTTCCGCCAGAGCCTCCGCCAGCAGGTTGGGTCTTGGCCGGTGCCCATGCTCGGTGCTTCCAGACTGGGCGGCCAATCGCCGCTCCACAGCGACATGGACGGCGGCAATGACAAGCCGAAAAAGAAGGGCCGGCGCTGCTGCGGCCTGCCGCTGTGGGGATTCCTAGTCATTCTGTTTGTGGGCCTCGTGATCGTGGCGGCAGCTGTTGTGATTCCGGTGGAACTCCTTGTGGTCCGGAAGCAGGCGAGCACCGCGACAGCGCTGGAGAAGTGCGACGCGAAGCTGACATGTCTGAACGGGGGCACGAATGTGATCACGGACCTGGGTACCTGCGCTTGCATCTGTACCAACGGCTTCACAGGCAGCGACTGCAGCACTTCTGACGCTGACGGCTGTACGACTACGACACTGACGAGCACTACGTCGGAGAATACCACTACGCTCAGCAATGTGACGCTGGGCGAGGCGCTGCCGCGGCTGATCGCGCTGGCCGAGACCAACTTTTCCATTGCGCTCTCAGGCACGCAGCTCCTGGCCATGTTCAACGCGGCCAGCCTGAGCTGCACGGCAGAGAACGCGCTGGTGACGCTGGACGGGTCGGACGGGTCGGACGACTCGGACACAACGACCAACGTCAGCGACCTAACGGCCAAGGCGGCGGCGGCGGCGGTCGACATTAGTGGCGTGAGTGTTATGACTGTGACGGTGATGCGGGAGGCCGGGTCCTCCATTACGCTCGCGGACTCGACGGAGACGGTGGCGGCCGAAGCGGGAAGCACACTCGTGGTGGCTGCCACCGACAAGTTGACGCTTGCGTCCCCATCTTCGACAACCACAACGACGATAACAGTGACACCAACAGCGACGGTGTCGGCAAGCACCGCCAGCTCCAGCACTAGCACCGCCGCCACCACCGGCACCAGCTCTGCGACGACGACGTCGTCCGCTGCGACAGCGTCGACCACGGATACGTTCACGGTGACGGACGACGTGCGCGACTTTGCGCGCGTAGCCGTGCTGTATATTCTGCAAGAGGAGTCTCTTGCCAAGGCGGAGACGGCGCAGACGGCGCTGCAAAAGTTCTTCACAAGCGCAGGCGACACGGGGGTGACGACGGAAGAAGCTCGCAACCTGACGCTGAGCAACGGCAACTCGATCAACCTGGAGTCGCTGGAGCTGACGGTGTCGGCCGGCCTGACCGGCTCCACCAAGCGGAGGCGAGACGCAGTGGGCTGGGCGCGGTTGATGACATGGAGGTGATGAGTGGTGTTGCGAACGCGCTGCTCTGTTATGGTACAAGAGCACGGCGTTGTGTCGTTGTGTTTTCCTTTTTATGATACACCGCTGCTCTGAGCAGACATTCTTTTTCTCTTCTCGTGCGACGCAGGCACCGTATTACTAGTTGGCTGTAGGATAGATGACCCAAGACGCATGTCATTGGCTACGGATCTGTGCATGTTTTGTTTCCATTGCTGAGCCGTGCAGGGGATGAGAGGTGCTGAAACAAGGCGCAGCGAGGGACGGCGGATCAACTCGGTGCCTCGGGCGTGCGAGAGCTCCAGGGGTGTCTTGACAGAAGGCCCATAGCAGCCAACAGTTTGACGGTGCTGCATGTCCGGTGTGGTCTGCCAAGAGCTCTGCCGTGAGAAGGCGGCCATTCAGCGGCCGCCAACTCTTATACGTCGGATACGCCGACCATGGATAAGGTTCAAACTAGCACCGGATGACCGAACTGGAACAAAGGTAAGATTGAAATAAAGTGTATTAGGGGAAATTCCGTAATATGGTGGTGGCTTTGAGACCCGCGGCAAGAACGGGCCAGCTCGGACGGGGCTGGTGCGCCTGGCAAAAGCAATACTCGAACAGAATCGCCGTTGAATGCTCAACGGTGCCCCGCCTGGTGCGCTAAGGGGCGGGGAGGGGGGCGGCAAGCACCACAGCAGCCAAATGTGCCGAAAGCAGAAAGGCATCTCTGCCCATTGCGTATCGCACTTGCCCATACGCAGTATTGCAAAGTATTGTGCCCGTATAGCGTCCCTCTGTGCGCTCTTGGGCGTCTGTTACCGCCCTGGAGAGGGAAGGAACAATGGCCCGCAGCGGCTAGCGCCCACTGCGAGAAGCATTGCGCTCCCCCCAAAGTGAGACGTCTCTCCCCTGCATGAAGTCTGCCCCCTCCCCTCAATCAACTTCTCCCGCGACTTAAACCTCGTCCGAGCCAATCCACCCACACAACCGCCCATACCCACCACCTTGTTGCCATTCCGCCAAGCACCGCCTGCCACGCGCATGCGCCTCGCCTGTCCCATTTCATTTCCCCTGGTCCATCCTTCCTTTTTGACCTCTCTTTTCTGCCCGTCTAGCGCTCGTTTCCTTGCTCGTACTCCCGACAGCAAAAAAAACATCGGCCCAGCCATTGTGAATCTTACTTGTAAAGACGCGCTCGCTGTCGGCCCTCCACCCCGTCGAAATCCTCGTCACAGCTCGGCCTTTTCCCAGTCCTCGTCTCACACCTGATCTCGGCTCGCCTCAGCAGCGCTGAAACGGCTGAACCCCCAGCAGCGGACCCACTGCTTTCCGGCTGCTCTCGACGCCAATCGTGTCCGCGCTCCTCGTCACTTTTCCTCTCGCTCTCCCTCTCCTCGACCTGTCCTGCCTCTCGCAAATCGACCCCGACAGCCCGTCTTCCGCTCTCCCCCCGGACTCTTGTCCCCATCACACACGCACACTCCTTTGCCTCGATTCTCTCCCAGCGCCGACGACCGGTCGTCATGCGCTTCTAGAGCTCGACAGCCAGCCCACGACGGAATTGGCCCCCAGACACACTTGCCTACCCGCCTCTCCGGCTTGCATCATGGATGCATAATCCGGCCAATCGTGCCTGCAAATCCACCATTCTTTTGACAACCTTTTGCCCGCCAAGCAGCCCCTCGAGGTCTTTCTCCGCCTTCTGCCGGTTCCAGTCGAGCACAATCTCTTCGCTTCTGCGCGCCTCATCCCTTGCTCGACCGATCGGCTTTCTCTACCCCGCATGTCGTATGCAGGCTACCAGGCGCAGCAGCGCCCTTACAACGGGCAGGCTTCCCAGCGACCGCCGCCCCAGCGACAGTATCCGCCAGGACCGGGAGCCGGCGGTCCAGGCCCCAACGGCCCCAACGGCCCCAACGGCGCTCCGCAGCAGTACGATGCATATCAAAGAGGAAGCGGAGGTGGAGGTGGAGGCGGATATGATGACTACGGCGGTGGCTACGACGACCAAGGCTATGGCTACAACAACCCGCAGCCGGGCGGTTATCCGGCCAATGGCCCAGGCCAAGGCCGAGGGGGCCCTGCCCCCATGGCTGGAGACCGCGGTGGTCCGCAGGCCAGACGGATGCCGAGGAACGGTAGCGGGCGTGGTGCGTATCCGCAATTCGGCGGTGCACCAGCTCCCGGCGGCCCCATGCGAGGCGGTAGCTACGGCAATGGCCCGCCCGGCCGTCAGGGACCGCCGGGCCGCCAGAACTCCACAGATACCTACCGTACGTATTCCAGTCGCGCAGTCCCGTCCGAACTCTACTGATCAGACCAGCCGGCCGTTCCCGTGGTGGACCCCAGCCGCTCAGTCCTCTCAGTCCCCAGGATCCTGGGTTTGGTGGAAACCCATTCCCCCCTTTCCCCAACCGCCAAGATCGATTTGACGAGCAGTCCTTTCTGGACGGCATGGCCTCTATGGCAATAGCCGAGGGCCAACCGCGACAGCCCCCTCAGGGCGGCAGACCGCCGAATGGCCAAGGACCTCTGCCAATGCGAGGACCGATGGGGCCGCAGGGCGGTGGTGACGGTGGCGGATATGGACCTCAGCGAGGACCACCGCAAAGAGCATACACAGATCAGAACTACGGTCCGCCACAGGGGGACTACTACGAGGATAATATTAGGCCCCTTGGCCGGACCATGACTATGCCGGCCATGGACGATCAATCCATGGCTCGTGGTGACATGGGCTACAATAGAGGCATGGGCGGCAGCATGGACGGCGGTATGGGCGGCGGTATGGGCGGCATGGGCGGCATGGGCGGTGGCATGGGCGGCAACAGAGCCATGGGTCAGCAACCGCCACGACCATCCACGGCTCAAGGATCGCGTCCACCGCCGCAACGGATGCACCCAGGCGACAACATGGGTGGTGGTGGCTATGAAAATGGTGCGCCGGACATGAGCTCGGGATACGGACCGCCACCACAGCAGCAGCAGCAGCTACAGCAGCAGCAGCAGGGTCTCCAACCACGATCGCCGTCGTTTGACGACTTTTACGACACGTACTACGAGCCGGACGGCGCCAATTATGGGGCTCCCCCAGCTGACCCGAGATCCAACTTCAACCAAAATCCGCCACGCGGTCCCATGCCGCAAGGCGGGGGTAATATGCCAAACATGGGCCCGGGGCCGGGCCCGGGGCCGCAACCAGGAGCCAACCGGTATCCAGAGCTCAGCAAGACCAAATCACAACCAAATCTTCGCCAGCCACAGGCAGCCGTGTTTGAGATGGCGGGCGATGTCCCTCCGATGCCTACGGGCATGGGAGGCTATCAGCAGGGACCGCCACCGTTCCAACAAGGGGCGGGTCCTGGCCCGGGTTTTGGCCCGGGTCCTGGCCCAGGTCCGGGTCCAGGTCCAGGTCCGGGCCCAGGCCCAGGCCAATTTCCGGGCCGTGGCCCAGTGCCCGGCCTAGAAAGACAGCTCACCGGAGTGTCGGTGCGATCGGGTCCCAATGGCGACATGTCCAGCGCGCACCCGACACCTGTGCGGCCTGGGCTGATGCCGAACTCGATCGCCAGCCAGATGAGCAACATGGGCAGCCATCCGGCTCCTGTGCGGAACTACAATGGCGGAGGCATGCCGCAACCGGGGGCGCGGCCGCTGTCGAAGCCAGGCCAAGGAACGCCCGGCCAGGCAATGCCGGCCCCCGCCCCGGCGCCGCAAGCACCCGCCGACAGTGGACCGCCACCGGAGCCACCAGTGACGCCCGAGGAGCTGGAGCGGCTCCGAACCACAGTGAAGGCGAACCCGAGCGATCAGGCGACGATGCTGCTGCTGGCGAAGAAGCTGATGGAGGCGGTGGACACGCTGGTGCCGAAGCTGGCCGACTCGAGGGCACGGAATAAGGCGCGGGAGCGGTACTTGTCGGACGCGCACAAGAACTTTAAGAAGCTGGCCAACGCGGAAAACGACGCGGCCATGTTCATCCTGGCGGACTGTCTGGGCCGGGGGGCGTTTGGGGGAGAGCCGGACAACAAGGAAGCGTTCACGCTGTACCAATCGGCGGCGAAGCTGGGCAATGCGGCGGCGGCCTATCGGACGGCAGTGTGCTGTGAGATTGGCAACGAGGAGGGCGGCGGCACGCGCAAGGACCCGGTCAAGGCGATCCAGTGGTACATGCGGGCGGCGACGCTGGGCGACCCGCCGGCGATGTACAAGGTGGGCATGATCCTGCTCAAGGGGCTGCTGGGACAGCCGCGGAACATGCGCGAAGCGGTGGGCTGGCTTAAGCAGGCAGCCGAGCGGGCGGACGTGGAGAATCCACATGCGCTGCACGAGCTGGGCCTGCTGTACGAGAGCGTGCAGCCGGTGGACACGGTGGTGCGCAACGAGGCGTACGCGTTCCAGCTGTTCCAGAAGGCGGCAGAGCTTGGCTACAAGTTCAGCCAGTTCCGGCTGGGGTGTGCCTACGAGTACGGGCTGATGGGATGTCCAATCGACGCGCGGCTGTCCATTATGTGGTACTCGCGGTCGGCCACCCAGGAAGAGCACCAGTCGGAGCTGGCCCTGAGCGGGTGGTACCTGACAGGGTCGGAGGGTGTGCTGCAGCAGAGCGACACGGAGGCGTATCTGTGGGCGCGCAAGGCGGCGACGGCCGGCCTGGCCAAGGGCGAGTATGCTATGGGCTACTTTACGGAGACGGGCATTGGCGTTCCGGCGAATCTGGAGGATGCGAAGCGGTGGTACTGGCGGGCCGCAGGTGAGTTTTGGCCTTTTGGCGTGTTGGCCTTTTGGCGTGTTTTTCGTTCATGCACTAAACATCAACAGCCCAGGACTTTCCCAAGGCTCGCGAACGGCTGGAGGACCTGAAGCGCAACGGCCGGTCGGCGCCGCGACAGCGCGAGCGGATCTCACGCAGCAAGATGGACCGGCAGCAGGACGGCGACTGTGTGGTGATGTGACGGGTGGACATAATCGGGAGAGCTTCCATGTAGACGGCGGCCTCTATGACGGCAGGCGGACAGGTTATTTGAGCCAGCAGGCGTTTCGCCCTAACGAGCTCGCTGCACGTGCCGTAGTTGGAGCGGGCGTCTAATATGACTAAGCAAGCGGGTCTAAAATAGTTTTCTTCCCCAGAGTGCCGAGCCGCAAGAGCGGCGACCAGCGTTTCCAGCAGCCGGTCCCATTGCCCGTGTCTCGAGTGCGTAATCGTACCCAGACGCAATGCACTCTCTAGTACGAATACGGCAGTCGCCGGCCGCGGCCGTGCGAGCTACAGCACCGACACAGCAGCTCGCGGCGATCGTTGGATGCGGCAGCCGAACGGCACTGCATCCGGCGTCTCGATGGACGGCGGCAACTGGCAAAACGGCGACAATGACGACAATGGCGACAATGGCACCGACAGCGCCACGACACGCCAGCGTGACATCCTTGTTCGAGACGGGGCCACGGCCGCCCGTACCGGTGCCGAGGGGCGATGCGGAGGAGCAGGCGGCCGAGGAGCGAGAGGCGCGGATGGCGCGACGGGCGGCAGGACGGGCGGCGCTGCTGCGCAAGAGCGGGCGGCCGTGGAAGACGGTGCAGGTGGCGGAGGAAAAGGCAAAGGACAAGGACACCACCGAGGCACCCCGGCTGCTGATCACGCTCGACGGACGCACGGTGCGCCACCCGACGACACGCCAGCCGCTGCGGCTGCCGGCCCACAAGCGGATGCTGGCCCACGCGCTGGCCGTCGAGTGGGACCAGCTGATGACGGTGCGGCAGGCGGGCCAGAACCACCGCGTGCCGCTCATGTCGCTGGTGTGTCGGGCGGTCGACCTGCAGACGGAACTGGACGAGGCCGGCGAGTCCGCCGACAGGGCCGAGCTGCCGCTGCGCAAGGCGCTCATCACCAATCTCCTGCGCTACCTCGACACCGACGGCCTGCTCTGCTGGGAGGCCGAGGGCGGCGAGACGCGGGTGTTGACCGTGGGCCGCGTGGCTGCCGGTGCCGATGCCGATGGGGCTGCCGCCGCGCCCGAGCGTCTCACCCTCCACCAGCTGCAGAAACGCACGGCGGAACCGATCCTGGCCTTTCTGCGCGCCCACATTTGGCCCGGCGTCGTGGTCGAGCCGGTCCTGGGCACCGACGCCGACGCCTCGCGCTTCCTGCCGCGGCCGCACCCGCCCGACGTCCGCCAGGCCGTCGGCCGCTGGCTGGCCGACCTCGACGGCTGGGATCTCGCCGCCGTCGAACGCGCCACGCTCGCCGGAAAGAGCATCGTCGTTGCCGCCCGTCTCGTCGGCGGCCTGCAGCGCCAGCGCCAGCAACAGCCGCCCGCGTCGCCCGAGTTCGCCGCCGACGATGCCGTCGCCGCCACCAACACCGAGACCGCCTTCCAGACCGCCCTCTGGGGCGAGGTCGAGGACACCCACGACGTCGAGGCGGCCGACATGCGTCGCCATTTCGGCACCGTTTTGCTATTGGCTGCCGAATGACCCAGTCTGGATTAGCGCAGTATCCAGGTAGCGTCGCCGATCATGCAGAGTAGACACGGCGAAGCGGCGTTTGCAGCGCATATTATTCAACTCTCCCAGGCCCGTATCCAAAGTCCCGTCTTGACGTCCACGCCCTGTCCCGTGTCCTGTCACATCCTTCCCGCACCCTGTCAGCATCGTAGCCAGGCGGCAATTGAGCCTCGATGCCGCCGTCGCCTAAAACTCCAGCTCGACCCTCCAAGCCGCGGCCCAGCTTCTCCGCCATTCCGTTTTCGTTTTTGGCTCGGCCTGTCTTAGTCTTAGGGCCACCCACCCCCGCAAAGCATATATGTGCCGAGGACTTCCGCCATGGCGCCCAGACGCCACGTCCCACCCTCCTCCACACTTGACCACACCCGGGCCCGCTCGTACTCGTATGCTCGGCCGTCGCCAGGCCTATTGCTTTTGCCGCTTGCTTTCCCCTCGCCATGTCGAGTATGAGTACTTATTCTGTCGGGGGCTTCCCCCGCTCGCCCC
This sequence comes from Leptographium radiaticola, assembly GCA_019925535.1. NCBI lineage: Eukaryota > Fungi > Ascomycota > Sordariomycetes > Ophiostomatales > Ophiostomataceae > Leptographium > Leptographium radiaticola. Next base: position 396,069 of record JADHKK010000016.1, on the reverse strand, counting down.
TCGTCTCTTCGTGTCCATCCATCTCATCGTCTCTTCCTGTTCGTTCGCCGGGCTGAATTTGCTCGCTGTCTGCCACGCCCAACACAACCATGGTCTTTCATCCGCCGGCCTGGGTGCCCCAGCTCCCCATTGGTAGCAACTGCTCGACCCTCCCTGTCCTGACGTCGCACCCTGCTGACCCTGTCGCCAGACCCCCCCGACTCCATCACCATCGAGCAGTTCATGACCAGCGACCAATATGGCCGCATGCCCTTTGCCGACAGCCGCAATCCCTTCACTTGCGGCCTGACTGGCCGCACCCACAGTTGGCCTCAGCTCGTCCAGCGCACTGATTACCTTGCCCGCGCCCTCGGCAATCGTTTGGGCTGGCTTCCCAACGAAGGCACCCCTTGGGACAAAGTCATTGCCGTCTTCTCCTTCAACACCGTATGTTCCAGTGCCCATGTCTCCCTCCATTTTCAATGCTCGCGTGCCCATCTGACTCGCCCCAGATCGACTATTCGACCGCCCTGTATGCCATCCACCGCTTCTCCGGCATCGCCACCCCTGTCAACGCCGCCTACTCGACCTCCGAGTTTCAACACCAGCTCGTCACCTCCGGGGCCACCGCCGTCTTCACTTGCCTGCCGCTGCTAGCCACTGCCCTCAAAGCCACCCGCGCTATCGGCATTCCCGACCACAAAGTCTACCTGCTCGACTTTCCCGCCCTGACCCCTGAAGATCACCGAGCTGCTACCGAGGCCGCAAAGGTCCACGCCACTCTCGACGCGCTTGTCGCCGAGGGTTCCAGCCTTGCTCCGCTGGAGCCCGCCCACTGGACCAAGGGCCAAGGTGCCCGCCAGCCCGCCTTCCTCAGCTATTCCAGCGGCACCTCGGGACTCCCGGTAGGCCTCTTGCCTCCTTCTCCCCATTCAGCCGTGCCTGACTGCTGACGCGCGTATAGAAAGCCGTCATGATATCGCATCGGAATGTCATTGCCAACGTTCTGCAGCACTGTGCATATGAGGCTGTAGACCGCCGCCAGCAGGGCATCCGCACGCAGATCGAAGTCGGCCTTTTGCCCTTCAGCCATATCTATGGCCTCGTTGTCATTGCCCACACCGGCACCTGGCGTGGCGATGAGGTCGTTGTGCTGCCCAAGTTTGAGCTCGAGACCTTTTTGGCCGCCATCGAAAAGTACCGCATCCAAGAGCTTCGCATTGTATGCTTTCCCCGTCCGACCAGTCGAGTACTTCCTGACCATGAAACAGGTGCCTCCCATCATCATCCGCTTGATCCAGTCCCAAGACGTCTGCGCCAAATATGACTTGAGCAGCCTCCAACTGCTTTATTGTGGCGCTGCCCCGATCGGCCAGGAGGCCATCGACAAGCTGAAGAGCATATACCCCACCTGGGAGGTCGTCCAGGGATACGGTAGGCACCCTTGTCCCGCATGCTTGTGCCAAAGTCACCCGACTGATAATAACTAGGCATGACCGAGACATCCACCGTCGTCTCCTCGACAAGCATCCATGACATCCTCCCTGGGTCTTCTGGCTCACTGGTGCCAGGCGCCAAGGCCAAGATCATGGGCTTCGATGGCAAGGAGATCACCGCGTACGACACGCCAGGAGAGCTGCTAGTTCAAGCCCCGTCTGTCGTTCTGGGCTACCTCCACAATGAAAAGGCCTCTGCCGAAACCTTTGTCTACCATGACGATGGCCGCTGGATCCGTACCGGTGATGAGGTCGTCATCACAAAGTCGCCGGCCGGCCACGAACATATCATCATCGTCGACCGCATCAAGGAACTGATCAAGGTCAAGGGGCACCAGGTCGCCCCAGCCGAGCTCGAATCTCATCTGCTGGCTCACCCGGCCGTGGCCGACACCGCTGTCATCCAGGTGCCCGATGAGAAGGCAGGCGAGGTGCCAAAGGCTTTTGTCGTCAAGGCCGAGGGCTACACCACACAGCCCGACGATGAACTTGCACGCTCCATCGCTCGCCACGTCGAGGAGCACAAAGCCCCGTACAAGTGGCTCAAGGGTGGTATCGAGTTCATAGACGCCATCCCCAAGACCCCAAGCGGTAAGATCCTGCGCCGCCTTCTGCGTGACCAGGAAAAGGCAAACAGAGCCAGGTCCGGTCCCAAGCTATAACAGGCAATGCATGTGTCGTATGGATTGCAGCCTTGCATACACCCAAGCTCCAGTATCCATCATCCTTTCATAGCAAAGACATCTTGAAGTGCCCCTTCTGAAAATTGAACAAGCCCAAATCGCTCACGGTCTTGGTGGAAAATTGCCGTCTCGTCGTTCTCCACGGATACCGACCATAGAGAAGAGTCGGGAGCTATATCCTGGCTGTCGCGCAAAATATCGGCAGCACCTGGTGCCACGCGCCTAAAGCACACGTGAAGGCTGCACATATAGTCAATAAAGTTTTTGTATCGTGGCATGATGTTCTGGGCATTGCTGAGCTCGTGGTACCACAGCCGTAGGTTGTCGAATTTTTGCTTCGCAGTTGCGTCGGGGGGAAGCCATTGCCGTGGTTGCAAGGAAACACTGACTTGACCGCCATCCATGGAAGCAGCTAATTCGGCTTCGTTGTGGGCGCTATCCTCGTCGTTCCCGTTGTTTCCGTGGTCTTCATTTGCCGCCTCGTTACCCGTCTCGCCGGCGGTGACACTCGCTGGCTCGACCCACGGTCTCTGGACCACAGTACCGTTAAGGACCAGCAGGAGCGGTGCAGAGCGGCCAAAGGCCAAGGCGCGAAGCCGCCGCATCAGCTGTCCGTACAGGTCATATGGCCGCAGGCCGTGAGGTGCTTGAAGGCGCATCCATTTGAAGTGATGGTCCATCTCGGTGATGACCACGATGGCGGGGCCAGTGTTTTCCTTCTGTAGCAAGGTCGCATCAGGAGCCACCGCCGAACGGAGACGCTGGAAGGGAACAGCCGCCTCCAGCTCCTCCACCACAGCCCACAGGTCCTCGGGCGCGTAGATGCGCGAGATCAACACCCGCCGCAGCAGGCTGGCTCGCTCGGCCTTGCCAACCACAGCGGTCGCTGCCAGCACCCCCTTGAGCAGACGAACAATATCAGCCACGGGGTGCGTGGTGATCAGACGTACCGTCGCGGTGACGTGGGTGCGCATATGCCGGGCGGCCACCTGGAGCGAGAACTGCACACCGTTAGAACTGCACGCCTAAGCAGCATAGACACAGACACAGACGCACCACCAGCCCGATATCCCCTTCAGCGCTGATTCCGACAACACCACCAGATAGTCCGCCAGTTGCACCTGAAAGGACCCGTTCATCGAGATCTCGACAGCCCGTCCCATACAAGATCCTCGGCGATTTTGTCTCTACTGGCGGGGTTGTGCCTCCGTACTTCTCATCGTGTTGTGCTTCGAAGTCCATCCTGTCCGATCCGCAGCGTCAAGAGTTCAGGTTTCTCGGCAGAAAGATGAGGAAATGTGTCGTTTTGTCTTGTATTTCTTGGCGGCTCCTTCCATTACTCATTCCACTCATGTATCTACGTCGTTGGAAGGCGCGATGGAGCGGGGCCCCACCAGACTACACTATCCAGCGAGGCTGAACACCAGTTGTATCATCTTGCTTGCCCGACTCGGATTATGCCCTTGTTTTTCTAATTTTGCTGCGTAATACGATCAAAAAAAGCGAGAAGCAGTACGAACGGTTCTCAATACAAGGTTGTCAATGTAGTGCCCATAAACATGCCTGGGTAGAACAGAGCTCTGTCAAAACAAATAGTCCAGTGTCCAGCCCCGTTTGCGCCCTTTCCGAACCATCGCGTGGCTACTGTGATTTGACCCCGTGGCCAATGATATACGGCCCCTCGCTTCTTCATTCCAATTCGCTCAACTCTCTCACAGATAGATTCTCCGGCAGACCAGCTGTGCAAAACCTAAGCGGAGTGTGCACCCCCGTGTCTGCGGTCTGGGCCAGATCGGTGAACTCGTTTCGCGACCCTTGATGCAAAGTAGTCTCTCTAGGAGTCCTTCCTAGGGGGAGGGGGAGGTGCCCGACGACCCCCCTTCAAGCTCTTCACCCGAGCCAGAAGGCCACCACCACCGCTAGTGGATCGCTGGCCATCCTCTCCCGTGCTGCCACCATAACCCGTAGCGGGATAGCTATGCTTGGGTGCGTCCATCATCGGGATAGCGCCGTCTGCCGTAGACCGCCGCTCAAGATTATACGGAGGAGGGGTAGGAGGAGACGCAGGTATAGCGGGCACCTTCCGGCGCACGCTGATGACATCTTCGCCCCTGGACTGGTCATACTCGTCGAATGGGCGGTCTGGGCGGTCTGAGCGGTCTGGACGGTCTGGACGGTCCGGGCGCTCATTTCTATGCCCTCCAGAACGAGACTCCATGCGCGGACTGTCCGTGCTAAAGGCCCGAGCATTGGCATCGCGTGGCCCGCGGTTGATGCTCCGGAAGCGCTGCGCAAGGGACTTCTTCCTCTGTAGGCCGTTCTCTGGTCCGTCCTGGGCCTTCTCCGCCTCACGGCGCTGAATGGTAGTTCGCGCGGCAGGCGTACCTTCCAGAAACGTTGAAGTACCAAGTCCGAGGGATGGGTCTCCATGGAGAATGGAGCCACGAAGGAGAGGATCGAAAACTGGCGTATTGAGGGCCGGGTTTGACTTATCGCGTCCAGTGCCAAATTCTCTGAATGCCTCATCTTCGCCATGGCCCATAAACGTCTTGTGGTCCGGGCGCGCATTCAAAGGACCAGAGCCGCCAAGAACGTTGTTCAGAGAATCCTTCGGAAACGCCTGCATTGGGGCCCGGCGGGTATGTTTGTTCCGGTGTGCGTTAAGAGCATCAAATGGGCCATCATGATGAAAGACTATCGTACGTTAGCCATAGTCATTTACGATACTGTAAAGGTGGGACTCACCGTTTCCAAAAATGCTAGTGGCATCCAGTTGGTCAATAATGTCGTTGCGGCGACTCGTGCGGCGTGGCTCGCCCTTCTCCCGAAGCGCATTATCCCGACGCCGAACGTCGCGGAGAGCCTTGTCGCCCCTGGACATGCCATGATCAGAGCCTGGCGCGATGGAAGACTCTGAGTTGCGACGAGGCCGAGAAGCCGACGGCCGGCGACGACTCGAAATACTTTCATGACCATGGCCAGACGGGCCAGGCCGCCCCGAGGCAGCGCTACTGCTTGGCTGATGACCCTTCATAGCCTCCTCTTGAGACCGCGACGGTCGGTGGATGGGTGAAGGCGACCGCCGTGGTGGGATGTTCTTAGCACGGGGCGCGGGCCCTCCGCCAGGACGGCCACGACCCGGCTGGTGTGGAGCATAAGGAGACTGTGAGCGGCCATCCTTGGATCGTTGCTGGGATTTATCAGCCATGGAGGTTGACTTTGTGGCGGGAATTGTCTTGTTCTCGACGTTAAGAGAGCCCTAATGGTGTTAGCAAGATCAGAGTACAGGTATAAAGACATGGTGGGGAACGGCAAGAAAGTGAGGTGAGAATGGCATAGTTCGGATGATCTTGAGATGTGCGAGCCAGGTCGGGAAGGTGAAGACATACAAAGATATCGGCCAATGAAGACTTGGATTTGGCGTTGTCGGTCATAGCCATGTCGTCCACCTCAATCAAAAGATCGCTGCTTGGCTTTGGCGCTGGCTTCGGCACTGTTGAGGAGCCGTTTGCGGGATCTAAGAATGGGTTTCGAGAAACAGATGCTCCAGAAGGTGCTGCATACGGAGGGTCGTTGAAGGGAGACGTCGGGCTCTGGAGCGCTGGCGAAACGGCACGATTTCGAAAGGGATTGTTCGAAGCAAGATGCGAGGTGCCAGGTTCCTCTAGAAAAAATCAATAAGTAAATGGTCTTGGAGGGATTCTTCACTAGATATTAAAGCGACGCCAGAGACAAGACTAGGGGTTGATGATGACGGGAGGTAGGGGCAAAAGCAGGAGGGCGCCTATCTAGGATGCACACAAAACGAAAGCCAGACAGGGTAGACTGTGGCTGAGGATTGAGTATGCTGGATTGGATTGCGTGTTCGCGGTTTCAGAAAGATGGGAAGTTGGGGGACACGGGCTGAGCTGTCTCGCAAAGCGCGAAGGCGGGGCAACGCGTAAGTGATTTGCAGGGAGGACTCGTAGTCGTAGAGGGAAGGCACGACTCGCAGCGCCACAAATGCGGTAGATTAAGACGTTGCAAGGACTCAGACCAGGACTGGGTAGCCGCAGAGATGCAGGGGAAAATCTGGCCAGGTTCTCATTGGAACAAGAGCTGCAGCCATCCGAGACGCACGACGCTGTCGCCGACGCCTTTGGTATCGATGGAAGCCAAGTCAGGGGCAGTGCAAAAGGGGGGGATACACGGCGACAAGGGCAGCGATAACCGTACTGCCCAGACCGTATTCCCTTGGAATAGATTTCCCCTTGTTTGATCGCAGGCGCAGCTTTGCAACCCGGAACGGGGCCACGCGTCGCACATAACCACGGACAGTATCTAGGCACTCACCTGGCTGATCAGCTAGAAAATTTGACATGGCGGCGGCGTAATGTAGGATGGACTGTGCAGATGGATATCGAACTGTCCGTGTGTCGTGTCGGTCGGTCGCTGTCCCAAGTCGGTTGATGAAGCCAGCAGAAGAAACGGCCGAGAAGCTTGGCGTTTGGATTGGCGGACCACAAGCCAAGGATCGCAGGGATGAGGTTGTCGAGGGCGCGCTGAGAACCCTAGCAGTCGAACTAGAGTCGCATGCAACACGAGAAAGGTCACAGAAGAGAGGAGGCCAGGGAGGTGGTAAAAACACGACTCGGCCGAATCCTGTCCCGCGAAGGTGGTTCGGTTGTCGGATACCAGCGCAACTAGACGGTGGAGGAAGATGCGCGGTGGATGCTGTCGGCAGGGGCGACGGCGTGTACGAGTAAGAGATTTTTTCGCGAGGTGGCAGAGAAGGGCGCGCTCAGGTAACGGTCGGCCGTATGGGGAACGCGCAGGAGCTGTAGGTGTTTGACTTGGGATGAGGCGATGCAAGCCCAAAAAAAATAGAATAAAAAAAATTAAAGTTTCCTAGATATGTCCGTACGCGGGAAGAGGTCGGAGCGGGGAGCTAAACGAGTACGAGTAGTAATAACAGAGGATAATAGGGAAGACGAGCAACCAAGCAGGGGAAAGAGATCGAGAGGTCGGATTGAATAGGATAGGAAGTGGTGTCACGAGTTGTTCCGGGCGGAGATGAGGGATGAAGAAAGAGCGGGACAGGAAAGGGGGGACTTTGGACGACAAATAGGATGTCTGGTCAACGAGAAATGGCAGAGGGGAAATAATACTACTTGCAGAGAACGGTGGAGAGAGCCGATCGACACGTTAGCCCAGGGAGGGGAAGACGCAGGGGTCGCGTCTAAGCAGGAAAGATGGCTTAGCAGTAGAATTGGCGACCAGAGCGTTAATGCATGTGGAATACGGGGTATTCGCGGAAACTACGGAGCATGAAAGGGGGCGGCATGTCGTATCGCAGCAGGCGGTTTTTGCTACAGAACAGCCAAAATAATTGGCCCGCCAGCTGTTGTCGGCCGGCCACCGCAAGGTTGTACAGAGGGACCACCAATGCTCACCGCTACGAGCCCGGAAGTACTCGTATTCGTCGGCTGGGTGTTCCAGCGTCTTGTTTGACTCAGACCGGGCACATATGGGTAAAAACATGGACGCCATGCCTCCCTCTTCGGATGCAGTACCCGGACGTGCACTATAAAAAGTGAGCCTTGTGTTTTGCCGCGGTGCAGGCCAGCCATTTTGTACGCGTATAAAATTTCGATCGCTCTGCTGGGCACGGTGAACGGCGTAGTCGTATGCGTACGAGCATGAGTACTCGTATACTCGTACTCACCCCACTGCATAGCCTAATTTGGAGTCGGTCCAGGCATCCAGAGGATATTGCCCGCTAGAGAACAGCCGATTGTCTTGGCAGCAGAGGGCTAACGACATATGTAGATAGCAGAGTACGAGTACGAGTAACTCTACTCGGACACACCAAGCCTCTTCGGCATTGGCCACCAATAAGCATTTCCCAGAATGATCGATGGCCGCGCTAGGCTGTCACATTCAATGCCTGATACTCTGCAGAGTACGAGTAAGTACGAGTATTACCGTGTCTCATGTGGAGATGTGGAAGGGAGCTAATGACGCGTTTGGTAGTGGCCGATGAGAACACGCTGTGTCGCCATACAACGTACCTTCTCGTATCTCACATGTAAGATCGATGCCCCGAGGATCACAGGTAACATCGAAAGCCTCTGCGAACGCGTTGTGCAGGGGTGCCGTGAAGGTGGGGAACACTAGAACGGGAAATACTAAGCGTCAGATTCTTTGTGATGCTGTCTCCAAATTCCAAACACATCTATGAGTGCCTTGCCTGGACAGGTTGCGGGAGCGGTTGTGATACACTACTAGCGATGCTAGCCGGAGCGTCTATATAAATACTCCGTAATGCAGAGATGGAACTTGCTGCCGTACGCTAAAGTCATTTAGAGATGCAAGGAGGGTGGCAGCCGGAGCATGCATCATATCTTATCTTACGTTAAGAAAGGTACTGTACATACTGTACGTATTCTGCATATGCCCGAGGAAGACATGAATGCCACAAGAAGAAAGGGACAAGTAGATCTATCAAACAACCCCACCTGGAAATGACATCACAAAGTCATCAAAAGACCAAGTGGCATATTTTTGGACAAGGCACAAAGTCGGAGATTATTGACACAACCAGGAAGTTTGAACTGCAGGCGAATCTTTCCCAGGGCTGGACGGTAGCGCAATTTGAAGTGCTAGCCCGTACATAGCCTTGCTTACAAAGAAGCCCGACATTTTCTCGGTTGGGCAGATCATTTCGGTTGCTGGTGGCGATAATATGGCCTCGTAGTTTTGCACCTCCGCCCAAAAGGACTCGCTGCATTATCTAGCGAGTCCACCCATTTCACCGAGGCTATTCTAGCTCTCCGACCCCTATTATTCCTTGATGCCTTTGGGGCGGTCAAATCGAGCTGCCCTAGCCACATGCGTTCACCGCCATTCTCCTGTATCCATTCTCTGTTCCCAGCCTCTCCCGGGCATGGAGCAGCAGCATGAAAAACCGGTTGTGTCTGCTGACGACAGCCTTGTTTTTTTTTGGGGAGCAATTGGTGGAGCAGTCTTGGTAACAGCCGGCTAAAACTCGCATCGCCGTCTCTCTTTGAGAATGAAAGAATGGACACTCGCATTCCGCATATTCTTCCGGATGCGGATACTATTGGGAAATGAAACAGCCCCTAATCCATTTGATAGCACGGTGGGGTGTCTGGGTGAAAGCTTTGCGGCATAGCTCCATCTTGCTGCCGCTTCTGTTCAATTACGGCTCTGGCGACCCGACCGGCTGGAAGTGGTGCGCTTGGTCGAGTTGGGCACTTGACGCCGAGACAGGTTGCAAGGCGAGGAGTTCCGATTGATTGTCGGCGAGCAGTCGGCGCGAAAGATATCCCAGGGTGGTCAGAGCTGTGGGTACAGAGTCACCGCTGCCTGATACGGCTTGCGGATCGGCCTGGTGACATTACGTAGTATCCGAAACGGCATCCCGCATTCCGTTGCATAGTCGCCGTCTGGCCTGATTGGCCGTCTGGGTCCGCCCGGCGGCTGTTTCGCTCCTGGGTGGTCAGCTATTTTTGCCTTGGCTGCCGGGCGGCTATCTCGCCATTATGCAACTGGGTCCCGCCTGCCCTGTCGACTCGTACTCGACTCGTATCAATCCGCCGGGCGTGTTGGGCCGCGATGGAGAGGAGGCTGCTTGAGCTTTTTGGACCCCAGGGAGACCTTGGTCACGACACAGTATAGTTTCAAGTGCACACTGTACACGTATTTAGCAGGTCGGGCTTATTTTCAGCCGCGATCCCACAGAGCCACGGCGCCCAAAAGCAGGCCACAGGCCGGGCGATCATGTGCAAAATCGAATGCCCGCAGTACAGGGTACGAGCACAACAAATGCTGGCTCGCAACGGAAGTTCCTGCCGTTTCGCTTCTCGTGTTGTCGAGTTTCCTTTTTCTGTCCGTCCAGGACAGGCTTCCAGATATTGCCTGGAATGCCCCGCTGTTCTGGCCTGACAAGACTGCTCACTGGAGGTACTCGAGCGGAGTACTCGTATCTCACTTGTCTTCGTAGGACAGCCCGACTGTCTAGCCGCCCGCATCCTGCCGGCTGGTCGCCTTGCTGACCCCCCCTCCTTGCTGCCCGCATTTTGTGCTCGTTCGCTCGCACCTCGGAAAATCCGCAGAGGGTGAATATGAAGCGGCTCGTTTGACACACCGCAAGCCGTGCTGCCTCTGTCTGACTGACACAGAGGTCGGCAAAACCTGGAGGTGGGACAAACTGCTCACTGTAAATACAATTTCCAAGAATTTAGGCGAGGCAGGAAATTTATATCCTAATACCTTAGTACGCCGGCGACTGCCCAGGCCGCTTTCGGCTTGTTTTAGTGGTCGCTGTTGCCGTCTATATCCTATAACCGTACCTCCGAATAGCCTGTGAATGGCCACCCGCCCCCCTAACCTTCCGTTTTACCTGGGCCCCCCTTTCAAATTACCCAACCCGCTCTGGCCGCCTCTTTACCAAAAATCCACTACACACTGTCTGACAAACAGCGCCTGATTTTTTCCTGTCCCTCTTTCTCCTCTCTACTCCCCCGTTCTCCCCATCTCTCTTTCTTGCATCCACGCCGTCTCTTCGTTTGGTTTATCCCAACGAAAATCCATCGACACTCGACGATCGTCCTCGAGACCCAAATTTCCCGACTTCTGCTGTTAAGTATGTGCATTCGATGCATTCCTTTTGCTGAGACGCCTGTTTCCACGATCATCCCTTTCTTCGTCGACAACTCCGATTCACCGCTGCTTTGGCCGCATTCCCTCGAGATCATGCAAATGCTGTCCCCCACCATAATGCTCACTTCCTGTGGATCACTCTGCTCGAGTGCTTATTTATGCTGTTTCTCTCGCACTTGTCTTCCATATCCAGCTCGTTGTCTTTTCCACTGCACGCCTGTATCCCCCCCATTCCAGCTTCGACGTTTCACCTTACCCTAGGGTAGAGCACCGTTGACTGACAGCAAGTGACAGACGGCCATTGAAATAAACGGAACGACTCCCTTGAACGACTTCGTGTCCGAAGAATCTACGCCAACATGACGACGATGGTGTGTATTCCCTCATTCCCTCAAATACCTGATGGGATGAGCAGGCTTCTCTTGAGACGTGCCTGCGCGGGAATCTGAACCAATCGCTAACCCACCATGTTTCTGCCCACAGGATCTCCGAGTCGGTAACAAGTACCGCATCGGCCGGAAGATTGGCTCTGGCTCGTTTGGTGACATCTACCTCGGCACCAACATTATCTCCGGCGAGGAGATTGCCATCAAGCTCGAGAGCGTCAAGGCCAAGCACCCGCAGCTTGAGTATGAGGCCCGCGTGTACAAATCACTGGCGGGCGGTGTCGGCATTCCCTTTGTCCGCTGGTTCGGTACCGAGTGTGACTACAACGCCATGGTCCTGGACCTGTTGGGCCCCAGCCTGGAGGACCTGTTCAACTTCTGCAACCGCAAGTTCTCGCTCAAGACGGTCCTGCTGCTGGCCGACCAGCTCATCTCGCGTATCGAGTACATTCACGCAAAGTCTTTCATTCACCGCGACATCAAGCCCGACAACTTCCTCATGGGCATCGGCAAGCGGGGCAACCAGGTGAACGTCATCGACTTTGGTCTGGCCAAGAAGTACCGGGACCCGAAGACGCACTTCCACATTCCGTACCGTGAGAACAAGAACCTGACGGGCACTGCCCGCTACGCCTCAATCAACACGCACTTGGGCGTGGAGCAGTCTCGCCGCGATGACATGGAGAGCCTGGGCTATGTCATGCTCTACTTCTGCCGTGGCTCGCTCCCGTGGCAGGGCCTGAAGGCGGCCACCAAGAAGCAGAAGTACGACCGCATCATGGAGAAGAAGATGACGACGCCGACGGAGGTTCTCTGCCGTGGTTTCCCCAACGAGTTTGCCATCTACCTGAACTACACTCGTTCGCTCCGCTTCGACGACAAGCCGGACTACAGCTACCTCCGCAAGATCTTCCGCGATCTGTTTGTCCGTGAGGGCTTCCAGTACGACTATGTCTTTGACTGGACTGTGTACAAGTACCAGAAGAACGCCCAGGCCATTGCCCAGGCTGCCGGTGCCGCTGATGACAAGCAGCGCACGGATGCTGCCGTTGGCACACCGACGCAGTCTGGCGCGGCCAAGATTGGCAGCAGCGCGCAGCTCCTGTCGGGCGGTCGCCCGCGCAACGCCAAGATCATTGGTGGCGGTGTTGAAGGCCATGATGCCAGCCGCCCCCCTCCCCTGTGATTGCCATCTGTCAACCTAGCCTAAAGTGCAGACTTGAGCTTGGAAAGCGGTCAGGCTATGTGGGGGCTGAAGAGCGTTGGTACTCGCGGATGTCCATCTTCTGACTGAGATGGACTACGGACATCTGGACCGCAAGGACGACCAAGAACAGCAAGGAGACTACTGGCCCTGCGGGCGGGTGACGGCTTGCGTGTGTCTCCGATGCCCGATATCGGCTGTTTCTCCAGTTGTACCGCTGCGATCGCTTTTCATTGTGTTTTGTGTTTGAGGCTGGTTGGGAGGATGGGCCACTGCAGAGGCCAAATTGCTACGGAGACTGATATCTAGCGACATTCGTCGCTGGCTATTTGCGTCGGCCAACCACCCGATAACAGCAGCTCTGACCACGGCTTGTACCCGGCTCGTGCATACGATTTTGCGACACTATTCCTTGTTTTCGAGATCATCCCCCGTTTTGTTTTCACGCATCGGTTCGCGCATTTCTGTTGTGCGGTCTGACAGTACGGACAGTTTGTGGCATGCTATTTTCCGAGCACACTACAATGTCCAAGACTGCGGCCGTCTTACGGAAAGCCAAATCGACGAACCGCTTGCGAAACAGGAGAGGGCAGCTCTACTTGGGGGCAACCGGGCCTCTGAGACACAACATGGACGCTTGCTTGGTATCGCACGCCACGTCACGAGGAGCAGCCGTTCAGACGCTTCAACACTCACCTCATCTTGTTCTGATGTTTGCTTTCATCTCTTTTTCCTATTCTTTTCCTTGTTGCTTTTTCCTTTTTGCTTTTCCTGTCCCGGTTTGAATTTACGTTTCGATTTCTCTTCGTGCGGACTGTTTTTCTTTTCCTCTCTTTGTCTCGCATTTCCCTAACCGATTGGTATTCTCGCTTCTGAGGTCGCTTCTGGGGAGGTAATAGTCTAGGGGATGAAGTGATTTCTTTCGGACGAGATGGCGTGGAGGGGGGTTATCAAATTGCAAGACGACGAGAGAGCGAGGGAAGCGGAGCAGAATGGGAGAGAGGATGTTGGGCAGCGACGGGGGGAGAAATGCCTTTCGAGGCGATTTCGGATAGGGTGTGCCAGGAAGACGAGAGTTGGGTGGAAGTAGTGGACGAATGGGAGGTGCGGAGGTGGAGTGGAGGGGATGGAGGGGTGGAGGGGGAACACATGGTTATGGACAATCACGCCGAGCCTTCCAGGCGGTTGCTGATGCGCAAGATCAGCACTGTTTCCGACAGCTCGAGGCTCTAGTTGAGGGAAAGTTGCGCTCAGTGTTCATGGCAGAGATACGAGACACAGACCAATAGATCTATCTGGAGGCGCTTGTGGTTGCACACGAGACGACGCTCGCGTGACGGAGTTTGGTTGGGCAGGTGGAGCGTGTGGCAAGACTGCGCCTGTGGCGCCTGTGGTATGTCTGGGGGAGTCGGTCGCCTGGCAGGCAGACGGAGCGACGACGTGTGCTATGAGGGCGCCAACCGTACAGGCAGACATACAGCTGGGCACGAGGCCGGCCCACTTGATGGCTCCGCCTCGCTGTGGCTGCACAGGTGGAGACGTGACGGGCCAATCAGCAGCGACGTGGGCGGCGGCGCCTTGGGACAACAAAGCGTGCTGGAAGTAGTGCTGGAAGTTGGCGGTATACTATATAACAGGGTCAGGACTTTCTGGCTCTTTGCGCATTGCGGACACAGCTGGGACAGTCCGGGTCTGCAAGAACACGATGGGCACTCGGGCAGCGAGCACGCACGACACGATGGTCGCCTTTCCTTCACTAGACCTGCTGCTGGTGACGTTCAACTGCGCCAAGTCGGCGATTGAAGTGCCGGTGTTTGCGGCACACCTGCAGAGCGCGTTGAGCGGGCAGGCGACGGCAGCGGCGGCGGAGCATGGCATCTCGAGCGCGACGGGAACGGCGTTGCCAGACGTGGTGGTGTTGTAGGTGCTGCGGCGACGACGGGGCGCCTGTGCGGTGTTGCTTGTGCTGACGGACGAACCAGCTCTCTGCAGGAAGTGGCACCGTTGGGCCATGCCTTTGTGGGCTCATACTTTCTGACGCCGTATCTGGCGCGCTTCGAGGAGGCACTGAACCTGGCGGCGGCGGAGGTGGAGGGGGCCAAGGTGGGGGAGGAGGAGGAGGAGGAGGCTGGGGCCGAGACCGAGGCGGGTGGCGAGGGGGTGACATCATCTGCAGCGGCGGCGGAGGACAGAGAGACGGAGGCAACGACACCGCTGGTGGGCCGGACGACGGGCCCAAGGGCAGGACGGGCGACTGCGGGCCGGCCGAAGGCGTTTCGACTGGTGCGGCAGGCCAACGTGGGCATGACGGCGCTGCTGCTGTTTGCGCGCGATGTTTCGGCGATCCGCGACGTGCAAGTGGCCGAGTGCGGCTTTGGGGTGGCGGACATGGGCAACAAGGGGGCGGTGGGGGTGCGGGTGGCCTACCGGGGCGACGATGCGGAGGCGGAGTCGGAGTCGGAGCTGACGTTTGTGGCGACGCATCTGGCGCCGATGGAGTGGAACGTGGGGCGGCGAAACGCCAACTGGCGCAGCATTGTGGGAGGGCTTACGTTTGGGGACCCGCGGGCAGCGCTGGCACAGTCGGGGCCGCCGCCGCCGGGGCCTCGGCGGCCAGGGCGGCCGGGACGGCGGCACAACGAGGCGGCCAGCACGCCGCTGTCGGCCGAGGAGGAGGCCGAGGCGGACGCGGCAGCGGCAGCGGGCGACGACGCGTGGCTGCTGCTGGGGCAGGGAAGCGGCAGCGGCGAGGGCGAGGAGGAGGGCGCGCGGCTCTCGGGCCAGGTGCGGCAGCGGCTGCAGGCGCTCTCGATTTTCCGGCCGGACAGCATGCTCTTTGTGGCGGGCGACCTCAACTACCGCATCGACGCCAAGCGGCCGCCGGCGGACGCCGTGTTCCCGACGGCGACGACGTGGGGGGACTTTCTGTCACGTGACCAGCTGAGCGAGGAGCGGCGGGCGGGCCGGACGTTCCACGGCATGCACGAGGCGCCCATTTCGTTCCCGCCGACGTACAAGCACGACGTGCTGGAGGGCAGCGGGCCCGAGGTGGAGGCGGCGGCGGACAATGCGGACGAGCTGCGGGCGTGGCGGGAGGAGGGCCAGCACGGCCAGCACGGGGGCGACGGGCTCGCGCCGGTGCCGTGGAAGTATGCGACGCACCGGTGGCCGAGCTGGTGCGACCGGGTGCTGTATCTGGACGTGCCGGGGGCGGCGTGGCGGCGGTGGCAGCACACGCACGGCGGGGGGAGCGTGGACACGGAGGCGGAGGCGCCCAAGGTCGAGGTGGCCGCGTACCAGGCGCTGCCGCTGATGCGCACGAGCGACCATCAGCCCGTCTATCTGCGGGCGCGGGTGCCGCTGCTGGGGCGGGGCGGCGAGGCGGCGGAGGAGCGGGACGGAGAGGCCGAAGAAGAGGACGACGACGTCTCGGACCCCCGCGTTCGGCTGCCGATCCCCATTGACATGGATGCGTGGCAGCGGCGAGTCCAGGCGCGGCGGCGCGAGCTGCTCGCCGGCGGCGGCATGCTGCTGTTCAACACGCGCGGCGGCGCCATCTTCATCGCCACGACGGTGCTCCTCTTTGTCGGCGCGTACTGGGTCTGGGTCGGGCTGCTGCAGTAGTAGATGGGACGCTGTGTGCTGTGTTTTTTTTTTGCACGGGATGCGGACGTGATACACGGTTTGAGCCCCCGTTATTTTCCTCGGGCTCTAGTTTCCCCCCTTTTTGCTCGTCCGCCGTCTCATCAAGTGCGCTGCCAATTTTTGTAAGAATGGGTGGTGTTGCCGTCGAGGGCACGGTATCAAAAAGGAAATGGATGACAAAGCAGACCAGAGGCCAGACCAGATAAAACAAAGACCAGAAAAACATGCTACAGCTCTCTTTCCCTCCCCTCCAAGAAACAAGAAATACACCCTGCTTGCTCCAGACGCCCATCCGGCCACGCCCGCCGCTGCCCCGGTCAGAAGTCGGCAAAGCACTGGTCATACTGCCTGACCATGTCGTCCGTGTACGGCTCAAAGTCGGCGTCGTTTTCGGGGTAAATGTCAAAGCACTGGGCGTCGCCGGCGAAGCGCACCGGCGGCACGATGGGGCCCGGCTGGCGACGTTCGTAGAGCGCGTCCCAGTCGACGCCGGCGAAGAAAGGGTGGGCGCGCACTTGGGCCGAGCCGCCGCTGATGTTGCCCAGCCGCTTGGACCGGTCGACGGTGCAGAGCTGGCGCACAAAGTCCTGGGCGGCCGGCGAGATGTGGGGATCGTGAGGGAAGACGACGGGTTTCTCGAGGATTCTGGGGGTGTTAGTAAGAGGACAGTGGCCGAGGAAGAGAACAACGTACTGGCGGTAGATCTCCAGGGGATTCTGGTGCCAAAAGGGCGGGTAGCCGGTCAGAAACTCGTAGACGAGGATGCCGAGCGCCCACCAGTCGACGGCGGTGGTGTGGCCCATGTTCTGGATGACCTCGGGCGCGATATACTCGGGGGTGCCGCAGAGCGTGTAGGTCTCAATGGGGTCGTCGGCGGCGGCGTCGGCGGCGGGTTCGGGACGGCGGCCGCCAAGACGCTTGGCAAAGCCAAAGTCGACGAGCTTGATGTGGCCGGTGGCGTCGAGCAGCAGGTTTTCGGGCTTGAGGTCGCGGTAGGCGACGCCGTCCTGCTGCTCGTGCAGGTAGGTGAGCACGAGGACGATCTCGGCGGCGTAGAAGCGCGACGTGGGCTCGTCGAAGCGACGGAACCGGCGCAGATAGCTAAAGAGCTCGCCGCCGGGCACGTAGTCGAGCAGCAGGTAGAGGAAGTCGCGGTCGGCAAACGAGGCCTCGAGGCGCGTGATAAAGGGGTGGCCGGCCACGTCCTGCAGGATCTGGCGCTCGTGCCGCACGTGGTCGATCTGCTTGAGCCGCACGACGGCCGCCTTGCGCAGCATCTTGAGCGCAAACACCTGGCGGGCCTCAGCGTCGTCGATGGGCTGGGCCCGCCGCACCAGACACACGCGCGCAAACGTGCCGGTGCCGAGCGTGCGGACGCGCACAAAGTCGGCCAGGCTGGGCTCGCCGCTCCGGCGGTGGTGGCTGCCGCTGCTGCTGGACGTGTTGCTGCTGCTGCTGGCCCCCCCTATCGGTATTGGCAGCGTCGCTGTTCGGGCCCCCCGGAACCCGGCCGGGGCCACCCACAGCCCCCCATTACTGCTGCTGCCGCCGCCGCTGGTGCTGGTGCTGGTGCTGGTGCTGGCCGGGGCTGCTGCCGCCGGCATCATGGTCGCGTGGATCGCGGCTGTCGCCATGGTCGAGCGGGATCAGCAGCCGTCGCGTCGGCTGAGCAGAGACGGGGCATGTAAGAAAGGTATAAGTTTCGGCAGGGGCCGTCCCCGTGGGCGCTGGAGAGGAAGACGCAAAGCAAACAAGCAAAGAAAGAAAAAGAAAAAAAAAAGCAAGGGCGTTCACTCGTCGTTTGTCGTGGTTCGTCGCCTGATGGCTTTGCGAGGTTCACTTTTGCCTTGTTCGCTCCTGAAGCTCTGCCCGTTTCACCCTAGCACGCCGACCGCAAGAGACTAGTGCACAGGGGAAGGGCTGCCGGGATGGGAGCGACAGGGAGCTGGGGGGGGGGCGGACGTTTGCTGGCGCTGACAAGTATCCCGTATTTTTGCAAAGAGTCGCGCGCTGAAAGAGACAAAACGGGAGAGCCAACGTCGTTGCGTGAAGAGGGGCAGCGGCCCCAAAGCAGCAGCGGCGACTGATTAGAGTGAAGTGCTTTAGCTCCTTTGGGCTGGACGGCTGGGCAGAGGGGGACAGAGAGAATTGGGGGGGTAATCCCGTTCCACGGGCTGGAATGGCAGCCCAGCCGCTCAGCCGTATAATAGGGGCGCGTCGACGGACGCCAGCGCCCAAGCCCTGAATTTGCCGCACGGTCGCGTGCCTGTCTCCTGCTGCGCGACTGCCGTCCGTACGGGCTCGCATCGGTTCTTACAAGCCCCCAATTCCTCCCATCCTGTCGCCGGCAGAAATCGCC
Source organism: Leptographium radiaticola (assembly GCA_019925535.1). Taxonomy (NCBI): domain Eukaryota; kingdom Fungi; phylum Ascomycota; class Sordariomycetes; order Ophiostomatales; family Ophiostomataceae; genus Leptographium; species Leptographium radiaticola. The sequence continues at coordinate 377,653 of JADHKK010000016.1, read as the reverse complement.
TAGCTGGGCCCAGCCTGGTCGCCCCCCTAGACCGCCTTGCCAGAACGCTCTTTACGCGTGTGTCGGAAGAAAAAGGGTCGGCTGCGCCGCCAGTCCGTGGCGTGGGCGAGTCAGACACAGCCGGCCATCCTCGGCTCTGCACATAGGAGGCGCTGCCTGCGGGTCTCCGCAGAAGGCTGTGCGTGGCTGACCTCGGGAAGGCCAACAAAAGTCGGCGCACTGTACATGACACACGGCCAAGTGGTCAGAGTTTTGCGTAACCCACCAACCACAGCCCGCCGATAAGAGCCAGGGTCTGCGCAGGCTATTGGTCAAACGGCCGGGCAAACCACAACGAGCGGATTTTCAACAAAAGCCATGCCCAGAGTCCAGAAGGACCTCTTTGGGGGGGGGGCAATACGAGTAGGGTAATCGAGGTTTCAAATCGTTACCTTACGAGAATGCGCATTGGATCTTTGTTTGGTCCACGGCACAAGGGAAGTTTGTAGTCGGTTTGCCCTCCAAGCCACCTCCCGCGGTAGTTCTTATTACCAGGTAGGCAGTACTTGCCCGACTGGTCCTTTTTGGCCTCGGCGTTTGCTCCTCTCGCTTCTGACGCCTTCCAAGGGCCGTCGCCGGATGGCCACCTCCGATGTCGCGTGCACGGGGGGGGGGGGGGCATCGCCAGAAACTGGGTCGAGAGGCGCGGCCAGGGGAAACGGGGGGGAGGAGACACGGGGGGTGAAAGGGGGCTTCCGCGATGCAGCACGGCCAGTTGCGAGCATTTCTCTCTCATCCCCCCCCCCTCTTCTCCCCCCCCTCCCTTTCACCCCTCTACCCCACGCCACGTCTTTGTAAGAGATATAGATATATGCCTCTTTCTGCAAGACGGTTCTGCAAGTCACGGCTGGCTGGGCCTGTCGCGGATAGGCTCACAGACGTGGAGCTGGAACCCTGGAACCCTGGGACCCTGGAGCCCTGGCACGCCCCCCCCCCCCCCTCTCGCTCGCTCAACACCGAAGCACACTAGGCGATGGAGAACCGGGCAACGGCGTCTCGGTGGGCTCTGCGGGAAATAGCTCGCTGTCGATAGGTTGGCCGTAAGTGGATGTTCTGCCCGATAGAGCTGGTAGTGTAATAGGATCTCTGTCTGTTGCCCTGTGCTACCTGCCCTGTCTGGCCCTGCGCGGGGCATTTGCGCTGCTGTGCTCGCTTGTTTGCCATTCCACCCTCTGTCACTGGACGGCCGCAACCACCGCCGGCCCCACGCCCTGTCCCCGGACGGGCATCTCTCGCGTTTGCGGCGTTGCTGGCGTCACTGGCGGGCCTACCCATATCCGACATGCGCCCTCGTGCTCTCTCCTTCCGTCTCGCTCCTCTCGCGCCGAAATTGCCTCACAGTCACCTTGCCGTCTCCCCACAGCGACCACCGTCACATTGACCACAGGCTGGTCTGTACTCGAGCACGCCAGATGCCCCTCCCTCCTACCACCCCCCCCCCTCCCGGGTCCATGTATCGTCACTTTTTTCCGTTTACGCTTTCCCGCCTATTACTCGATATGAGCTCGTCCACTATTGGCTCTCGTCCCCCCCCTTCTTCCCGCACTAGCGGATGCCCAGCGCATGGGTACATGCAGGCCGAGTACTCATACCTGCTCCAGGGCCACTGCCGCGTGCACAGCCCACCCTCTCCCCCAGCTCTCGCCACACGCGTTCTTGCCTGCTTGTCTCACAAACTTTTGTCCTCCCCCGCTTTCACGCGAAAGCCGCCACCCAAACTCCGCGCCGTGGCTGTTTCGTTCCCCCAACAGGACCGCGATTTGCCTTTGCCATTACCACCCGCACCCTCGTAAAAGAAACCGGCGGCTTATCTCGCTCGGGAAAAAAAAGTGGCCAGTTCCGTTGGCTCGTTTGGGGACCTTTCTTCCCTCTCTTGTCGTAGTCTCCCCCACTTTGTCACTATTTTTTTCCCACGACAAGAAAAAAGGCATGCCCCACCTTGGCTCGCCGGAGCCAACTGGTTTGCTCAATCCTGTTGTACTCGTACTTCCAAACGGTGCAGGGGCACAGAGACACGGGACAAGAAAATTATCACTGCGCGTGGCCTGCACATGCGCGGTGAGGCACAGCTCGCAATGCCAGGCAATGGCGAGAACAATGCGCAAAAATAGCAAGTGCACTGGAAAACATCGTCTGACGACATCAGACGGGCGAATTGAAACCGAAATCGCAGTACAGAAATATAACTAGGAGCAGGCGCTTATCGAGTATAGCGCACAGACCATGGGAAGCCGATAATTTTTGGTCCGTATTCATGACAGTATGGCTTCCGTCCGCCGTCCTCGTGGTACAGGTACTTGTACCTTGTCAGCACGCCGAGGCCGCCATAATAGATAAAGGCGCCGCCTTCCGCTCCAACCCCACCGGAACATTTCCTTCCCTTTATTTCCCAGGATATTCCCTCGCCTGCGTTCCAAACAGCCTTTCGCTCCCTTTCTCCTTCGCAATCCATTTCTCGAGACTCGCTCTCCATCACCGCAAAAATGGTACGGCTCCCGTCTGTGTCGTCGGCGGCGTGCGCAAGGCGGCTTGGTGGGGTGATTGGCTGCTATCGCTGATAGCAGCCGTCGCCAATCGAAACCGCCTGTGCCCCTCGCGTGTTGCCCCTCGGTGCCTCCCGATCCCCTCGGTTTCCTCTTGCTAACGCCAATGCGTCTACCTAGGCCGAGTTACCGCTCTCCAACACCGCCACGGTAAGCATCCGACCCCCCAGACCACGGACGGAAGAGGTGGCCGCCCAGATGCGTTGAATCGGTCTTCCGCCGAAAATCCGCACGGCACTGCCACAATACCGCCACAGTCCCGCCGCAGATCCGTGACAGCTTGCTGACCTGGCGCTCCTTTCTCTCCCACAGCTCTCCAAGTACCTGAAGCTTGACCAGAAGGGCAGCATCATTGCCGAGTACATCTGGATCGACTCCGAGGGCCAGACGCGCTCCAAGAGCCGGGTAAGTGATTGACTCATACAAGCCCGTCCCAATTGGGCGCTAGCCTATCGAGAAGCCCCGCTAATCGGTCGACTTCCGATACAGACACTCAAGGAGAAGGACTACGAGGTCAGCGATCTCCCGATATGGAACTTTGACGGTTCGTCGACCGGCCAGGCGCCGGGTGACAACTCGGACGTGTACCTGAAGCCCGTGGCCGTCTTCCCGTCGCCGTTCCTGCTGGCGCCCAACATTCTCGTCCTGGCCGAGTGCTGGAACTCGGACGGGACGCCGAACAAGTTCAACTACCGCTCCGAGTGCGCCAAGCTCCAGGAGTTCCACGCCGCGCACGAGCCGTGGTTCGGTCTGGAGCAGGAGTACACCCTGCTGGACTCGACCGACCGGCCGTACGGCTGGCCGGCCAACGGCTTCCCCGCGCCGCAGGGCCCGTACTACTGCGGTGTCGGCGCCGGCAAGGTCGTGCAGCGCGACATCGTCGAGGCCCACTACAAGGCCTGCCTGTACGCCGGCATCAAGATTAGCGGCACCAACGCCGAGGTCATGCCGGCCCAGTGGGAGTACCAGGTCGGCCCCTGCCTCGGCATCGAGATGGGCGACCACCTGTGGGTGTCGCGCTTCATGCTGCACCGCATTGCCGAGGAGCTCGGCGCCAAGGTGTCGTTCCACCCCAAGCCGATCCCCGGCGACTGGAACGGTGCCGGCCTGCACAGCAACTTCTCTACCAAGGAGATGCGTGTCGAGGGCGGCATGAAGTACATTGAGGAGGCCATCAAGAAGCTTGAGGGCCGCCACAAGGAGCACATTGCCGTCTACGGCGAGGACAACGACAAGCGCCTGACCGGCCGGCACGAGACGGGCGCCATTGACCAGTTCAGCTATGGCGTCGCCAACCGCGGTGCGTCGATCCGCATTCCCCGCGAGGTCGGTGCCCAGGGATTCGGCTACTTTGAGGACCGCCGCCCGGCCAGCAACGCCGACCCGTACCGCATCACGGGCATTATCATGGAGACGTGAGTTTCCCATTTTTTTCTTTTTTTCTTTTTTCTCTTTTGTTCCCCTCCTGTCTGTCTCCTTGCTAACACATCCAGTTGCTTCGGTCCTGTTGCCAAGTAAATGTCTGATGGGGAGAGTATGGCCGGTGCAACCGGTGCAACACCGTCTCGCTGTAGACGGTGTTTGCCGAGGACAGGGTAGACTATTGATAGCGTGCAACTGTCCCAGCCGCCGACAGGCACAAATGAAGCTTCCGAACTGAATCGAGTCTGCCTTGCGTGACAACGTGACTAGCGTCACGTGACTCGATTATGGGACCCCATGTCCAACAGTCACGCCGTGAAACAGGCTACCGCGCGCCATGGCAGGCAGCCAGGCCTGCAAACAGGAGAGAAGAGCAATGAGCCCGCGCGGTCTGCAGACCGCTATAAATAAACACGCCGACGATCCGGGCAGGGCTGAACGCGTCGTTAGTGTGCAGCCGTGGCGGCGCTGGTGCTGGGTGCTGGCGGCAGTCACGGACAGTGGAAGACGCGCTGTACGGCAGGAGTAAGCCGCCTGTACGGACGACTAAGCTCAGCGGCGCTACAGCAGGGCGAAATGCCCCCACCCCACCGAGCGTGGCCGAGACGTGCCGTAAATAGCAGGAGCACCACGCCAGCAACAACTACGGAGTAAGACAATCTGCCAAGCTCCTCTCCTTGTTCGTTGCCCCCCCTTTCACCGACCATTCCTACGCCCGCCGTGTCTGCTGCACCTCCGTCTCCCAGCTGGGGCACCTCTCCTGCATCTGCTCACGCAACGGTCTCGGGCCGTCTGACCAGATTGCCGCCACCTTGCGGTCTGTTCATTCGCGACAGAAAGCTCTCGTACGAAGCGATGCGATAGAAAGAAACCCCCATCACACCGACCTTGTGTGATTGACACCGCGTCCCCTGTCCTGTTGTCTTGACAGTCCTTGGCTGCACTAGATTGCGATCGAAAGGAGCTGGCGGCGGGCTGCTCGTTCGACCTTGACGCCGAGGCGTACCGGACGACGTTCGATTCCGCCTTTTTTCTCTCGCCATCCACGCGCGTCACCGCCACCATGAACTTTTCCAACTTTGTGCAGCGCGCCCAGCAGCTGCTCGATCCCAATGCGGGGGCAGCTGCAGCCTCTCCGTCGACGCCGGGCGCGCCGGCTGGCTTTCTGGCCGGCCTCACAGGCCATGGCGATGCCAAGAAACACCCGACCAAGGCGGCACTCTACCAGGCCCAATTCCGGCTGCCGGACACGCAGCATCCGCTGCACGAGATCCCGGCCGAGCTGACGCTCCCGCTGGCCGATAAGGACGTGGCCGGCGCGCTGAGCGGCGGCACCAATGCGGCCTACCGCTACGCCGGGCGGCTGCACCTGTCGGAGTCGTATCTCTGCTTCTCGACCTCGCCCTCCAGCTTCCTCCCGGCGGCCAGCCACGCAACTGCCTCTGCCTTTACCGGCCAGACGCACGGCGAGGGGCCGAGCGGCAAGGGCTTCACGCTGCCGCTGGTGGCCATTCGACGGGTCGAACGGCTGCACACGCAGTCCTTTCAGGTGAGAGGAGCCAACAGGGCGGGCGAGGACACGATGAGACTCGTTGAGACTCGTTGAGACTCGTTGAGATTCGTTGAGACGCGTTGAGACACGGTGCTGACACGCAGACGGACAGTTTTGCCTCTCGATCACGACGTGGAACGGCCTGCTCTACGAGGGCGCGAAAGACGAGGAGGCCAAGGCGTCGGGGCCGGCGCGGGAACAGCGGGTGACGATCGAGCTCGCGGGCTCGCGACAGGCGTGCGAGCGGTTCTGCGACGGGCTGAAAAAGGGCCTGCGGGCGGCGGTGGGACACATTGGGCGGCTGCGGCGGGTGGTGGGGGCGTGCTACTCAGAGTACCTGCTGCGGCCGGAGGAGCGCAAGGCGTCGCTGACGCCGCCGGATGCGGGACTGGGCATGGTGTTCCGGTATCCGGGCGACGCGAAGAAGCTGCGGGACCGGGCCAAGATGCGGCTGTGGGCAGAGTACCTGCGCGACAACGGACGCAACGTGACGCTGGTGCGGCAGCCGACGTTTTACAAGCTGATCCGGGTGGGACTGCCGAACCGGCTGCGCGGCGAGATGTGGGAGCTGACGTCGGGGTCGCTGTTCCTGCGGCTGGAGCAGCCGGCGCTGTACGCGGACACGCTGGCGGAGTACGCGGGACGGGAGTCGCTGGCGATTGACGAGATCGAAAAGGACCTGAACCGCAGCCTGCCCGAGTACGCGGGGTTCCAGAGCCAGGACGGGATCGGGCGGCTGCGGCGGGTGCTGACGGCGTACAGCTGGGTCAACGCGGAGGTGGGCTACTGCCAGGCGATGAACATTGTGGTGGCGGCGCTGCTGATCTACATGTCGGAGGCGCAGGCGTTTTTCCTGCTGTCGGCGCTGTGCGACCGGCTGGTGCCGGGATACTACTCGACGACCATGTACGGGACGCTGCTGGACCAGAAGGTGTTTGAGTCGGTGGTGGAGAAGACGATGCCGATCATCTGGGAGCACCTGGTGCGCAGCGACGTGCAGCTGTCGGTGGTGTCGCTGCCGTGGTTCCTGTCGCTGTACATCAACTCGATGCCGCTGGTGTTTGCCTTCCGGGTGCTGGACGTGTTCTTTGTCGAGGGGCCCAAGGTGCTGTTCCAGGTGGGCCTGGCGATCCTGCGGATCAACGGGGAGGAGCTGCTGGACGCGACGGACGACGGGGCGTTCATCTCGGTGCTCAAGGCGTACTTTGCGCGGCTGGACGAGTCGGCACACCCGCGGTCGGACAACCCGAAGCTGCGGGCCGTGACGCGGTTCCAGGAGCTGATGGTGGTGGCGTTCAAGGAGTTTGCGGGCATCACGAACGCGACGATTGCGGACCTGCGGCAGAAGAACAAGGAGGCGGTGCTCAACAACATTGAGAGCTTCACGCGGCGGACGGCGATCCGCAACCTGGGGCCCGAGAGCAAGGTGTTGAGCACGGCCGAGCTGGGCGGGCTGTACGACCGCTTCTACGGCGTGCTGTACGAGCGACAGCAGCGGCAGTACTTTCAGCAGCAGCAGCAGCGGCAACACCAGCTGCAGCAGCAGCAGGAGCAGCAGCAGCAGCAACGGCGGCAGCCGGGACAGCGGCGAGCGAAGCCGGCGCCGTTGGAGCCCGTGGCGGCCAGCAGCGAGGACAACACGAGCCAGATGGACTACGACGCGTTCCGGGAGTTTCTGGCCGGCATGGCGCGGTGGGCGATTGCAGACGCACCGCCGACGCCGAGCCGGGAGACGTTTGAGCGGGACCGGGTGGCGCCGGCGGCGTTCTCGGCAGCGTCAGCGGCCGCGTACCTGTCGTCTCTGCGAGGCGGCGGAAGCGGCGGCAACGCGGCGCTGCTGCTGCCGTGGGGCGGGGGACCGGAGCCGGCGGACCACGAGTTTCTGCGGCGACTGTTTGCGCAGTGGGACCGCGACTCGGTCGGCTCGCTGACGCTGCAGAACGTGGTCAGCGGGATTGCGCGGATCAAGGGCAAGCGGGACATTCTGGGCACGATCAGCTACTTTTTCGAGCTGTACGACGACGACAACGACGGACGTGTCGACCGCGAGGGCATCCTGCGCATGTCGGAGACGCTGCTGTTCCTGTCGCGGCGCGGGCTGGAGGGCACGCTGAGTCCGGAGAATCAGGCGGCAGAGGCGGCGGCGGCGGCGGCGGCGGCGGCGGCGAGCAACGGCAACGCCAGCAGCAGCAGTCTGCTGGACATGTCGACCAACGAGCGGTTTCTCGGCAGCGTGAGCGCGTTTATCCGGCGGTGCTTTGAGTACGCAGACCCGGACCGCACGAGCGAAGAGGACAAGACAAAGGCCAGCGACGACAAGGCGGCGGTCGCCGAGAAGGAGGGAGACGACGACGACGACCTGGCGCCGCCCAACGCGTTTGACATTGGGGACGACGACGACGACGACGAGGCGGACGACGAGGACGGCACGCCGGACGAGCACGCGGCGGCCAAGGCGGAGGCCGAGCGGGCCAACGTGGCGCTGGACCCGTCGAACCCGATGCACATTACGCTGCCGACGTTCCGGATGGTGGTGCTGGCGGACGAGCTGCTGGAGCAGTTCTTTGAGTCGTCGTTTCCGGCGTCGCTGCACCTCATCGGCGGGCTGGCCTCCACGGGGTCGGCGACGGGAGGGGGCGCGGCAGCGGGAGCGGCCAATGCGCTGACGACATTTGCGAACCTGGGCCTGGGTGCAGGACGGGCGGCAGCAGCAGCATTAGGCAGCGCCGGCGGCAGCAGCACGGTGGCCGGTGCAGGAGGGCCAGGGGCGCGGCCGGGCCCGGGGCTGGCGGGAGCGATGAGCCCGATGGGGCTGCAGGCGGGACAGGCGTTTTCGGGGGCGTCGCGGGGGCTACGGGGCGTGCTGGACAACATTGTGACGGATGGGATGCGGGTGGCGGCAGAGGTGCGCAAGCGGATGGAGGAGGCACAGCCAGAGGACGCAGGAGCAGGCAATGGGGGCGTGGTCGGGGGCGACGACGACGACGACGACGACGACCTGGTGGTGACGGCGGGGAGCGGAGGGGGCGGGGTGGGAGGGGGCGGAGTCGGCGGTGGCGGCAGCGGAACGGGAGGATTAACACGACGGGCGACGATTCGGTCGTCGGATCTGATGCTGCTGGAGGGGGCCGACGCCGAGGCAGACGGCGGCGGCGGCGGCAGCGTGAACGAGGGGCGGGCGGCGGTGGGAATGGGAGAGACGGGGAGGACAGGGGGGGCGAAAGAGACGGGGGAGCGCATTATTGAGTTTGACGCGTGAGAGCGGCTTCAGGCGTTGGATGTTTCTAGGACTTTTTGATTTTTGAATGCGCTAATAAGGCTTGCGATCTCAATTGGTGGACTAGTGTGAATTGTGGTGTCTACAGCTCCTGCTTTCCCTGCGGCGGGAGAACGCGGGCGAGGAAAGACTCGACGTCGTCGAGCTCCTTGGGGATGGCGGAGTGGGCCATGCCGCTGTGTTGTTAGATGGTTGGAGAAGGGGGAGAGAGGGGGAGGAGAGAGGGGAAGAGAGAGGAGGAAAGAAGACAGGAAAGAGGAGGGAGGAGGGAGGAGTGAGGAGAGAAGAGGAGAGGAGAGGAGAGGAGAGAAGAGGAGAGAGAAGTGAGGAGAGAAGAGGAGAGAGAAGTGAGGAGAGAAGAGGAGAGAGAAGTGAGGAGAGAAGAGAGGAAAAGAAGACAGGGAAGAGGAGAGAGAAGCCGAAAAGGCAAGAAAGAACGAAAAGACTTACGGATACGACTTCCACTCGACGGGGTAGTTGAGAGCCAGCAGGGCGTCGCGCGAGCGCTCGCCCATCTTGTAGGGCAGGATGGGGTCGGCGGTGCCGTGGCACATGAGGACGGGGATGTGGGCGTTGGGGTTGGGCTGGCCGGCCGGGGGCAGAAAGGCGGACTCGAGCTTGAGCGAGAGGACGAGGTAGGTGGACATGGCGACGATGCCGGCGAGACGGCGAGGGTTGGTGATGCCCGCAAAGATGGCCATGGCGCCGCCCTGGGAGAAGCCGCCGAGGACGATGCGTTCGGCGGGGACGCCGGCGTCAATCTCGCGCTGGACCAGCTGGTGGAGGTAGTCGCGGGTGGCGACGATGCCGGCCTCGTCCTCGTTGTCGCGGAGGCCCGTGTCGGAGTTGTCAAAGGAGACCTGGGGGTGGGGGGTGAGTAAGGGGGAGATGAGAGGGGGGAAGGAGGAGGGGGGAGGAGGAGGGGAGGGATGGGAGAAGGAGACAATATGAGAAAACAGGATGAAGAGACAAGATGAGGAGACAGGATGAGAAGGGAGGAGGAGAGGAAATGGGGAGGTAATAAGACGAGAGGAGGAGGGAGGAGGAGGAGAGGAGGAGGGAGGAGGAGGAGAGGAGGAGGGAGGAGGAGAGACGAGGAGACAAGACGAGGAAACAGGATGAAGAGACAAGATGAGGAGACAGGATGAGAAGGGAGGAGGAGAGGAAATAAGGAAGAGGAGACGACGACAAGAAGAACAGAGTAAAGACGATGAGACAGGACGTGAGTGAGGGGACGAGAATATGAGACAAGACAAGGAGACAACACGAGGAGGAACAGAAGGAGGGACAAGATGACACGACACAAGATGAGAGTGAGGCAAGGACAAAGCCAAGACAACTTACAATATCATACCATCCCGGCATGCGCATGCCCTGTCGGTCAGCCATGGCTCTCGCAGATCCTACCACACCCCACGTACCATGTTGACCGTGATGGGAATGTTGGGCGCGTGCGGCAGCACAAACTTGACCTCGTCGAGCCGCTGGCGACGGCGCCAGTTCTCGACGGCGGCGGCCCAGCCGTGGCCCGAGTCGCCGAGGCCGTGGGCAAAGATGACGGTGGCCGTGTGGCGCGCCGTGGCCGGGAAGACGAGCGGAGCAGCGCGGGCAGCCATGGTTGCGATGGGAGAGAAAAGGAGAGAGGGAGAGAGGGTCAAGTTGTACGAGAAAGGTCTTGTCGTCGATGCGGGTAGAACGGAAGTACGGATAAGGTGGGACGTCGGCCCGATCACGTGCAGCCCCGCGGCCATGACATGACTAACCGAAAAGCCGTTTTTCGGGATGCATTCACGACGTGGACAAGCACCATTGACGCGGAATCGAGACGGAATCGAGACGTCGACAGGGGATCGCCAGGGAAGCGACTGGAATCGACTGGAATCGACACGGCCTACGACTGGGTGTCTGCACGGGCCTCGAATACGGCCGATCGGCCACGTCCTCGCACTCTCTCTCTCTCTCATGCCCCCTCGTCTTGACCTCGCGCGCCGCGGCTGGCCGCTGGCCTCGACGGCCGAGGCCGGGCGGCCGCGGGGCGTCGCGTCGACCCGGCGGCGAGCGTCGGCGGACTGGACGCGCACGCCGCGGCCGCGGCCGCAGCTGCCGTTTCTCGTGATCCCGGCCCTTTCGGCGCGGCCTCCCACCTCAAGGGCAACAACCCATCCGCGGCGACAGCACCGCTACTTTACGACGCAGCGGCGGCAGTGGCTGCGACACGAGGTGCTGGCGTTTGCGCGGTACACGCTCTACTTTTGGGGCGCCGTGGGCTGCGTGGTGCTGGGCCACTTTGTGCTGCAGCAGGAGTGGATGGAGCAGGCCCACCCGACGCCGGCCGAGTGGTCGTTTCTGTCGCGGATGCGGCTGCGGGGGGCGCTGACGGAGCGGGACGGCGGCGGCGGCGAGGACGATGATGGAAACGGGGCGCCGCCGCTGACGGGGGCCGAGATGGACGACGAGCCCGTGACGGACGTGCGCATTGTCGACTACGTCAAGACGATTCAGATCCTGCTGGACCTGCTGGGGCGGCTGGAGGCGGCGACGGTGGACGGGGCGGGGGTGGGGGTGGTGGGAGAGCCTGTGGGACAAGAGGGTCACTCGACAGACCCAACCGACACCCTCCTCGCCCCCCGCGACATTTCGGCCCGGAGCGAGCCCTGGCGCCGCGGCTACGTCGAGGCCCTGCTGGCGGCGGCCGACGCGGCCGAGCACGTCGAGGGCTGGGTGCGCGACCGCACGCGCAACGTGGCGTGTCCGCCCGACATGGTCATCGGCCCGTCCAACCCCCATCCCCGGCCGCTGCCCCCCGGCGCCACCGGCGCGCCGCGCGAGGCCGACTGCGAGCCCTGCTTCCCGCCGCCGGCCGCGCTCTACCGCAAGCTGCTGCACACGCGCGGCCTCTCGGCGCGCCAGCGCATCGCCGCCGCCCTCGCCTTTGCCAACTACCGCGAGTACAAGCACGACCCCGCCGGCGCCGACGCGCTCTACCGCCACGCCCTGGACGTGGCCGCGCTGGGGCGGGAGGGGGACGAGGCGGACGAGGCGGACCATGTGGCTCTGCGAGCCGACCATCTCGACAATCTCGACAAGGACATCTCCAGCCCTCCCCGAAACACCCCCCCCTGGATCCGCCGCTGGGCCGCCGCCCCCCCCGACCCCCGCGGCCTCTCCCAGAACCTGCTCGACACCCTGACCGCCTACGCCACCTTCCGCGCCCGCTGCGGCGACCTCGCCGCCGCCCTGCCCGTCCTCGTCGCCCTGCTGCAGGCCCGCCGCGCCCTGCCGTCGCCGCCCTCTCCCTCGGTGTCCCACCCATCGCCCTCCTCCTCTTCTTCCGCCGCCCCCCCCCTCCTCGCCCGTCTGCGCGCCCGCCTCACCCCGCCCGCCTACCCCTCCGCCCCCGACGACGGCTTCGCCCCCCCGCTCCCCGGCCCCCAGACCCGCTGCGCCGAGGCCGCCCTGCAGCTGCACATTGGCGAGATCCTCTTTGCCACCGCCGCCCGCGACGACGGCCTCGCCTGGACCCGCGAAGCCGTCGACACCGCCGAGGAACAGCTGCGCGCCCTCGCCCGCCGGCCGGCCTCTTCTGGCCTCTCCGGTCTCTCTGGCCTCTCCAGCCTCTCTGCTCCTCCTCCCTCCTCCCCCACCGACCTGGCCGCCCGCACCGCCTGTCGCCAGTGCCTCGTCGCCGGCCTCGACAACTGGGCCGCCATGGTCGCCCAGCGCGCCCGCCAAGAGCAGCGCCGCCACGCCGCTGTCGACACCGCCGCCGCCTCCCGAGGCTCCTGGTCTTCCTGGTCCTCTTGGGCCGCCTGGCCCACCTGGCCCGCCTGGCTGTCCCTCTGGGGCCACCGCGGCCACCCCCACGCCATCAACGGCTCCGACGGCGACGGCCGCTGGGCCGCCGAGCAGCAGGTCATCCGCGACCGTCGCCGCCGCGCCCGAGACGTCCTGTCGGCCCCGCCAGCGCAAAAGGGACTGCTCTCCACCTTGGTGTCCGGAGCCACAATATAATTGGGCCTCATCAGGCGCGTTAGACGCGTTAGACGCCTGTTGCATCGCTACGCACAGCTCGCAAATCTCAAAGCAAAACTCGATTGCACTACTGTATCTCTTTAGGTGCTGGAATGCGCTGCCACCGTGCTGCTGCCTCGCACGTCCTGCGTGCCTTGATCGTCCGTCCCAATGTCCTGCTTGTCCCTATCGTCGGCCTCGGCGATCTCGTCCAGCTTGCCCCCTTCGCCTTCTGTCCCGACCTGCCTGGCCTCCTCTCCCAACTCGTAGCCCGGCCACGTCGCCTTGCTCTCGCCCAGAATCTCTTCGGCATAAGTAATCTCCACGTCCGGGTTCTCGTATGCCGCGTCACCCGCCACCGCCTCGCCCCATGCCACCACCGCCTCTTGCGCGTCGACCAACATGAGCTCCGTCAGCCACGACGTGCCCGAGCTGTGCACCGGGCACCCAAAGTGCGTCGACCGCACCGTCTGGTCGTTGCCGTCCGGCCCCGACACCGGCATGTCCACCGGCGCCGTGCTCGGAATGTACACTCGTGCACGCTCATCCGTCAGCCTTGTGTCCATCTCACAACCCAGGACGAACCCACCTTGCGCAAAAAGGCCCGGAAACCCTCCGTCTTGACGTCGGCCGCCTCGTACAGCCCGCCGAGGAGTGCGAGACTGTCCAGATGTCCGCCCCAGCGCTGCCAGTTCGCGCCCTGGTCCAGGAAGCCCTCCAGCGCGTCCGCACCGCCCGCCACGGCAATGGCCGTGAGCCGCGGTGTCGGCCGCGCGTCCGCTGTCGATCGCACGAGCGGTGCCAGCACCTCGCGGAACACGCTCGCCACGTGCTCGTCCGCCGTTGCGTGGCCGGGAATCTCATTGACCCCGGGCACCGTCCGTGGCGGGTAGTGCGCCGCGCTGGGCCGCGGCATGCCCTGTCGTGCCGGCAGGCTGAGCGCTCGCTGGCCTTGCGGCCACCAAAAGAGCTGCGCCGGGTTGAACACGAGAATCGCCGGCACTGCTGCACCGCCGCCGCCTGAGCCGCGTGCCGCCCGCAGCGTCCGCACCATGGACACCACGCTGCCCTTGTCGATGCCGCCCGCTCCGCCCACCACCCGATGCGCCAGAATGCCCAGATCCTGTGTCGTCTCGCCCACAAACAGCACGATCCGCTGCGCCGTCGCCAGGTCCGCCGTCGCCAGCACCTTCACGTGTGGCTCGTCGGCCGCCGCCCCCAGCGGAAGCCGCACCGGCTGCAGACCGAGTTGGGCCAGGCGCTCGTGCACCAGACCCTCTGTGGCCGCTGTCGGTCGTCAGCTTTAGCAAACTCCGGTCGCCCGCAAACGAACACACACAGTTAAAGGCAAACCGCTGGCGGTCGTTCCAGTGCATATTTTTGTTGATGAAATACTTGAAATAGTACTTGGCATCGGCAAGACTGCGAATCTCGTCGTCTTCATTGACAAAGTAGCTGTCCCGTCAGTCAGCGCAGCCTCTAAACAGCATGTCCTCGTCCTCACCCTAGTTTCTCCAGGTCTTCCGGGAAGTCTGGATCCGCCGGGAGGCCGGACCACAGGCGGCGGAACATTGTATTGGCGGCAGTCGGTATGCGTGGGAGATGGAGCGGACAGAGCTGACAGACTCGACAGAGTAGCAGAGTAGGAAGAGTGGATGCAGATAAAGATAGCAAGTGCAGCTTACGAGACGTAAATGTGCGAGGAATAGAGAGACCACGAATCGCCTGTACGGGAAAGAGCAGCCAGTCGGTCCTTCCCCACTGGGAAACTAGAGCAACAGAAACAGGACAGCTTGAACGGAGAGTGAAATCTCTGTGAAAAGGCGAGTGCATGAATCACCGGTGCGATGGGGAAGCATACGCCGCAGAGACCCGCGATGTTTGCTTGCCACAGCAGTTGTTGCAGGCATGGATTCAATTGAATTCAATCCGTTGGATCCACCGGTCTGGGCGCGTTTGCCTCTGGCTACAATATGTCTTGTCTCTCTCTTGCAAAACGCTCGTTATACGTCGTTGCGCAAGAAAACAAAACGCCATCCAACCGACTTGACTTCCTGGGCCCGTGGTCCCGTGTCTCTCGTTCACTGTCATCGTACAGTTCCTGCCGCCCGCCGGCTACCAGCTCGCCTTTTTCACACCCGGAAGCTCTCCCTGCTTCGCAAGCAGTCGGAAGTTGTACTGCTGCCGTCAGAGACCACGCCTCAACAAGAACAAACAACGCTCAACGCACCCGTGTCATCTTAAAGTCCCGCAGCACACCGCGCGCCTTGCCCGTGAGCGTGCACCGGTTGCGGATCTGTGTCGGCCGCGAAAAGGCCGGCATCTGTGTCAGCTGCAGCTGCGCCTCGGCGCGCATCCGTGGCGGCAGCGTCGTGTTGCGGATGACGTGTCTGAGCGCTTGTCTGGGACGGAACACGGTCAGCCCTCTTGCCCGGAACCATGCCACGTCCGACGCTCGCACCTCTCGGCCTCGAACTTTGCAAAGGTCTGCCGCTTGCCATAGTCACGGATGACATGGATGTTGACAAAGCAACCCAGGTCGATCTTCTTGGGGTGAAACTTGGACATGGCGACTACTGCGTAGAACCGCGACTGGAGGTGCTCGATGCTTCGGGATGCCGACCCCGGCCATGCGAACCAAAAATTCGGTGTCGGGTGCGGGTCACGTGATTCGCAGCGTCTGGCGGAGATATGCGGAAATGAGCACTGTGCGAAATTGGCAAAATGCGAGTATTCGTACGAGTTCTTGTCCTCATATATCCCAAACGGCTCTAACCGTAGCCAATGGCCGACTAATACATATTATAGCGAATTCGTGAATAGAAGCAGCTAGTCAGAGTAAGCCAGTGAACTCTTGCCATGGTGGTCTCTAGCTTCGCAGCATCATGGGGCCAGCCTCAGCCTTACGCCTATTGAGATGGCCTAGCTTGCAGCGATTCACTGTTTCCGACCGGCCTACAAAGCGTTTGCCATCTGGAAGTCTGATTGTCGCGGAGTTTGTGTCACTCGGCTAGTCTTTCGTACGGGTCCCAGCCCGGTCAGGTCGTGAACTTGTCGTGAACGGGCAGAGGCAGGCCACATGTGATGATACAGGAATGAAAGGCAGAGTATTGAAGCTCAATAGACAAGGACTGTAATTGCCAGATGAAACTCATCGTAATGAGGGTTCCGAGGTAGCACTTTGGCTGCTTTGAATCTAAATTCAGTTTCCAGATTGAGGACTTGCAGCAAAAGTGCAACTGAACAATATGGTGAGGCTATGAAGTCACTGCTTCTTCGCTCTATTCATCATCTTGCTTATAAGGCCTTTGATTTCAGTGACTTGCCAGACGAATCTACGTATTTCGGAGTATATAAGGGTCGAACCTACGCCGGTCTTTCCCTATCCTTTCTTCAAGCTTTTCATGTTCTCTCCTTTCTTCAAGCTTTTCATATTCTCTCCTTCCTTCAAGCTCATATTTTCATCACGATGGCTACCCAGGGACACGGACCGTTTTCATTTGCGTTTGGGATCGAGATTGAACTGTACCTGCGTCCCAAGCACACTCCAGCCACGCACACGGCGGCCAGCGCTGCCGAGTGGAACCCGGACGGCCCTGGCCGTCCCGGTTATCATCGCGTGAAGCTTTTCGAGGTCCTACAGGCAGTACTGCGAACCAATGACATCACGACCGTCCTCGAGAATAGAAATTTCGAGGTATGGCTGATTGATGGCGACGCCTCGCTGGCAGGAGGCGAGGGGAATGGCTTCTGTATGTTCTCCCGAGACTATCACTGGCATGGGCTATGAAACTAACCTGACGGGATAACTGCAGGGGGGGTTGAGCTAGTGTCACCGATCCTCTACGCCGAGGGTTTCTGGAAACGTGACCTTACACGACTCTACCGGGCCATCGAAGCCAATTTCGACATCAAAGTGGGCAAGTTCTGTTCCACACACGTCCACATTTCGCCGGGAGTCGGCCCTGGGCTGGGCTGGACCGTGGCAGGACTACGTGCCGTCCTAAAGGCGATCTGCCTTTACGATGACAGAGTGATGGATATGCTGCCCCCGGCGAGGAAAAATGTCACCTACGCGGTATCAAACTTTTCACATGCTTCTTCCCCATCTGCTGTCCGAACCCGTCACGACCGGGCTCGCAGAACTGGCGACTACAGCGACATTTTCGCGTACATCGATCGCCTCCAAACACGAGGCGCTTTTTCCTCGCTCTATGGAGACTCCCGGTGGTTTGCGTTCAACTTTAGCAATCTCACAGAGACGGCCACATCTTGTGGCACGATTGAGTTCCGGAGCCCGCCTCCGTCCGCCGATGTGGCGACCGCAATTCACTGGGCCACCTGGACCCTGTCGTTCGCGGCGGCGGCGTTGAGCACGAGCTGGACAATGCCGAACCGCGGATTAGCGAACCGTGAAGTATCGATCGGAGAACTGCAACAGTTCCTCATGCGAGGACATGCTTTTCTTCCAGAAATGTCGAGAAACGGTCTCGACCTCGCGCGCCTGCGCAGGATTCCAGGCTTGGCCAATTTCACGGCCCGGGAACGTGCAGAGATGGAGCGCGTGAAGTCGCAGAAGCTGGAACGATTCGCGGCTTGAGTGTGGCATTTTTTGAGAAAAGGGTGTGTAACATAGTTTCCGACGCGATATGCGCTCGCAGTACGGAGTAATGCTATCACTGTTGTGCCCGTCTAGTCAAGTGGACTATTTGCGCATTTCACTCCCTTTACAGATTTCTACGAGTAGTCTCTCCCGCAAACGTCCCTAAACGTTGATCTCCAAACAATTGTTCGTTAAAACTTGACGCTCTCCAAATGGCCATTACCACGTGACACTTGAATAGATGAATAGATCAGCCGTTGGCTTCTACTCGTAGCTTGACGGATCGGACAAATGCAGCAAGATGCAACCCACTTGTAGCACTACGATTGCTCATGTACTGCTGCGGTTCGTGGTACAAGGACTCAGCAGAGGCAAAGACCTCGTGAAGCCATGGTGACTCATTCGGTGTGATTGTTCGCAGGCCGTTGGTTGTATTGTGCGTAGTGAGGGGTTTCACTGGCGGTAATGACTAATCACAACCTATCACCTACAAATACGTTTGTGCTATTTCTCCTCCCTCCTCGCAACCCATCTTCTTTCTATCCTTTTCCGGTTCTTTTACTTGCCTGAAAAATTCCAACTCTCCTCAAAGCTAGCACGCATACCTACATCCGTAACTATGGCGGACAACGGAAGACAACCCGGCGAGCATCCACACTTTCCTCGCGCGATGTGGGAGGCAGCTGCTCTTGCACGCAGTAATGGATACCGACCGCCTGAAGTTAAGATTCCGATAGCCATTGCGCCGGATGGTTTGTTCAAAACGCCCAAAGAGGTCCAAAAAATGCTGAATCTTGACCACGTTCCCGAGACGTTTGAGACATACGATATACCATTTCCGAAGAACCGAGACAGGGTTCTTGTCAAGTACTGCCGCATTCCCAGCGGCAGTTATCTCGAACTGGATGACAAGGCCGTGTTCAACGAGCACAAATTAATTAAGATTGATGGAGAATTGAAAGTTGTGCACATGCCGAAAGGACTCCGACGCAACCCGCGGAAGGGAAACTGGTCATCTTCGTCGGGTGGCTCGGAGTAGAAAGGAACGGAATGTATGGAATGGATCAAGGCAGAGCCTCCCAACAGGAGCGGAGAGTTGCGAATGATGGTGGTGGGCCAAGAACCGGCAGGAGCCTGTGAGATTGGGTGGACCATTAGAAAGTGGCCTAGTTCTAGGACGCCAGGTAGTTCTATGAAAAGACTATCACCAGTGAGAAAATAGCCATTTTCTTCTAATATTGAAACGCGGTTCCCCTAAAGTGTTCTGTCCCATTTTCAAATATTTACTGAGTAGCATGGCCATAAAAGTCAACACTTTTTGCATAAAATGGCAAGCATCGTTGGCCGGCCGGTTTCGTTCACATCTGCAAGTGTATACTGGGTTAGACCAGCTAAGCCAAAGTAGAAGTATCAGAATAATAGATCTCATGATGTCCTCCCAAAATTACACCCACGCCTGCTCTATCATTGCCTTGTGCAGTGCCTTGGCTACCTCGTCGTGGCCAAACTTCTTGGCATAAAACAGAGCGCTCAGACTCTTGGTGTCGCAGATCAAGCTGTTTGCGTAGAAAGCAAGCATACATCATGTCGCCTCTAGATTAGAGGCACCGTAATCGAGCAGTAGCTCAAGGACAGGCACCACATCGGTGTCGCGCCTAAGCGTGTGAATCAGCAGACTGCCTTGAAAACGCCCACAAGGCCGTGAGGGCCGCGGAGAAGCATAACGACAAGAATACAGTTGGGGTATCTTTCTGTTGTCTTGAGATATTTTGCGCCCCTGTCAAGATCGGCGGCCATCTCAATAGGTGTAAGGCTGAGGCCAACCCCATGAGGCTGCGAAGCTGGAGACCACCACGGAAAGAGTCCACTGGCTGGTTCTGACCTTGCTGCTTCTATTTACGAATTCGCTTTGCTGTATTAGCTGCTATTGGCCACGGTTAGAGCCGTTTGGGATACGAGTCGAGCATATTAGATGCTGGGGTCTACGGGCACGTGCTGCGGCACGTTCTGTGACACGTGATTTTGGCTGGCCTACGATCACGGATTGGCGATAAGGAATTCCTAATTCGTCCTGACAAATCGAGAATTGTTGGTGACTCGTCTCCTTTTGCATTTTTGTGCACACCGATGGCGCCTGCGATCGCGACACTCCATTTTCTCGGGACGCCACTCAGGCGGGCGGGTGGCCGAGCCGCGGCGCCTCTGGCGCGCACGGCGGTGCGCTGCTTTGCGACGATTCCGACAGTGGCGGACACGACGACGACGACGACGACGGAGACGGCCACGGCCACGACGTCGGTGGGCGCGGGCCAGGTGTCCAAGAAGACGCGGCCGACGTACTTTAAGAACACGACGGTGGCGCCATTTGCGGACTTTGCGGGCGGGGCGCCGGAGGCGGCGATGGAGGCGTCGGAGGCGTACGAGCTGCAGACGGTCGAGGTTGGGCCGGCGGGACGGAAGAAGACGGTGACGCGGCTGCCGCCGTGGCTGAAGACGGCGCTGCCGAATCCGGGGGCGAGCGACGGGCTGCGCAAGATCAAGGCGGACCTGCGGGGGCTGGGGCTGCACACGGTGTGCGAGGAGGCGCGATGCCCGAATCTGAGCGAGTGCTGGGGGGGTTCGTCGCGGGCGTCGGCGACGGCGACGATCATGCTGATGGGCGACACGTGCACGCGGGGGTGCCGGTTCTGCAGTGTCAAGACGAACCGGCGGCCGGCGGCGCTGGACCCGCACGAGCCGGAGAACACGGCGGAAGCTCTAGCCCGTTGGGGCCTGGGCTACGTGGTGCTGACGAGCGTCGACCGGGACGACCTGACGGACGGCGGGGCGCACCACTTTGCCGAGACGATCCGGCGCATCAAGCAGAAGCGGGCGACGCTGCTGGTGGAGGCGCTGACGGGCGACTTTGCCGGCGACCTGGACATGGTGCGCGTCGTGGCCGAGAGCGGGCTCGACGTGTATGCCCACAATGTCGAGACGGTCGAGGGCCTGACGCCGTACGTGCGCGACCGCCGCGCCACCTTTGCCCAGAGCCTGCGGGTGCTGGCCCACGCCAAGGCGGTGCGCGGCGGCGTCGACCAGCCGGGCGGCGTCGTCACCAAGACCAGCATCATGCTCGGCCTCGGCGAGCAGGACGAGGAGCTCTGGGACGCGCTGCGCGCGCTGCGCCGGGCCGACGTCGACGTCGTCACGTTTGGCCAGTACATGCGGCCGACCAAGCGCCACCTCAAGGTCGAGCGCTACGTCACGCCCGACGAGTTTGAGCTCTGGCGCCAGCGCGCCCTCGACATGGGCTTCCTCTACTGCGCCAGCGGGCCGCTCGTGCGCTCGTCCTACAAGGCCGGCGAGGCCTTTATCGAGAACGTGCTGCGCAAGCGCCAGGCCGCCGCGCAGGGCATGGCCGTCCCGGGCGACCTGGCCGCGGCCGCCATGGAAAGCGAAAAGGAGCTGTAGTCGGCGAGGCAACGCGGCACCAAGGCGCAGGACTACGGAGTAGAGGGCGACCAGTTCAACAATGTGAAACAATAGAGACACTCAGCAACGAGAGCGAGACGGAATTGTCCCCGACATGCCGTGGCTCTCCCAACACTTGCGTGCAGGCCCTGCGGATCCGTCCTGGATCCGTCCTGGAATTCGGAAGCCTATTTCTGTCACACGTCTCGCCCCTCGTATTGCCTGGCCAGTTCTCCCTTGCGGGCCCACTTCTTCCTAGTCTGGCCGCCGCAGGTGGGTTTCATGTGCAATGGTGTCGGCCTGCGCCCTCTTAGCCAACCCCGACCGGCAGGAGGCCAGTGTCTGTCCACGTCAGATTTCTCCCAGTGGTGCTGCCTCCGGCGACACTGGTTCCCCTGCTCTTTGTGCAGCGGCGCTGTTGCCGTCCCGGGGTCGACTTTGGTTCTTTTGTACCTTTTGTACCTTTTGTATCTTTTGGTAGGCCCGTCCGGAATTGGTGCAGGATTGAGGCGTCTCAGTGGGCCCGTTCCATAACAGCAGTGCTCCTACTCCGTAATACAGGGCGTGCGAGTCGTGTGTGGCTGGAGGCCCGTCAGCCGATGCCAGCAGGCAGGCCAACCACTCCTGTTTGTTCCAGCGCCAAGTCACAGCGACATCAACATCCGCGCCTCGTAATCCGCCCACCCCCCCGTATCTCGTTTTCTCCTCCTAATACCGTTTCCCAATTTCTTCCTCCTTCTCTCTTTTTCTGCATCCCGCCACGCCACCCAGCATCATCAACGCCTTTTTTTCTTTTCGCAGCCGATCGTCGCAAAACGCCCTCTCCGTCCTCCATCTCCTCGATTGTTTCTCCCCTTTTCTCACGACCCCCTAAAATCCGCCATTATGCCTGCGGAGGCTCCGTATGACCCGTACATCCCGTCTGGGCAGGCCGCGCCCGCCCAGGGCGCTGGCGCTTCTCGGACGGAGGCGCTGCAAGCAGTGAGTTTTGCCATTCTCTTTTTCTCTATCGTCGTCGCCGCGTCGCATCGCCCTCCCAACAGTCGGCCGTTGGGGTCTGAACGGCCACCTGGCCAGCCACCTGGCCGACCACTCGGCCCATCCGCCATCATCGTCGAAATGTCTCGCCGACGTCGCATCGCCGCCTCCGATGGCCGGCGACTTGTCGCGGGCATCACGCATCGTGCATCGTGGATTTCGACGACCAACGACGGGTAGAGCTGCGCTGGCTCGGAATACGGTTGCCTAGGCGATCCGATTGCGCAATATTCGGATAAGGGCGGATGCGTGGCATGCGAGCGACATTGACGACGGCGACGACAAGGACGGCGACGGCGATGACAGCGGTTTCTCCCAGATGAGCGCAAGGCTAACGGCTGCAGCAAATCAACGACACGGTCGATGTGATGCGCGACAACATCAACAAGGTCTCACAGCGTGGCGAGCGTCTCGACGCCCTGCAGGACAAGACGGAGAACCTGGCCCAGTCGGCCATCGGGTTCCGCCGTGGCGCCAACCGCGTGCGCAAGCAGATGTGGTGGAAGGACATGAAGATGCGGATGTGCCTGATTGCCGGCATCATCATCCTCATCATTGTCATTGTGGTCCCAGCAGGTTCGTGTCCCGCCGTTGCCTGGCCATCATGTCTCTCAGCCTGCTGACTGTCTAGTTGTGGCGACGCACCACTAAACGAGCCGACCGATCGCCGCCGCCGGCGAGCATGAACGGCGAACGGCATTCTGCACACGATCTGTGAATGGCACGCACCGCATCACCACAAACCCCTCTGGTTGGAGAGCGTAAAACCAGAGGGGACGAGGAGTTTTCATGTTTTCTATTTTGCGCATTGTTTTCTTCTTCTGGTCTCGGAGGTTCTCCTCCTGGTTGGCTTCTTGTATTGGCTGGTATCACAGACCGGTGTACCTGTTTTGGGAGGCTGTCCGGAGCAATCCCGGCGGCCTGCCAGAGCACGGCCCGGCAAAGCCAGAGTCTGTGTATGATGGATGGTAGGCGTTACTTTTCGAGTACTATACAATTCTGGTTTGGCAGCACAACCGTTCTTTCTCGCAGTGGTCCGCGGCCTTGCCGAGCCATATTGGCACGCGTAGATGCAGGGCCGCCTCATACCGCCACGCACAAGAGGGTCTAGGCCGCGCCGATGCAGCAAAAGAACTTGTTTCTCGCTTTTCCTGCAGCTGATGGGCAAAAAAAAAAATTGCAAAAAATTTCTTGCTGCAGTCAGCCAATCATGTGATCTACAGGCGGTAGCTGCATTTTTGGGGCCAGTTTTTCGGCCACAACTGCCCCTCTCCACTTTGCTTTCCTCGACAAGACAAACTGTTGAGTCAACGACACACCAACACAAAACCCTTGAGCCACCTGGAAGGTGCACGCGTTGCCAGACTACGCACCTCCATCGGTAGAGGGCGAGGAGCAGACCAGACACTTTCCTGTTCGCGTGACTCTTCGACAATGCTCTCTTCGACGACCCAAGCTCTGCGGGCCTCGGCCCGTCGTGGCCTCCGTTACCGGGCGGCCATGCGGGCGGTCTCGACGACGCCGCAGCTCCCGACGACGCGGCGGACGGCGGGCGGGCCGCAGCAGCGCCAGCAGCAGCAGCAGCTGCAGCAGCAGCAGCAGCAGCGGGCGCTGTCGGCAACAACGAGCCGGCAGACGGACCTCAGCACGCGGGGGCTGATGATCCAGGCCCTCAGCTCGATTGGGTCGAAGCGGGAGGCGCAGCAGTACCTGTCGCACTTCACGTCGGTGTCGTCGCAAAAGTTCGCCGTCATCAAGGTGGGCGGGGCGATCCTGACCGACTACCTGGACGAGCTGTGCGCGAGTCTGGCGTTCCTGTATCACGTGGGCCTGTACCCGGTGATTGTGCACGGGGCGGGCCCGCAGCTGAACCGGCTGCTGGAGGACGCCGGGATCGAGCCGCAGTTTGAGGAGGGGATCCGGGTGACGGACGGGCCGACGCTGGCGGTGGCACGCAAGCTGTTCATGGAGGAGAACCTCAAGTTCACGCAGCGGCTGGAGGAGTTTGGGATCCACGCGCGGCCGATCACGACGGGTGTGTTTTATGCGGACTACCTGAACCGGGAGAAGTGGGGCTACGTGGGCAAGGTGCAGCGGGTGGCGACGGACGTGGTGGAGGCGGCCATCAACCAGCGGTTCCTGCCGGTGCTGACGTCGCTGGCGTGGACGGAGTCGGGGCAGCTGCTGAACGTGAACGCGGACGTGGCGGCGGCGGAGCTGGCGCGCGCGCTGGAGCCGCTCAAGGTGGTGTACCTGTCGGAGAAGGGCGGGCTGGTGGACGGGGAGGGGGCCAAGATCTCGGCCATCAACCTGGACGAGGAGTTTGACTGGTACATGCAGCAGCCGTGGTGCCGGTACGGGACGCGGCTCAAGATCAAGGAGATCAAGGAGCTGCTGGACACGCTGCCGCGCGAGTCGAGCGTGGCCATCATCCGGCCGCAGGACCTGCACAAGGAGCTCTTTACGGACTCGGGCGCGGGCACGCTGCTGCGGCGGGGCACGAAGCTGCTGACGGCGGGCTCGGTGGAGGACTTTGCCGACGTGGAGCAGCTGAAGCGGGTGCTGGTGCGTGACCGGGACGGGCCGAACGCGCGGGCGACGGTGGACACGTACCTGGACTTTCTGCGGGCGAGCCCGTTCAAGGCGTACTACGACGAGCAGATGAACGCGCTGGCGGTGGTGTTCCCGCCGAGCGCGGAGCAGCCGACGGCGACGCTGGCGACGCTGACGATCAGCAAGTCGGGCTGGCTGGGCAACGTGGCGGACAACATTTTCACGGCGATCCGCAAGGACTTTCCGACGCTGATCTGGACGGTCAACGAGAACGACGAGAACCTGACGTGGTTCTTTGACAAGGCGGACGGCAGCGTGGCGCGCAACGGCAACGTGCTGTTCTGGTACGGGCTGGAGGACGGGGCGGAGATTGTGCGGTTCATCAAGGACTTTTCGGAGCACGGGCGGGCGATGCTGGGCGACGCGAACCTGGAGGCGCGGCTGCAGCGGGCGGCGGTGGCGGCGGGGGCGACGGCGGCGGCGGTGCAGTCTGCCAAGTCGGGGGCGCAGGCGGCGGGAGCGCGGGCGTTTTCGACGCTGGCTCGGCGGCCGGTGATCAACAGCCAGCGCGGGATCCAGCGGGCGGCGGCGGCGGCCTTCCACACGACGGCGGCCCGCGGCCTGGAGGAGACGACGAACCCGAACCCGCCGCTGGGACGCCGCAACGCGACGAACGAGAAGGTGGCGCGGGTGGCGCTGATCGGGGCGCGGGGCTACACGGGCCAGGCGCTGATCGGGCTGCTGAACGCCCACCCGCAGCTGGAGCTGCGCCACGTGAGCTCGCGGGAGCTGGCGGGCCAGCGGCTGCAGGGATACGACAAGGCGGAGATTATCTACGAGAACCTGAGCGCGGAGGACGTGGGGGACATGGAGCGGCGGGGCGAGGTGGACGCGTGGGTGATGGCGCTGCCGAACGGGGTGTGCCGGCCGTACGTGGACGCGATCGAGGCGGTGCGGGCGGAGAGCGGGTCGGCGGACAGCGGCAGCGTGATCATCGACCTGTCGGCGGACTACCGGTTCGACGGGGCGTGGACGTACGGGCTGCCGGAGCTGGTGGCGCGCGAGACGATCCGGGACGCGCGGCGGATTGCGAACCCGGGCTGCTACGCGACGGCGGCGCAGCTGGGCATTGCGCCGCTGCTGGAGCAGGTGGGCGGCACGCCGGTGATCTTTGGCGTCAGCGGGTACTCGGGGGCGGGGACGAAGCCGTCGCCCAAGAACGACGTGGAGCTGCTGACGAACAACCTGATCGCGTACAGCCTGACGGACCACATCCACGAGCGGGAGATTAGCAGCCGGCTGGGGCGGCCGGTGGCGTTTACGCCGCACGTGGCGGTGTGGTTCCAGGGCATCCACCACACGATCCACGTGCCGCTGCGGCAGACGATGACGTCGCGCGACATTCGGCAAATGTACCAGGACCGGTACGCGGGCGAGAAGCTGGTCAAGGTGGTGGGCGAGCCGCCGCTGGTCAAGTCGATCAGCGGCAAGCACGGCGTCGAGATTGGCGGCTTTGCGGTGCACTCGTCGGGACGGCACGTGGTGATTTGCGTGACCATTGACAACCTGCTCAAGGGCGCGGCGACGCAGTGTCTTCGTGAGTTTTCTCTTTTCCCTTTTTTTTCTTTTTTCTTTTCCTGTGGCCTGTGACGAGCTCCCACTAACCCCCCCAGAAAACCTCAACCTGGCCCTGGGCTATGCCGAGTACGAGGGCATCCCGGTGATGTAGCGGAGGCCGAGGCGGATTTGGGTTTCGGCGCGGGATTGTGTACATGAAAAGTTGTATCTTTATGCTATTTTTATTGCCGGCGGATGAGTCACCGGCGCTAAAGTGAGGCACTATGTGAGGCTGAGTCGGGAGTGGCTTTGCATATATTGTCGTTTTGAACGCCAGACGATGGATCCGACAAACAACGACAGGCACGACAGACACGGTGCCACGAAGCCACAAAACAGCCCGCACGACAGCAGAGAACCATGATAGAACTCGACGGCCGCACAGGCGAGGGCGGCGGCCAGCTGGTGCGCATTGCCGTGTCGCTGGCGGCGGTGACGGGCCAGGCGGTACGGATAGATCACGTGCGGGGCAATCGGCAGGGCGGGACGGGCCTTCGGGCACAGCACGTGACCGCGATCTCATGGCTGGCCGAGGTGACGGGGGCGACGGTGGAGGGGCTGGCGGTGGGCGCAAACACGCTGGTGTTCCGGCCGCAGAAGCCAAAGACGGGCGTGACGACGGCAGCGACGACGGGGCCGACCGAGATTGTGCTACGGGCGGCGACGGCGGCGGCGAGCACGTCGCTGGTGCTGCAGGCGGTTCTGCCGTACGTGGTGTTTTCGGGGGCGACGTCAGAGGGGCCGGTAGCGGTGACGCTGCACGGCGGGACCCACGTGCCGTGGGCGCCGACGTTTGACTATCTGGACCAGGTGTTTTTCCCGATGCTGGCGACGTGGTTTGGGGTGCGCGTGGAGCGGACGTTGGAGGCCCGCGGCTGGAGCACGGGGCCCAAGGGGGCGGAGAGCGGCTGTGTGCGGCTGGTGGTGCACGGGAACCACGGGAACGCCAAGGCGACGGGCGGCCGGGGTGGTCTGGTGCCGCGGATCAAGACGCTGCGGAATCGGGGGAAACGGGCGGCCGGGGCGGATTCGGACGGGATCGAGGCCGTGGACGCGACGGTGCTGGCGCCGGCCGACATGGTGGCGCTGCTGCCGGGGGCGCTGGCGGCGGCGCTGGCGGAGACGACGGGGAGGCTGGGGGCGGCGGACCTGCACCTACGCACGGCCGAGGACAGCGGCCACGACGCGCGGGTGTACGTGTTGCTGGTGGCGCGGACGACGGCAGGCCGCGACGGGGCCCCGGCACGGCGGTGGGGACGCGACTATCTGGGGACGGACAATGTGCGACGGAGCAAGGGCGGCCGAGGCGGACGACGGGGCGGTGGTGGCGGTGGTACTGGTACGGTCGACATTTCACAAATCTGCGAGGACATTGCGCGGCAGGTGGTGGACGGTCTGGCGGCCGAGGTGGAGGGCGGCGGATGCGGCGACTCGTTTCTGCAGGACCAGGTGGTGGTGTTCCAGGCGCTGGCGAACGGGCCGACGAGTTTCTGGCGAAAAGAGGTCGAGAAGGAGGACGAAGACAAGGACGACAAGGAAAAGGACAAAATGGACGAAAAAGACGAGGTCGAGGCGGTCGAGGCGGCGCTGGGGCGACTGCGCGTGGGCCCGCGGCCAGACCGTACCCGCAAGCCGTTTGGCCAGGGCAGCATGCACGCGCAGACGGCGCGGTGGGTGACGGCGCAGATGGTGAATGTGCAGTGGTTCGGCGAGGGAACCATGTGCAAAGGGGCGGGGATTGGGGCGAGCACGTGACGGTGTGCAGGGCCATACTATGGAGAGTTGCTATTTGCACTATGGTTTTTTACTCCGTGCACTATTTTACCAATAAGATCATAGATACAGCCATTATTACAGGTCTACAAGTAGTACGAGAAAGACAACTCACAACCTACACCTCTAAATCACCAGACCTCGGCATGCACTTGGTGCAAGGACTACGGCAGTCTTGTTTCTATTGATTTCATTGCGGCGTATCGTCGAGTGCTACTTGGGACTCCTCGTCCGTACGTTCTAGCCACGTGCCGCCGCGTCCTTCTTTCCCTCCTTCTCCTCGCGGTCCTCCCGCAGCTCCTCGGCCAGCTCCCGCAGCTTGAATTTTTGCACCTTGCCGCTGGCCGTCTTGGGGTGCTGGTCGATCCAGAAGACGTGGCGGGGCACGAGGTGGGTGCTCATGCGGTCGCGGACCCAGGCGCGGACGTCGTCGGCCGAGAGGGTGTGAGGAGAAGGAGACGAGGGCGAGTGGCCGACGGGGGCTGCGGACACGCCGCCGGACACGTGGACGCCGCCATGGGGCACGACAAAGGCGGCGACGGCCTCGCCGTGGCGGGGGTCGGAGATGCCGACGACGGAGACGTCGGCGACGAGCGGGTGGGCAAAGAGGCAGTTTTCAATCTCGAGCGGGTGGATGTTTTCGCCGCCGCGGATGACGAGGTCCTTGAGGCGGCCGGTGACGGCGACGAAGCCGTCGGCGTCCATGACGCCCTCGTCGCCCGAGTGCATCCAGGGGCGGCCGTCGGCGTCGGGCCGCAGCGCCTCGGCGGTGCGGCCGGGCTCGCCAAAGTAGCCGTCCATGAGGAGGTAGCCGCTGGCGGCGATCTCGCCGGGCGTGCCGCGGGGGACGACCGACAAACCATTGCGGGCGTCGACAATCTTGACGGCCGTGTGCGGCATGACGCGGCCGCACGTGGCCGTGCGCTTGGCCAGCGGGTCGTCGGGGCGCGTCATGAGGCTGACGGGCGCCGTCTCGGTCATGCCGTAGCAGATGACGAGCTCGTGCAGGCCGAGGGCGCCAAAGAGGCGCTCCAGCAGCGCCGCCGGCACCGACGAGCCGGCGGCAATGCCGGTGCGCAGGTGCTGGCGGAGCTGGGCGGGGTGGACGTTGGCGAGTTTCTTCTGGAAAGACCCCCCCTCGGCCTCGGCCCCCTCCCCCTCCAACAGCTCCAGCATGGCCACGTACATGGTGGCCACGCCGTACAGCCCCGTGGCGCGGTGGTCGGCCGCCATCTGCAGGGCCGCGGCCGGGTCAAAGGCCGGCGACGGCAGCAGCAGCGCCGCGCCGTGCGTCGCCGTGGCCATGTAGCCCAGCACGCTGCCGAAGCAGTGGAACAGCGGCGGCGGACACACGACGCGGTCGCGCGCCGTCAGGCCCATCTGCTCGCCAATCAGGTACCCGTTGTTGAGGATCGCCCGCTGCGACAGCATCGCCGCCTTGGGCTGCGACGTCGTGCCCGACGTGAACTGGATGTTGACCACGTCCGTGCCGCGGCCGCCGCCCAGGTCCGTGGCCACGCGGCCGGCACGGTGGCCATTCTCAGAGGTTGTTATCGCTGTGTTCGCCATCGTCGCCGCCGGCATCGTCCCGCTGGTCGCCCCCCCGATGCCCGCCGCCGCCAGCACCAGGTCCGGCCGCTCCACCGACAGCCCTTTTCCGTCGACACCGCCGCCCCCCAGCAGCCGCCAAAAGGGCGTCAACGCGGCCAATCGCCCCTCCCATCCCGCAAAGTCGCCCGCCGCCACCACCGCCGCGTGCTCGCCCGAATTGTCCACCAACACCACCCGCTCCAGCGTCGGCACCGCCTCGCTCGCAATCGTCCCCGCCGTCAGATCGCCCCCCACCACCGCCGTCAGCAAGCCCAGATTGCTGCGGCCCCGGCCCGGCTTGTACGCCAGGTCCGTCACCGCCCCCATCACCAGCACCCGCGCCCCCAGATGCCGCAGCGCCGCCGTGATCTCGTCCGCCCGCAGCCCCGGGTTCAGCGGCACCAGCACCGCCCCCAGCTTGTAGATCGCATACGTCAACACGGCAAACTCCGCCCCGTTGCCCAGGCTCACCGCCACCCGGTCGCCCCGGCCCACGCCCGCCGTCTCGCGCAGCCCCCGTGCCACCACGTCCGACACCCCGTCCAGCGCCCCGTACGTGTACACCGTCTCGCGTGCCGCCGGCCCCCCCGCCGCCGCCGCGCTGCGTGCAATCACCGCCGGCCGCTCCGCGTACCGTCCCACCACCGACGCAAAGTGCTCCGCAATCGTCTCCTCCAACAGCGCCGGCTCCGTCGGCCCAAAGCTGATGCTCGCCGTCGCGCCGCTCGCCGCACGCACCTGCACCGCCACCTGTCTGCCCAGCCCCGGCATCCCGCCGCACACCCACCCCAGACGGCCCCGTCGTGCCACGCTCACCGTCCCCTGCCGCATCCACATTGCCAGTTTCGTCGTCATCACGCCCAAAATGAGAAAAAAAAGGTACGAGTAAGCAAGCTCTGCTCGGCTGCGTGCAAAGAAACAAACACTACCCAGTATTGAACTGGCAAAATCCGCCCCTTCTGCTGCTCTCCGCTCCTCTAGCCGTCCAACCGTCGCTCTCCCCCTCCCCCTCAAGCCCCCTCTTCTCCTCTTTCTTCTCCCCTGTTCCCGCCTATTGCCGCCCTGTAGCTTCCGCTCCCTAGCCGCTAGCGAGCTCTCCCCGCATTTCAGCGCCCTATCGCAGCGCCTCCGTGCGGGGAACGGCTCCCAACGGCCCCATTTCGCGAGCACGGCTATTTCCATATCAGTCCATCGTTCTACCCGCGGCAATACTGCCCACGTCTTGTCTTGCATACTGTTCTATATCGCCTGACCGCCAGCACACACCGGAATCCTGCTCCTCTAGCGCCCTCCTGACAGTCTGCGCCGCTAAACAACAAAAGAAATCGAAATCATTTTCCCACCCAACCTGTCCGGCTGTCCATGCCCTAATGCCGTCTTGTTGAAATGTTGAAAGTTGTGACGCTGTATGCCGTACAGGTGTGGCCTTGGCGCCGTCCAAACAGCCGCCAAAATAACGCTACCCGCACACGTACCCGCAGCCATCCGCGTACGCCATGCTAATGCAGTCGACCAGAAACACCATAAATCAAATTCGCCCGCCCTCGCCGTCACGCCAGTCGGGCCCGCCTCCACGTCCGTCCGCCCGCCCTCGCCTGATGCTCAGCTGGTCACTTCCCCAATGTGCCGCTCGCTCTCTGGCTTCCACGTGCCTGTCTCGTTAGCTTCTTGCTCGTCTTCGTCCCTCATCCCGCCTCTCTCGCCATCACTCACCCTCAAAGTCGTGCTTGACAAACGCCATCGGGTCCGTGTAGTCCTTGGCCCCCATCTGCTCCACCCCCGGCGAAAACGACGTGATCGGCAGCACCACCACGTCGCCCACCCGCTTCGCCGCCTCCATCCCCGTAAAGTTGCGCCAGTCGATCAGGCCCTTGGACGTCGCCATGTCAAAGAACCGCTCGTCGTTAAAGTATGCAAAGATCACGTCCGTCCACACCGCCGGCCCCGTGAACTCCACCACGCTCGTCTCCGGTCCGCCCCGCAGCAGTCCGGCCTGCTTCATCTTGAGCGTCTCCCTCGTGATCCGCGACACAATCGACCGCAGCACCGGGTGGCCCGGCTTCGCCTGGATCGTCCACTGGCAGAACTGGATCCGCCGGCTGTACCACTGCGCCCAGTCCGGCCGGTCCGGGTCCGCCTCCACCCCGATCACCAGGCCCACCGACTCGCGCGGCACCGACTCCGGAATCCACTCCAGCGCACTGCGGATCGCGTACGTGTCAATGTCCGAGTAGATCCCGCCCCGCGCCAGCAGGATCAGGTACCGGAAGAAATCCGCCTTGAGCACCGGCAGCGGCAGCGCATCGTACGCCTCCAGAACCTCGGGGATCGACGAGTACAGCAGCCGCAGCAGCTTCACGGCCACCGCGTCCGTGATCACCTCGTGGATGAACCCCGGGTGCTGCTCCGTCCACGTCGCCTCCTGCTCGCGGAACATAAACTCCCCGCTCGCCGGCGTCCACTTCCACGTCTGCCAGATATACGCCGGGAACTTGCCGTCCACGTCGTAGGGGTATTGGTACGCCAGCTTGTCGTACAGCGACATTTTCGACAGGTCCATCTGCCGCAGCGGCTTCTGGCCGCTCTTGCTCTCCACCAGCGCCCCGCCCGCCGCTGCTGTCTGGTCTGACGAGCCCGGCCGTGCCGTGGCCATGGCCGACGGCGCAGCGTCTGTGCCCAGGCCCGCGCCACCAGCCGCCAAGTCGGCCGCCAGCGACTCGGGCAATTTGTCGGACGAATGTGTTCGGGTCGTGAAAAATATGACGGTCAGGATGATGGCCGCCGCCGCGAGGGCACGCTTGAATGTGAGCATCGTGAGCGAATGGCGGATGCGAGGATGCGAGAATGCGAGAATGCGAGAATGCCGGAAATAGGACAGATCAGACGTAGTCGAGCACCGTGGAGGTAGGCGGGTCGGCGATCAAGATAAAGAAACCGGGAATGCACGGACGACGAAACGAGTGCTGGAGGCTGTGTATGGAGAGACACACTCTGTCTGCAAGGTGGTGTCGCAGGAACGAAACGACACGCAATCGAGCTGGAGGCGAGCTGGTGTTTGGCCCTGGAACTTGGCGCTTGGCAAGGGAGCCGATAGAGGAACCGAGTGACGACCACGTCTTTTCTCCTGTCGGCGAAACAGAGCAGATAGCAGGCGAAAAGGTTCCTCTCGGGCCAATGTTGAAGATGAGACGAATGGGGTAGTGGAAGGGTCGACGACAGGGATGTCAAACGAGATTCCAGGAGGCTGCAGAACCGGGGAGACGGAGAAAAAGGAAGACCGGGGGACAACGAGACAGGAGGAAGAAGGAAGAGCAGAAAAAGAAGAGAAAAGAGGCACGTTTTTGGATTAAAAGAGTAGTGAGAACAGACGGAAAGCGGGAAACCGAGAAAACGCGAAATGAGAGCAGCAGCCAACGCGGATAAAGTGCAGGCCGATCTTAGACAGCGGTGACAGACGGCAAGTGAGACCGGAAGGAAGATGCAGAGATGCACGGCAGGTCTGGAGCCGAGAGTGTTCGCCCAGTCTTTGAATCGGCGCTGACGGGAGACAGAAGAAGGACAGATGTGAGATATTACGAGGTGGCGCTCTTAACCTTACGAGAGCTCCTTCCCTTTTTTTTTTTTTTTTGGGCTCCCTTTATTTGGCTCCCTTTAATTTTTTTCGGGGAAGCTCCATGCGGAATAGGGGAGGGACGCTAAAATTGGGTTAAATTCATCAAATCTGGTAAATTCGCAGCGATCATGCACGGGCTGTATTTAGGGAGTCTCCAAATGTTTTAGGGGCACGTTTTTGGAGGACAAGTGCGTCGGGATGGGCAGCGCACCGAGAGGCCACGCATCTGCATGCCACCAGGCCGGCGATGTAGCGGCCGGCCGATGCGGCATGCGGGTCTGGGCTGGACTGGAATGAAGGGCAGCAAAAATAAATGGCAAAACGCAAAACGCAAAACACGGCTCGGTGTCAGCGTGGGGTGGCTATGGCCGGAAGCTGGCGGTGCGGCCCACTGATATGAAACCCAGAAGCCAGATGACGACATTGGGCGATAGGCCACCTGGGAGATTGGTGTGGGCGAATGATACGAGTACGAAGACCCACATGGCCATGGACTGGTGCACTTTCCACGTGCGAATACACGACGAACGAGGAGTCGGATAGGTACGAGACGGACAAAGAAACTACAGAGACCAAAAGACAAAGACGCGGACAGGCTGACGCGGCTGAAGCGGATGCCATTATTATAACTAGCTCGTTGCGTTCTCACGATTGACGCTGATGCTCCGGTGAAGCTCAACAAAGACCAGACAAAAAGAGACAAGACAGGAAGAGAGCAAAACAAGAGCGAAAAGGGAGCAAATGCGACGTCTACACCTCGACGACGCTCACGTCCGCGCCCTTGGACTTGACCTCGGCCAGGGTGGGCACGTCGCTGTGGCGGATGCCGTCAAACAGCTCGTCAATCTCCTCGAGGGTCTTGTCCTTGGTCTCGACCCAGTAAAAGTAGACCCAGACCCAGAAGACGACGTTCCAGCTGGCGTTGACCATGTAGGTCTTCCAGCCGAGGGCGTTGAACATGTAGGGGAAGACCATGGTGACGAAGACGCCGCAGGCCTTGGAGGCCAGGGTGACGATGGCCATGGCGGTGGCGCGCATGTTGTAGTTCATAATCTCGGGCGGGTACATGCTGGTGAGGGGGGTGAGGCCAAAGGAGTAGCCGCCGAGGAAGAAGAACATGAAGGCGACGGTGGCGTAGATGCCGGAGGTGTTGCCGGAGGTGCCGTAGCCGGCGGTCATGCCGCCGAGGCCGTAGAGGAAGAGGGTGCAGGAGCCGAGCGAGCTGAGGCAGAGGAAGCGGCGGCCGAGGCGCTCGGCGAGGAGGGAGCCGAGGACGGCGAGGATGAACTGCCAGGCGGAGAGGACGAGGTTGATTTCCATCTGGGTCTTGGAGGAGGTGATGCCGGCCTGGTCGAGCATGGTGCTGTAGTAGTAGGTGATGACGTTGGAGCCGGTCAACATGGTGAGGGGGGCGATGGAGAGGCCGAGGTAGAGGCGCTTGCGGTTGGGGGCGTTGCGGATGATCTCGATGAGGCCGAATTTGCGGCCGGTGGTCTTTTCGTAGTTGAGCGTGTCGAGCACCTCGCGGTACTGGATCTGGACGGCGGGGTCGTCGATGGTGCTGCCGTTGATGCGGGCGAGCACGCTGAGGCCCTCCTCGTTGCGGTCGTGGAAGATGAGCCAGCGGGGCGACTCGGGCAAGAAGGGGAGGATGCCGAGCACGCAGATGGGGGCAAAGGCCTGGACGATGCAGGGGATGCGCCAGGCCCAGTTGGACGGGTCGAGATCCTTGGTCTGGTGTTGTTAGTGGGGGGGTTTATTTTTCTTTTTTTTTTAAAAGACAATACGTACTCCGTAGCAGACGCCGGTGGCGAGGAAGCCGCCGAGGGCCCAGCAGGTAAAGTAGAGGCCGAGGGCGAGGGAGCGGACGTGCGGGGCGACGGTCTCGGAGACGTAGGCGCTGGCGGCGGTCTGGGCGAAGCCGGTGCCGACGCCGACGATCATGCGGCCGGCGATGAACATGCCAATGTTGCGGGCGCCGCCGCTGATGCCGGCGCCGAGAATGTTAAAGAGACAGCCGACGGCGATCATCTGGAGACGGCCGCGCTTGTCGACCAGCCAGCCGGCGAGGGGGAGGATGAGGATGCCGCCGAGATAGGTGGCGGTGGAGTTGACGGCGATGGTGGCGGTGTCGAGGTTGAAGTAGTCGGTGTAGCTGGACATTTCGAGGACGGAACCCATGATGGAGCCATCATAGGCAATGGTGACGGAGTCGACGATGCAGACCGAGACCACCAGGGCGGTGGTCAGGCTCATGCGCAGACTCTGGGAGAGGGACTCCATGGTGGCGGAGAGAATGGGAAAGAGGCAGGGGCCGTCTGAGATGCGCGAGGGAAGCCGGGACGGGCAGCGCAGGTGGAAGCAACTCGGCAAAGACACGAGGCACACGAGCAGCAGAGGAAACAAGCGTGGCCAAGACGACGGATCGTCATTTACATATACTTGGCGATCGCGGTCTACAGAGTACGGCAATCGCGTGTCGGACGGTCCGTGAGGCTAGATTGCTATCTCGACCGCTGCAACTCTATCTGCCACGAGTGTGCAGACCGCGGCGGTCCGTGATAAAGGCAGAGAGGGCATGTCCGTTGCGTGCATTACGACGACGGGGCCGTTTATTGGGCCGGGCGACGCAGGGCGCCTCCACAGTGCTGCTGCCATATCGGGAGGATGGCATCGGTAGCAGATAGGAGTTTGGCGCTCGCAGGGATCCGGCAGCGCGGGTGTAGGACGTTTTTTTTTTTTACTCTTTTATTTTTTACTTTTTACAGTGGCTTTCCTGTGCTATCCATTTTGGGTGTACCTTTCGGGTGCTAGTATATCTTGGCGATCTTGGCGATCTTGGCAACAGCGCAATTTTTGGCCCCAATTTCCCTTCTCCACGACTTGGCAATCACTTGGCACATCACTTGGCACGCCATCTGGCATTCGACCTTTTTGGCGACGTGGGCGGACCATCCGGCGGGCGATCCGACAGCGCCCCAGAGGGCTAGGCGACGACGGCTACGGCGACCTTGGCATCAAAGTGGCGGGAGCTGGAGCCGACGTAGCACGTGTAGGAGCCGGGATCGAGGCGCCAAGCGCCGCCGATGCGGTGAGGATCCTGGGCGGGCGGTGCGCCGACGTCGAACCACTCGACGGCGTGGTGGTCGAGCGCGAGGGAGACGTTGCGGCGCTGGCCGGCGGGGACGAGTACCTTGACAAAGGCGGCGAGGGCGCGGGGGGCGACGTCGAGGCCGGCGGCGGCGATGGCGGGCGAGGGCGCGAGGTAGGCCTGGACGACGTGGGCGGCGTCGCAGGTGCCGAGATTGACGACGGTGGCGGAGAGCGTGGCAACCGATGCACGAGAGATGCGGCCGTCGACGGCGACGTCGACGAGGGCAAACGACGAGTAGGACAGCCCAAAGCCAAAGGGCCAGAGCGGCGCGAGGCCGCGCGCGTCAAAGTGGCGGTAGCCGACGAGCACGCCCTCGCCGTAGCAGGCGCGGTCGGTGGCGGCATCGCCGGGAAAGTAGGGCGGGTCGCCGCCGTGGGCGCCGTGGTCGGCGAGCTGGCGCGGGAACGTCACGGGGAGCCGGCCCGAGGGCGAGCAGCGGCCCAGCAGCACGTCGGCCAGGGCGTTGCCGTTCTCCTGGCCCTGGTACCAGGCCTGCAGCAGAGCAGGGGCACGGTCGGCCCAGGGCATGGCCACGGCGCAGGCCGACTGGACGACGACGGCGACGCGCGGACAAGCCTGACACACGGCCTCGACCAGCGCGTCGGTGCGCCGCGGCAGCGACAGCGACGTGCGGTCGACGCCCTCCTTTTCGGTGTCGTTGTTGTGGCCGACGACCAGCACGACGGCGTCGGCCGAGGCAGCCAAGGCCACGGCCGCCGCCAGCAGCGCGTCCTCGTCGACGCGGCGCTGCAGCCCGACGCGCAGGCCCGACACGGTGTGGAAGAGCGTGTTGTCGTGGGGCGGCAGCGGCGGCGGCACGACGACATTGTCGACGCGCAGCGTGTAGACGCGGCCGGCCTCGAGGGCGAGCGTGGCCAGCTTGTTGGCGCTGCCGCAGTTCATGAAAGACCCGCCCGGCTCGGTCCAGCCGGTGTTGTCGACGACCAGTTTCCCATCCCAGAACAACTTGGCCTGTCCCGTCTGCGCCAGGCTCACGTCGTAGACGCCCGTCGTGTCGACGGTGACGCGGCCGTGCAGCCGGTAGCCGTGCGGGCGGCCGCGCAGGGCCGCCGGCGTGTCGCCGTCGCTCATGAAGAACAGGGCCGCGCTCGGCCAGTGCGACGACGCCACCACGGCGCCGGCAAAGTCGTGGCCCGCGTAAAAGTCCACCTGCACGCCGCCGGCGCTGTCGTCGGGCCGGCGCACGCGGTCGCCGCCCAGGACGGCCGGCTGGGTCTGGGTCAGCACGCCGACGGCATGGACCACGTCGACACCTGATTCATCACAGGCCGCTTGCAGCGCCCCCAGCGGCGTCGTAATGTAGTAGGGGTTGACCGACGCGCTGCCGCTGCCGCCCGTCGTCGGCGTGGCCGCGTTGGGCCCAATCACGGCCAGCCGCCGGATCCGGTCGCCGTCCAGCGCCAGCGGCAGCACGTCGTCGCGGTTCTGCAGCAGCACGATGCCGCCGGCCGCGGCCTCGCGAGCCGTCTGTCGGAACGCCGGCCGGTTGGCGTCTTTTTCGTCTTTTTCGTCGTCCTTGGCCTTGTCCTTTTGGCTGTCCTTTTGGCTGTCACCATTTTCATCCCCTCCCACTCCACCCTCTCCACCCTCTCCCTCTCCCTCTCCCTCCAACGCTCCCCCGTCCTCTCCCTCCAACCCCCCCCCCCTCTCCAACAGACACAACACCCGCCGCACACAGCGGTCCAGCGCCGCCTCCGACACCTCCCCCCCCGCAATCGCCGCCACCAGCGCCCCCCCGTACCGCACCGGCGGCCCCGGCATCTCCAGGTCCGTCCCCGCCACCAGGCTCTGCACCGTGTCGTTGGTGCCGCCCCAGTCGCTCAGCACCGCCCCCTCAAAGCCCCACGCCCGCCGCAGCACCCGCTCCAGCAGCGGCTCGCTGCAGTCCGCGTGCGCCCCGTTGATCTTGGGGTACGCCGCCATGGCCGTCCACGGCGTCGTGTCCGCCCGCCGCAGCACGTGGCCAAACGGCCGCAGGTAGACTTCCTGGAGGGTCCGCGTGTCAATCGTCTCGTCCATGTTGAACCGCCGCGTCTCCATGTCGTTGGCCACGTAGTGCTTCATGCACGCCCCCACGTCGCCGCCCGCCTGCACCCCCCGGATGTAGTGCGCCGCCATCTCGCCCGTCAGCCGCGCATCCTCGCCAAAGTTCTCAAAGTTGCGTCCTCCCAGCGGCGACCGGCTCATGTTCATCGTCGGCGCCAGCAGCACCTGCGCCCCCTTGCTGCGCGCCTCCGCCCCCAGCACCCGGCCCACCCGCTCCACCAGCGGCGCGTCAAACGTCGCCGCCAGCGCCATCCCGCACGGCATGTACGTCGTCGGCGTCCCGTCCGTCCACGTCGCTCCGCGCACGCCCGCCGGCCCGTCCGTCGTCTTGATGCTGCCGATCCCCAGCCGCCGCACCTCGTACGTCTCCCACATGTTCCGCCCCGCCACCAGATAGCACTTCTCCTCCACCGTCAGCGCCCGCAGCAGCCCCTCGACCCGGTCCGATGCTGCCATGTCGCAAACGAGTCTCCCGTAATCACGTGATGCAAATGGCCCTCGATGGCCGTCGCGCAACTCTCGCGTACTTTCTCAATCAGGTTCGATTGCTTAACATGGAAGGAACAACCCCCCGCCCTTGCTTTATCTCCCCTCGTCCGGTCACTCGGCTTTTTCCCTGCTTTCTCCCTTGCTTTTTTCGACGCCTCATTTTTTTTTCATTCTTTTTCCGCCGCCCACGCCGCGTACTCCCCTCCACCACCGGCCATGTCCGTCTCGGCTGTCTGCGATCCTCCCGCCGCGGACAAGTCCGCTCGCGCCGTCACCCACGCCCAAGTCCGGCCTGCCCCAACCCTGTCTTAGCTATTCGCACGTGCTGATTGGCTTTTTCCTCGTCCGCTCCGTCTTGCACTACGCCCATGCCTCCCGCTATCGTCTACATTATGGAGGCATCCGAGCAAACGTGAGCTGCTCCGTCCACGTCCCGTCCATTCGTCCCGTTCATTTGTTGTGTTCACTTGTCCTGTTCACTTGTCCTGTCCACTTGATCGTCCTCCTCGTCCGTCTTTCCCCTCCCTCTCAGAACCACCTCCACCACCTCCACCACCACCACCACCACACCCATGGGCTTCCAGGACAAACGCATTGCCGTCATCGGCGGCGGCCTCGGCGGCATGGCCTTTGCCAACGCCGCCCGCTACGCACAGCTCGGCAACGTCCACCTGTACGAGGCCGCCTCGCAGCTGACCGAGGTCGGCGCCGGCGTCAACATCACACGCAATGCCAACCGCATTCTCGATGCCATGGGCGTCGGCCCGGACATGCTGTGGAAGTCCTCGCACGACCCGCCCTGCTACATGGAGTACCGCCACTACCGCACGGGCGCCTTCCTCGGCCAGATTGACGAGTTCGACGCCCCACGCTCGCGCCAGATCCACCGTGCCCACCTGCTCGAGGCTCTGCGGAAAGGCGTGTCCGACGCCCAGGTCTCGCTCGGCAAGCGCCTCACCTCCGTCGACTGGGCCCCCGAGGCCCACGCCTACCGCCTCACCTTCGCCGACGGCACCACCGCCGAGGCCGACATTGTCATCGGCTGCGACGGCATCAAGAGCGTCGTCCGCCGCCAGCACCTCGGCCTCAGCGACAACCCCATCTACTCGGGCCAGATGGTCTACCGCGGCTACGTCGCCTACGACCACCTCACCCCCGAGACCGCCGCCCTGCTGCGCAAGACGGTCAACTTCCGCGGCCCCCAGCGCCACATCCTGACCCTGCCCATCGGCAACGACGACTCCAACACCGCCCGCGTCGGCATCATTGGCTTCATGTCCGAGCCGCTCGAGAACTGGACCTCGGAGAGCTGGCTCGACACCGCCCCCGTCGACGACCTGCACGAACAGGTCAGCGACTGGACCGGCGCCGTCCAGGAGATCATTGACGGTCTCCGCCGCGGCAGCCCCGATGGCCGCATCCTCAAGCAGGCCCTCTACGTCCGCGAGCCCACCGCCAAGTGGTTCGACGTCCGGCCCGACTCCCCCGGCTCGGGTGTCATTCTCATTGGCGACGCCGTCCACTCGACGCTGCCGCACCAGGGTAGGTGCCTCTTTTTTTCTGTATTTCTCTTCTCTTGCTAATAACCCCAGGCCAGGGCGCCTGCCAGGCCATCGAGTCTGGCTTCGCACTCGCCCAGGTCCTCAAGAGCTGGCCCGATGCCGACCTTGGCGCCGCGCTCCAGTACCTGCAGGACCTGCGCAAGCCGCGCACAGACCGCATCACCCAGTCCAGCTACGAGACCGGCAAGATGGCCAGCGCCGACATCCCAGAGGACCAGTGGGCCGCCGCCTTCAACCCGGCCGTCGTGCGCGAGCGCATGCGCTGGGTCATGGAGTACGACCTGCTGGGCGAGCTGGCCAAGACGCTGCCGGTGGGCGAGACTGCCGCAGCCGACCCGAGCGACGAGACGGCCGCCACGTCGGTCAAAGTGTGCTGAGTAACGAGTGTGTAAAATTGAACGATTGTGTATATTTGTGTGTGTGTGTGTGAGTGTGAGTGTGTGTGTGTGTGAGAGAGAGTGTATCTGTGTGTGTCTACGCGCCTATATCCGTGCATCCGCATCTGCGTATCTGCGTATCTGTCTTGTGTCTGCATTGTGCATGTCTGTGCGTTTGTGTGTCTGTCGGTGTGCGGCTGTGTATCTGTGTGTATCTGTCTGGTCTGATTGTGCACGACCCGCGAATCGGCACGGAAACAATAGGCTCGCTCAGCCCTGCATTTCCGGCGACGCCCATCTCCGTTTGCAACACGGCTGTTATCTATCGTGTGCCAATATTGTCTTGTCCATGGGACGAGCCAGCATATCGGCTTCCATTGGACGGCCTGAGCGTGCCATGGCCCATTAATACCCTGGCCGCCTTTGTGTAAGTTGGGTGTGTCTGGACCGCTGTCGTTGGCAGAGCCTCTTTGCTTGTTTTTTTCTCCCGTATCCTCCTTTTTCCTGTCCTGCTTCGCGCCGTCCTCCCCCCACCCCCATCATGCAAGCTGACCCCGAAAAGGCGCGCGAGTCTTCGGACGGGGCGCCGTCCGTCCAGGCCGCCGAGCCCGTGGCCGAGCCGCACAGCCGCCTGCAGCGGT
Source organism: Leptographium radiaticola (assembly GCA_019925535.1). NCBI lineage: Eukaryota > Fungi > Ascomycota > Sordariomycetes > Ophiostomatales > Ophiostomataceae > Leptographium > Leptographium radiaticola. The sequence continues at coordinate 336,279 of JADHKK010000016.1, read as the reverse complement.
GGATGCACAAGCTCGACGGCCTCTCGGGCATGGAGGTGCGCGGCATCGAGCGCGTCGGCGAGGAGCACCGCCACCCCCAGGTCACGTCCGGCTCGTACGTGCAAATGTTTGTCATTTGGTTCGCCATCAACTGCACCGCCAACAACATGACCCTGGGCATCCTGGGGCCCGTGGCCTATGGCCTGGGCTTTCACGACGCCATCATGTAAGTGGTGTTTGTGTTTTTGTTTTTGCGTTTCTAGTTTCTGCATTTCTAGTTCTGGTGTTTCTAGTCTGCTGCCTCTAGTCTGCTGTTCCATCTCTAACACCCCCCCAGCTGCTGTCTCTTTGGCACCCTCTTTGGCTCCGCCTGCACCGGCTACATTGCCAGCTTCGGCCCCCTGTCCGGCCTGCGCACCCTCGTGCTGGCCCGCTACACCATGGGCTACTGGCCGTCCAAGCTGTGCGTCGTGCTCAACATTGTCATTGAGGTCGGCTACGGCCTCGTCGACTGCCTCGTCGCCGGCCTCATCCTCTCGGCCGTCAACGGCCACGGCATGAGCGTCATTGTCGGCATCGTCATCTCCGCCCTCATCGCCTGGGTCGTCGCCACCTTTGGCATCACCTGGTTCCACACCTTTGAGCGCTACATCTGGATTCCCACCGTCGTCATGCTCTTCATCCTCATCGGCTCCGCCGGCCCCAACTTTAACGCCCTCTCCGCCTCGTCCGGCACCGGCGCCACCCTCGCCGGCAACCGCCTCTCGTACTTTTTCCTCGCCGCCTCCGGCCCGCTCGGCTGGGCGCCCGCCGCCGCCGACTTTTACGTCTACTACCCGCCCAACATGTCCCGCTGGGCCGTGGCCGGCCTCACCGGTGGCGGCATCGCCACGGGCAAGCTGCTCATTGAGTTCCTCGGCATCGGCCTCGCCTCCGGCGTCGCCACCATGCCCTCCTGGTCCGCCGCCCTCGACCACTCCACCGGCGCCCTCATCGCCGAGGCCTTTGCCCCCCTCAAGGGCTTTGGCAAGTTCTGTGCCGTCATCCTCGCCCTCTGCGTCTCCGCCAACAACATTCCCGGCACCTACGCCGCCGCCCTCAACGCCCAGATGCTCGGCCGCTGGTTCCGCTACGTCCCGCGGCCCGTCTGGTCCACCGTTGTCGTCATTGGCTACACCGCCGCCGCCATCGGTGGTCGCACCCGCCTCCTCAGCATCTTTCTCAACTTCCTCTCCCTCATCGGCTACTGGGTCATCATCTGGGTCGCCATCACTCTCGAGGAGGAGGTCATCTTCCGTGGCTGGCGCCGTCGCCGCAATCCGGAGACCCGTGGCGAGCGTGCCTACGACTGGGACCGCTGGAACGACCGCAGCTATCTCCCCCTCGGCTACGCTGCCCTCCTCAGTTTCCTTGTCGGCTGGGCCGGCGCCATTGTGTGCATGTACGAGACCTACTACACCGGTCCCATTGCAAAGATGGTCGGCGCAGGAGCAGATGTACGTCGTCTCCGTTCTATATGTGTGTATATGTGCTGACTCATCAGATGGGCCTGCCCGTGGCCATGAGCTGGACCGCCATTGTCTATCCGCCGCTGCGGCTGCTGGAGCTCAAGATTGTTGGTCGCTAAGCGACGGTGGGAACGTAGGTATACTTATGTAAGAAGAGGTAGTAATTCAATCTGTTGTAAGAGCTGGGCCGTGGCATGACTAGAAAGCACAGTGCTAGCTTATCCATCCCCAACGGTAACAGGAAACAAAAAGATGGAAGAGAAGAAAAGGTCATCTTCCTTCTTATCCATGCCTCGGTTTATTTCCTAGGGCAAGGGCCCTTAGCTTCCTTAGGTGCGTGGGTTCCGTGGGCTAGAACAGCTGCCTGTGGTGGGCGGAGGCGTCCGTGGCGTCTCATCAACATGGCCCAAAGCTGGTTCAGGAAGCGGCATGAAACTGATGGCATAGGCTGCGTCCTGTGTCTTCCACCCAGTCCATCCCGGCTGATGATCTGGCGAAAACGAGAATTCTGGGGGAGTATCGTGCAGGAATAACGGGCGCTCTTGCGGAGGAGGCCCCCGTGGCTGTTTCTGATCGCGATATGGCTTGCGTGCCTCTATGGCAGATTCCGACACGGTCTCTTCCGGGGACTTCTTGGGCGCTGGTGTGGTCTCCTTGGCTGGTGCCTTGCCGCCGTTTTCGGATTCCGCCAGCCACTCTTTGCCTTTGCCGTTGGTAGTCTGATCCATGAGGGCGTTTGCTAGGAGGTTGGTGATTGAAAGAAACAAGCTGCGTGCCGCTTTAAATAGAAAATCAAGGTGATGACTAAGTATTAGAGAAGTGCTCGATTGTGTAGCCAGTCTATCGGTGAGTCCAGGGTTGGCAGGGTCTTGTGTGGAACGTACCTTCCGTCTAGGTTATTTAGACCAAAGCAAATGCCTTCGATCTGGTACAAACGCGGACCAAAGCAGTACTCTTCGGTCTAGTGTCTCATTCAATTTGATTACTACTCCCTTCGACCTCAACACACGCCTTTGCAACAATTCCTCCAAGCTTTCACGCGCTCGATCTCAGCGCGTTTCTCGGCCGTGCAGTTGATAATTCAAGAGGAGAAACGCCAGCAAACAGTTGGCCACCCACGCAGGAGCAGCTGGAGGAGTTGATCGACGACATCCGAAGGCTGTTTCGTTGGGAAATGGAACCATGGTCGACTACCACCAGCTGAGACGATACGCGCAGGCCCGGCCTGAGTCCGCACCCACGGTACGCGCGCTGCCAGGAGACGAGATGGAGGCACGGCTGCCGTTTACCGACCGCGTTCTGGTGGCTTTGCGTAACAAGACAGACTTGGAGCTGAGCCTGTCCGCCATGGAGCTCGCTATTATTGCCGCCCTGCCTATGCACCAATTGCGAATGTTGGATCAGACGCTCTTCGCTGAAGGCGGCCTGCAAGACTAATATATAAAAACATAACCACACAAGCGGTGCGGATATGTGAGTTGGCATTGTATTATTACTTGCGTCCACAAGCAGTCAACGACATCACAGCTAACGCAAACCCAAATCAAACAGTTCTTCAGCAACGGGACCGCCGACGGCAGGCCGCGCCGCCTTTCCCGCTGTATATATTTAGCTGTTCCGAATTATTCAGTCTTTCTGCAAAGGACCTTGCACGAATCGAACTTGTGTCCGGCTGGCAGAACCGCTCCCCCGCCGTATATATTTAGCTCAGACTCGCTGGCTTTCTGACTCTTTCTAAATCATTACTCACGGTCGAGGAACGCGCTGATATTGAGCGCACGAAAGCCCAGAAGGCGGAGAGACTGCCCCATGACCCTCCAGCAGATGAGGGGCATATGTCCTCCTTTTACACGATAGGAAGAAAGATCTCCGGACAGATTACACATCAACTTTCCGTCAAGTGCCTTGCCTATCACAGAAACTGGCGCGATTCGCGGTCCAAGGTGATCTGATTATTGCGCTGGCAAATGTCGATTATTCTCTTCTGACTGTTTGGTGTGTCGTATCTTGCTTTTCTACGAAGAAATCTGCCCACGGAACCAGAAGTAGGCTCGACGGCGTTACCATTATGCTGGATGTGCGTGTGAATCATCTTTGCTGCAAGACTTGGGGATGAGTCGGAGCCCCTACTGTAATCCGGAGGTGCAACGGCCAGTGAAATTTGGATGTTGTAACAGACTTGAAGGGGGGGTAGCTTAAGTAATGACTTGAGAGAGAACCTCGTGACGATGGTCTTGGAGTATATATTAACGGCGTGTATTGTGGCAGAGCCCCCATCCTTACACTTTCCATCAAAACAACACATACATTCGGATTGACCGTGACAGCAACTCTCAGTACATCACTTACGCAGGTAACAAGACAACCCTATTATTCTCTCTGATAAAGCCCCCAAGACCTACACAAACGCAGCATCTCAGACGCTTATACATCGACAATGAACGTGCTACGGCGAGATGCGGATATTATTGCGTTTGACAGGGACTATGTGGTCTGTCCGAATGGAGAAAGAGGCAAAGCCGCTGCCGTTGACATCGACCAGGGTGTCCTCGCAATGATGAGAAGGGGGGGAAAGCTACCAAGAGGCATTTCCATGTACCTCTCATGCTTTGTCTTTCTGGGCTGTACGCGCATGTCGTTGACGTGGAAAGTTTTGGTTGTTCAGTTCCCCGAGACGGATATTGTGAGTTTCGAGAGGCATCTTCAACTTCTTCCGCGTGGCATCCGAGGTGCCTGGTTCACCGTCAAGTATCTCAACGGCCCGTTTATAAAAAAACGCCCCAAGACAGATTTCGATATTTTTACCGGCCTTGGCGGACTACCCCCGATCGGTTAAACCAGGAAAGCACAACAACCGGAGATCTCTCTCCAAAGCAGGGAGAACTTGAGAGTCTAGCATGCGATCTTGTCTAGAGATGGCGTTTTTTTTGTTCATTCATTTTCTTTCTTTTCTCCCTCTTCCATAGCTCATAGAATGCAAGGCCCTACATCAGAATACAACACCATACGTAACAAGCAAAGATGGACCCAAGTGAATGCTGTAGTGCTGTCTATATGCTGTCTCATGCGGTGATCATTCGGTCTTGGTCTCGTGCGTCCGCTCGAGATAGTCGTCGTAGCGAAGGTAGGCGCCGAGCAGGACTTCTGCGGCGGCGGCACAGCTAGGGGGGTTAGTATGGAAGGAGCAGACAGGAAACCAAGAAAGGACAAGACTCACTCTTCCGGCCGGGTGTACTCGGCGGGATTGTGGCTGACGCCGTCGCGGCAGCGGGCAAAGAGCATGGCGGTGGGACATTGGCGGCTGGTGTAGCAGCTGTCGTGGCCGGCGCCGCTGACGAGCTCCATGTTGCAGCCGGCGGCGTTGGCGGAGGCGCGGACGCACTGGACGAGGACGGGGTCGAAGTGGAGGGCGGGCGAGGACCAGAAGTGGTCAATGGCCAGGGTGAGGCCGTGCTGGGCGGCGATGGCGTCGAAGCGGGCGCGGCAGAGGGCCTCGACGGCCTCGACGTCGGCGTCGGCGGGGGCGCGGATGTCGAGCGAGAGGCGGACGCGGCCGGCGATGGTGTTGATGCTCTGGGGGAGGGAGTTGATGACGGCGACGGTGGCGCGGGCCTGGCGCTGGGCGAGCTCGCCGGTGGTGACAAACTCGTTGACGGCGACGATCATGAGGGCGGCGCCGAGCAGGGCGTCGCTGCGGCGGTCCATGGGGGTGGTGCCGGTGTGGGCGTCGCGGCCGGTGACGTCAATGTGGTACCAGCGGATGGACTGGACGCCGCGCACGACGGCGACGGCCTGCTGGGCCTCGTCGAGGACGGGGCCCTGCTCAATGTGCAGCTCAAAGTGGGCGGTCAGCGGGTTGGTGGCGGCGTTGCAGGGGGCGTCGCCCTTGAAGCCGATGCGCTCGAGCTCGCCGCCGAGCGTGGTGGCGGCGTTGGCCATGTCGGGCCGGCTGTGGCCGTACTCGGTGGTGAAGGCGCCGGCCCAGACGCCCGAGGCGAGCATGGCGGGCGGGAAGCGCGCGCCCTCCTCGTTGGTCCAGTTGACGACGGCCAGCGGCGCGTACGTGGTGACGCCGGCCGAGTGCAGCGTCTGCAGGACCTCCATGCCGGCGGTGACGCCCAGGATGCCGTCGTACTTGCCGCCGGTCGGCTGGGTGTCGAGGTGGGAGCCGATGCCGACGGGCGCCAGCGTGTTGTTGCGGCCCGGCCGCACGGCAAAGATGTTGCCCATGGCGTCGACCGTCACGGTGCAGCCGCACCGCTTCGTCTCCTCGACGAACCACTGGCGCACCTTGCGGTCGTCGTCGTTGCCGGTCAGGCGGTCTGCTCAGGTCAGCCGGACAGTGCATGTGAGAGGGGGGGAGGACCGTGGGAAGGCTGTCCGCCCCGTACTCATGCCGCCATCGGGTGTGTTGCCCCACTGGCACGATGTTTGTAGGCGCTCATTCATGCGCACGCCGTCGGTCTGGAGGCTGGCATACTGTTTGGGGAGGCCGGCCGAGAGGACGACGTCGAGGGGAAGGGAGCCCATGGCGGGGTGGTAGAGACGGTAGATGGGAACAGAGGCGTTAGACAGGAAAAGAGACGGACTGTGGAAGAGGGTTGGGGAAGAGAGGATGAGAATGGCCAGCAAACAGAGAATCAGACACAGACACAGACAGCCAGAAACACACTCTCAATCGGCTCTAGATGCTAAACCGAGATTGCTTCGAAACCGAAAGCCGTCCGACAGCCGATAAGCGGACGGACAAGGGCTGGGTGCCATGCAACGCGGTATAAGATAGCCACGGCGTGTTCGCCACCTCTGCGCCAAAGTCCGCCGCGCCGCGAAGCCGCTTATCAGCGCTGGCGCGCAAGTCCGCCGCGAGTCGACCCACTCTCTGCAACGATGGACATGTCCACGCGAGCCGTCTGCGACGCCCGGGAAAAAAGGAAATAAGCAAATAAAAAAAAAATAAGCAAAGCAGCAGGAAGGGCAATGGCAGAGCACTGTCAGCGGAGCATTCTGTCGTGCGCCCGGTGCCGGCGGCGCAAGATCAAGGTGGGTCAGCAGGGGTGGGAGTTTTGTGAGGGAGAAGAATGGAGACGGTGAGGGACGGAAAAGGGAAAAGGGACAAGCAGAAAACGGTCGAGAACGAGACGCGACGCGTCTGTGCCCAAGACAGGAACAGGATGGCACCTTCCCGACGGACAAGCGCTGACTAAGCAGTGTGACCGGCAGCTGCCGTCGTGTTCGCAATGTGTGGCGGCGAGGAGCGAATGCACGGGCACGTCGGCGCGGGGCCGGACGGCGGCGGGGACGGGGGGGGCGACGCGCGGGGGCGGCGCGGGGGCGGTGGAGGTGCCGCGCAGCATAGTGCAGCACCTGGAGTCGGAGATTGCGCGGCTGGAGACGGAGCTGCTGCAGGACGGCCAGCTGGAGGTGGTGCAGGCGTCGGATATTTTGCTGGAGATGGAGGGCGTGGGGGCGAGTGAAGGGTCCGGGGAGTCTGGGGACAGGGAGACCAGGGAGACCCGGGAGACCAGGGGCGGGGGCGACGTGGTGGCCGAGGTGGTGGCGCGACGGCCGTCGGCGCTGCGGACGTCGATTCTGGGGAGTGCGAGTCTGCAGGCGGTGATCTCGGCGACGTTGCCGTACGGCTCGGGGGCGGCCGACCTGCTGAGCAAGGTGCGGATGGGGCTGACGCCGTCGTCGGCCAAGGTGCGGGAGCGACGGGGGGCGGGGGGAGGAGGACCGGGAGGAGGAGGACCGGGAGGGGGAGGACCGGGAGGAGGAGGACCAGGCGGCACCGTCTCGACGTCGGCCAAGGGCCGGGCCACGACGACGCACTGGCTGCCGGCGCCGATCCTGCGCAGCATGCCGTGGGACATTGTGCAGCGGCTGCTGCGCAAGTACCTCAACACGATCCAGCCGGACAGCCCGTTCCTGGTGGCGGCGACGGTGGTGCAGCAGTTTGACGCCGTGGGCGCGGCCCTGCAGACGCTGGCCGGCCACGACGGTGCCGGCGGCGTGGCGCCCTCGCACGACTTTCTCGTGGCCTACCTCGTGCTGGCCGTGTCGGTGACGCTGGGCACGGCCAACGACGGCCACGAGGCGCGCTGCGTGGCGCTGTCGGCGGCGCTCTTTGACGAGGGCATCCAGCACTTGTACGGGCTGGCCGCCTTCCCCTCGGACCTGGCCTGGCTGCAGACGATCCTGCTGGTGCTGCTGTACGCGACCGTGTTCCCGCGCGCCGCCAACGTGTGGGTGCTCTCGGGCGTGGCCATGCGGTCGTGTCTCGAGCTGGGGCTGCACCGGGGGGGGGAGGAAGAGGAGGAGGAAGAGAACCAGTCCGAAAAAAACGACGCCGACCTCCCCCGCCGCGTCTTTTGGGCCGCCTACTGCATGGACCGCTCCATCTGCGCCGTGCTGCAGCGGCCGCTGTCGACGCCCGACGCCGCCATCAACGCCCGCCTGCCCGCGCCCCGGCCCGACCACCACCCCTTTCTCGGCGCCGTCGCCTACCACCGCCTGCTGTCCGAGATCCTGCACGTCCACTTCCACCGCGAGCCCGTGCCCGACGTCTCGTGGGACGCCTGGCTGGCCAGCATGGAGCGCCGCCTGCAGGCCTGGTACGACGCCCAGGGGGACGACGGGCCGGCCAAGGACATGCACCACTCTCAAAATCAGACTCAAAATCAAAACCAAGTCCACCAGCACCCCCCCTCCCCCTCCCCCCCCCATCCCCTCCCCCCCTCCCTCATGCTCGCCCGCGGCCTCATGGTCCTGCACCGCCCCTCCCCCCGCGTCCCCCAGCCGCCCCCCTCGTCGCTCCTCCGCGCCTTTGAGGCCGCCACCGCCGCCGAACGCATCCACCGCGACCACCTCTTGCGCGGCGTCTTCCGCCGCCCCTGGCTCTCCGCCCACTACTCGCTCGAGGCCGCCACCGTCGTCCTCTTCTGCCTCCGCCACGGCTACGCCGCCATCGCCGCCCGCTTCTCCCCCGCCCACATCTTTGACATGGCCAAGCGCCTGACCAGCAACCTGCTGGCCATTGCCTCCCACGGCTGGCCCGAGGTCGCCGTCTACGCCGGCGCCTACGAGCGGCTCCTCGGCCCCCTGCTCGAGCGCGTCTTTGGCGGCGCCGCCTCCGCCACCTCCTCCCTCTCCCCGACCTCTCCCACCACCACCGCCGAACTCGATCCCGCCCGCTTCGGCCCCGCCCAGGACGCCGAGCTCGCCCGTCTCCTCTACCCCGGCCCCGCCCACCTCGAGAACCTCCGCTTCGGCCTGCGCCAGCCCCAGCAGGAACTCAGCCCCTTTGACTTTAACCTCTTCATGATCGACGACGACCTCTGGGACCCCGGCCTGCTCGACGGCAGCCTCGACGGCCTCGACGGCGGCCTCCCCGCCGACCTGCACGGCCTCGCCCCCTGGGACATGCCCGACATGGCCCTGCAGATGTGACAGTGTTGGAATAGACGTGCTTTGTACATGAGATACCCGCTACCGCTTAGAGCGCTTTAGCACAAACATACGCTATAGCACCAACTACAGCGCTATAGCACCAACGGCGCTATAGCACCAACGGCGCTATAACTACTGCTACAGCGCTGTAACGTGGCCTACACCTACACCCCTACACCTTCCGCAGGCCCCGCCCCAGATACGTCTGCTCGCCAAACTCCCGCTCCGCCACCTGGAACAGCGGCAGCCCCATAAAGTAGCCCCCGTCGCTGTGCCCAATCGCCGCGTGCGTGCTGATGCACTCGGCCTCGCCAATCGTCACCAGCGGCTTCCCCGTCCCCGCCGACGACGCATCCGCCGCCAGCTGCACCCGGCACAGCTTCTCCAGCAGCACAAACCACGCAATCGTCGCCTCGATCGTTGCCCCCGCCGTCAGCAGCCCGTGGTTGCCCAGCAGCGCCGCCTTGCGATGGCCGAGACACCGGGCAATGTCCTTGCCCTCGTCCGTCGCCAGCACCAGTCCCGCAAAGTTCCTGCATCTCTGTCAGCTCGCAAATTCAACGCTTGGCCGCCGTCGGCCCACCGCACACTTACGGGTAGTACACGTGGTCCTCGTAGAACACGCAAAAGTCCTGCGTCAACATGTCCAGCGTCCGGCCCGTCGCGCACATCGCCCGGCCGTAGATGCTGTGGCAGTGCGCCGCGCACAACACGTCCGGCCGCGCCCTGTGAATCTCTGCGTGGATTGCATACGCCGCTGTCTGGTCAGCTTGCCTCTCCCTCTTTGCGCTCTCACTCTCGCGCTCTCTCACACCCAGTCCCTTCTCATACGCACCGTAATTGAGCCGCAGGTTGTTGCCGCCTTCCACCACCTGGCCGTCGTGGTTGACACGGATCAGGTCTTCATCCTTGATCAACGAAAAGTGGAGGCCTGGCTGTTAGTGTTGACTCTTACTCTCCTTTTCCCTTTTTCCTCCCATTCTTCATTTCTCTTCCTTTCCCCTTCTCTCTCCCACCTCCCTCCCTTCCCCCACTTACCAAACGGATTCACCCAGAAACTTGTCGGGTCCACCGGATCGCGCATCGTAATATGCCCCGCCACGCCGTCCGAAAACCCGTTGGCCGCAAAGATGCGGTACGCCAACGCCAGCCGGTGCTTCAAAAATTTCTGCTCCTCATACTTGTCTGTAAACACCGGCGGCAGCGACTCCTCGTCCCGCACAAACGCAAGCGACGGGTCGCCCGACCGGTGCTCCTCGCCCGCCTGCGCCTTGGCGGCCGGCACGCTCGTCTCTGTCGCGGAGGGAGCCATTGTGACGATGGGACAGAAGGATGACGGGCAATAGGGTGGAACCAAGGGCTGGCTGCAAGAAGATGATAAAGAGACACAGTCCCCGAAATCCCGTCGCCTTCGCGCGCCCCCCGATGTTGCCGACTGATAACGCCACAAGCCGCCTCCTCCGAATCCACTCTTGCCGCCCCTCCGTCCGACAGCTAGCGTGGGCAACACATGTGGCCCCTCCGCCGCCTGGCGCGCGGATTTGTCCGCTCGACTATACGGCCTGTCCGCCAGCCGGCTGTCAGCATCCATGCGTTGCTGTACACGAGCGCCTGGCGAGTTCGACGGGACGCGTCCTGCATCCGCCACCCGCCCACCATGACCACAGTCGACTCGACAGCCGGCTCGGCCGTCGTCCCTCGCCACTTCCACATTGTCGCCCTCGAGACCATCTTCTCCGGGCCGGTTCACGTTTCCGTGCCGGCACCGCACACCTGCACCGTCGTGCAGTATGTGCGCACCGACCGCACCCCCGGCAGCCCCGAGCTGGCCGAACGCCTGCGCGATGCCGACATCGCCATTACCACCACCATCCCAATGCGTGCCGACGTCTTAGCAGCTGCCGTGACCCCGCGTCTCGGCCTGATTTCCGCCATGGCCTCAGGCACCGACACGGTCGACCTGGCCGCCTGTGCCGCGCGCGGCATCCGCGTGCTGAACAGCCCCGGCTGCAACGTCGATGCCGTTGCCGAGCACGCCGTCGCCCTGTACTTTGCCGTCCGCCGCCGCCTGCTCCCGTCCATGCGGCCTCTGCTTAGCGGTCGCTGGCCGGCTTCCGGTACCTTGATGCACACGGCCATGCAGGGCCCTGGCGAACCTGCCGGTACGCCCGACCGCTGGCCACGCAGCTGCCGCCAGGAAATCGCCGTCATTGTTGGCCATGGCGGTGTCGGCCGCATCGCTGCTGCAACGCTGCGTGCCCTCGGAATGGACGTTCGCGTGGCCGCTCGCAAGGGCGATGAAGCGCCGCCACCAGGTCGTATCGCCTTTGCCGAAGCTCTGCGCATCGCCTCCGTGGTCGTCCTGTGCTGTCCGCGCACCCCTGACACGGTGAACCTGCTCTCGACCGCGGAGTTCGCCGCCATGAAAAACGACGCCGTCCTCATCAACGTCTCTCGCGGCGGTGTCGTCGACGAGGACGCCCTGCTGACCGCACTGCGTGACGGCCAGATCGGCGGCGCCGGCGTCGACGTGTTTTCCACCGAGCCCGCCAGTCCGGAGAACAACCCCCTCGTCCGTGCCGCTGTCGAGGAAATGGACCAGGACGATGCCAGCCGAAGTCGTCGGTCCCTTAATCTCGTTGTCACGCCACACACAGCCTGGATCGCCGCCGCCACTGCTGAAAACAACCACCGCGTGCTGCAGGAGAACATTGATGGCTACGTCACCGGAAACCTGGTTGCGGAGCGGATAAAGGCCTGAGAGGTAGAAATAATGGACGGAAAATAGACATAAGGTGTTTACCAGGTAGAAAAAGCAGAAAATCGACGTCCCGACCTGGCAAGGGTGACTGTGACCGTGACCGCATCAGGAAGGCGCGATGGGCTCACAAAGAAAAATGGACAGATTTTATGCATCTATTCTAGAACAACTTTTACGTCTCATCTATATACACTATGAATACCGCATGAGCACAGCACAAGTCTATCAACCCTACAGCTCCCCGCTCTGAAACGCGGCAATAGGGACATCCACGGCGGCGCGCACGACGTTTGCGAGCGTGTCGGTGGTGTGCAGGCCAATGGCCTCATTGTCCATTTTCTCATACAGCGTGCCGCCCTCGGCCCAGATGCGACGCAGGGTGAAGAGATCGGCAAGAGGGGCGCCGCTGGCACGGGCGTCGCTTTCCAGGGCGAGGAGTTCGGGAAGGGTGGTGTGTTGAACGGTCCAGGCGGTGGCGCCGGTCTGGCGTTCAAACTCGGCGAGTATTTCGGCGGGCGTGGCGACAAAGGAGTGGATGCGGACGGCGCGGCCATCGCAGACATCAGGATGGCGCAGCACGCCGACGAGGGCCCGGCCGACGTCGGCCATGGTGGTCAGACCGACGGGGCCATCGGGCACGGCCAGACAGGCGGTGCGGCCAACGGGGTCGAAGCTGCCAACACGCGGTTCGGCCGGCAGGTTTCCGATAAACAGGTCCGCAAACGGACCGGTGACGAGAAAGGAGTAGGTGATATCGTGCTGGGAAGTCAGGCAGGCGCGCACGCGGAGCTTCTTTTGGTGTGGGATTTCGGTGGCCGAGGCGGCGCAGTAGGCAATGTCGGTGCCAAACTCGGAGGGCAAGAAGCGGACAATGGAGGGTGCGCGGCGAGCGAGGTCGATCAGGTGGGCCTGCTTCTCAATGGCGTTGCGGCCGACGGCGGACACGACGGTGTCAAAGCCTGGAGGTTGGTGAGAAAAGACACACAACACCACGCAACCAACGCAATGCAACACAATGCAAAACAAGATACACACCTTGGTACGCGGCCAGCACATCCTCGTCGCTGTCAATGCTGCCGACCTTTACAACCACGCCCTGGTCCGCCAGCGACTGCACAAGGTCCTTCTTGCGAGTGACGGTGTCGGGCGACGTGAAGATGCCAATGGTCTCAAAGACATCACCAGCACGCACCAATGCGCCCACCAGGGCCTTGCCAATCACACCCGTGGCGCCCAGGACGAGAATCTTGCGGCTCGGGGGTGCCATGGCGGGTATCGGCTCCTGTCTCGGTCGTTTCGCAGATGCCGAACGGAACGGCGAGGGGAGAGAAAAAAAAACATACGATGGACGCGGCCGATGAGCCCACGCGGATGATGATATGCCGGGCGGCTGTCGCCAAGACGTGTGGCAAGCGGCGTAGAGGCGACGGAGATATGCGCTGAGGGGTGCCGGCGCGCGTGGAGGGGGACTAGTGAGGCGGCCAAGTCCGAGCGACGCGGTTGCGCAGCAGCTATAACTGCGGCGTGGACCAGGGCCGCTTGGATTTCTGACTTTCTATATTTCTGGACTACTTGCAGCGAGACAGCCAAGATCCGATAACGAGCACAAGCCATACCCGACCCGACACCTCTTACACACCTTGATCATGGGCAAAGTCGTTGCGGCCGTCGGCCTTTCACACGCTCCGGGTACGTTGACATTGGTGGCAGTTGATTACAAGCGGTGATTGCTGACGATTCCCAACTACAGGTGCCATTGGCTTCCCCGAGACAGCCAAGCCGGATGCGCGCAAGCGGACAGAGGAGGCGACGCTGGCGCTGGGCCGGACCCTGACGGCGGCCAAGCCGGACGTGATCTTTGCCTTTCTCGACGACCACTTTGAGAACTTTTACCGCAACCACATGCCGACGATTGCGATCCCGGTGTCCGCGTTCAACGAGGGCCCGGCGGACCAGTGGATGGAGCCGCTGCACATCAAGACCAAGACACAGTTCCCGGGCAACCCGGCAGTGGCGGAACACCTGATCCACTCGCTGGTCGGGCAGGGCTTTGACGTGTCGCGCACGGGGCCGGTGGAGTATGGCAACAACCTGCTGATGCCGTGGGTGCTGATGGAGGCGGACCTGCCGGGGGTGGCAGTGGTGCCGATCTTCATCAACGTGTTCACGCCGCCGCTGATGCGGTACAGCCGGGCGTACGCGCTGGGCGAGGCGTGCCGGGTGGCGGCCGAGTCGCTGCCGGGCGACACGCGGGTGGCGTTCATGTGCACGGGCGGGCTGAGCCACTGGCCGCCGTACTGGAGCCCGACGCAGGCGGGCGACCCGCCCGAGGACGACTTCCTCAAGCTGATGAAGGAGTACCAGACGGTGGGCAAGTCGGTGCTGAAGCGGGTGCCGGACCTGTTTGTGCAGTTTGACGACTACGAGATTGAGATGGCGGCCAAGAACGAGTACCCGCTCAACAGCAAGCACCCGCTGGTGAACGCGGAGTGGGACTACAAGTTCATCACCAAGCTGGCGGGCGGCGACGCCGAGTGGCTCAAGGCGCTGACGTACGACGAGGTCGAGGAGGAGGCCGGCCACGGCGGCCACGAGGTGCTGAACTGGGTGGCCATGGCCGGCGCCATGGGCGGCAGCAAGGCGAATCTGCTGCTGTACGAGCCCGTCATTGAGTGGATCTGCGGCATGACCTACGTGGACTACGAGGTCAAGGAGCCGGCGGCGAATGGGACGGTGGCAAACGGGAATTAGAGCGATATCTTTGTACAATAATTGACAAATGGTCCACGTGACTAGTGGAAAAAAAATTGGGAATGGATTCTGACTGCCGATCGCGTCCTTGTCATTGCCGGCCGTTCGCCGTTTCTGTCCAAATCGGCCGGCGTTGTGGCTGCCGGTTATCGGTGGCCGCTTAGCGGCCCACTTGCCTAGTTTGGCCACTTGACAGCTCCTAGCAAGTAGCGGACAAGTCCGTCCATGACCACGACGGTGCCTTCCTATCGCGGCCCTCTGACTGGCTGGCCATTTTGGCTTCTCTTCATCTCCCTTTTTCCCTGGTCGCTTTTTCGCCTCTGCATGTCCACTCTTCCATCTATTACGAGGACCCCGGCCACTGAGAACGGCGCCAGTTGCCCGCCCCGCCTCCCATGTGTCTCTGGCCTTGGAGCGTGATTGAGATGGGATGACAGGGATGCATCCGACGGCCCTCCTCTGCCAAAGCGCCTCTTTTCCATCCTCTGCTTTCGTCTTTTCTTTGGCGATGCCATGACCACCTTGGCAGCGGATCCTGCCGACCATCCGCGGCTGGCGACGACGCCCACGAACACGCAGCCTGGGACGCCTGTGCAGCCGCCCGTGTCGCCCACCCGCCACACGCTGCAGCACCTGCTGCCAACATGTCAGCGATGTCGGCGACTGCGACGGCGATGCGACACGCAGCTGCCCAACTGCCGGCCCTGCCAGCGAGCGGGTGCCGAATGCACCATCTTTGACCACGCCCTGAAGCAGACGCTGCCGCGCGCGTGCGTACCTCTGGTTCCGGAAAGCTGGCCCCCTTTTTTGTCCTCTGGCTGACCGCCTCGCGTGCAGATATGTGCAGTCCTTGCTGGTCCGCGTCGAGCACCTTGAAGCCGTCAAGAACGGCACGGCAGGCAGAGCCACGGCCTCGACGCCGGCCGCGGGCGCAGCCAGCCCATCGACTGTGTCGGCGGCGGCTGAGCGCGTCGAGGGCCCCCACGTGGCTGCGACCGAGCATGGAGAGGCCACCAGGAGAACGTCGACGACGGCGTCTCCATCGGGCTTCGGCTCGTTTGACGTTCTCGTTCCGTCGGCGGCGTCGACAGACCGGCCGCGGTACTGGGGCGCGTCGTCGGTGTTTGCGCTGACGGTCGAGATCTTGCAGCACGCGACAGTGCGGGGGTTTCTGACGGCGAGCGAGGCGGCGGGCGAGGATGTGACGGACGACCTGACACCGGGGGCAGCACAGCCGTACGCACATGCCCGCGGCGACACGGAGGACAGCCAGCACCCGAGCCTGGCGCAGAGCGAGGCGCCGCCCGAGGACGACATCCGAGCCCTGCTGCGGCTGTATCTCGTCTCGGCCAACCAGCTGTACGGCTTCGTCGACCCGGCGCAGGTCGAGGCCGACCTGGAGGTGTACCTGGCCGTGCGGCGCGGCGTCGGGGCTGGCGGGTCGACGACCGGGTCGACGGGCGGGCCAGCCCCGTCGCCGCCACAGGTGCATCCCTACTTCCGCATCGCCATGATGTGTGCCATTGCCTGCGCGACGCGTGCGCGGTACCGGCCGGCACGCACGGCCGAGAGCCTGGCCTACTACGCGGACGCGGCAGCGTACGTGGAGGAGGTGACGGCCGAGGTGTCGCCGGCGTCACTGCAGGCGCTGCTGCTGTTGATTGTGTTCTGTCTCTTTTACCCGCGGCGCGGCAACGTGTGGAAGCTGTTGGACTATGCCTGCCGGTTGACCATTGAGCTGGGCTATCACACCGATTGCGGTGACGAGGACGAGGCGGCAGAGAGCGGCGGCGGCGGTGGTGGCCCTGGCGGCGTACCATGTCAGGCAGATGGGACGGCCGGTGTCGGCGACCAGCTGGGCAGCAGCCAGGCAGAGCGCGAGGCTGCGAGAACGCTGCGACGGTCCACGTTTTGGGGGCTGTACGCCATTGAGCGCATTGTCGGACAGCTGTTTGGGCGGGGCAGCGACCTGCCCGAGACGATTATCACAGCGTCGTATCCGAGTGCGTTGGCAGTGGGGGCAGTGGCGGTGGCTCCCGCTCCGGCTCCGGCGCCCTCAACAGTGACGGCTCCGACCACGACGGCAGACATGAGCCTGCTGCTGTCGCCGGCGATGCCGGTGCCGGTGCCGGTGCGGATGCCGGACCAGCCGACGCTGCAGGCCATGAGCATTGCACACCACTACCGGCTGGTCTACCTGCGGTCCGAGATCTTCCGGTCGCTGTACCTGCCGGCGGTGCCGTCGGCGGACGGACACGGCGTCACGGAGGAAAGCGGAGACCACGGCGACCACGACGATCCGGGCGACTCGGGCGACAGCGCCGAGGACAATTTGCTGGGCCCGGGACTCGGCCTCGCATGGCTACGCGCACGCCACCACACGCTGCTGGCATGGCGCCACGAGCTGCGCGACGTGGGCGAGGACCTGGCGGGCGTGGCCACAGTAACATGTGATGTCGGCTACGATGCCACCATGTGCTTCCTCTTCCAGCCGCTATTGCTGCGGGCCCTGCGGGCGACAGGTGATGAAGACGGCACGGCAACGAGTGCAACAACGGCAACGGCAGCCGACCCGCCTCTGCTCCTTGTGGCATCCGACCCGTTCTACTCATCACTCCGGCTGATCCGCACCTACGAAAAGATCATCCGTGCGCCCGAGCACTCGGCCCTCGGCTACTATCCCATGACCTTTATGAGTGCACACTACATTTATCTGGCCTCGAGTACGCTGCTGGCCCACGCGCTGCTCCGGCTCGACGGCCGCACGCGCGTGCTACCGCCCATGGGTGACGCCGAGGCCACGCTCCGGCGCACGAGCACGGCGTCGACGGCGCAGCAACACGCCGACGGCGCACATACGGAGCTCGACTGGGGGGCGTTTGTCGACATCTCCAGTTCCTGCCTCATTTTGCTAGCATGGTGTGGAGAGCGCTGGCCCGGACTCCTTGGAATGCTTGGGCTATACCAACAGCTGTTTTCTCGTGTGATTCGACAGCTAATTCAGAAGGGTGTGGTCCGTTAATTTGTCGCGGTTAAAGCCTACATAGTGCATTCCACTCCTTATGCATCCTCCAGGTCTATCACGGAGTTCTCCGTACTGGACTCCGCAAAGGACCGGCGAGCCGCACAGGTCCAATTGGCCAGAGGACCTCGCAATATTGTCGCTAGCCGCCTCATTATCAAGGCGCCCGAAAGTTACACCGTACGAAAACAGTAGTTTGAGGCGAAATTTGTGTGGCGTAGAAATGTTCGGTTCCCTCAAGGCATCTGTCAGCCTGAACTACTCCCCTTTGGGTGAAGACTGGCTCAGCCTTACCTTTTAATATGCACGTCTCTTACAGGACGGGATAATAGTTTAGCCAGAGTATGGCTTCTACTCCCGGTGCGTCTATAGCATGGCTCAACAGTCCCGACTGTGAGGACTACTCTCAATGGGCCGTACCAAGAAGTACCTCCTGCAGTAATTAAGGGGATACTGCGGTGGCCCGAATTGCACTTTAACAGTAAAGGCAGAGAGGCATTCTAGAGATCTGGTGATATAATTTGAGAACTTGTTGATGATTGTCTGACTGCATTGTGCACAGTCAGGCGTCAGCACTAAGTCTGGCCCCCAGCTGCATGGAAGCTTGGCATGTCGGATATCCACAAGATTCCATCCAGCCTTGTGCGCCTGGGGCACGTTGCAATATCCGACATCTGCCTCGGGCGGCGGAAGTCGTATAAAAGTACCGGATACGAGCATCCGTCAGGCTTCTGCCAGCTTATCAATCTTGAGGGAAAAATCGACATGGGGTACGCCCTGATGTATGAAGCTAGTAGAGATTATGTCGATGTCTGTTTCTCGTGTTAGCCGTGGGCGTCAGGCAACAGGGGGTGGGGGTGATCACGTTGTGCAGCGTAAGCGCTGATATTGTCGGCCGTCAGGCCGCCGGACACCTCGATGAGAAAGCTGTGCGACCGGGCAGCCCATCGCTGACGCAGGCTGGCGGCAGCGGTGCCTGCATCGGTACCGGTAGAGAAGTTATCCAGCATCACGACATCCGCTCCCGCGGAAAGGGCTTCGTCGGCCTCTTGTTCTGATTGGACCTCCACTTCCACCTTGAGCGAGAAGCCTGCCACGGCCTTGGCGGCGACGACGGCGTCGGTGATGCTGCCGCGGCTCCAGACGTGGTTGTCCTTGAGCATGACCATGCTGCTGAGGTCCATGCGGTGGCCGTCGGCGCCACCCACGAGCATGCCGTACTTTTCCACCAGCCGGAAGCCGGGCGTAGTTTTGCGCGTGCCGGCGAGTCGGCCCCGGAAACCGGCCGCCCGAAGCTGGGTCAGCACGTCGTGGGTGCGCGTAGCGATGCCTGAGCATCGCGCCAGCACGTTGAGCGCAACCCGCTCGCCCAGCAGCAGGCCGCGTGCCGGGCCGGCGACGGTGGCACATTGTATTTTTTTGGTAGAGGCGTCCGTCCCGACAAAGTCCCCCTCGGCCACGTGCCACTTGACGGTGCAGCCGCAGCGCGCAAAGATCTCGTCGACAAACGGCACGCCAGCCACGATGCCCGGACTCTTGGCCCACAGCGTGGCGGTGCGCGCCACATCTCCGACGACAAAGCCGCCGTAGTCCATGGAGGGCGTGTCTTCGGCCAGCCAATCGGCCACCTGCGACTTCCACGACGGCGGCAGCAGCGTGCCCAGGGGCCCCTGGCTGAGGGGCGTCGGTGGGAGGGCAGCCATGGGGACGGTGGAAGAAGGGGTGGTGGCGGGAGGGAGTTGAGAGAGTCGAGGAGTTGATTGAAACGGATGGAAGGAGAGTTGGGCGAAACGTTTTTAGGCGTTGGCGACAAAATTTAGCTTGTCAATTATCCCCGCATTACCGCCAAAGTACGGAGTAGCTTATCGAGCACGATACGGAGAAGGCAAAGTGGATTCTCAGAATGTTCCGTCAAAGAAGCTCGGTGGAATGGTGGGGGCCAATCCCGCCGATTATGCCTAACAAGGTCGGTAGAAAACCTGTAGGAAGCATAAGGAGAGAGATACGGAGTACACCATGTACAGTAGGCCTGTAGCGTCGATATACGCCACGGAGATGACGTGGACCTCGAAAAGGTCAAATTCCGAATATCGTTAGGCTAGGCTGACCGGGACGGACCGTGACTCAAACGGCGAAGATGCAAGAATTATAAAGGGTCGTGTCGCTGCGTGCTGAGGCTTGGTGGTCGTGCTTTCGAGCATATCGCGACATTGTATTCCCCAGTATGTCACCGCCAGCACAAAACCCGTTGAAGCGCAAATCCGTCGCAGGCGAGACAGCGACAAGACACGTCCGGACCAGAGCCGAGGCGGCCAAGCACGTGTCGTCGCCGTCGGCAGCAGAGGTGGCGGCGGCCGAGGCGGAGACGCCGATTTTCTTTTACGGCGGCAAAGACAAGTACGCGCTCTTTAGCCAGTTTGCGGCAGCCATTTTCGTAGTGTCGCACACGCGCATCGCCGAAGTGCTGGACCGGCCGCTGGCCGAGGTCACGGCGATTACGGGTCCGGGTCCAGACGACAGTGGCGAGATCCAATTCCGGGCGGCCGAGCAATTCATGATGTACTGCAAGGCCGTCTGCTTTGACGACGGACCGGTGGCGGCCCAGATCCTGCAGGCCCAGACACCCGTCGAGATGAAGCGGCTCGGCCGCAAGGTGCACAACTTTAGCGACGCCGTCTGGGACCGCGTCAAACTGGCCGTGGTCACGGCCGGCAACACGGCCAAGTTTGGCCAGAGCCGGACGCGACGGGCCCTCTTGCTGGAGACGGGCACGCGACTGCTGGTCGAGGCGGCACCGCGCGACCGTGTCTGGGGCATCGGTTTCGGTGCCAAAAACGCCCTGGCCAACCGCGACCGCTGGGGACAGAATTTGCTGGGTCAGGCGTTGATGGCGGCACGGGCAAAGTTGCGTGAGGGCAACTGAACAGAAGGATTCGCGTGTGATTATAGGAGACTTGCCACTGTAGTAATTCCGCAGTCGTTTAGATTGAAACTAGCCTATACATAAGCTTGAGCGTTTTGTCTTCCATGCAAAAATACCATGTTGTAGAGAGGCAAGAGACGTCGGGTACGAAGTAGACAAGGGCAAACGTAGTAGAGTAGGCAAAGGCGGCAGCGCAAGTACGTTGGGCAACCATAGCACTAAGAGTCAACGAATAAAGTGCTTACAAGTTTAGCTGGAAATCTGTTAATCAATTGCAGAAGTCTGGCGGTGAAAGGGACCCACAAATTTCCTCACCGGATCTCCTAATAGGTACGGAGTAATTATTTCGCGATTGATTGGCAAGTCACATATAGATTACAGCCATTCGATCCACGACACGACCGACATTTGGGCAGCGACATTATTAAGGCATCTGAGAGAAAGGATCCTTTGGGCTCGAGGCTCCCACTCTGACTATATTAGCAAGCCAACTACCTGTGCATACTGGCGTCATTCGGCATCAATTCCCACTTGGGTTGGAGCATTGGTCCCGATATCGACGCATATGCAAAGAGCCTGCGTCGAACTGAAGCACGTTCAGGCGTCCGGCCACAAAAAAAAACGAATAGTTTTCGTGCTATTGTTCACCGGCCTCTGAGGATTCCACTCTCTCGGACGTCTCAGCACAATATAAACGTCAACTATGCAGCTACCGGTGAACCTCCATGCTCAGGCGACAGCGCAGCATGACCACCTGCGAGAAGCCGGCCTTTTATTTGACGGCTCGGGCGCGTTGGGCGAGTTAGTTCGGCACGAGGACTACAATGTGAGTCAACGGAAGCCATGTGGTGATCCATTGGTCATGGCAGGCTGACATAAGACACAGTTTGCCTTTCAGGTTTCTGGGGCGATTGCGCGGAAGCCAGTGCTTGCAGCAGACGCGCCGGAACGCCGTGGCCAAGGCGGACCCTTTGTCAATCCAGATCCGCGCTTCGTGGTGGCCCGGCCGAGCCCCGACCATGTGCTGGAGCTGAGCATGCACGCGATGCAGCGGCCTCACTACGTACTTCACACACGCTTATTTGCACCTCAGACGGATGACCTGGACCTCTCGGACCTGGCAGCCAGCTGGGCCGTGATGCAGCGCGTCGCCGAGGCTGGCGCCCGGCCGCTGATGCTGTACAACTGCGGCTATGCCGGCGGCGCCTCGCAGGGCCACAAGCACGTCCAGGTGCTGGCCGAGCCGGTCTGCGGGTTTGTGCTGTTTCCTGATGCCAAAGCCGGGGTCGATCCCCCCGTACGCGTGCCGTTTTGTCACTTTATCACCCGGCTCGACGACGGCCACCCGGTCGACATGCCGCGTCTGCTGGACATCTACCGCGCCCTGCTGGCCAAAGTCCGCGACGCCCACGCGGCCCATCGCGCTCGCCACCCGGAAGAGGCGGCTGAGCCCGACTGCTCGGCATCTGCCTACAATGTTGTGCTCACTCCGCGCTGGATGTGTCTCGTGCCGCGGCGCCGTGGCGGCAAGGACGACACCGGAGCCGGCTCGCTCGGCATGCTGGGCGTGGTGTGGCTTCGCGACGCCCGCGAGCGAGCCCACTGGACGGCGCTGGGCATGACGGACCATTTGCGGTGGATGGGGTTGCCGGAGGGGGATGGGGAAGCTGAGGATGAGGGAATCAAAAACTGAAACTATGAATAACGAAGAGCTGAAACTGAAACTAAAACAGAAAACAGAGACTGAGAATCTGAGAATCTGAGAATCTGAGAAATAGGAACAGAAACTGAAAAATTTTGAAACTTTGAAAAACTTAAAATTAGGACCTGAAAATCGGGGAATTGGAGAAACTGAAATTAAGAACCAGAGTTTATACTTTCAAAAATCTAATAACAGGGAATCTAAGAACCAAAAACCTACAGAGTTCATAATCAAATAATTGGAGAAACTAACAACGGACACTGAAAGCTGAAATCCCGAAACCCCAAAATCCAACGACTTGAGAAATTGAATTAATGGATAACTGAATATTCTGGCACGGGAAACTAGAAACTGAAACTAAAAACCGACTGCCGCTGTTATACGGGATTTATTGGCCGTTCAAGTCTACCAAATTCACCGTCTGTCTACCAAGTATTAATCTGCCGGCCTGCTGTCTCGTTCCTGGCCCGTCCTCCCACCTCTCCCTCTTACCCGCACCCTACGACGGTGCCTGCCAGCGCATGTTGATCTGCTTCTTGGTGACCTGTCGGCGTTAGCAAATGGACCCAGAATATCTCTCCGAAAACACCTCTTAAACTCACCATCGGCCGCAACACAGCCACGCCCACCGCCAGCGCCGCCACCGTCGCCAGCATCGAGCCCTTTCCAAAGCTCTTGTCCAGCAGGTCAAACGGCAGGCTGGGCGCCACGCGCGTGCCAAACACGTCCAGGCCGCCGTAGGCCAGCACCAGGCTCGTGCTCTCCACGTGTGTCGGCGCCGCCACGATCGCCCGCACGCCCGCCACGTCGCGCTCGTGCGAGAGCACCAGCCGCGGGTCCGTCTCCAGCACGGGTGCGTACCGCGTCAGGCCCTCCTCCATCTCGGCCGCCGTGGCGTCCCGTCCCACCGGCCGCCGCGCATCCAGCACCGCCCCGACCCGCGGCAGTCCCAGCACGCCGTGCACGCCCGGCACGTAGGCCAGCAGCAGCCGCGTCGCAATGCCCTGCCGCGTCTGCGTCGCCGTCAGCGCCTGCAGCCGGCCGGCCACCAGCCACGTCTGCTCAAACACGGCCGGCCGCACCGACGTCCACGAGACCTCGGGCGGCGTCGGCCCTGCGCCATCCTCGCTTTGCAGTGGCTCCACCGACGACCACCACGCTCCCGCGGCCCGCTCGTTGGGCTCCGCCGACGCGTACAGGTCGCTCACCGTCAGCTGGTGGCCCTTGACCGCCACGCCGTCGCCAAAGAAGCTGCACGCAAACGTGTTCTCAAACAGCACGCACTCGACCGGCTGCTGGCCATCGGCCCCCGCGTGCGTCGCCGCCGCCACCACCTCGCCCGACACCGTGTCCACCAGATACGTAGTCAGCACCGCCGTCGTTGCCGAGCCCGCCGTTGCCTCCACCGTCGCCACCACCGCCACGTTGGGGTTCAGGTACTTGTACAGCACCCGTCGGTCGCCCAGCACCCGCCCAATCGACGCCACCGGATCGTGCGCCGGCCGCACCGCCACTGCTGCAATGCGTGTCCCCGCCGGCGCCACAAACGTCCACGTTGCCTCCGCCTCGCACTGCCCTGCCGCCACCACAAAACGCAGCCCCTCGAGCGTCTCTCCCCGTCTCACCACCACCGTCTCCCGAGGACAGCGCTCTGCCGGAATTGGCCCCGCGACCCGTCCCCCCTCCAAGATCGCCAGCTCCCACGGCCCGGCCGCGCTCGTCACTGCGGTCGTGCTCACAATCACCGCTTCCGCCTCCACCATTTGCTGCAGCGTCTGCAGCGACGCCGACTCGGCCGGCGCCCCTGTCAGCGTGTCGACCGCCACAGACTGTCCCGCTGTTGGCCCAAACACGGTCGCCACTCCCGTCGTCTCCTCCACCGCGATCCGTCGCACCGCCCACGTCTCGCCCGGCCTCAGCACTACCGCCTGCCGGCTCCATAGGATCGTGCCCGGGCTGGCCGCGTCGAGTCCGTACAGCCGTCCGCGTCGCGTCGCCAGAATCGCAATCTTGTGGAATCCAAACGAGTCCGTCTCGGGTGTCTTGGTGTCGCCGCCCATGAGGCTGCTCATCACCCGCCATGCCGTCGTCTGCACGTACGCCGGCAGCCGCTCGAGATCGTCAAAGTGCCGCCGCACTCGGTGCACATACGCCGCCAGCGCGTTGCTGTGAGCCTCCTGTTCCAGGGCCCGGACCAGCTGCTCAGACTCCGGCCGGTCTGCCACCGCTGCTGCCACTGCGCCCGCCAGGCCCTCCGGTCGTGACCATGCCACCTGGCCGTTGCGCACCAGCACCCAGTCGTCGCCGTCCGTCACCACCGCCACCCGCACCGCAAACCCGGCCTCGCTGCCGGGCCGCACCACCACCTCAGCCGCCGCTGCTCCCACCGCCCGCATCGTGTCGTCGCTGAGGCTCCACTGCCCCAGCGTGCTGCCCGTTGCCGCCTCCGTCAGCACCACCTCGGCGTCCGTCACGCGCGTCAGGTACATCGTCGCCGTGGTGTCCCGACCGCTGCTGAGCGCAAATGCACCAGCACCTGCCGCTGCCGCCACATCGTACGCCTTGTGCACCGCGCCCGAGACCGCGTCCACGGTCAGCACCAGCCCGGCGTGCCATGTGTCGCCCGCCACTGTCGTCCGCGTGTGCACCACCAGAACGCCCGGCGCCGCGTGCACCTGCACCGCTGTCGTGTCCGCCGCCAGCACAAACTCGTGTCGCGCCGGCCGCCCGCTGCTCCCCAGCACGCTGACCCACACGCGAGACCGCGCCGCATCCGTCCACGCCACCACCGGCGCCGACCCGCTGCCGCCGCCCACCAGCAACACCACATCGTCGCCACCCTTCGACGACCCTGATGCCGGCCCCAGCGCGTGCTCCTCCAGCCGCCCCCCCGTCTGTGCGTCGACGACCAGCACCCTCAGGCCCCCTCCCGCGCCCACACGCTGGCTGAGAACATGGGCGCGTCCGTCCGCACCCAGCCGAACCTGCACGGGCGAACTTTCGGGCACCGCCGCCTCGCGGTATTCCCACGAGACATGGCCATCCACACCACTCAGCCGACGAAGGACTGTGTGCCCATCCTCCTTGAACAGTGCGACTGCATCGCTTCTCGTCGCATCCGCATTGACTGGTGCCACATCAAGGCCCAACAGCGCGCCCCCATAGTCCCTCCACCAGAGGCCGCGTCCTGTAGCCGCATCCCAGGCATGGACCGCGCCCCCTCGGCCAGCTGCGACCCAGCCTTCGCTTCCCACCGTCGTCAATCGCCCTGCCTTGTCAACCGTCGCCTGTGCTTCTTCCGCCTTATCCCCAGCCTCGTCTGTTTCGCCAAGAATTTGCCGCCACACCAAGGACCCTGTGCCCGGGTGAACTGCCGCCAGCACACCTTCATCACTGAGGGCGTAAAGCAGGCTTGCCTTGTCGTCGACTCGGGGCGCATGGAAAAATGTCGCCTGTTCTTGCGGCCGTCCAACGAGTTCGTAATGGAAGTCGATTTGGCCGACTTGGTCACGATACACGGTCGCTCGTACCGTAGGCACCGCCAGCAGCGCGGCTGCTGCGAAACGGAGGATTTTCATTGTCGCTTTGATCGTTGCCGTGAACACGTTGCGATTTAAAGGAACATACAGCTAACCAAATAGCATCACGTGATTTGTCCTCATTTGAGGTCCCGGTAATAATAATAATACGTTGGATACGGAGTGACCCCAAACACCATACGTCCTTAGTAAGCTAGGCACACGTGACTCCTGTGTGCGCTCGGGACGTACGGAGTATTAATAATGGGCTTTTTTCCTCTGTGATTAGTAATACGGAGTGGACAGAAGAAAGTACAGCGGGGTGTGGAGACGTGCACTCGTATGCACTCGTTGCAGTCCCGCCTCCTAGATGGAGTCTCCTGATGCAGCCGTGCGCTCCTTCGCTGTCCTTTTAAACTAGCTCAGTGGAGTCAAGTTCCGTGGAGAAGAACTTCACTGCGCTACAGCCTAAGTGCGCTAATTCGTATCCTTCACCGACGTTCTCTTAGGACGTACATATATGTGCTTGTAGCCAGCCTTTTGTCCGCGATATATTAGTAAAACATAACCTCGCAAGACCTAGTCATTAAGGGGTTGCTGTTATTGCTGACTTCCAGACTGCGATGAGCGTTTGTGCCAATAAGGTTCCAGTTAGATACTGAAATGCCAGGTATTCCGTAACGTGGTGAGTAAATTATTAGGGCTACGCAGTGCCAATCCCCTTTGAATTGTGGGCCAATGAGAAGAGCTCTTTTAAGCCTCCCTCAGTTTGCGAATTTTGCGAACTCGGGTTAGTTTGTTTGTATTGGACGGTTCCGTTCCGCGTGCTGTTCAGTGCTGTATCCACCCAGGGCGCTGCTGCTTGTCCTTGGGCCTCTGCCTGCCGTTGCGCCCTTAACACTTGGTACATTATAAAGGCAGGCCTCGCAGAAATGATTTCCTACTCGTTTCGCTGAGCCTCACTCTTCCACACAGGCTCTTTTCATACGCACCATTGGATAGACCTCCTCATCACCATTCCATATACACCTGCCGAAAGAGCTTCAGAGTTCTTGAAATGGCCGCACGCACACCAGCGCCACCGTCCGATTCCCCATCGGCCGAAATCATCCCCGGAGTCAAAAGCAGCCATGCTGCGCACACGGGCATTTCATGCAAAGACGAAAAACTCAAATTTTTCGCCCACAGACCCAGCTCTACGACTCCTCAGTCCAGGCAGAAACGGGGCGCAGAGGGCGTCGAAGAAACGGTTTCTGGCGAAAACGGCCAGCAAAATAATAAGAGGGCAAAGTCGGAGGAAGCCACCCCGTCCACCGCCCTCACCGGCAATCTATCTATACGCCCGTCCCAAGCACAAAACGCCGCACACGGAGCCGTACCTCTACTTCCCCGATTAGCGCAAAGCGAGGAAACAGCCGAGGCTAGACCCATCGTGGAAGCACAGGAGCAGAAAGACGACCTGGTCACAGTTGTGACTAACGTGACAAATGCGAGCGCCCGGCGGAGACGGTACGCTGGTATCGACAGCGAACTAGAAACACGACCCATTTCGCTGCCGCAACTCGTTAATGAGGTAAAGGGTATTTACGTTGGGCTGGTCATGGTCGAGAGCAAGTGTGTTGAAATTGATTCGGATCGCGGCGTCGGCGGGAACCTTAGCAATAAGTTTACCGAAGAGCAATGGCAAGCGCTAGTTACTCTGCACCGCACGCTACTGCATGAACACCACGACTTTATGCTAGCCTCGCAGCACCCCTCAGCCTCGCCCGCGCTGCGCCATCTTGCGCAAAAATATGCTATGCCGGCCCGCATGTGGCGGCATGGCATTCATAGTTTCCTGGAACTGCTGCGTCATCGTCTGCCCGAGTCCCAGGAGCATATGATTACGTTCATTTATCTGGCCTACTCCATGATGGCTCTGCTGTACGAGACGGTGCCAGCGTTTGCGGACACGTGGATTGAGTGTCTTGGCGACCTCAGCCGCTATCGCATGGCCATTGAGGATGACAACCAACGGGTTCGCGATACGTGGACGGACGTATCTCGCCAATGGTACACCAAAGCTTCAGATCACGCACCCACCACCGGCCGGCTTTACCATCACCTCGCTATCCTGGCGCGGCCCCATGTTGTCACCCAGCTGTACTACTACCTGAAGAGCCTTTGCGTCCCTATTCCATTTACGTCTACGCGCGAATCCATCCTTACGTTGTTTGATCCGATTCTTGGCGGCAAGCTGCCAACGAACAAGCCGCCGCGCGTGCCGCAGATCGAGATCGACTTTACCAAATTGCTCGCCATTCTCTTCACTGGTCGCTCCAACACCAGCTTTGCGACAATCCGCCAGAACTTCCTGGCGGCCTTGGACTCCTACATTTCACACACCGACGAGTCGTGGATCGAGACCGGTGTGCATATGGCCATCATTCTCAGCTGCTCCCTTCTCGGTTGCGGCGCGGATGGCAACGTGATCATGAAGATTCTCCGTCAACCGTTTACCAGCGTCGGAGGCAAAGCTGAGCCAGCTGGTTTCCCAGATGCTACCACCCAATCTAAAACGGTAGCAGATGACTCACTACGTCGTCCTTTGGCCTTGTCTATGGAAATGGATCGCATTATTTTCGCGCGTCTGGGCGATACAAAGTGTTTTGGCTACCTGCATGCACGGCTGGTCTGGCTGGTAGACATGGCGCGATTAGACGCCATGAGCTCTCTCGAACACCATGTCCCGTGGAAATTACTGGTGGACGCGCTCAATAACATAATAAGCCAGTACGAGGGGTACGACAGACTTGAACTCCCATCGATAATGAACGTTCCCAGTGCATCATCCCAGCCTGAGGGGCTAGATGCGGCAGAAAAACAAAAGCATGACCATCCGGTAGCGCTCTCAGATTTTCCTCCGCCGCCACCACCACGCAGCATAGAGGCCAGCCCACTGCCAGATGACTGGGCGCTACGCGGACTGCTCTACACTCAAACCACTTTCCCCCCTAATTGGTTCGATGGTCTGCCCGCCGTCGACGATGGCAAGAGAATGATGGAGACCAAAGCGATGACGCCCATTAGAAGCGAGAGGATTTTATGGAATGCTGTCCGTCTGGCTTCTTACGGCAGATGGTTAACCTACGATAGGGTCACTCATGTATTTTCAGTTGCGCCAGCATTTGGCGTCCTGGACAGCGAAGACGATACCGACAAGCCGTCGTACACCAGCAGCCCAGACGAGGATGAGATTAACCTGTCAGATGTGGAGTAACTAAGAGAGTACGTTGATTGTGTAACGGACATCCGGTTCATGGACAACTCTGAGCTGACGAGTGAAAGGTCATCGAGACTGGCCGTCATACGGCCTGTCAATAGAGGGACAAGAACCGACATGTTCCCATGTCAAGCACCGCTCCAAGCGCTGCCCAAAATAGATTGATTAATAAAACTGGGCGTGCCGGCGCGTGGAGGTGGCGGCGGAGCCATGAGCTGGGCTGGAAGACAAAGCTGTCTGGGGCGGCGGTGATGGCGGGTGGCGTCCCGGCTGGAAAAATGGGGAGGCAATCGGGGCGGCGGCAGCAGACTCGAACGAGTCGGACTGCGGTGCGAAGATTCCGGCGCCCTGATCTTGGTGTTCATGGCTATCAAACATAGTCTTGCCTGGCCCTCTTTGGGAGGTGAACCGGCGGAGCACTATGCTTATCGGTCCGCGGCCCAGACGAGTGTGTGCTTCGTTTATTAGCAGGCATCCAGGCATTGCAAGTATGGTGCCTGTATAGTCTGTGCCAAGGGAACATACGAGGGCACATACGAGGGGACCTCACTTATTGCCCAGGACAGGCGAAAGCGCAGAGGTGCCGTACGTGGCTCCGACTGTCACTATACAAGGCACATACTGGCAAATGCTGTTCCGCATATGCCTCATAGAAGATATGGATCCTGCACGGGGACGATACGCGCTAGTCGCTGTTGTTGTTTTTTTTTGTTTTTTCAAGTATCTTGGTTTGATTTTTTTCTTAACTATAACGCAAGTCACTGGCGATCAAGGTCCGTGACGAAGCAGAACTATCCTAGGGCTCTGCTTCGTCACGGACCTTGATCGTCAAAGACGATATAAAAAAGAGAGTGTGTGTGGGGGAAAGGGTAGTAGATACCTATTATCCTCGGGAGGAGCTCTGAGGCACTGCAGTGAAATAATAATATTATTTTGCATTGCCGATGTGGCACACTACTCGCACTGAGTAAATATCTTATATCACGGAGCACAGAAGTGTATTGAGATAAGTACTGGTTTGTAAGATACCGCAGTGGCCCCGAGGCAATGTGGCATATTCTCCGTGCGCGCTCCTAACGTTGACCCAACAGTCCCATCAAGGAGGACTGCTCTCAAAGGGGTCGTACAAGGAGAAGTCTCGGCAGAAATCTAGTCCGATGCTTCGTAGGCTTTAATAGTGTGGGTTCAGTAGCCTTATTGAAGATCTGCAGTCCAGCCCTATGTGTATGGATGCCTGGCATTCTAGGTATCAAAGCAAAGCAATTTCGACGTCTCTGAAGGACTGGTTCGCACAGGCGGACACCCCACACGCACCAGGCGCCGGACGCCTTACGGAGTAGTCCCACCCAATGGCCGCATGACACATTAGCTAATTAGAGCCTAGCGTAAGTTTACTCGCATGGAGGTAATCACAGTGTACGCACTGTAAAAAAACTGGCTCATTGGTACTGTAATATCTGACAAATAGTGTCTGGACGCAAATGGCAAAAACAGCATCCACCCCGCTACTGCAAGTGATGAGCCTCTAGCGTTCTTCTCAGCGAACACACCCGCCGAGACTCGGCCTCGCTACACCACCATGACCAGATCCGGCGGCTACGAGGGCTTACAAGAGCGGCACGGCGCCAAGGCGGCCCCGAGGGGGCCCGAGTGGGGGGGGAAGGAGGGGGTGATATGGGAATATGCGGCCAGCCGGAACAGGGGGGGCTGCAAGATATATCAGCCTTCGCTCACCGGACGAACCTGCAGCATGCCAGCGGCTACCGCCTGCTGTCAGCTGTCCAACATCACTGGCCACATGCATTGAAAAGACAGGGGGAGGAGGAAGGTGGCTGCAAACTTGCGGAGTAGTACTCCGTATGCCAATAAACCGAGACCTGTGCCATGCATGTGCTCGTTCGGAGATGCATGCCGACAGAAGTGGACGGGCATATTTTAGCTCGTTTGAAAATACATGACCACATGCGCAGTTTTGATTAAATCCTTCCTGCGGCTGGTTGACGAGCCGACGAGTCAAGCGGTTGGGCCGTAATACGTCGTACTCGGGGTCAAGGAGGATAGACTGTATTAGTACACGTAGCCCTCGGGCCGCCTGTTCTCTCTGCCTCGTCTCCCTTGCTCTGGCTCCCCTATTCTCCTCGTCTCTTTCTCTCGTGCTGTTCGTGCTGCTCTTACTGTTCTCCAGGTGCTCTCTTGCCAGTCTCTCTGCTCTCCTGATGCTTCTCCCAGTGGTCTTTGACGACTGGATCACTTGTTCCTCTGGGAAAATCGCTGCCCACACGCCCTCTTTGCCTCTCCTTGCCTCTCTTTGCCTCTCTTTGCCTCTCTCTGCCTCTCTTTGCCTCTCTTTGCCTCTCTTACCTCTCTTACCTCTCTCTGACTCTCTTTGAATTTTTCCACGTCCCCGCGCCGCTTGTCCCTCATCGTCTGGCTCACCATGGCCGTGCCATCTGTCCGCATATTCACGGACACAGTTCGCGACTCCTCCCTCCCACCCTCGGCCGTCGTGCCGGTGACAGCCCTGTGGCCGCGAACGTCTCGAAAACGATAGACAAATGCCGACCATCCCTGCGACTTCGTCCCGAAGAGCTTCACTGTCCATGGAATCGATAGAAAAAAGAGTACACGGCAATGTGGACCAGGCTCCATAAAGATTCAAGGCGTTCAAGGCGTCTGTCTATCTCCACCAGCCCGATTACCTTCTTTGGTAGACCGGATAAAAGCACACGTCAGTAAAGCCACGGAATCCCGGTTGCTTTCTAAGCTCTGGAGTACGTCCCCCCCCCTGGACCCCGATGAATTTTGCGCTGTACTCCCCATATTATATGCTGGTCCCAGGCGCACGTAGGGCGTTCTTGGCCACCTACGTCACCGCCGTTGTTGCCTAGAGCTTTGAAATACCACAATCGCTTTCCAGCTCTCTTGCAACTTGCCCACCGCACCAGCGACTGGCTTTTCATGACTTGATCATCCACAAAGGGAATAAAAAAAGGCAGAAAGGTAAATATCCATCAAAGGCCAGGTCTCGACCGACATTCAAAACCGAAGCTGCGGCAGATGTCCATCAGAGACAACAGCTGCAAGTAGGCATCCATCCGAGACCAAAGTTGCCACAGACATCCATCAAAGGCCAGCGTTGCAACATACATCCATCAGAGACCGAAGTTGGGCATATTTCCCACCTGGCATCTCCATCATGGGTAAAAGACACAGCGTTAAGCCTCGCGGGGATTCTTCTCATCGGTCACTTATGAAAGCACGCCACAACTCCGGCAAGCCCGGGCCAGCATCGGCCGCAGCGTCGGGGAACACGTCCCGCCTGGCTTCGTTGGCCAACGATGGCGATCCTCCCGTGCCCACTGAGGATGACGCTTCCTCGTCAGATTCGTCGGCCACCGAGTGTGAAAGCACCTTCTCATCCGGTTCCACCTATCTCAATCAAGACAATGACCAACATGCTCAGCTGAGCTTCCATGCGGCGACGCAGGGAAGCGGGCAGGCTGACCAGAGGTATGAAAACAGAGACATGTAAAGGGGTGGGAGGGGGGGGGGGGGGCAGCGTTCCAGAGAGTTTTGGGGTAGGAGGTGTTGTCCGGACCAGGAGCTTTGTCAGCTAACGTTTCAAATCTCAGTACCGCGATGGCCGGACTTCACGGCCCGCTCCACCAGCGACGGGACGAAGCGGCGCTGGTTGGCTCCGAGATTGCACGCGAAAATGCCGAGTCATTCCGCAAGGAGGACAGGGACGTCGCCCTAGCTGGATTGTCCCGGCTGTTTCCTGGCCTACCAGCCGATCGTCCACAGAACTAAAGCGCTGGCAATGACGCTGGTCAAGCCGCTCTGTCCACTCCCTTAGCATATTCGTCGACAAAGGTTCAGGGATGATGTATATCTGCAGGCCGCTGATCATGTGTGCATGAGGCGTCGGAGGATGGTTTTCATGAGGGGAGGATCGATCGCTCAAAAATGCGTCTTCTGGAAAGGGCTCGTTATCACTCCAGAAGTTACAGTAGTTAAGTATGGAATGGAAAGCAGATCTTTGATTCGCGACGCGTCCCGATCAGGTCCGTCTTTTAGGTCCGTTACCTAAGTGGCCTAGCCCAAGCCTGTAAGAGCAGTGGTGTGTACAAGTACTCATACCCCCACCGACCGCTTGATTAATCTCGTGACTCTCGTCAATGTGGTCCTATACAGAGAAAACCAATAGAAGAGGCCCTGATTAAGAAGTTACTTGCTTTTTGCCGCCACCATGATGCTAACCAAGTTTTTAGATGGCGGAAGTGAAGTGGCGAAACAGATAAGGGGCAACTCTAACGTCAGCTTGCGTCGAAATTTTGCCTGCCTTTCAGTATTACTCGGCAGCATGATAAGTATGTCTGCTCACTTCCACCTATGACACATTTTAACTTTGACAAAGGGGCAAATCGGTAGCCTTTGCAAGGCATCTGTGGGGTATGTCGTGGCAAGTGACGGGGCTATCGCAACGAGCTAACATTCGGATGCCTTTCTGCCTGCTTGTTACGTATCATCGGCCGGCTCCGTGGCAGCCTATGAGTACTATTAGAGTGGGAACGGAGGGCCAATCTGGCCGGCGAAGCCCCAAAGGGTTTGGCCGGCGAGAGGGCTCCCGATCAGAGCTCGGACGCCTGGATACTGGTCGCTACCCGAGTGCGTGGCTGGGTTCCGAGCTCTGTTCTCTTTTTTTGTTCCAGTACGGAGTACTACTCGTAGTACTTGCATTATGAGGTGGATATTATTCAAAATTAGTTTTGTGGACGTGTCGAGTAGGTCCTGGACCCTAATACAGCAGACGTTTCCGACAGCATTGAGTCTGGGACGGTATATGTTTCAACTGGCCCGTTTGCATTACCGGCGGCCGTTATCAAAAGAAATTTTACTCTGTAGTTCGGTACGTTTTATCATCTATGAAAGGTCTTGCGAGTGTCTGAGACTACGAGTACGCAGTCAGGAACCACTTTTTGGTGTCCATCAATGGCAGAAGCATGCACAGTCCACTAGAAGTTCCATACGAGTACTTGTGCAAACAGCATACAATTGCGTGATGCGAATATGGGGAGACCAGTAGCTCCCTCATAAGGAATCAGACCGAGATGTAAGAGTGTATATCTCACTCGCCAGCATCTTGTACTGCATCCATCTGATGCCGAAAATGATTCTGTATTTTTTTACAGGCTATCCGAAACCTCTCACCATGCCACGGTACGCTTTTGAAGCGAGCAATGAAAGCTCACATGAACGTGAGAGTATACAGCAGATCCCACTCACGGTACAGCTGCAGTGTACGTCGTAGTCGGGCAAGGCTGTGTCGAAGGTTGCATGCAGCAGGCAAGGCTCTGGATCGTGCACTTCTGCACGATCTCGAGATCGCAGGGAGCACATCGTGGCACTATTCCCTTCTTGGGATAATTCCAAAACTCTCAATCTGGCCTTGGTCCTTGAAGAGAACATGTATTATGGGTTACATCAAACTGTTGTTCTGATCATCGATGAATTGTAGCTCAGTTGCAAATGGTGCATCGCAGCGGTCTTAGCGATGTGAGATAATACAGTATTTCACCAAATTAGGTACTGAGGCAGGGAGGTCACGGGACCTCCTACGGGACCTCCTAAAACCCTTAGTGGACATTTTGGCCTTCTGGGGGGGGGATAGGACTTAGAGGAGACAACCACCAGAAATCCATCAGTTTTGCCATCCATCAATCCATCAAGCAGTAGGGGGCGGTGGGGGAACCACCGCCGCCAGTACTGTGATCTTAGCCCCACTATTCACCCACTATTCACCCGCTGTTCAGCCTACAATACGGGGTTTAGCGCTCCCGCCAGGCCCTGTCTCTCCCCGCGGCCAAAGGCTGAAATGTACAGAAGACAGTGTCTTGCTTATTTCAAAGATTTACAACATGGAAACGTCACGTCAAAGTGTCGCCCGTCGTGACATTCACAAATATGCATCGACTAGTCCTTGTTACGCGAGGTTCAAGTGGGCTTAGCGCCTCTCTTCCCGTGCCGGCCTTTCGATTCAATACTCGTCCGCCAATAATTTGTGTGGCGTCGTGCCGTTAATGCATGCATCATGCACCTCGTATCACATTTTTCTGTTCCATGGCTGTCCTAGGTTTGGGCCGTCGAGATCAGATGGTGATCAAGGTTGAAAAGCACAGGCAATTTGTTTGGTTGCTGCTGGGCCGAAAGCCCGGCGTCTGTGGATGCCGAAGAGCATCTGCCATCTGGGGCTGGAGATTTACGATTGCGCATGCCAGCATACCCGCCCCCGGTCCTGCTGCCATAGATCTGGCTTTACAGTATCAGTTTAGCGCCCGCGAGAAGCGAGTATATCAGTTTTGCCGGCAGAAGCGAAATCTGCCGCTTTGGAGTCTGTCACAGTCTCGGACTTTCATGATCTACAATGGCACTATCGGCACACTTCTGGTGAAATGGGTTAGCTCAAACTTCGTTATGCTGTTGGAGCGCATGAGCACGGCCTGCACGGTCGCATTCGTAAGTGTAAGCTGCGCCCAAGAAAGGCGTCCACGGCGCCCCATTGCCCTGACCCTACACAGAGCGAAGTCCCTTATAAGCCCCGTGCCTAGAATTGTCCAACAAAGGGTATCGAAAGGCAGACGGATGCCTTTTCTTCCTTTCAAGGCGTCTAGGCTCCAGCAGGGATGAGCTTAAGGGCCGGGCCTCACGTAAGAAATTGAGATTTCTTCGGTCAGCCTTGTCCTGAAAATGTGGGTTTTTCGGGGCGCGTGCAAGTGCAAGCGCCCGAAGCACGGCGAAAACATGAGACGCTGTAAATCGTGTGCAAGGCAAGGCAGGCCGCCTTTGCAAGGCAAGACAGGCTGCCTTTGCAAGGCAAGACAGCTGCCTTGTATTTTTAGACACACAGGTCCTGGCGCTACGAGTAATTTCGGTGCAATGTCTCAGATCAACTTCTACGCCGCCTACTTCGTATTCCTCCAGTTGCCTCAGGACTGAGTGAGGAACAGAGGAACAGCTTTTGGGGGCTACGGCTTACGAATTCCTTCCCCCTTTGTCCACAGCAATTCCGGACCGGCCGTGTACATGCAGGAGACACGTATCTTACATACTCGTAATTTAAAACACGAATGCAGGGCGCCACTCACCGGCGGCTGCAGGTTGCATGGGAGCGGTCATCGCGGCGGAAAAACAGCGGCTGGTCGTGTGATCCTCACGTAGCTCGGCAGGATGGCGTATGCACCTATTTTTATTTTTTACTTTGTATTTTATCTCCATTGGTGTTATTGTTGTCGTTATTTTACTCCCCACACGTAGCCAAGTACCTGATTTACAGTTCCCTTAACCACAACGCAAGTCATTGGCGATCAGGGTCCATTACGAAGCCGAACCCTCATGGGACGGAAACTGCCAAAGCAATTGGTCTGGTCAGGATGGCAGACGTTTCTGGCGAGTATGTAAACTGTATGTAAGATACTCGTACTGTCAACAAAGCCCCTGAAGCAGCCGCATGTGGCTTGGCCCCCTCCTGCGAGCCTCATCTGATCCTCTGGACTTACGGAGTTCCAGAACATTCCGAGCCCCTGTCCTTGTCTTGCCTTCAGCTGGTTATGGGTGTAATGTAGATTTGGGCAGGAGGAAGGGGAGGGGGGGGGGAGGGGGGGGGTGTGTACATGTTGATATAACGACCCCAGTCTATCCCAGTGTCCGATACTTGCTCTTGGGTGAAAGGGAATGGCAGGAGGGTCCCCTGTGACCGCGTTTTTCATAGTAATATACGCTGTACGAGTAGAGACCCCCCCGCCCGCCCGACACCCTACGTCGTACACCGAAAGAAGCTGCTTCTGGGGGTTTTCTACTATTGAAGAATTCTGACAGGCCTGTGCAGGATCTGCGAGCGGCAAGATTCACGGCATTGATGCCCGCTGGTCCCGGTAGCCACGATGTACGAGTAAGATACGAGTACCTACTCTAGTGCTCGTATCTACCTGTGGCTTCTTTCCCCACATCTCGAGACCGGATACACACCATAAAGAAGCACGAGTTGCCTCGTCCCTGCCACCGAAGTCGATGTTTGTTCCCCCGTACCGTTTCTGCTCTCTTCGATTATCCTCTTGGGCCCAAGATTCAGTCACATTTCCCTCGCCATCCCAGAATTAAGTGGGGGGGGAGGATATCGTAAACTTCGGCACGGCCACTACTCTGATATGGGTGTGGTCTTCATGAGCCTAGCCAACAGTCACACCGCTCAAAGACGAAAATTTTGGAGACAAGTCATTGTTTTCAGCCTACTTTCCGCCTCGGAACTATTAACTGTTGTATAATTTGCTGCGGATCGGATGACCTAGAAACGCATCGTTGAGGAAGCCAGAGGTGTTTCATCCCTCCCAGGCGGCCGATCAATTTCCCCCCTGCAGATTCAATGGACGTGTTAGCACCAGCTGACACGCCGGGTGTATTTTGGTAGAGGAGCTTTGATTTTTCGAGAGCGTACGGAGTAGTACTGACACCGATGACCACCGCTCCACGACCCCCTTACGATCTTGTTTAAAAGGCCTTGCAAGGGTGGTTGGTATTCTCCTGCCGTCCATAGGGGAAGGCCGGCCTCCGCCTATAGGGTACCCTTGTCCATTTCTATCTCGTTGCAGAGCTCTGCTTGGCCCCAACCTGTTTTTTGGCGCGGGTCCCTCTACCCAGCAAGGCTATCCCATGATCAACTTCAGTATCTACCGAGCGGGGGCTCTGGCCCCCTCGGCTTCAGCCGGTTCGTTTCATGTCTTTAATTAGATGCAGTCTTCTCTACGATGTACAAGGTACAGCGATATTTTGGGGGGCACCACAAGCGGGAGGCTTTCCCTGCTGGCCACCGCCATGGCCGGAGCAACTGCTACGCTGCGGCTCCTTTTGCTTTTTGCCCTACCCCCAAAGTCTTGTTTCTTTTCCCGTAATGAATCGGTCGAGAAAGGTACAGAAAACAACACAGGAACAAGGCACAATCGTGCAGCTGAATTTCGCCTTGTGGCGGTTCGTGCAAATGACAGGAACTTATTATTATCATTACCATTGGGCTATCTTCACCGCCATGCTATTGTTTAGGGCGTGCATTTTTCCTTCCTATTCTTTTCGGTGGATGGTGTTCTTCTACGGCACGCCTTACATCCTAGGTATGGCCTGATACAGTGCCACGACATCTCCCACAGTCTATTCACCACTCGCATGGTTGGGCTAACTTGATTCAAGTCCCAGATCTACCTATCCCTCTTCGCTTTGGGCTCGTCAGTCTGCAACTACGACCGGTCGTCTGACCCTTGGCACGACCCGTCCAGAATCCACCGTCGAGGCCCCGAGAACTGTTTTTAAATAATTAGCTGTCGCCTGCCTCCTTCTCCCCTTCTTTCGAGTCGAAACCCCTACAACATTAGCATTCTCTGTTTTTCTGCACCCACCCTCTCGCACATATCCATAACGATCATGTCGGACATGTCTCCAAACCATGAAAGCATGGAGGGCTCACAGCCGGCATCCGATACCAGGCTTTCTGGCTCGACCGCCCGCAACATAAGCAACTGGTCCGATGAAGGCGATACACAGGTCGGCGTTCGTACAGAGATGGGTGACGAAGCCTTGAACCGGACCGAGTCATCGCTGAGCTTTCAACACTTCCATGGCGCATCGTCATCAACAGCCAGCTGGCAGCCGCCCTCACCATCGTCATCCCAGGTAGAACAGACGCCTGCTGGAGAGGCCGTTCGTCATACTGGCGGTCGTTTTATCCATTATGGCGATCGAAGTAGCCAGGCGTCTGCACGCCACCAGAGCCAAAGCACCACCTGGCCTGTAGTGTCGGCTCCAGAGGGGCACCCACATTCGTGCGTGCACATTCAGAAGAGTTGCCTTGGTGTTCTCGATATATTGACAAGCCACAGAGTCACCGCTTGGGTGAATGGACCCGAGCAACCTTGGTTCCCCGGAGACAGAAATGGGGCTCTACGGCAGGAGTACTCTGGGTAAGTCGATGCCTCGTGGTCGAAGCCCCTTCATCTTGATCGATGCCCTTGGTCAATGCCCCTTGGTCGATGCCCTTGGTCGATGCCCTTGGTCAATGCCGCTTGGTCAATGCCGCTTGGTCCATGCCGCTTGGTCCATGCCGCTTGGTCAGAGCCCTTGGTCGATGCCATTCATTGATGTCCCCGGTCGTTTCCCCCTGGCTGTGCACGTGAAACCCACAAGACGAAAGTCATCAGCTGAAACCTTAATCAAAGGAACTCACACAGCGCGACACAGCAATACGCTACCATTCCCTCCGACCGTCATTTTGACCAGAACCAGCCTGGAAACAGGCTTCCGGATGACGATGACCGAACGGAGTAGTCGTTCCAAATGATCCTTGTGGATGTCCGTAAGAGATCCCCCGAAGAAGCCTGGACGGAAGATCTGACGACCATCACCAGTTGCAGGCTGTACGACTGGATGATGATAAGATACTGTGTTGACTTTTCCTACTGCTCCTGTTAGCGTTCTTGTCTATTTCTTAATGTGTCTTGACGGCTCGTCGTTTTGCTGGGCATGGCCTTGATGGCTATGTTGCCTCAGCTTTGGTATGCAAGGTGTGTGTTTAACGTAGAAGGAGACTGGCCCTGGGCTCGGTTTTGGTTTTGGAAGCGATGCTTTGAAGTGGGATTGGCCACCGGTTTGGCTGTTCCTCGTCCTGTTCGGCGGTTGGGATAACGTGTACTTTGCTTTTATAATGGTATGAATGATGTTTCCTATAACAGGAACAATGTTAGGCTGGTTTGTTCCATGCAGGTGATCCACGGCGTCACCGTTTGTTGCGGCTTCCAGTCCTGTTTGAACGTGTTGGTTACTTTTTTGCCGCGGCCGTTTCTCGTTGCTAGCTTTCCATAGACAAATTGCAAGATATACAGCTCGCATATAGATGGGAATCAACCGTCGTTTCAGAGGAGATAGAAACAGGAGCTGCTCAGAAGACCAATGGAAACTATCAGAAAGAGGCAGCTGATGTAGTCTGCGTCTTATTAGGAAGCCGCGCTCTGCGCGGTTGCTGAAAAAAGAATGCTCGTATTATTACTCGTACACCCTCCACATTGCAAGCTCTTATCAATATGGGCAATTCATTCAGCTCGCTCCCATCACACAGTGCACAGCTATGGAAGTGCGGGACAGATATCACCCTCGGCGCCTGGCACATTGGCGAATGAGACGGCACGAGCCCGAGGAATTCCGACCGAAGAGAAAGAAACATGCCGTCCGGCCACCAAGTCGCGTAAAAGTGCTCAATCGGTCATAGAACGGCCATGCATGTCGCAGTAAAAATAGAGTAGAACTCGCTGTAAAAGTGCACAATCCCCCCACAGCTCCTCTCCCCTCTCCCCTCTCCCTCTCCCCAGTACTCCAATACTCCAGTTCCCGCACACTCGAAAGCCCACCGCACCGCTCTCCTCTCTCGGCTACTGCTTGTCCTTTTCCTGCGCCGGCACGCATGCCCACGAACATCCGCGCCACACAAACGGCAGCAGCTCAATGTTGTCTGAGCGGACGAAATTGTTGTCGAAATTGCGCGACTGATGGGCCTCCATGTAAAAGGTCGTGTTGATGTCCGACTTGGCAAACTCCCACCACTCGATCCACTCTGTCATGGGCGCCACCATTGGCCGTCTCCGCTTACACAGCGAGCAGGTCGCGCCGCCAGCTTCGCGTAGGTCTCGCGCCCGCACCAGCTGCCGTGCCAGCTGGGGCGGTGCATCTCCCGGCAGCAGCTGCGGCAGCTGCGGCAGCTGTGGCACGCTGTAGCAAGCCTCTAAAGCCAGCTCCATCAACGTGGGCACACGCGAGGCCGTCAGTCCCGCCACGTTAGGCAGCCCTGATGCGCCGTCGCCACGCGACAAATGGGACAGTGTCGACCACGGCGGCTTCGACGCCACTGTTAGGGCCTCGGTCGCTATCCGGGCCGTTGCCTCCAACTCGCTCGTCTCGCTTGTCTCGCCCGTCTCGCCCGTGTCACTCGTCGTCATCGCAAAGTCTGACCACGTCTTGCCCGTCGAGTCCATGTACTGCACGGGCGACCGCGCTACCCGCGTCGGCCTTGAAAACGGCCGTCGTCGGGGCCGGTGCTGTCGCTGTTGTGGCTCTCGCTCCGTCGCCTCGTCAGGCCCATCGGGTCCATCGGGCCCATCGGGCTCCTCGACCTCCATAGCCTCTTCTGGTTCGTCGTCCTCCGTCGCTTCCGTCGCCTCATCGACCGCCTCGTCCTCGTCCTGGCTATCATAATCGTCGCCATCACTACTGTTACTGCCCGCCTCGTCGTCCGCCACCCCGCCGACATGGCCAGCCGCCTCGTCCGGAAGGTAAAATGGGTTTGGGTGTACCAGCAACTCCGACAGCTTCCCACCTTTGCCATACGTGTCGATCAGTAGTAGCAGCTCAGCCGGTAGGGACCGCAGCTTGTTCAGCGACACGTTGAGTGTCCGCAAGTTCCGCAGCTGCCCAATGGTCGGCGAGAGCTCCGTCAACCCATTGCCCCGCAGGCTCAGCACCGTCAAGTGTCTGAGGTCAAAGAGCGCGCCTGGCAGCCGCGTGAGCTTGTTGTTGGACAAGAAGATCTGTAGCTGGGGCTCCCTCTGCTCAAAAGCAACGCCCTCGGCCACGACGGGAATCGGGACGAGGCGTGACAGCGGCTCAATCGTCGCATTGGACAGATAGTCGATCCCGAGGCCACTGCGACAGTTAGTACCGCATGCCGCTACTCTTGGGAAGCAAGGCACACAAAGACCACTCACATCAGCGGGACATGTTCGTCGCCGGCTTCGATACAGTCCTGAATCACCGAACGCGCCGTCCCTTCGGCGTCATTGGCAGCTACGCTCAGCACTCGCTGGAAAACGCGGCGCTGCGGCGGCGGCGGTGGTGGAAAATCGCTCTGGACTGGCGGCGGTGGCGGCGGCGCCAGCGACAGCTGCGACGAGGAGGAAGTAAGCGATGCCGGCCGAGGAGACTTGGCTTCGGCGACCCGCAGGAACCCATCCACGACCTCCTGCAACGCTGCGCTGTCGACGTCCTCGTTGGGGACGCCGTCCAGCCACACGCCGCTGTCGTACTGCCGCTCAAACGTGCGCTTCTCCGGACGTGCCGGCGACAGGGGAAGTGTCATGGTCACCAGCGCCGTCGTCGTGGGGGGCGGACGGTGCAGTCCTGCCGTGCTGGACGACTCGCCGGCCTCGTCAAAGATGGAGTCTGTCGAGGCCGGATGCTGCGCAAACCATGCGCCCACGTAGCGTTTCTTTTTCAAGCGGCGATCCGGCTCGTAGTTGTCGAGGGCCGGGTCGTCGTCACTTGAGAACACGGCCGGATCGCTCGAGTTGGACAGCAGTTGGGCAGGAAGGCCGCCGAGGTGATCAAAGCGGGCGCGCTTCCGCGCCGGCCCCAAGATGGCCTCGGCCGCCTTGGAAGGCGGGATCCGCGGCAGCGAGGGCTCGTCTTCCATGGTTCGTGCGAACGCGGCCGGTCTGTCCGGCGGCAACCGGCGACGAATTGGTGCAGAAAGGGTGGGTGAGACAGCAATGGCCCAAAAACGAAGCAAAGCCGAGAGCCGAAATGGAAAAATGAACAAGGAAAAAAAGGTGCACGTAATAAATACCAAGACAGCCGCACGAGTCACACACACGCAGCAAGGCGTTGCAAAACGTGTGCAGACCCAGAGCTCCAACCAATGCTGGATGATAAGAAGTCGCGTTGGCGTCGTCGTCTGCAAGCTCTGGGGCCAACAGAAAAGGACGCGTTCTGCGTGCAAGCGCTATTATGGCAAAGTCGACCGCTTTCGGCACTGATTGATAGCGACACGAGCTAAGCGTCGCGTGACCATACGCTAACGCCCCCAGCATAACACGCGTAAACAGCTCTTTGGCAGCTCCGGGGCGGGGTACAGATCGGATTGTTTCTTCACTACGTCAGAGCGCAGGAGTGACAAAACCGCCTCACATTTCGATCACCTTGTTCATGTTTGTGTGTTTATTTGTTTGTTTGTCTTTCTATGTTTGATTCATTGTCCGAATGACGTCCAAAGCCGCAGCAGACACACATCCATGGACAAAGGTGCATGTTCAACCACGTAGCAGAATAGCATAAAAGCCATCCCATTCGCTTGCGATTATTGTATCTCAAGATAGACAACGCCCAACCATATTAACCCTCAGCTGTTTACATATATTTCTGCCACTCACCATGTCGACTGCGTACGACGACGGCACGATCCGGCAAGTGAAGACGCCCATGAAGGCGCTTGAGACCAAAGTGATTCTCGTCAAGGAGAGAGTCCGCGAATACTGCGTCCGGGACGCAAACCGATGCGACCCGTTTGCATCGCCGGCCGATGGGGACGCAAAAGAGGGCCTGAGACCAGCGACAGCGGGAGCGCAGGCCGTGTGGAGAACGATAAAGTCAGATAAGGCCTGCAGGAGCGGGCTCGTGCATCGTAGTGCGTATAAAACCCCCGCATTCGCATGCGATACTGACGACGAGGATGCCCCGCTCTTACAGCGCAGCAGCTCCAACGGCAAGTCGGACTTGACGATGCAGTCCTACGATGGCTGCAGCAAGGAATTGGGGGAGAGAGTCAAAGTGAGGCGCTTCCTCTGATGGCATTTTATAGTTTATGTGAGTGCCGCATTATCCGCATTATCCGCATTGTTCCCTCTTCCGCAGTTCCCACCCTCCCTACTCCGTATGCATGCAAGAAGGCATCCGTGTCACACTAAAGATCAGACAGACGCCTGCTTATCCGTCGTCGGGCCGTGGTAAACGATGATACACCAATTATGCATACAGGGGTTGCCAGCAAGACTTGTGCGAGCATTTGCATACTGTCCAAGGCCTTGGCATGTAGCATCGTAGATTGGCGCACGTTAATATCGCCCGAATGGATTGGATCGTGTTCGTGCTATGTATCAACAAACTGCCGATTGCGTACATACGACCCACTGTCAAGCGCTGTGATACACGTGATCTGCCCAAATTACTGCCATCCAGACCGCCCTGAATTCCGGAAGCCTACGAGCCTACCGCGCTACCCTGATCCCTACCTTCCTAGAATTGCATCCCACCCAAAAGGGTAATTCTTTAGCTGGATTCACGATCCGGTACCGGACATTGCGGTGACCTCGGAAGTGTAAGAACTACTGTAGGTGGATATCTGGCCTGTTTTCATGTATTTACGTCGTAAGGTGTTGGCAATCAAGGTGCAGAGCGGCGCTGCTGGACTCTCTTGCTTAGTCAGTG
Organism: Leptographium radiaticola; assembly: GCA_019925535.1. Classification (NCBI taxonomy): domain Eukaryota; kingdom Fungi; phylum Ascomycota; class Sordariomycetes; order Ophiostomatales; family Ophiostomataceae; genus Leptographium; species Leptographium radiaticola. Next base: position 292,119 of record JADHKK010000016.1, on the reverse strand, counting down.
AATTACAATACAGCTCAGTAGCCCCAATTTGACACTACCATCAATCAGTCCCTCCCGTGCCCATACGACAGCGATATGAATATCTATTGAGCCAGTTTGGTTCTTTTCCACGGCTTCTACTTCTGTCCGCTCCCCGAAGAACCGCTGCCACCACTGCCCTGGCTTCCACCATAGCCGGAGGACGACTGCTGCCCGCTGGGAGAAGTGTACGTGCTGCCACCAGAACCATTGTTGTGGTAGGTGCTTCCATTGGGGTTGGAGTAGTAATACGAGCCATCACTGCAGTAGTCAGCATGGGAGATATCTCGAAAGGGCAGTAAGGGAAGCACCCACTTGTTGGAATAATGGTACGAGTTGGACCCATTTCCGTAGTCGCGCGAGCAGTAGTGGTTGCCCTGGCTGTTGGTGCCGCTGCTCTTGTAGGAGTAGTCTTTGCCCATTTTGAAGCGTGTTGAGTGTTTTATTCAGAGTGTGTGTGAGTGGTGATGAAGAGAGGGAGAAAGGTGAAGAGGAAGAGGGGAAGAGGTGAAGAAGATAAGAGAGGAGAAGAGAAGGGGGGAGCTCCATCGCAAGTTGAAGTGTGGGGCATCCAACGTCGAACGGTGACTAGTTAGGAAACCCCCCCCCCGTTAGCGTTGACTTGGTTACACATATCAGATAGCTATTAGCAGCATATGTACTGTACGTACGGAGTATGTGCAGGGGTAAACGGTACAATATGAATGAGTAAAAGTGCCAGGGGGTGTCTGTTGCTCACTCAGCCTCCGAGTGTGCGCCATTTGACAAAATGAGATGAGATGTATTTCGCCGATTCTCCCCTTTACGTACAAGGCGCCAGTGCGTGCCATTGTGCCATTGCCCAAATTGACCACAGTGTGCTGCATTCTAGATTCTAACAATAGCTTCTTCCTCTCTGTGGTCCAGCCTTGGCCATCGTCCATAACAGGAAAGCACAACTTGGGGGTAGCAGCCGTTCTACAGCCGTTCTAACCACAAATTTCAGGCCGAGAGACGGAAACTATTACACCGTGGCATAAAGCCCATTGGCAGATAACGTACATTTGCCTTCTCGCCCATGTCAATTCTTGCTCAACGTCTTGTCGGCGGAGGGCCGGCCCTTTTTCCTTCCACGCGACGTGACCAGCCTGCCGTCCTCGCCGACCGGCTGGTACTCCTCTGGTTGAAATTCCGGATTTGAATAGTGGGCAGTGCTGAACCGCGAGCTGCGAAGCACTCCTGTCTCCACGTTGGCGTCGGTTTCAGACCGCTCAAACTGCCACTTGGTGAAGCGCACCGGATTGGGCTGAAAAGGCTCCGGCACAAAGCTGTTCTGTGGCTGCTGTTGCGGTGGCAGATGCACCGAATTCTGGGTGTGATCTGCGTTCATGACCTCGCCAAATGTCGTCGGCATGTTCCCCATGGTGATTGCACCACTGTTGCCACCCGCATATGCCTCGGGGACTTCCGCCATGGCCACAGATGGATCGTCGGCCAGCGCAGTGGGTACCATAAGTGGAGGGTGAGACGCCGGGTCGCCATAGGCACCATCGACTGAGGCGACCCAGGGGGATGGGGAAAGCGCCGACTGGTTGGAAGAAAACACGTTGGATCCTGTCGGTGAGAGCTTCATCAAGCCCGGTAAAAGACTCAGCAGACTCATATCAGAGTGTGAGTAGTCGTTGAAGCCAGGCGTGTTTCTGTGAAAGTTTGTGCTGACGTGCACACTGCTATGGTTTACGCTCAGATCATTGGATGAAGATGGCGAAGGAGCCAAAGGCATTGCTGAGGGCGTCAAAAAGTCGGCCAGATGTGGTGTTTGCGCCGAAGACGGCATGGGCTCCTCCCGTGGCACAGAGTCGGAAGCGCCGCCCAGAGTCGTTTGTGGCGCTGCCGCGCCCGGTCCCGCAAGCTCAGGTGTTGGTTCAACAGCTGGCTCGTCGGGACTGGGCGATCCCCGTTCTAACCTGGCAAGGGCTGTGGCTGATGCCAGCGTGGGGAGGCCTGGGCGATACAGGATATCGTAGTGGCCAGGCCGGAAGAGTAAAGAGATACGCAAGCCGATGGAGCTCTCATCTCGGCCGTTGTTATCCTGGGGAAATCGGTAGAGATCCACGTTGGCGCCTTCACTGCGATCTAGGTAGGCAATCTCGAGGACAATATCGACGGGCTTGAGCAGGATATTGGCGAGCACCTCGATGCTGTGGTGCTCAATCTCGCAGTTGGGTCGCTCAATAAACTCACGGCAGTAGCCGTCAAGACCTTCATCGTGTATGAGGAAGTCCTGGTACAGCAGGGCGTGCTCTTTGAGGTAGGAGGCGGCTAGCAGACGCAGGTGGTAGAGGATGGCGTTTCCCGAGCCAGCGTCGTTGAGGACGTTGGTCAGTTGCTCGACAGCTCTGTCCGCATCGGGCAGGGAATCGATGATCTCGCCAAAGAGAATGTCGGTCTCTTCGACCATGTCCTCGTACACGTAGGGGCTGTATTTGCCAACGTCGCGAATGTAGTCGTTCAGACCGAGTAATCGGGCTCGCTCGTTGACGAGCTGTTCGGGGTCTCCGGCGTGGATCAAGACCTCAAAATAGCAGAAGCCAATGGCTAGAGACGGAATAGAAAGAGAGTCAGCTTCGGTTCCGAGAAGGCGAAGCAAGGCGGATGTACTCGGACATCAACCAATTTGCCCAAAGAGAGAAATCAGACGGCAACAGCAGGGGGGGAACTGGCGCACCTCTCCATCCACAATTGCCGTCTCCGCGGACGGAACGGTAGAGGGGAAAGGACTCGGGCAGGGCCTATAGTTGCCGAGAGGTCAGCTCCGGGCCTCGAGCTGTGGTCGGGTCAACCCACCTCGGTCTTCTCGGCGAATACAGAGTCGGCGGAGGCGTAGTGTTGGCGGACGACGTCGGTCGACTGGAGTCTGCCAACAGCCGGCATCTGGTAGCGTTAGACAACCCCAAAAGGAGGAGGGGGGGGAAGAAAACAAGACGGAAACACGGACGGTCATGTCTGGCTCATATTCCCGGGCCAGGGCCTCTTGGGCGGCAATCTCGGCAGCGACCTGGTCGGCGTCCAGCAGCCCGGCCATCTGAGCTTGATCAGCGGCCAGGTCGCTGTGCAGGTCGACTGGATCGACGGCCATGAGGCCGTGGGATTGGGATTGGGATTGAAGAGAGTGGTAGGCGTGGAGGAGTCTGGGGTCGACGACGGCCTTGGCCAGGCGGTGTTGGGCAAGACGCCGGCGGGAGATGCGCAGCTGTCGGGCTGGCGAGAGGGCGGCTGAGCGCGATAAGACAGACGGGGTACGGGAGCTGCCGGTGACAGCAGCAGCAACACTGGTGGCGGTGGGATTGGAGGCGGAGAGGGGATAAGCAAGGCTGTCGGGGCGGGAAAAATGGGCGGGGCGGTTGGTGGGCCGCTGTGGCTGCTGTACGAGTAGCGGTTCTGTGGCGAAGTGGGTGCGGTAGGGAGGGCTGGTGGGTACGCTGAGAGGGAAGGCGCTAGCGCTGGAGGAAGTGGCAACAGGGTCTGATGGAGCGAATGCCAGCTCTGCGCCGGGCAGAGCGCAGTCGGGCATGTGGCTGCTATGGCTGCTATGACTGCCATGACTGCCATGACTGCCGTGTCTTGCTAGACTGCCGTGCCTGCCTCGGCTGCCGCCGTGCCTGCCGTGTCTGCTTCCAGCCGGCTCGCCAGCACAGTCCCCGCTGTTGGGGGGATCCTGTGGGGGAGCTACTCGTCCAGCGCTAGCAAAGCTAGCAGCGGGGGCCAGCCGGTGCTGGTGAACGACAAAGTTGCCAAATAGCGTTTGGTGGTGCGGGTGCTGCTGATCGCCGTGGAGGCTTAGGCTGTGGACGCCACTGTGTTGCTGCTGTTCCTGCACGAGCGACCCCTGAAGCTGCAATGGCGGTTCGTAGCTCAGGTGCTGGGTCCGGTAATCGTGCCCAAACGGGTTGAGCTGGTGCTGGTGCTGGTGCTGGTGCTGTTCTTGCCCCTGTCCGTGCTCGTGTTCCTGTTCCTGCGGATGCTGCTGCTCCAGACGAGGGTCGTGTTCGGTCGATGGGCGCCGCAGGCAGGCAAAGTCGGTGAAGTCGACTGTTAATTCAAACGACCCTACGGCAGGCCGCGTGGTCTCTGGATTGGGCGTCATGTCGAAAAAGGAAAGGGCACGAGGCGAGTGGCGACGGGACGGGAAGGTGCAGACGAAGGAAGGCGGCCCCCAGGAAATCGTACGAGCAAGGAAGCAATTGAGCAGAAACGGGGGAAAAAAGAGACGAAAGCGAAAGGAAAAAACCCCAGAGGAATTGTCCGGGGCCGGGGCATAGCATAGAGATGGCAGATAGGATCGATCGCAGGCGACCGACGAGAGTAAGGCACCCAGCGGGGGAGGGGGGGGGGAGTTCGTGAGGCCGCCAAGGGCGATTGGATCTATAAGAATAGCTCCAAAAGGTGGCGAAAAGCAAGATTGGACAAACAGGGGCGGCGCCGATGTGAGGCCCAACTGGAGGAGAGGAGGAGCCGGCCGGGGGAGGGCAGGCTTGTCTACATCGCGTGCAGACCGACTGCAGCAGGAGCCGGACCCAACAATGCGGGCGCGAGCGAACAAGCGAGCCAGCGGCCCGAAAGGAGGGCCCGGCTGGCCAAGCTGGTGCCATGCACACGCGCAGCTGCGCCGTCGGTGAGTGCGCTTGTCGGTGGGCGAGACAAACTGGAGGCTCCCATGCCTGCCAGCAACGCTGGGCCGTACGCGGGACGTGAACAAATACGAGGGAGTTCCGGAAAGGGGCAAGCACGCGTATCGTCCTGGCCGGCCGAGACACGGAAGCAGGCAGGATATGGAGCAGAAGGGGAGGGGGGGAGGGGGGGGGGGGGGGCGCGGCCGCTTTTGGGAAAAAAGAACAAGGGAAGACGGTCTGACAGAGTGGCTATTGTTTGGGCAAGCCTCCTTGCGGCTGGATACTGAAGACGGCCCAGTGTGGAGCTCATACGTCGTAGGGGACCGCTGAATGGGGGAGGGGGGAAGGGGGGAGGGCGTGAGAGCAGAGAGGGCGAGAGAGAGCGAGGGAGAGAGAGCGAGGGAAAGGAAGGGGGGCGGGCGGGCTGGCAGGTAGTGCATTAGCTACCGCATTGGGTGCATGTGGCAGGTTGGCGGTCACAAGGACACATCGGCACCAGTTTCTAAGATGCGGTCAATGCATGCATATAGGGTATGATGGCCGCTTTTCGGCTGGGTGCCATGGGAAGAGTCGAGATGGACAAAATGTCTGTGCTGGGTTTGCCCAGTGGCTCCGATCCGATCAGATGCAAGTGGTGGGCCTACAAGTTCGAGTCTGGGGGAGGCGAAGGGGAAGAGGAGAGAGCGGCGGTACAGTGTACGGAGTACTAGTTCTCGTAGGTTCGAGTTCAGGCCCGGATCAGGCCCAGTCCGAGATCCGGTCGAGGCCCAGTCGAGGCCCAGCCGAGCCCAGTCGAGGCCCAGTCGACGGGGCCCTGTTGAGGTTCAAGGTTACGGAGTATGATATCTGACTGCTACGCTCCCTCCATACTACTCGTGCGCGGCTGGCAGACGAACTCCAAGGGGCCAGGGTGCTGTGTTGGGGGGGAGGGGGGGTCGTGGAGGGTGGTGGACGGGACGGGAAGGACGGACGAGCCATGGCCAATCCGCAGGCCGGTTCAGGATACCAAGAGATGAAAAAGGAGCAACAGACGTGGACGATGCTACGCTGGGGGGGTGTGGCGGCCAGCGGCGCCATGTCGCTGCCCGGTCCACGAGTCCTGTTGGGCGTGGCCAAGCCCTGCCGATGCGACGTTGATGTGCAGAGGGACCGATTTTCCTTGTTCCTTTTTTACGACGTATGGAAAAATGGACAATGGGAAGAAAAATAATAAAAAAAATCAAACGCAAGACGCTGTGCAGACCATGGTGAAATTTTTCATGACCTCTCCACCACACCCCCCCTCCCCCCTCCCCCAAAGTGATCGATTGGCTCTACGACGTAGGAGGCAGTGGAGCCCCGTGCTGGGTGGGCGCGGGCGGCTCACCAGCAGGTGTGTCTCAGCCTGGCAGGACACGTCGCGGCGAGGCCGGTGGAGGGAGCAGATTAAAAAAAAAAAAGAGACACGCGAGCCACACCGCCCAGCATAAAAGATACCCTAGAGCGCGACCGGCAGCCACAGGCCGCGGCATGTATCCTACGTCGTAGGTACTCCGTACTCCGTACTGATATCTGGCATACAACGTAGTGGTGTGTGGGCAGGAGGAGTGGATTTTGCAGTGGGGCGGGAGCCTGCAGTTTCCAAGCGGCACCTTCCAGCCAATGGACGGGTCCTCTTACAGGGGAGGGGCCGCGGCAGCGAGAAAGCGAACGAGGGCCGCCAGGGGGACGGGCAGGCGGCGGCTCACCGCAACGTAACAGGTCGGCCAGTCCGAGACGGGTGTGGCAGGACGGGGGGGCAGTTTTATGGCACACAAAAAAAAAAGCGACGTTTTATTTCTGACATGGGGCGGTTCGTTCTACTCTGCAGTTGGCATGTCTGACGCAGTGCGTTAGCCCTGCTTGGCCGCCCGGCGGCCGGCGAGGCCCTTGGCGCGGGGGTGACGGCTGGTGTGGTGGCGCAGGGCAAAGGGCGAGACGGGGGCGCCGGCAAAGGGGTCGGAGGCGGCGGTGCCGGCGGGCCCGTCGGGGGTGGCGGCGGCGGGCCTGAGGCGGGGCGGGGCGTTGGCGAGGACGGCGTGGGCGAGGCCGAGGACGGCGTCGGCGAGGCCGGCCATGGCGTGGACGCGGTCGGGGTCGGGCTCGGTGTGCAGGTGCAGGATGCCCTGGGCCTCGTCGATGGAGCCGGCGATGCGGCCGTCGACGACGAGGAAGCCGAGAATGTCCTGGGCCTCGGCGGTGCTGATGCGGATCTGCTCGGCGACCCAGGCGGTGCGCAGACGGGTGTAGGGGGCGATGAGGCGCAGGACGGCCTTGGTGCGCATGGTGCGGGTGACCTCGTCAATGTTCTCGGCGATGAAGGCGTCCTGCAGCAGGTCCGGGTGGCGGTGCAGCACGTCCTCGTAGCGGCGCATGTCGTCGTGCTGGTAGGCGTCGACGAGGTCGGTCATGGCGGCGATGCGCGGGTCGTTGCGGTAGGGCTTGGTCTCCTGGGAGTCGAACGGGTTAATGTCGGAGCCCATCAGCATCGTGGTCAGCAGCAGGTACTTGAGGACCTGGATGCGCTGCAGCGAGCCGGCCTCGTCGTAGTTGCGAAAGGACTCGAAAAAGTCGCTCTGGGCGTCCTTCCAGTTCTCCTCGCCCATGTGCATCTTGCCGCCGCACTCGCGGATGATGCCCATGATCTTGGGGTGCGGCACGGCCGAGCGCACGCGCAGGGCGCGCTGGTACAGCTGCTTGAGCTGCTTGGTGTTGCGGCGCTCGGCGTACATCTGGATCTCGAGCGCGTAGATCTCGAGCAGGTACGTGCCCTTGCTGGCGTCGTCGCTGCCGTCGGCGCGCTGGCAGGCGCGGTGCAGCTCGCGCAGCCGCCGCACCACCTCGGCGTACTGCCGCTGCTCCAGCAGCAGCTTGGCCTGCTTGACGCTCGTCTTGAGCCACAGCCGCTCGTTGTTGGTGCTCTGGAAGCACGCCAGCGTCAGCTCGTAGAAGCCGCCCAGGAAGCCCGTCGCCGCCGCGTTGTCGGCCGTGCTCTTCTCCACGTAGTCCAGCATGTTGTTGATGGACTTTTCCGAGTAGTTGCGCGTCACCGCCGACTTGACGTACGTGAGCAGCTCCTTGTAGTGCACCACGGCCTGCTCGTACTGCCCCAGCTGGATCTGCAGCTTGATCGCCTGCTTCAGGCCCTTGAAGCCCCAGTCGCCCTTTTGCGGCTCCAGCGCCGGGATCTCGAGGAACTCGGTGATCGCCTCGCCGGCGTCGGTCAATTTCGTTTGCTTCGCATTGTAGTACTTGTTCTCGATCGTCACCTCCCCGGCATCCGGCTCGTCCTCGTCGTCCTCGTACTCAAAGTCGTACTCCTCCTCGTCCGAGGCCTGCATGAAGTCGTCGTCCGACATGGCTGCTGCGCGGGGGCGGATACGGCTCGACGGAAACGAAGCTCGCGGTTGCTCTGTCGAAGTGGATGGACGTTGGGTGGGGAAGTCGGAACTCTAGTAGACGCCCCGCAAGCGCACGGACCACATTCCAGCCTTTGGTGGCGAGTCTGTACGTCGTAAAACGGAGAATTCTAGTAGTACGGCACAATTTCCTGTCGCCGACACCATTCGACCACTTACCGACACACCCAACGACAACCGCCACCATGGGCTCCGGCGATCTCAACGCGAAAAAGAGCTGGCACGTGGTCACGCTCAAGAACCAGCAGCGAGTATGGGAGAGCGAGCGGGCGGCGTTGGCGGAGCGGAAAAAGGTGGCAGAGCGCGTCGAGGAGCTGCGCAAGGAGCGCCAGGAGGAGGAGATTGCGCGCCAGCTCGAGGAGGCCGGCGGCCGCAAGCGCGTCGACCGGGTCGACTGGATGTACCAGGGCCCGTCGGCGGAGAACGGCGGCATGGTGACGGAGGAGGCCGAGGCGTTTCTGCTGGGCAAGCGGCGCATCGACGCGCTCATCAAAGGCGACGACCACAAGAAGCTGGAGAAGAACGGCGGCCAGGACCGGTTTGCGGGCCCTGCGGGGGCGGCGGCGGCGGCGGTGGCCGCTCCGACGGCGGCGACGGCGCGCGACACGGCGGCCAAGATCCGTGAGGACCCGCTGCTGGCGATCAAGCGACAGGAGCAGGAGGCGTACGAGGCCATGGCCAGCGACCCGATCCGGCGACGACAGCTGCTGGCGTCCATGGGGCTGGCGGACGACAAGGGGGACGAGTCGCGGGAGCGGCGGCACCGGCACCGCAGCCGGAGGGAGGACCGAGACGCGACCAGGGACGGGCACCGCGACGAGGATCGACGGGACCGACGAGAGCGACGGGGCCGGGAAGAGAGGCGGGAGAGCGGACATGAACACAGACGGCGAGAGGACCGAAGCCGCGACCGACGGCGCCGCGACCGAAGCCGTGACCGAAGTCGTGACCGCAGTCGTGACCGCAGTCCAGACCGACGACGACACGACCGCAGCCCAGACCGACGAGACGCCTCGCCACGACGGCGCTCGCGCAGTCCCCGACGCGACGACGCCGACGACCGACGCGGCCGGCGAGGGTTCCGCGAGCGCGAGCGCAGCCGGTCGAGGCCAAGATCCGAAAAAGGACAACGAGGCCCGGGCCGGGAGCGGCCGGCTGGCCACGACGACAGCGAACGGGCGCGCAAGCTGGCGGCGATGCAGGCGGCGGCGTCGGACCTGGACGCGCAGCGCGACGAGCGGCTGGCACGGCGGGAAGCCGACGAGGCGGCCCGGCGGGCGGCCGACGAGCAGGCGCGGATGCGCGACGAGCGGCTGGGCGGCGGGTCTACGGCGTTTGCGACGAATCTGCGCCGGCAGGTCGGCGACATGGGCCTGGCCGAGCGGCTGGGACGCGGCCGGCAAGGGCTGCAGCGGGAGGAGTAGGAGGGACGTGTGCAGGGACCATGCAGTTGCAAGTCGTAATCATACATTCTAATTTTGGCGTCATGACCATGTTTCGGACCATATTTCACGTGATCCGAGGAGTTTCCTCTCCCAACGAGTGAGAGACTGATCCTAGAAGAATCAAGTTCGTTTTCCCAGCACGCGTCTCCATGGCGTGCGACACAATGTCGACATGTCTTCTCCCCGCACACCTTACATGCGGTACTGCTCGTAGGCGGCCGCCTCTTGGCGACGGGCGTCGATGCGCGCCAGCGTCTCGGCGTCGTAGAGGGACGCGGGCGGGTGGCCCTTGATCAGGACCTCGTCCTGGTGGCGGGCGGCCTCCTCGCGGGTCATGCAGACGAGGTCGGCGAGGCCGAGGCGGGTCGAGCGCTGTTCGGCGAGCGTCTTGTCGGCCGAGCCGGCCGGGACGGCCACGCGGTGGACGAGCGAGGCGGCCGAGCCGTCGTCGCCGGCGGGCCACTGCCAGCGGACGAGCGTGGTGCGGGTGGACAGGCGCGAGACGACGCTGCGGCCGTGGTAGACGTCCTCGATGAGGAAGGCGACGTCGCCGGCGGTCAGGGGAAGACGGAGGCCGACGGCGAGGGAGGGGGTGTCTGTGGATGCTTTGCCAGACTCGGCCTCGGCCCGTTCGCGTGTCCGGATCAGCCGCTCCTCGGCGCCATGCACGGCGCCGAGCGTCTGGTCGTAGAGCTTATCGCGGCCCTTGACGGCCGAGTATTCATAGGGGTAGCCTGGGTGTTATTAGAAAAAAGACAAAAGAGATCAAGTGTTTGTAGTCAAACCCACCCGACACCGTCAACAGCACGTGGTTCGCCAGCGTGTAGCCAAAGACGGCCGGCATGGTGCCCAGCACCGGCAGGATGCGCACGCGAAAGTCGGGCAGCGCGCCGAGCTCGCGGATGCCGTCGCGGCCGAGGCGGGCAAACTGCTCGTCGGGCAGCGGCAGCAGCACGGCCTTGCCGGCGGCGGCCGTCTCGGTCGAGTAGACGGCCGTGATGCCCGACGTGATGCCGAGCAGCCGCAGCCGCCGCCGCGTCGCGCGCGAGAGCCCGTCCTCGGCGCTGGCCGCGAGGTCGCCGACCACCACCTTGGTCGGGTCGCTCTTGGTGCCCGCGCCCATGGACGCGATCACCGGCAGGCCGTGGGCGTGGCAGTAGCGCAGCAGCTCGACCTTGCTGTCGATATTGTCAATGGCGTCGACGACAAACGTCAGCTTTCTGTCCTCGCTTCGCTCGTGGGAGGGCTTTTGGTCCTCGCTTCGCTCGCTCGAGGGCTTTTGGTCCTCGCTTCGCTCGCTCGAGGGATTTTTGTCCTCGCTTCGCTCGCTTCCTTGGGGTCCCTCCTCGTCCCACTCTCCCAACAACTCATCTGCCGACGCCTCGTCAAACTTGGCCCGCCGCAGGTCAAACCGCACCCACGGCGCCACCGCCAGCAGCCGCCGCGCCAGCACCTGCACCTTGGGCCGCCCCACGTCCGCCAGCGTCGCCACCGCGTGCCGGTTCAGCGAGCTCAGCGACACCTGGTCAAAGTCCACCAGCCGCAGCCGCCCGACCCCGGACCGCGCCAGCGCCGCCGCGCAGTGCGAGCCCACCCCGCCGCACCCCACCACCACCACCGTCGCCGCCCGCACCCGCTCCAGCCCCTCGGCCGTCAGAAACGCCCGGTTCCGCGTCAGCTGCTCCAGAATCACCTCCTCCGCATAGTCGCCCGCCTGCGCCCGCCGCGCCAGCCCCAGCGCCCGCGCCTCTTCCGCGTCAATCGCTTCTTCCGCTTCGTCCGTTCCCGTGGCCTCTGCCGCCTCTGCCGCCTGTACCATCTCCTCCTCCGCCACCTGCTCCCGCACCGCTCGCTTCAGCTGCCGCAGCCGTGCCGCGTGCGCCTCGTGCTGGTACCCCAGCACCAGTCCCGCCACCACCGCCCCCGACACCACCGCCGTCGCCGCCAGCTGCACCGCCCGGCTGTCCGCCGCTCGTGCTAGCAGCGATACCATCTCGTCCTGTGCGCGCTTCGTCCGGTCCTTGGGGCAATGCCGTTTGGTCGTCATCCATTCTGCCCTAAAAATTGTGTCGACTTATTTCCAAATCGGGACGTCACGTGAGCCTGCATTTCCTGTAGCTTCCTCTAGGTCGCTTGCCGCCCCCGCCGGGAATCTCTGCTTTTCAAATTAAAACGCTTCTAAGTGTAAGGATGCAAAAGCCAAAAAGCCAAAACCACCCCGTCGTGAACACCCCCCCTTTCCTTCCCGGCGCATGCTGGGCTCGCGCGCAGTCACAGCGCCCGGAAACTATTACGAAAAATGGTATAAGAAGCACGCAGACAGCCGACGAGAAAAACACCATCCCCAGCCCGAGCCGACGACTTTGCCGCAAAACGACAAGACCGGCTTCGCGCCCTGTGCCGAGCCGACACGCCTACATGATCATGCACTTGCCGCTCTCCCGCTCTTTGCGCACGCTCAGGGCCACCCGAGCCGCTTCCGTAAAGGCTTCGTTGACACCCCGGTTGCGCATCGCCGAACACTCCAGATATCGCATCGCCCCGATCCGCCGCGCCACCTCCAGGCCCTGGTCGTACGTGATCATCGGCTTCTTCTCGTGCGCCGCCGGCGCCGCCGCCGACGCGTCCTCGTGTCCGCCGCCCGCTGCCCCGCCTGCGCCGTTCGCCCCCGACTCGTCCGCCTCCTCGTCCCCCGCCTCGCGCAGATCGCACTTGAGCGCCACCAGCACCAGCTTGACCCCCGGGCAGTTGTCCGCAATCTCGCCCACCCACTTGGACTCCACGTTCTCCAGACTGTCCTTGCTGTCGACGCTGTAGCAGAGCATAATCAGGTCCGTGTCGTCTGCCCTCCGCCGTCCGCCGTCAGCACACGTCCTCTTGCAGCCACACACGCCTCCCACCCGCACTCACCGTACGAGAGGCTGCGCAGCCGGTCAAACTCCTCCTGGCCCGCCGTGTCCCACAGCGATAGCTCAATGTGCACATTGTCCACGAAAATGTCTGCGTTGCGCGTCAGCCACCCTCAGTCCGTTTGCGCCCGCCCTGCCGGCCGCCTGTCCGCGTACCGTGCACGTAGTTTTCAAATACTGTTGGCTCGTACACCGTCGGGAAGTACCTGTCGTCATCCGGTCAGCATGTCCGTCGCCCTAGCACATCCAGTCCGGAAAGACAACCCACCCTCGCGTGAACACGTTCAGTAATGAGGTCTTGCCGCAAGCACCATCGCCCCTGCACCACAAATCACGTCAGCATCCCGCTTTGCACCGTATCCGTCATCGCCGCTCGTACAGGAGGACCAGCTTGCGCTGCACCGTCTTGGACCCGCCACAGAGAAACGACATGGCGACAGGAGGTCGAGGCGGCAGCAGGTCGTCGGTAGGGAGAGAGAGAGAGAGATGGAGAGCCGATCCGATGCGTTCCGCGCGGTCGGGATGCGAAATGTTCGGGTTCGTTCGTCACGGTCGCGTCCTGTTGTATTGGGCGTGCGCGGTCGACGGCGTACAAAGTGGAAGAAGCAAGAAAAGCAAGAGAAAGGAGAGAGGCTGGTAATTCCGAAACAAAACGAATAAAAGGCAAAAACACGAGCGGTGTGCGCCTTGCGATCTGGATAACAAGGAGCGTAAAGATGACAGGCTGATGAGCGACGTGTTGGCAAGTTGGGGGGGGGGGGGGGTACGAAGAGAGTGTGCTGCTGGAAATGAAGAGGGAAAGGGAAGCGAGACAATTTGGACAATGGACGAGACTATGGAGACGGGGATTTGGGCCAAAAAAAAAAAACTGGGGAGGGCAGAGGGAGGTACCAGTTCGGGGAATAAGAGGCTCCCTTGGGCGTTCCTGATTGTCTGTTGGCTGGCTGGGCTCGGCCGAGTCAGACTAGCCAGTTGTTGTCCCTCGTAGCATGCAGTGCAAGAGTCAGGCGAGAAGGGGGCGGGCGGGACACCGGACTTTTTCCCACCACGAGTACGATTCTCACGCCTCGCGCAACTCAGTCTCCCTTTGGGGGGGGACCCTTTTGGGACGGGGGGCCACGAACAAGACAGCGCTGCCCGAAAGAGCTTCTCGCTGGCCGTCGCCCCATGCCGAATCGGGTGCAGGCCGCCAATGGGACGAGTCAGGCCCCCGTCGTCTTAGGCTGCATTAGCGTCGTTGTGGGAGATCATTAAGAACGCAAGCCCCCTGTAGCGCGAGAAAAGGGGTCTTGGGAAGGGGGGGTCTTTTAGGACGTAGGAAGAGCAGAACCGCCCGGCAAAAGGAAATATATGCGTTATGCTATGGTCATGATCGTCGGGGGGGGAGGCTGCAATATGGAGTCCACAGTACTCCTGCAGCGTAGAGTTCTGCCGCCCCAGTCGCCTTGGCCTGTCTTACTCCGTACGAGCAGTGGGATAAGAGCACGAGCATGTACTCTGTATCTTTACTCGTACTTGTCCGTACTTGTACGCACAGTAGCTCGCCCCGCCACCCGCGCCGGACCCATTGCGCTGCCCATTGTGCCACCCACCGCTAGCAGGCCGCCGGCGCCTTGTGCTGCACGCCTTTTATACTGGCCAGACAGATCTCGCCAGCCGGCTCCAAGTCGCTCCAAGTCGCTCCAAGTCGCTCCAAGTCGCTGCAAGTCGGGTACCCGCATCACCCGAGACATCACGCCCACTCGTTCGCTCGTCAACAACGGCTGCCTGAATTGCATATAGTCGTACAGAAGAGACACCAGTCGTCCGCCAGGAAGACAAAATGTGTGCATCATGTAACCCTCCCTTTAGTCGCTCATGTATGAACATAAGAATTGCATCCCACGAGCAATTCGAAAAAAATCCAGCCGTGGACAAAATGAAAAGAAAAGGTAGAAGAAGAGAGGAAAAACTCTGAAGAAAAAGAAAAAAAAATGAGCATGAAAACACACCAAAAAACAGCCAAGAAACGCCCGGCGTCCTCAGTCACAAACACACAAAAAGCACAAAGCACAAATCACAAAATCGTCAAGCCGGTCCTCAACCGTCCAGCCGCTTCCGCCAGTCCGCCAGGCTCTCGCTCAGGCCCAGCCCGCCGTTTTCCTTGCCGTCCTTCTGCGGCGATGACGACAACGCCCCGTTGCTGCCGCCCGTCTCAAAGTCAAACGCGTTGCTCAGCCGGTAGTTCTTGTTCGTCGCCTCCCAGTGGCTCCGCAGCGTCTCCAGCTCGTTGGCCAGATTGTCCAGCGCCGCGCTGTTGCGGGCCTCGCCATACGCGCTGCCCGCCTCTGAGCTGTCCTGCCGCGCGTGGCCCGCTCCTCCCATGCTGGCTCCCGGCCCGTTGGCGCTCGGAGCCGCCGATGTCGCGCCCGTCACGTCGCGCGTCGGCGCCTCCATCCCGCTCATCCCGCTCATCCCGCCCATCCCGCCCATGGTCGCTTGGCGGCTCACGCGTCGGTAGTTGCCCACGGACGATTCCACCTGGTCCAGCAGCAAGCCCACCTTTTGTTCCGCCTCCAGCGCCCGCCGCTCCAGCGCCGCTCGCTCCTGTTGCAGCTGCTCCACGTTGCTCCGCGCATCCGTCAGCCGTGCTGTCGCCTCCGCGCCCGTCTGCACGGCCGAGTCCCGCTCTCGTTTCGCCTCGCCCAGCTCCTGCCGCACCAGCTGCAGTTGCTTGCCCAGCTGTGCCTTGGACGACTCCAGATCCGTCTGCAGCATCCCGATCTTTTGCGACAGAGCCCCGCGCTCTGCCTCCCAGTCCGCCGGCGCCGCACGTCCCGCGGCACTGCGGCTGCGCGTCTCTTCCAGCTCCTCCACCTCCGCCTTGAGCCGCGTGTTCTCCGCCTTGTACCGCGTCAGCTGATCCTGTAGCTGCTTCAGCATCTTCTCCGTGCCCTTGACGTAGTGCACCGCAGACTGGTAGTCGTTCTCCAGCTGCGTCAGCTTCTCGCGGTACAGCGTCTCCGCCTCGCTGGCCTGCGACGAGAGCACCTGCTTCGTCTCCTCGTGCCCCGTCACCGCCGCCGCCAGCTGCTGTTCGAGTCCGCGGATCCGCGCCTCCTGTCCCGGCGAGCCCTCGCGTGGGCTGCCTCGCGGGCGGGCGCTGGTCGGGCTGATGCCACGCTCGCTGAGAATGTCCTTGAGCGTGTTATGCTGCACCGTCACCGCGTTCGTTTCCAGCTGCTGGTTCGCAAGCTGGTGCTGCAGGTCGCTGTTGCGCGCTTGCAGACTCTGCGTATCCCGCAGTGCGCCTTGCAACTGTCGCCGGATCGTCACGCCCTCCCGGCTGGCCTGCTCCTGGTACGCCTCCAGGCCGGCAATCCGCTCCTCTGCCGACCGCAGCCGGTCCGACGCCGTGTCTGCGTCCGCCTGGTGCTTCCGCACGAGGCCCTTGGCCGTCTCCAGCTGGCCTTGAAGCGCCGCGACGCGGTCAAAGTCGGCCTTGTTTTGCGTGCCGGACAGGTCCCGAGCCTGCATCTTATCGAAGCCGTTGATCACTGCCAGTTGGTGGGTGCGCGCCTCGTTGGCATGCTTCTCCGCAATCTCTTCTGCGTCGCGTAGCCGCTGCATCAGCGTCACCACCTCGACCGTGCGCGCCTCCAGCTCGGCCTTGACCTTGGCCAGCTTGTCTTCAGCGGACTCTCGCTGCGACCGCTCCTGCTCCAGCTTCTGCGTGAGCATGCCCTTCATCTCGGCCGACGCCACGATCGCCTCCCGCAGCGATTCAAACGAGTCGCCTGTCTCCTTTGCGGTCCCGGCCGCTTCCTGATATTGGCGGTCGACCTCCTCCTTCTCGATCCGGAGCATCTCCACGGCCGCCACCGCTTCGGCCGCCATGATAGACTGCTCGCGCGCCTCGCGCTGCGAGCTGTGCAGCTCGGCC
The DNA here is from genome assembly GCA_019925535.1 of Leptographium radiaticola. Taxonomy (NCBI): domain Eukaryota; kingdom Fungi; phylum Ascomycota; class Sordariomycetes; order Ophiostomatales; family Ophiostomataceae; genus Leptographium; species Leptographium radiaticola. The sequence goes on along the minus strand of JADHKK010000016.1, from coordinate 275,736 downwards.
TTGAGGCGCTCCAGTTCGTACGACGCCTGCTGCTTGTAGGTTTCCAGCTCCGTCATCCGGCGCTGGGCGGCACCCAGAGTGTCGTCCGAGAGCTTCCGCAACCGCTTCTCCGCCTCAACTTCAGCGGTCCCAGACTCTAGCTTCGCCTGTAGCTCTTTCTGCGACGCGAGCACAGTCGCAAACTTGCGGCTGAGGTCCCCGGCCCGATCATTCATGTCGCGTTCGCGGTCCAGCTGCGGCGTGCTCGCTGCACTGCCGTTTCCGACGTGAGCGGCGAACTTGGCCTTGGCATAGACAGCTTCCTGGATGGCGTTGTCTCGCTGCTTCTCGGCCTCGGCGATCTGCTTCGCGGCAAGAACAGCCTGCTTGTCAACGGATGCCTGCACATTGGCCAGCTCCGTCCGCATGGCCAAGAGCGCTTCGATCAGGGGCTTGTCGTCGTCGTCAAACGTCTCCGTCGCACGGCTGTCGAGAACGGGGCTGAGGGTGGAGTTGGGCACGTAACCTGCCTTCCGCGCCAGCTCGAGTTCCGACGCGAACCAGGCATTCCGGTTCCTCGCCGCATCCAGCTCCTTCAGGACGGCAACGGTTTGGGAGTTCCGGCCAGACGAACGGCGAGCCAGCGGATTACTGCCCTGTCGGGCTGGCGGAGGGGGCGAAGACGGGCGGACGCTTGCGACCGACTTTATCGTGGCATCGGAAGTGCTGTCGATCGAGAGTTGACCGGGCTGCCGCTTCGGCCGGGCGTTTGCAGAAACCGGCGGACCGGCTGTCGGGGACATCGTCGCAACAGTCACAGCCGCCGGGCCTTTTGTCTCGGGCCCTTGGCTCGTAGGCGCTACTCTTGTGGGCGGCGGCGGGCTGGAAACATCAACCTTTGGGCTAGGTCTTTGACCCTGTGACGCCGGTACCGCCCGAACGCCATTTCCGTTGAAGTCGCTGGCATCCTTGGGCATCTCTCGTGTGGCAGGGGACTGGGCGGTGGAGCCGGAATTGCTGCGGGCTGGTGCGGCAGTCGGTTGTCTTGCCATGCTCAAAGGGGGAGCCTGGTTGGGCTTCGGCAGCTGTCCCTGGGGGGGCGATGTCATGGGCGGCGATTGTCCGGTGACCCTGGGAAGTTTGGAGCCTCCGTTCACTGGTGAGCCAGAACCGTCCGTGCCATTCAAGCCAGCGCCGTTGGGAGGGGACTTGTAGCCGTTGGGGGGGCTCGTCATGCCGCCAGCAGCCATGCGCTTATGGTCGGGACCGGGGCCTTGGGAACCGTCTCGGGATGGCGTCGTCTTGGCGGCATCGCTTGGGCGTCTCGGGCCAATCTGTGACCTGTTGGCGTTGGAGGTCGGTGGAATCTGGGCGTCGTTTGGGTAGCGAATCTTGTTGGTGTCGAGGACATAGATCAGGGCGAGGTCGTTGACGGTGGTGGTGGCAGAGCTGGGCTCGCCGCCCAGCACGGCAATAGACTTGCCCACGGCCGTCATGCTGTGGCCGGAGCGCGGCGAGGGCGACGGCCCCATGTTCTGGAACGTGTACCAGCGGCGGGATGAGATTCGAAACGCGGCCAGATCGCCCAGGTCGGCGCCTTCTTCTGTCCGGCCGCCAAAGACGTACATGACGTCGTCGACGAGAGCAGCGGCGTGGCCCTCTCGCTCCACCGGAATGTATCCTATACAGTCCAGCTGAGACCAGGTGTTGGATACCGGGTCGTAGCACCAGACATCGTTGAACCACTTGAACCCGTTGGTACCTCCGAAGCTGCGAGGCACAGGTTAGAGACGTCAACGCCAGACACCGGCGGGCCAGCAATGATCAACGTACAGGTACATCTTGTCGTTGTACGACACCATCGTGTGGTTGGTTCTCGCCGGGGGCGCTTTGCCTTGGGTATCGTTGGCCACCAAGGTCTCCCACCGATTATTGGGCATCTGCAGCTGGTTCAGGTCAAAGGCAGCGAGGTCGTTCATGAAGAACCCCTCCACCTGGCCGCCAAAGATGTAGATCCTCGACCCGAGGATGTTGAGCGAATGGCCATAACGTCCTGATGGGCGAGGCCCGGCAGGGAGTGCCCGAGACCATTGTCTTGTGGCTGGTCGCCGTCAGTGGCGAAATCCCAAGGAGAGCTGGACAGTACTTACAGGTATTAAGGAGGTACAGCGTCTCGTCGAGGACGTCGTTTTCGTCAATCTTGGTGTCGCCGCCATAGACGATAAAGGCATTGCCCACGAGGAGACTGGCATGGCCGACTCTTGGACTTGGGCCTTCTGCAGTGGTCGCGAGCTGGTAGCAGGACATGTTGCCCCCAGTCTCGATCATCCAGAGGTCGCCCTTGACGGTCTGGCTGTTAATCAGACCGCCCATCACATAGATATCACCCTCCTTTGAGGCCGTCGAGTTCACCGAGGCGCCGTATCGAGGAAATGGGCTCAAGTTGCCCGAGGTATATGTCAGTCGTCGTTGCGACCAAGGGTACAAGGACATGTTTGGGTTGGCGAGGGTCGGGCCAGGGCCGTTGCGAAACTGTAGATTCTGTTAGGAGAGATGAAGTGGAAGAGGACACATGTGTCGCTGCTGTACCTGGAGGTCACTCGGCTGCTGCGCCAGCTGTGCACCGGGGCCGGTCTGGGCAGCCTGCTCGGCCGGCTGCCGGCGCCCATGGGCCGCGCGGTCTGGACTGGCGGTCGGGTCATTGTCGAGCGAGTTTAAGCTGCCGGTCGGAGTCGATCGCGCCAGTGACGATTTTTCGTCTTTTGCTATCCGGGCGCCAATGCTTGTGATGGAGGACTGTTGGGAGCCGGGAGGGGGCCCCTCGCGGCTGGTCAGGACGCGGTCTTTTTCGCGGTCCTGGTGCTTCTTGGATTTGAATAGGAACGCCATCGCGCCGAGGCGTACGGCACCACAACGAGAGTGGCCTGGCGGGTGGCTATCGCGATGCCGGGAGTATCGGCACGGGGCGTCGGCCGGACCGTCGGGCGGTCGTTGGGGGGGCCCGAGTCAGACTGTATCAAGAGGAAAAGGGCTCGACGGCCCTGGGAAGCATGGGGCGAAACGGTCGCGACGGAAAAAAGGTGGCGCGATCGCGATGCGGTCGTGAGGTCGTTAGGGCGGCAGAGTTGTCGGTGGGAGAAATGCGGCAGAGATAGGCCGGGCCGATCAGTGGCAATCTGTTGGCAGGCGGCAGGAGAAAAGCTCGCGGCGTAAAAAATCGGAGGAATCGGTAGACGTGACAAGGGGGGGCGAAGTGCCGATGAGCGTGAAGAGGTCGAGAAGGCGCGCGACGACGGATGGCTGGGAAGACGAGCGCAGGGATGAAGGCGGAGAGAAGGGGTGGTGAAACAGCAAGGCGGGAAATCGAAGGCCGAGTTGTGTGTTGGAAAAAAAAAAAAAAGGGCGGCAGTGGTGGATGGACCTGGTCGGGGCGGAAAAGGGGGTGTTGGACGTTGAAGACGTACGGAGTAGGATTTTGGCTGATGGATCTCGTCGCCTTCCCACGTCTATTTTTCAGGGCGGGCTGTTTAATTTTTGGGCCCTGGGCTTTTCCCTTTAGGGTGGACCCCCCTGACGGAGGAGGGAAGAAGGGCAAGAAGGGGAGAGACAAGACGAAGCGGCCCAACAGGGACTAGTCGTGGCTGCCGGCGTGGCTAGAAAACCGGGGTCGAAAAAGGGGGGGACTGTTCCGTCGATCCATGGACCAAGTACGATACGAGTCCGATACGAGTACGAAGACATTGTCCTAGGCAAGTGCGCCCACCGAGGCGCGGGCAACATGAAAAGCATTGCATCGACACTTGATACGAATTTTCGCAAGATTACAGCTCATGGCGATGGACGGCTGGGTTCCTGGCTCCCAACGTTTTACGAGCCTGCAAAACACGAGACCGCCTGAATTAGGGGGGGGTGGTTGGTTGGTTTTAGTGCCGGCTGTGGGGAGTGGCTGGCGGACCCTCTTCTGCTAAAGGGCGCTGTCTCGCAGCGGAGGCTGGCTGGCTGGCTGCTGGCCGCCCCGGCCACCCGGACGCCCCCCCCCCCGTCGTCGTCGGTCGCCTGTTCTTAGCCCCTTTGGCCACCGTTACAGTCCGCCACGCGAATCGCCATCAGGCTGTGTCCAGCCTGTAAGAAGTCTGGAAACAAGGTGAAATGTGCCGCAGAGCGTGTCGCAGCCGCCTCAGCCAAGAATTGGCCGTGGGATGGGGCCCATTCTTGACCGAGGCCCAACACTGCGTCGCGTGCCAGTCAAGAGGCCAGGTATATATTTGCAGGATGCTCCATACCTTACAGCCCCGTGGCTTCCCGCCGCCGTGGCGGTCTGTACCTGCAGAGGTGGGCCTTGGCAGCCGCCCCCCCGCCGGTAGAGGGGAACGAAATGAATATATGCGGCATGCAAGATATCTCCAGATAAGATACGGCATGTGGTCACGCCGACGGTGACTCGTAGGGGCAGCTCTGAAATTGGCTCTTTGCTAGCCCGGCAGAGGGCTGTGGCCAGCCCGACGGGGGAGCTGATGTTGATCGCGCGGGTGGCCGTTAAGATTGCTTCTTTGGATATGAAAGGAGCGGCAGTCCGACACATCGCCGCGTCACATGGCCAGCTCGTATTGCCGTCCCGTAACGTGGGCCGTTGTCCATCGGGCAAAACGTCAAAACGTCAAAACGCCAAAACGCCAAAACGCCAAAACCGGGTATCCATCACAAACGTGCAAGAATAGATGTAATCATTTTAATAGTTGCCAGTGTTAGCGCCCGAACGCACTTGTGCCGTCCTGACCCTGGCCGGCTGCGGTTTCAGAAGCGCCCACAGCGCCTTGCCAGGTCTGGCCGCCAATGGCACCCTGGGCCGGTGGACTTGCGCATGGCAGCGTCGTTTGCATATTCTTGTCCCCCTTGCCTGGTGCCGGATCCGCAGCCCGCATCGACTCCTGGGTTTTTTTTGCCAGCATCTTACGTTGCGGCTACGGAGTATGGAATATAAAAGCCGTCGGTGATCCGGATGCGTCTCGGGCCGCCCGTTCATCGACAATGAGTGGCTGATCAGCACGGAGTATTACGAGCGCGATACGGCACGCGTACTTTGTACTCGCCGGCTCATGCATGAGGGTCGCCTGACTCTTAAGACGTCGCTTCCATCGCGTCGGATGCTGACGCATCCTGCCCAGTCCTTTCGAGACGATCCCCCATTCTTGTCCGCATGGCCTCCAAGCTGCCCGCGACGGCGGCACAAGACAGAGCACCCTCGGCGAATCACTGTAGAAAACGCAGCGCAACCCAATTCCATCATGTCCCATCTCAATGATATTCTGTGGAATGTGCATGAGGAAGCTAGTCTGACTATGGAGGAGGCCTGCAGGGGCGAAAATATGGGCGCTACCAGTCACGTGGACTGGGTGGGGCACAACACTGCCCCTCGAGCCTGCAGGCGCGGAACGCTAGGTACAAGACTTTGGCGGTAGAACGCACTGAAAAACAAGTATCAATGGGTCGGTCTGAGAGTCCTCGTCAGGCCGCAATAATGCAGCGCGTAGACTTCAATCAGTACCAAATCTCGTAATGTTAACAAAAGGAGAAAAACAATGCAGGTGGCTAAACCATTGCCACGGTGACGGCGTTACTGGCTAATCACATTAATCCCTCACTGTAGTGTATAGTCCTAGCATAGCGACAAAAGCTACATGCTTTTCGCGGCGCAGAGGCTTAGTTAGGCCGTCGGCTACTATATTAGTAGCTAGTATATGCTATAATTTAAAGGCCTTTTGCTAGGCCTACTCGATAATCCACTTATACCTAACGTCGATGTGTTTAGTGCGTGCCTTTTAGGCCGGATTAAGGACCGTTAGCAGAGCGTTGCGGCTGTCTATAAACAGTAGAAGCGGTTTAGTCGTCGGCGAAGTACTTATGTTGTTAAGTAGGCCGCTAACCTATTGTAAGGCGCGCGTAGTAGGCGTTAAGTTAATAAATTTAGCCTCCGTCGTAGACAAAGTAACAAAGGGCTAACGCTAAGACTTTTAAAGGACCGGTCCTCTTATAATAAAAACAACGAAGCTACCGGTAGAGCGTTGCGACGGTAAGTTGTTTGTAAAGGAGGTATTACTATAGGTAATTAGCTTTGTTTCTAGACTACTAAGCTAGCTACTAAGGGTTATTACGTAGTGCTACGTAGTACTAAGGTAGCGGTAAAGGTGCTTTAGCAAGGCCTAGTACTAGTCTAACGGTCCTTTATTACCCTTGTAAAGCTTGTTAATAGTAAAGCTAATGTTAGGTTTAGTAGCGGTTAAAACGAAGTTAACTAATCTAGTATTACGTAAATATTTAGTTTAACGCGTAGTTTAGGGGTCCTATTTAGTTAGGAGTTTAAAACTAGCTAGCTAGGGAGTTAAGGCGCCGTTAAGGTCTATTATGCCGAATCGCTGTAAAGTCTTCTAAATGTATTTCTACTAAGAGACGTAGATAAGGCGGTTAGTGCGGTCTTAGCGTATTTTAAGGCTAAGGAAGTACGTTGCGGCCCTAAGGTAGCGTATCGTGTAAATCTTCGCTAGCGACTTACCGACGTTAAGGGTCGACGTAAGACTATTACCTACAATAAGTAGGTCGTTAACGTAGACTAAAACGAATACGCCGGTACCTTTGTTTTAAAATATGTAGAGGTTAAAGTTAAAGGCTTAAAAGCTAAGCATCTTTATAGTAGGAGTAAGCGTATTAAACTACTAACGCGGGCTGCAGGAGAGGCCGTAAAGGGCCTAACGAAGGCGGCAGACTTAGCCTAAGCCGTCCTTAAAGCCCTACAGCTACCAAACGTATACCTCTTAGTTTAGTAGAACCTCCGCGTTAAGGAAGGCCGTAAAGAAGTTATATTATTCTAATTCTAGGTCGTTAACGGCGTAGTAAGATAGGAAGACTCTTAGGCTAGTTATTAAGGCGACGGCAGTAAAGGTAGACTTAGAGGTTTAGTTATCCTACAATTTAAAATTACTATAAGCAACCTACCGCGCTTTACCCTAGTCTAGCTTACGGGTATATACCTACTTCCCTAGTAGGACCTTTACATAAGTCGGCGTTAAGACTAGGTCCTAGGCCTTTTTGTCGATAAGGCTGTTAAACTCCCGCTTTATAGCGGGCTGCTAGTATAATTTAAAGTCGTTTTAAAGGAGGGCCTTCTTATACCCTTTTAAGGTTGTTAAGGCTAAAGCTAACTCCTCCTCTAACGCTATTAAGATCTTTACATTTAGCGCTATAAAGGTATAGCCGTATATAGGGTTTAAGGCTACTAAAGGGCCTTAACTAGCTAAGTTAAGCATTATAGAGTCCTAGTTAATAGCAGACATAAACGCGTCGTCTTTAAGGTGCTTAGTGCGATAGCCGGCAAGGGCTCGGTAGTTAGTCGGAACGGAGTCCGCGTAGCGGCCGGAGCGACGGGCCGGTTGCGAAGAAGCTAAGGCAACCTCCGGCTGCGAGAGAGCCGAAGCCGGTGCTGGGCCCGACTGCGAGGTAGCCGGAGCCGGGCCCGGCGACGTAAACCAAACCGTCGGAGGGGCTAGTCCCTAATTTAGGACGGCTATAGTCTGCCCCTTAAGTTTACCTCCGGCCACTACTCCCGTATTTACATCCTCCTTAGTATAGTGCCCCTTAGTAGCTTCGACGAAAGGAGTATCAGAATTATCGTCGTTATATTTAAGGACGGGAGGGAGGGAGGGAGGGAGGTTGGGGAGGTCGAGGGACCCGCGCAGTGTCGGCATAGCCGTCTAAGCCGGCGTCGGGGGACGGCTTTAGTTTAGCGCTAAAGCCTCTTACGGCTTCTTAAGCCGGATCTTCGGCAACGGCGGCGGCGTCGCGATAACCGTATTAACCGGTCCCTTAGCGATAAGAGGCTGTAAATCGTTTTTAGCAAAAGTTACTACGCTATTAATTATCTCCTCTTCTGCTTACGTTAACGGTAGTAATAGTTTATTAAATCGAACGGAGGAGGCTTAAGTAATACGCTCGTTATTAGGGTAGTAGATTTAGAAGATGTAACTATAGCGGCCGGCGTAGCTAATAAGGCGGCTAATCTCTGCCCTTAGTAAAAACTTATTAGACGCCTTACGGTACGCCGTCTTTAGGTGTACGTACGCCTTGTAGCTAAAGGTACAAAAGTGCGAGATATATAGGGTAGCGGCCTCCTTCGTAAGGCTAAGCGCTGTAAAGAGGCGTTTATAAGGAGAGCTGCCGTTAGCGTTGTAGTTAGTAGGTAACTAGTTTATCGTAGTAACCGCAGTCTTCGTCGCAAAAGGCTAGAGGTAATAAGGTAGACTAGACTAGATTAAGGTAGCGCGGCCGCGGTTAAGTATAGCCCGGCTAGCCCTTTTAAGACCTTTATTTTAATAAGGCGTATAAGGGACGGTAATAATAAGTACTACGCCCTATCCTACCGCTTAGTTGCGTAACTTAGAGCTTTAAAAGAGGACTATAGTTAAGCTAAGTTCGAAACTACTATTGCACCCGTAGGCCTAAACCTTAAGGCTAGACTAACGCTTAAAATGCGCGTAGAAGATAAGAATAGCTTTATAAATCTCGCCTTTAAAAGCTTTAAAGGCAACCTAGTAATAGCCTAAGTAGACGTTAATAAAGTAGATAAAATAGCGAAATCTACGAAAGCTAGGAGGGTACGCAATAGTGTCTATTTGTATTATCTAGCCCGGCATTATTACTAGATTTAGCGGGGCTTTGCTAATTATTTCGGTCAACTTAGCTAAGCGGTAAACTTCGTAAGGAGCTTTTATAGTGCCGACGAGCTTAATGCTAGCTTTGTTATAAGCCTTAATAACTACGTCGTAAGAGGCGTAAAGGAGACGCTTATGCATTAGCTTATAGTCGACTAACGCGTAGGCAAGGCCCTAATTATGTATAGGGTCGCCGACGACGACGACGTCGAAGAAGAAGGCATCGCTAGCCTAGATTAGCTTAGTAAGCTTACGGTCTAACGCGTTTACTAGGATACTCCTCTTACTGTCGAAAAAGACGTCCTTATCCCTTAGCTTGCTTATAGAAATAAGGTTGTAGGGCGAGTAGGGGGCATAAAGGGCATTGCTAACTAAGAAGTTAGTAATAGTGCTGTCGCGCTTATAAGCACTAAAGAGGATAACTCCCTTTTGCGTAAAGCTAGTCGTAGCGCTATAGGCCGTGTTTATTTCGACTAGCGTCGTTAAGGTCTCTAAACTTTAAAACTATTTAACGTTGTTAAAGGTGTAATACGTTAAACTACTATTAAGGAGGACCTTGTCGGTAAGGGTGCCTTCTACTAACATTAAGGCGTAGGTGCTAAGCTAGATACTAGTCTTATTGTTAGCTAACTACGTACTCGCCGCCGGTCTAGTAGTAGGCGTCGCCTTTAATAGTCCTCCCTGCGGCTTAAGCTTTAGGTAAAGCTAAAAGCAATTTGCTTTACCTTTACAATAGTAGATTTTATAGTAGCTATACTATAGCTAACGGTTACCTTTAGGATGTTAGGCCTAGCAACGGTTATAAGCTAAGAGGTCTAGGTACTACTAAGCATATCGGCGGCGACGGTCTACTAAAGACTAAGGAGTTTTCTTACCCTTAGCGTTGCCGCTACCGTTGTTATTCTAACGAGGCAACTATGCTATAGCCGTAGTCGGCTTATAAGATCGCGACATTGCTTATAACTCCCTTACTAAGGTTAGGTAGTTACTAAGGGACTTCTAGTTTTTCTAACGGTATTACTCGATTTAAACCAGGAAGAGAGGTTTAAACTATTAACAAAGTATAAAGTACTTTAGGACCGTTAAGTTTTTATAAATAGTCTAGTCTATAATAAGGTTAAGCTCCTAAAAGCGTATAAGAAACGTAAGAGGAGTCGCGAAATTAGCGAGACGCAGTAATTAAAACTCCTTAGCTACGTCTTTAATAATAACCTCCTAAGCACTACCTAGAGTTAACTTAATAGCTATGTAGTTTATATAAGGGTCGTTGTTATAAGCTGCGTAGCCCGCAGGGTGTAGAGTAAACCTTATCGTCTTAGTAGTTACATTTATAATATTGCAAATTATAGCTTTGTCGAGGAACTAGTCTATAAACTCCGGCTTATTCGCCGGCTACGGCACATCGCCGTTAAGGTAGTAGAGGATCTTACGGTTTACGAAGACTGCCCAAAAAGCGTAATCCTACTCCTTTAGATTGCTTTCTTTAAGCATAGGGACCTAAATCGATCTCCTATAGCCTAAACCGATATCTATAGCCTAGGAGTAAGCTTAAACGAAGCCTACAGGTTGCCGTAAGATAAGGCAAGTGTTAGATTAATAATATAAGCGTCGTAGCGCTTGCAAGGGTCGGTCCCGTATGTAGGAGATCCCGTAGATGCAAGGGATTTAGTAGGCGAAAAATTTTTACGCGAGGGCAAATTTTTGCCGAAAAGGCCACCAAATAGGCAGAAATGGTCGTAATTAACCAGGGATACCGTGAGAGGGTAGAGAAAGGCCCAAAGAGGCAAGAAACGAGAGTATTTAATGCCACACTCAAATTTGAAGGATTTGTGCGAAAGAGGGCTCACAACCTGTGGAATGTGCATGAGGAAGCTAGTCTAACTATGGAGGAGGCCTGCAGGGGCGAAAATATGGGCGCTACCAGTCACGTGGACTGGGTGGGGCACAACATATTCCCTTAGTAATACACAACAGGCGGTGAGGGGGAGCTTGTGCCACTCCCGAATTGAAAAGTCATGCGCCGGTCTTTGCCTGGCTAGCGGCAGGCGGCCAGGCGGCCCTGCCGCTAGTGTTAGCAGGCTACCTGATGCTCTGTACGCCTTGTGCAGGTTGACGTGTACTGCCGTAGCTGCCACGCTAAAAGCTCTCCCCATGAATCCCAAGGATCAAAGAAATCGCCCTGCAGTTCGCCCTGCGGCCATTCAACCTGATCAGCCAGAGCACGCCCCCAGCGTCGTCGCATCCGAACCGCCCAGCACGGCAGCATAGCGTTGCTCCCGTCGAGGTGAGTCTCGCGCGCTCTTTTTTTTTTTGCCTACACCGACGCGTCGGCCGGCCGCCTGCGACCGTCGTCTGGGAGATGGAGACTTTTTTTGACCTCTTACCGCGGCCGAGCGACGGAGAGGAGGGGAAGGGAGCGGGGAGGAGGGGGGGGGAGGGTGAAAAGGGCACCGGCCGATCACGAGGGACGAGCAGGAAGGCCGGCTGGCCGCAGCGGTGTGGATGTCGTGCGACCTGACCATCAATACTGACGCGGTTGGCGGTTCGATAGGATTCGGTTGTTGGCGCGGCGATTTCCAAAAGTGCCCGATGCGCTCTGTCTGCGTCGTTTGCCACCGCGACAAACGCCCGACGCCCGAAACGTGAGCAGACATCCAGCCGCCGCAAGGCTGCTTGTCGAGCCTCCCACCAAGCCCAACCCAAGACCACCAAAGCCACCAAAGCCCTGGAGTGCCGCTGCGTCTCGGGGCCTCCGTCATGACCGCCCTCACCGCACAACACAACAGCCGGCCCTCTCCCCTCGATAGCCACATGTCGGCCGCCCCTCGCAACGCGCCCCATTCTCGGCCGTCGTCCATCCCGCACACGGTCGCTCGCAACAGCGCCCCCGCACCCGCCATGCCCTCCAAGACGGCCGAGCCGTCCCGTTTGGCATCGGGCACGACCGCCAACCCCAACCCCAACCCACTCGGCTCTCACGTTGTGGTCATCACACAAGGGCCCTTGACGGCCGAGCCTGCCGACCACGATCGGCATCCAGGACATGCCGGACAGGACGGCGGCTCGGGGCTCGTGATGCGCTCTTCGGCCGCCCTGGGCATCAAAATGGCGTCCACCGTGAACAGCCCGGTCGATGGCCCGGATACCGAGTCCGACCGCGACGTCGTCGCCCGTCGACAGCAGCTACGCGAGCGGACGCACCGTCGGACCGACAGCAGAAACGACACCGCACGGTCGACTGTGGCGAGACCGCCCCTCTTGCGGTCCAAGAGCGACATACAACGGCCCCTGGAAAGCAGCACGGATCTGTCCGATGCTGTTGACGGCGAAGTCAGTCGCTGGGGAGCCCGCCACGGCTTCGAGGACCACTACCAGTCGGAAGACATCATCTCCCATCTGGCCAGCGTACGTCATGCATGCTTCTTACCGTCTCTCGTCAGAGCCCGCGGCGGAAAAAGCGGGTTTCTCCGCGTGTTCTCTTCCTTCCCGTTTTACTTTGCTCTTGCGCCGTGCCTTCCTTGCCTCGTTTGCCTGATCCCCTCTGCCCCGCCTCCTTTCTGAACCGGTTGTCTCGCCTTTTTCATGGAGACGACCAGAGAATCGCCGTTTGGCCGCGGTGTGCGTTGCGTGCACACATTGCTAACCGCTTGCTCTGCGACGGCAGAACTGGTACATGTACTTTACCGACAAGCGCCACGAGTCCAACGGAAAGTCACACCAGCCGACCTTTGAGCTGCAAGACTGGCGCATGCGAGATCGACTTAAGACCGTCTCTGCCGCCATCGCCGTCTGCCTCAACATTGGCGTCGAGCCGCCGGACCAGCTGCGGACCAGTCCCGGCGCCAAGCTGGAAGCATGGCAAGACCCGACCGTGCCGCCGGTCCAAAAGGCCCTCGAGAACATTGGCAAGGCCCTGCAGAGCCAGTACGAGACGCTGGCCATCCGCACGCGGTACAAGCAGTACCTGGATCCGTCGGTCGAGGAGACCAAGAAGTTTTGCACGTCCCTGCGACGCAGCGCTAAGGACGAGCGCGTCCTGCTGCACTACAACGGCCACGGCGTGCCGAAGCCGACGGCCTCGGGCGAGATCTGGGTCTTCAACAAGAACTACACCCAGTACATTCCCGTCTCGCTGTACGACCTGCAGCAGTGGCTGCAGGCGCCGACCATTTTCGTCTGGGACTGCTCCGAGGCCGGCAACATCCTGACCAACTACCACCGCTTCGTCGAGAAGCACGAGCAGGAGGAGCTGGACGCCGCCAGCAGCGACCCGGCCTACGAGAAGACCAACTACCGGCCCTACATCCATCTGGCGGCCTGCGCCGTCAAGGAGAACCTGCCGACGAACCCGCTCGTCCCGGCCGACATCTTCAGCTCCTGCCTCACCACGCCCATAGAGATGGCCCTGTGGTTCTTCGTGCAGCAGAACCCGCTCAAGACGAGCCTGACGCCAGAGCGCGCCAAGAAGTTACCCGGACGCCTGCAGGAACGGCGCACGCCTCTTGGCGAGCTCAACTGGATCTTCACCGCCATCACGGACACCATCGCCTGGACCACGTTGCCGCGCCATCTGTTCCGCAAGTTCTTCCGCCAGGACCTCATGGTGGCCGCCCTCTTCCGCAACTTCCTCCTGGCCCAGCGCATCATGTCCGTGTACAACTGCCATCCCCAGTCCTACCCCGAGCTGCCCGACACGCGCCAGCACCCGCTCTGGGCCAGCTGGGACCTCGCCGTCGACCAGGCCCTCGGCCAGCTGCCGATGCTGGAGAAGCGCGAGACGGACAATGTCGAGTACGAGTACCAGAACTCGACCTTCTTCACCGACCAGCTGACCGCCTTCGAGGTCTATCTGACCCGCGGCGACGCCATGCTGCAGAAGCCGCCAGACCAGCTGCCCGTCGTGCTGCAGGTGCTGCTTAGTCAGCAGCACCGCGTGCGCGCCCTCATCCTGCTCGGCCGCTTCCTCGATCTCGGCCCGTGGGCCGTGCAGCTCGCGCTCAGCATCGGCATCTTCCCCTATGTGTTGAAGCTGCTGCAGTCTGCCGCGTCCGAGCTGAAGCCGGTCATGGTCTTTATCTGGACCCGCGTGCTGGCCGTCGACATTTCCTGCCAGCAGGACCTGATCAAGGACAGCGGATACAACTACTTTGCCTCGATTCTGAAGCCGTCCGAGGGTCTGCCCGTCGTCAACACGGACGAGCACAAGGCCATGTGCGCCTTTATCCTGGCCATGCTCTGCAAGGGATACAAGCCGGGCCAGACCGTCTGCAACCAGACCGACATTATGACCTTTTGCCTGATCCACCTGCGCAACGAAGAGAACCCGCTGCTGCGGCAGTGGTCCTGTCTCTGCATCAGCCAGCTGTGGCAGGACCTGCCCGAGGCCAAATGGCGCGGCATCCGCGAGAACGCGCCCCTGAAGCTCTCGTACCTGGCCAAGGACAGCATCTGCGAGGTGCGGACGGCCATGCTGCACGCCATGACGACGCTGCTGGGCATCCCCGAGCTGACCGACGAGGTCGCCCGCGTCGAGGAATCCATCGCCTGGACCGTGCTGGATCTGACCAACGACGGCAGCCCGCTGGTCCGCAAGGAGCTGCTCGTGTTCATGTCGCACTTTGTCCTCCGCTACGAGAACAAGTTTTTGGTGGCCGCCTACGAGCACCTGCAGGAGGAGAAGGAGTACCTTGTCTTCCCGCCCGAGGACGTCTCGCTCGGCTACAAGATGGGCCTCCACTTTGTCCGTCCCGAGAACCGCAACCGCGACGGATCGGTCAAGGAGCGCGCGCAGGGACTCTCGCACAACACCATTTTTGCCGCGTACTGGAAACACATCCTGATCCTCTCGGTGGACCCCCACCCCGAAGTGCAGTCGCACGCCATGACCATTGCAGACTATGTGCACGAGGCGTTGCTACGCTCCGCCGCCGGTGGCCGGGCTCAGAGCCTCATGAACGACATTCAGCGCAAGCACCGGCGCCTGATGCGAACAGGATCGCGAAACGGCACCACTCTCGCCAGAGCGGTCTCCGATCTAAGCAACGGCAGCCTCGGCAGCGGCACCAATGCGAGCACGATCTCTGTCGGTGGCAGCAGCAGTCCGCTCGGCCATGGCGACAGCCCCAAGACGCCACCTCTTCCATCCCCTGGCCTCTTGCGGCGCACGGTCAGCACGCTGTTCTCGCCCTTTTTCAACGTAGAAGGGCAGGTCTCCAGCCTGCCGTCGCCCGGCCTGCGGCCAGGGTCGTCGGGAGGAGATCCGCCGCCGTCGCCCGGGCTTCTGCGTTCAGCGTCCACCTTTCAACGCGGATCTGGCCGCGCGCGGGGACTGCTTGGACCGGATCGTGCTTCTGCGCCGCCCGAAGACAGCGAGCGGGAAATGCCCATGTCGCCGTACCACGTGGCCAAGGAGCCGGTGTCGCGGGGCTTCGAGGCACCCATGGC
The DNA here is from genome assembly GCA_019925535.1 of Leptographium radiaticola. Lineage (NCBI taxonomy): Eukaryota > Fungi > Ascomycota > Sordariomycetes > Ophiostomatales > Ophiostomataceae > Leptographium > Leptographium radiaticola. The sequence continues at coordinate 260,611 of JADHKK010000016.1, read as the reverse complement.
CAAGGAGGCGCCTTCGCTGCCGCTGGCGAGCACATTCCTCGAATGGTCGACTGAGTACTTCCGGGAGCCGCAGATGCGGGCGATGGAGGCGGAAGAGCCAGGGAGCACAGAGTACAACGAGCGGCTGTGGCGGCGGTCACGCAACGAGGGGATTCTGCGGGACACGCAACCGCAGAAGCCGTTTGCGGGCTCGCACAAGTGGAACAACCAGCTGGGCATCATCAACAACGGGTCGCAGCCGTCGCGGATGACGTTCCATCAGTTTGAGGATCATCTGGCGGTGGCAGACGACGGGAACACGATCCAGATCTGGGACTACAAGCGTCAAGGGCGCCTGAACCGGTTCTCGAACGGCAACCCGGCCGGGTCGCGGATCAGCGACATGAAGTTTATCAACGAGGACGACCAGGCGTTCCTGATGGCGGGCTCGTCGGACGGTGTGCTGCGGGTGTACCGGCGGTACGACAGCGACAAGCAGGTGGAGCTGGCGACGGCGTGGCGGGCGCTGACGGACATGGTGCCGAGCAACGTGCACGCAGGCATGGTGTTTGACTGGCAGCAGGTGACGGGCAACGTGCTGGTGGCGGGCGACGTGCGGGTGATCCGCGTGTGGAACGCAGGACACGAGTCGTGCGTGACGGACATTCCGGCGCGGTCGGGCTCGTGCGTGACGTCGTTGACGAGCGACCAGATGACGGGCAACCTGTTTGTGGCCGGCTTCGGGGACGGCGCCGTGCGGGTGTTTGACACGCGGCTGCGGCCACAAGAGGCCATGGTGCGCAAGTGGAAGGACGACGCCGACCGCGTGTGGATCAAGAGCGTGCACATGCAGCGCGGCGGACAGCGGGAGCTGCTGTCGGCGGCGCGCGACGGCAAGGTGAAGCTCTGGGACATTCGGAGCGACCACCCGCTGCGGGTGATGCAGACGACGGCGGAGCACACGCTGCGGACGGCGAGCACGCACGAGCACCTGCCGGTGTTTGCAGTGTAAGTTTTCTGTTTCTGTTTCTTTTTCCCTTTCCCTCTCTCTCTTCACCTTCTCACATTCTCAGGGGCACCTCCTCCCGGATTGTCAAGGTGTTCAACTTTGACGGGCGCGAGCTGTCGCAGCTGGAGCCGTACTCGGGCTTTTTGCAGAGCCGCAGCACGCCCATTGCAGCCACGGCCTTCCACCCGCACCAGGTGACGCTGGCCTGTGCCGCGCGGGGCGACTACCACATCAACCTCTTTAGCTGTTCGCAGGAAAGGGCGGTGGCGCCCGAGTGAAAGAGACGCAAAGGACCCAAGGGACGCAAGGAAGCAAGGAAGCAAGGACGCAAGGACGCAAGGACAAGGGTGCTCTCTCTCTCTCTGGCTGTTTTGTGTGGGAGGCGTTTTCTCTTTTTGTTTTTTTTTTGCCTGTGTGCGTGTGGAGTTCCCGGGCTCGCCTGTCAGGATGGTTCTGGAGGAAGGCGGCAGCGCTCTCTGCCCGAGTCCCGTGGAGGCGTAATATGTGTGGTTCGCAGTCAAGCGCATTCGTTAGCTATTAGGCTGTCCCGTGCCCTACAGGTGCGGCAGCCACATTTAATAGAAAGTCTACGTCTGCGACTCGGTGTGGATAATGTTGGGCGAAGCCAAGCCAGACGGCAATACTGGATGTTGATGAGGGCCGTGTGGTGCAGGTCGAGTGCCCTCTGGTTGGTAGGAGTTGGACGGCCGTGTCACTGCCGATGGCGCGAGACATTAAGCACACTGAGAGCACAGCGTGTTGGTTCGGACTTCCCCCTCTACTGTATTCCCTTGTCAGCTTTGTCTCGTGAAAATCCCGTTACTCCTCAGTACGAAGATGTCGCACTGCCACGTAAAGGGAGACTGTCGGCGTAATTTAACCTCTCAAGAGGAGCTACATGGCGCCGAGTTCCTCTAAACATTTTATGAGGTAAACGATATCTTTATTTTGATTTCCTGGCAGTTTTCTTCTTCGTTTGTTACTATTGTTGAGACTCGCATCTTTGTTATCAAGTAATTTTTGAAATGGATACAATATTTTATCGACTGTTTGAATTAATTATTTCAGTATCAAATAAAACCTATTGAGGCTTCACAGCGTTCCCCATTCCGTAGGTCATTGCTTTCATTTTCAATTCCAATATCGCGTAGTAAGTGCTAAAAGTATCGCTCGACTTCATACGATCATTAGATACAACTTCTCCCCAAAAAGCGCACCGAAGCTGTAGGAACCAGTCCCTAAGAAGCCGTGCTTATCGTCTGGAGAGCTGCACCGGAATTGATATTTGCATAGCCGTAAGCCTTCGATCCAGGGGGAAAAGTGCCGTTGGCTGCCCAGAGGTCGACGAGAAGCTGCATCGGCTCAAGCTCTTCGGACGTGAGCATACCAAGAGCCGTGGCCGTCATAATAAAGTGGCTGAAGCAGCTATTCAGCTGCTTTTCAAGATTGAGATGGTAAAAAGGCTCAACAAAATGGTTCCAGTACAGATGGGCATAGACGCGGAACATCTGGAGGAATATGGTTTTGCAGACGGAAAAGAATTCCTTTGGAAAGCCACTACTCTTCCCAATCCAGGTCTCTCCATCCGCGGCCAAGAGCAATGAGCTGCTCGGCATTGACGGGTCACGGGCATATGAAACGCCTGACGCATCCGTGGGGAAGATTTTTGTGTCATTAATTTTGCCGGAAATCCATCGTTGCATTAGTGATATATACTCGCATGCCGGAAGTTCAATAGGCTCGAAACGACTGTTGAGCCAGGTATACGAGTGGTTTCTGCAGCTGTTAGCACCGGGATTCGACATGCAGACTGGCCTGCGCAATGATGAGCGTACCCTCCTGCTGCCATTTTCGGACATGTAGTCGCGTTGCAAATGCTGCTTCCACCGTCTTCTTTCTCGTGGGCAACGCGAACAAAACTCCACAAGATCCGGTAGTGCTCAACGACTAGACCGTGTAAGTATGAAGCCACATCTGCCAGCCTATTCATTATAGACATGTCTTACCTTGGTGAGCTATCCATTCGCCCTGGTCGACAGTCTTCGGCTTGGCACTCAGAGTCATAAAATTCCCCTTGACAATATGCTTTGCATAGGCTGGATTGAGCCAAAGGGGTAGAGGCGGTGGCGGGAGCGCACTCTGGTCGGGCTCGCTGGATGCCATTCCGATCGTTTGGCTAAGCGGAGGCAAACTGACTAGGGTTGGCACTTTCGGCGTTGCCGGGACGGGAGACCCGTTTTGAAACGGCTCCGCAGAGAATCTCGGGGCGGGTTGTGCTAGTGAGTTTTGGGCCTCGGTCGCCGACGAGCCGGAAGCGGTGTCGGCCGTGGTGGAAGACTTTGAGCTTCGAAATCGCGCGTTACTGAGGACAGGCGCACTTTAGCAGAGTACTCGCCACAAGGCAGGAGACACGCATACATTCCAGAAAAGAGGTTCGACATGGCAGAATGGATAGGGAGGTTGTTCTCGCTTCTTTGAATCGTGCTTTCCGCTGGGCAACATAATACAGGTACGAGTACTCTGTGTACGGGCCGGACGAATGTATATCCTATCCGCCTTTCATGCAAGTTCCACTCATTTAGCTCCTGATTCCGCTGCAATGCCACGATCATGGCAGAATCAAGTTACTTGTGCGCTGCTTTCGTGGGCTGCTTTCACCGCCCACCGACAGGGTGCCTGAATAAAATTAAATGCAAAATTAAATATAAAAGCAGAGCTATCTGTTAGCTGCCCCTCCTTTCACGCCGCGAATGGCGTTAAGAAAAGCCTGACATTGCCTGTCGAGCGGCCACCGTTGAGTCACTGCGCGGCCAACCATCCATAAAAGGCGAGAGCTTTTGTTCAAGCTGCAGTGTGAGTGCTGTATTACTTGATTTTCAATGACAGTTGGTGTTGTTTGTTTGTACTGACTGGAGATCATTGACGCAAAGATTCATCGCAAAGATTCATCGCAATCACACCCCACAATCGTACATTTTGTTGAACATGTCTGAAGCGCAGGCGACGACGGTTTCGGCGGCCGAGCCGGCTGTGGCTGCAGCGCCGGCTGCGGCGGCGGCGACTCCGGCGGCCGAGGGCGAGGAGGCGGGCCCGTCGAAGAAGGCGGCCAAGAAGGCCGAGGCCAAGGCGAAGAAGGAGGCGCTCAAGGCGCAGCGGGCAGCCGAGCGGGCAGCGGCCGAGGCGGCGGCGGGCGGTGGCGGCGGAGCGGCGGCGGAGGAGGACGTGTCCAAGGAGAGCTACGGCGACGTGGGCGCGTTTGCGGCGACGGGGGGCGTCAAGTTCACGGCGGGGGCGAACCCGGTGGCGCTGCCGCAGCTGGACGACTCGATGGTGGACCAGACGGTGCGGCTGTACGGGTGGATCCAGAACTCGCGGATGCAGGGGGCCAAGATGTGCTTTGTGGAGCTGCGGGAGCAGCAGGACTGGACGGTGCAGGGCGTGGTGGCGGCGACGGCGGCGGGGACGCCGGCGGAGCGGGCGGTCAGCCGGGCCATGGTCAAGTGGGTGGGCGGGCTGAGCCTGGAGTCGTACGTGATCGCCGAGGCGGTGGTGCGGCGGGCGCCGGAGCCGATCAAGAGCTGCAAGGTGACGGGGTTTGAGCTGCACGTGACCAAGCTGTTTTGCGTGGCGGCGGCGCCGGCGGGGCTGGGGCTGACGCTGGCGGCGGCGAACAAGCCGGTGACCAACTTTGACGACACGGCGGGCGGCGAGGCGGCGGCGGAGGAGGAGGCGGAGGCGGTGGCGGCGGCGACGCAGGCGACGCAGGCCCTGAGCCTCGAGGGAGGCGGCGGCGGCCCGGCGGGGGCGGCGCTGGGGACGCACCTGGACAACATTGTGATGCACAAGCGGGCGCCGGTGCAGCAGGCGATTGCGAATGTGCGGTACGAGACGGAGAAGCTGTTCCGCGAGTACCTGGACGGGCAGGGGTTCAAGGGCTTCCAGGCGCCGGGGCTGATCGGGGCGGCGTCCGAGGGCGGCGCCAACGTGTTTGGGCTGCAGTACTTTGGGCGGTCGGCGTACCTGGCGCAGAGCCCGCAGTTCTACAAGCAGTTTGAGATTGCGGGCGGGCGCAAGCGGGTGTTTTGCGTCGGCCCCGTGTTCCGGGCCGAGAACTCCAACACGCCGCGTCACATGACCGAGTTCACCGGCCTGGACATGGAAATGGAGATCCGCGAGTCGTACCACGAGGCGCTGCACATGCTCGAGGGCGTGCTGCTGCACATTTTCCGCGGGCTCAAGCAGCGCTGCGCCGCCGACATTGAGACGGTGCGGGCCGTCTACCCGTCGACCGACTTTCTGCTGCCCAAGCCCGGCCGCGAGGTGCGCCTGACCTTTGCCGAGGGCCAGCAGCTGCTGCGCGAGCACGGCCCCGAGGCCTTTCGCAACGTGCGCGACGACGAGGACATGTCGACGCCCCAGGAAAAGGCCCTCGGCGAGGTCGTCCGCCAGCGCTTCCACACCGAGTTCTACGTCCTCGACAAGTTCCCCGAGGGCGCCCGCCCCTTTTACACCATGGAGGACCCCGCCAACCCCGCCGTCTGCAACGCCTACGACTTTTTCATGCGCGGCCAGGAGATCCTCTCCGGCGGCCAGCGCATCCACGACCCGGCCCTGCTCGAGGCCCGCATGCGCCGCAAGGGCCTCGACCCCAAGGCCGACGGCCTGCGCGAGTACGTCGACGTCTTCCGCCAGGCCGGCTGCCCCCCGCACGGCGGCGGCGGCATCGGCCTCGACCGCGTCGTCGCCTTCTTCCTCAACCTGCCCAGCGTCCAGCTGGCGGCTTACTATCCGCGCACCCCCAAGCGTCTGCTGCCGTAGACGGCCGTGGACGTGCAAGACCTTGATTTGTATCTCGTCGTGAATGACAATAAAATAAGATAAAATAAAATAAAAACATACCAGAACAGAAAAGAGAAAATCATACAAGCAAAACAGCCAGCTCGGCACTTCCAGCCATGCATCCAGTCACGTGACAATATTCTAAGTAGTCCCATCCCAGTCCAGTCCAACCCAGCCGCTCCCACATCACATCCCGTCCATCTCCTGGTCGCTGCCGTCCCACACGCTGGCGTCCAAAAAGGCGGCCTCTTCAAAGTCGTTGGCGTCCGCAGTGGATCCGTCGTTTTCCTGGTCGCGGATCCGCAACGCCACGCCGTCGGCCGTCTTGGGCCACGACAGGGGCGGCTGTGGCTGCGACGGCTGTCGTCGGCGCGGGGTGGCCAGCACGCGCCGGCCCAGCTGATAAAAGGCACCGGGCCGTGGTGGCGGCGTGCTATCGTCCTCGTCGTGGCTGCCGTGCAGGCGCTTCCGCGTGGCCGGAGCCCGTCCGTAGTCCGTCTCCTCCACGGAGGACACGGTCTCCTGGCTGCTCGTGAGGCCTGGTGGCGTCATGTCCGCCCCGGACTCAAACTCCTCCTTGTCGTCGCCCAAGTCGGCACTGTCCAGCCGGCTGGCGGCCTCCTCAAACGACTGCACGCCCAGCCCGCCCACGCGATGCAGGCCGCAAAACGGCTGCAGCTCACGTCCTTGCGCGGCTGGCGGCGGCTGCGACGACGGCTGTGTCCAGGCGTGTGGCAGCCCCCGTTCTCGCTCGCGGTCCGGCCACCGTGCCGTCGACCCGCCGTCGCCCTTGCCCGTCTTGTAGCCCTCGGGCACGGACTTGCGCACGCGCATGCCGACGGACAGCAGATCCGCCTGCACGGACGGCGGCAGCGGCGACGACGACACCGCCGACGCCGCCTCGCCGCCCCGAAGACGGGTGGGCGTGCAGGCGGCCGTGGCCTCGTCGTCACGGCCAAAAAAGCTGGTAATCTGCCGCTGCCAAGGATCGCTGGATGCGCCCGCAAAGGGCCGCTTGACGCGGGGCATCGCCATTGTGGAGAGAGAGGTGGGAGCAGAGCGGGGAAGGGAATGTCGCACCGGGGACGGTTGCCTCGTCAAAAAGTGGGAAAGCAGAAAGAGAAAAAATAAAACAAAAAAGACAATGGCTGGGAGTTGGCAAGATAGAATTGGCGTTTGCCATTGGCCCCCGCCGTGTTGTACCGGAATAGGACTAGCTCCAATTAAAACCAACGCGTCCGCGTCGCGTTACGACTACTCGTCGTTGGCCTGCACGTGACCACTCATAGCTATGCCGTCCGGCTCGTCGGCCACGGACTGCGAAAGGCCAGCAGGTCCCGCTGCCCGTAGAACTCGCCGGCTACCGCCAGGACCATGGCCAGCGTGGCCCTCTGGTTCATCTCGGCGGCTTCGGCGTCTTCGGCGTCCTCGGGCTGGTCTGCCTGGCCTGGCTTGCCCGTCTGGTTGACGTCGCCTTCTTCTGGCTCCGACTCGACGTCCATGGCAACATCCGAGTCGTCGGCCTCGTCTGGTTTCGACGTCTTGGTGTCGTCTTTAACCTCCCCGTCCTCGACCTGTCCCTCTTCTTTCTCTTCTCCCACCTGCCCCTCTTCCCCCTCTTGTCCCTCCTCTCCCACCTCCTCTTCTTCGTCTTCTTCCTCTTCTCCCAACTCCCCCTCTTCCTCCTCTTCCACTTCTCCCTCTTCTCCCACCTCGACCTCCCCCACATCATAGCTCAGATGCGCCAACCGCATCACCGCCTGCTTTGCCACGTCCCGGATGTAGCCCACTTCTGCGTGTCCGAGTTCCCCCCGGTCCGGCAGCCGCGCCAGCACCGCCCACAGCCACCGGCTCGTGCGTGCGTCCATGTCGAGCCCGGCCGTGCCCGATCGCCGTCCGCGGCCGCTGCCCGCCGTCAGCCAGCGCGAGAACCGGCCCGACCGCGACGACCGCGACGACGCCGACCCGCCCGAGAGCAGGCCGCGCTGCAGCACCCGCAGCAGCCGGAACGCGCTGATCCGATCCATCGCGGCCACCTGCGCCGGCACCGGGTCCGTCGTCTGCAGCAGCCGCAGCCACCGCCCAAAAGCGCCCGACCGCGTGCTCAGCGGGCCCACCGCCGTGTCGCGGTCGGCTACTGCTGCCAGTGCTGCCAGCTCCGCCTCGGAGGGCTCCTGCTGCAGCACGGCGCGCAGCTCGGCAAATCGGGCCAGCAGCCGTGTCCGGAAGAGGGCGCTGAAGCGTTCCGCCTCGGCCGCCTCGCCATCGGCACCGTCCTGTTCGTCCGTGTTGGCCGCCTCGGGCGCCGCCGTGTAGGCTCCGTCTTCGTAGTAGCCGCGGGCATCGCCCACGCCGTTCTCGTACAGGCAGTTGTCGTAGTAGCGCTGTCGTCGGCTCTCCGCGCTCGCTTCGCCCTCCCCAGACTCTCCGCGCTCTCCGTGCAGTCTGCCGCCCTCTTCGGGATTCTCTTCTTCTTCGCCAACTTGGCCGCTTTCTTCTTTCTCCACGGCCTCCACGGCCGCGTCCTCGTCGTCATAGGAGAGCTCTACGGCCGCACCGGACACGCACCGCCTCTTGGCCGCGCTCTGGCCGTCGTCCTGCTCGTCCCAGTGTCGTCTTCGCCGCCGCCGCTTCTGTCTCGGCGTTCCGTCCGTCTTGGTCTCCGCTGTCGACGCCATCGCTCCTGGCGGAAACGCCTGCGGACCGTGTCGAGGCGCGATCATCACATGGGGAATCTTGCCCGCTTCCGCCCTACCGACCACAAACGCACGGTCAGCACTTTATCAGCACGTAAAAGAGCACTCACTCTGCCGTCTGTCACTCGTCGACACAGAGGAAGAGACTTACCGCACGAGACGCAGATATTCAAGCGCATCTTGCTCGTCTTCCACGTCGAGATCCACGTCGGTAACGGCTGTCGCTTCGTGTCCACTCCCGAAAACGCTTCGTTGGCCGTATGTCGGATCTACGGCCGACGCCGATGACGTCCAGCTGGAAGCCATGCTGTGCAACAAATCTTCATACACGGCCTCCAAAGACGTCGGAGGAAGCTTGGAGTGGGTCGCCTACAAAAAATTACACTACCACTTGGAGCTCACCGCGTTTTAGCGGTGAATCCCCGCTGAAAAGGACAGCTCGTGGCTCTTATGGAGTACGACATAAACGGGTGCAGAGTACGACAAAGACAATATACGAGCAGTTGTACTCCATACGCACAACATGGCGACAACGTATTGAATGACTTTTCATTTTATTTTTTTGATGCAAGATATCCGGATCCTAAACGCCCCTATATACTTTTGGTCGTCTTTTTTGAGGTGATTGTTGGCTCCATCTTCTATCCGCTTTGTTGTGGCGTAAATCTTCATGTCCGGCCACGGTGAGAATCAGCTCCATTCGGTCGTAGAGGCGGTAGGTCCCCAGGGCGGGTGTCGAGGACCGCATGTGCAAGACAAAAAGAAAAAAGGACCCGTCCGAGCCCACCGCCCGTTTCCTCGATCCAATGCCCAGCCGATGCCCAGCCGGTGCCCAGCCGATGTCCAGCCACACGACAGTGGGCAGGACCAAAAGGATGTTGCGCATTCATAGTCGAAACACGCAAGACCCCCCGCCCCCCGGCGGGATGGACACGAGAAGCGCGGAGAACGAAATCAAAACAGAAAAACAAACGGAGGCCCGCATCCCCTCAGCTCACACAGACACACGACACGGAAAAAGGAACGGCCCATTGCACGAGCGAGCTGTCTACTTTCTCCGGAAAGAGCAGCCCTCGGTCAATCTCGCCTTGCCGCCCGTCGGCTGGCACAGCACCGTGGTGCAGCCTTGGCAGATGACAACCGTCTGTGCGTGGGAGAAAACGGTGGTGATCGTGAAGCAGCCGGGGCACTTGACGTCCATGAAGAAAGAGCGCGGGGTGGGCACGAGGGTCTGGCGGTCGAGAGTCAGCACGGTCACGTTGATCGGGCGAGGGGGGATCTGCGGTCGCAGATGCGGCGGCATACCTTGAGCTTGTGCTTCTTGGCCTCAGCAGCAGCGCTGGGGTTGAGGAGGTCGACGGCCAGAGTCTAGAGAAAAAGCAAGGTCAGCACTCGGCCCAATGCGTGTCCCATCGTTCAGCTGCCGTTGACTGTTGTCATCCGTCTGTCCTGGCCGGCACGGACATCCGCCCCGAGAGCGGCATGTCCCCAGACGGCCTCCAGACGGCCGTCTCCCCATGGCCGATGATGTTCGGCTGTGAGCACGGATCGCGCAGCCATGGGGCCCGGGCAATGACAACAAAACAAACAGCACTTCGTTTCTTCCAACGCACCATTTTGACGGTAGGACGTGGTTGTCGTGGAGATCGATTTGGGTTCGAGCGAAGAAATTCGGGAATTCGAAAGAGATCTGCGTGTCTGTAGACGGCAGATTCGGCGCTCGAGGTGGTTGAAGAGAAAAATTTAGATGGATGGCTTCGGAGAGGATGGAGGTAGAGTGGGAGGGAAGAAAAAAAAGGGCTAGGAAAAGTGTGCACTACAAATTGGGGGAGGGGAGGAGAAACCAGCAATTTCTCGCACGCCAGTGCTTATCCCTGTTGTGGCTTAGTGCATTAGGGTTTTGCGATGTAGTGGTCACGTGTGGTGGAGCCGGCAGCTGGGCCAGCTCCGGACGCTTAGTCATTTTCCAGGCAGCACCCCGCCACTGTGCAACGGCTGTGGCGATCGCCACGGTCTAGGCGTAACAGTCATCAGGCAACTTGAAGATCGCGAGGAGCAAGCCGATCGAGAACTGCTCTGGGCCGCCTCCCGCCGATCGTTTTTGAATTTTCGAGGCTGCACGCCCGTCCCACAGATACAATGGCAGCACCGGTTGACCAGCGGATAGCGGTGCCGGTCGACGACCCCAACGCAGACACGGAATGGTGAGTGGCGATCGGTATGAGTTTTTGGTGGCAGGCCCGTGACTCACACGCTCTTACAGGAACGATATTCTGCGCAAGCATGGCGTGATTCCGGAGAAGCCGCCGAGCCCGACGCCGATGATCGAGGAGGCCCTGGCCGAGGGCCGGCGGCTGGCGCACGAGAACCGGCTGGAGGGCAAGGACCTGGACGAGCTGGACGAGCTCGAGGACGAGGAGGACGAGGACTTTCTGAATGCGTACCGGCAGCAGCGCATGCAGGAGCTGCGCAGCCTGACCAAGAAGGCGGTCCACGGCAGCGTGTATCCGCTGACCAAGCCCGAGTACAGCCGCGAGGTGACGGAGGCGTCCAAGGGGCCCGCCGACGAGGAGGGCCAAGGCGGCGCCGGCACCGGCACCGGCACCGGCATCCCCGTGCTGGTCAACCTGACGTCGGCGACGGGCACCAATGTCGAGTCGCGCGTGCTGTCGGAGCTGTGGCGGCAGGCCGCGGCCGAGTACGGCGAGGTCAAGTTTTGCGAGATGCGCGCCGACCAGGCCATTGAGGGCTACCCGGAACGCAACTGCCCCACCATCCTGGTGTACCGCAACGGCGACATTGTCAAGCAGGTGGTGACGCTGGTGATGCTCAAGGGCGTCAAGACGTCGATGCTCGAGCTGGACGCCCTGCTCGTCGAGGTCGGCGCCGTGGCTGACACGGACATGCGCGTGCTCAAGCGCCGTCGCGCCGCCGAGGATGCCGCCGAAGAGCGGCTCGCCGGCACCAGCAGCATCCGGACCGGCTACGGCGGCGCGCCGGTCAAGGACGACGCGGACGACGACGACGACGACTGGGATTGAGGTGGCGCATTGGGGGCGGGGCGGCGGGTTAGGGAAGGGCGGGGGGCAAGGGGGACAAAGGGAAACCCGCATCTCTACCGAGCGGAGGCCGAGCCTGGACATGTGCACACGGGGCGCCTCCCCCGTTTTTGCGAGAAAGCGAGGCAGGCGTCTGGCTCACGGAAACGAGACGTGTCAGACGGCCGGGCCGCGACAGGTCCGGCTGCGGCCTATGCACGCGAGTCCTGCTGCCTCCAGGGCACAGGGGTGACACCACAGACGGCAGCCCACAGACAGCAGGCACTGTCGCTCGGGAACGCACCTCGTGGCCAGCCGAGCAGGCCAATGCGTACTCAATACAGTGCGATTCTAAAAACACAGTGTAACCTACTGTACGACGCTGTACGAGCCCGTACGCGTGCCAACAGTCCAACATCCCCCCGCGCGGCCCGATAAGATGGACAGGCCCCCACTAGCGTCTCTATCTGGCAAGAAATCCTGCCGTCAACAATTCCGTGACAACCAAACATCGACAACCTCTCTTCCTCTGCCTGCGGACCCGAGCGCTGCTCTCTGGGCCCAGAACACAACAATACCATTATCGGCGGCGGCGGCCCTCCTTTTCCGCGCATCTCGACCCCTCTTTGTTCGTCTGGCCCCTCAGCCACGATGGGGCAGGACGCGTCGAACCCGATCGACGACAGCGTGCCGCCCGAGACGCTGAGCGAGCGCAGTCTCCAGGCGGCGGCCCAGCTGATCCTCGATGGCCGCGTCCACAAGATCGTGGCCCTGACGGGCGCCGGCATCTCGACGGCAGCAGGAAGTGAGTCTCTGTCCGATTCTTGTTACGAACCTCGAGACTGACCCAGCTTCTCTCTCTCCCCCCTCCTGACAGTCCCCGATTTCCGTTCGCCCGGTACGGGCCTGTACAACAATCTGCAGCGGCTGGACCTGCCGTATGCCGAGGCGGTCTTTAGCATCGACTATTTCCGGCAGAATCCGCGGCCGTTTTACGTGCTGGCCCAGGAGCTGTACCCGGGCCGGTTCCAGCCGACGGTGTCGCACGCGTTTCTGGCGCTGCTGGCGCGCAAGGGCCTGCTCAACATGCTCTTTACGCAGAACATTGACTGTCTGGAGCGGGCGGCCGGCGTGCCGGCGGACCGCATCGTCGAGGCCCACGGCTCCTTTGCCACGCAGCGCTGCATCGACTGCGGCGCCGCCTTTCCCGACGACGCCATGCGCGCACACGTGCTCGAGGCGCGCGTGCCGCGCTGTCGGGCGCCCGACTGCGGCGGCCTGGTCAAGCCCGACATTGTCTTTTTTGGCGAGAGCCTGCCGCCGCGCTTCCACGAGTTGGCCGGCCGCACGCCCGCCCACGACGGCACCGACCTCGTGCTCGTGCTCGGCACCAGCCTGACCGTCTACCCCTTTGCCGGCCTGCCCTCGCTCGCCCCCGACGGCGTGCCCCGCCTGCTCTTCAACCGCGAGCCCGTCGGCGACCTCGGCGACCGCCCCGACGACGTCCTCGTGCTCGGCGCCTGCGACCAGGGCGTCCGCCGCTTCGCCGCCGCCCTCGGCTGGCTCGACGAGCTCGACCGCGCCTGGCGCGCCCTCGTCGGCGACGACGAGGCCGACCGCCAGCGCGCCCAGGAGGGGCTGCTCGTGCCCGAGCCCCCCTCGGAGAGCGACTCCGAGGATGAGGGCACGGACGACACCGACGATGCCAAGGACCCCCAGGACAGCATACACAGGGCGACGCCGCCGCCGCCTCCGCAACCACCAGCCGCCCGCTCGGCCGCCGCCAACGAGGTCGACCAGATCGCGAACGAAATCGCCGCCGTTCTTCGCCTCGCCGAAGAGAGTCATGCCGTCGGCCAGCCCGTCGCAAAGGACGTCCCCAGCCCGGTCGCCCCCAGCCCGGCTGCCCCAGCCCTGGAGGCTGTGCCCAAGCAGGCGACCCCGCCGACCCCCGAAACCCAGCTCAGCAAGGATACCGCCCCGGTGGCGGCATCGCCGCAAGACGAGAAGGACGACAGTGCGCAGGCGCCTCCTACAACGACACACACGTCCTAGGGCTGGGCCCGGTTCGTGGGCAAAAGGACTCGGTTACAGGAAGGGAAATGGGGGGGGGGCAACTCTGGCGTCCTGGTTTGACACTTCTGTTCGGTTGGACGGATATTTCTCGGTAATTTTCTGTAATTATCATAGCCGCTATACTTGCGATACGCTGCTGCACTCTGCCGCTTCGGGGCACCGCTGAAATAACCACAGCATAGTGCGAAATAACAAATTATCCCACCAGAGCATGCTTCTCAAGCCATATGCGTGTATGCCCAGCCCAGGTCTATAATCGTAGTCAAAAGAAAGGAAAGAAAGGAAAAGAAACAAAAGAACAGGGGACAAAAGAAACGCGGCGCAACTCCTCCCAACTCCAAATGCTCTGTCCGGGTTTGTCTTCCCATCCACGCCCCGCTCCTGCCTACATTAAACAGACAAGCCGAACCCGAGAGGGAGGCTGTCTGCTCAAGGAGCCAGGGGCGCGGTGTGCAACGCGGGCTTGGCGGCCGCGCCAGACGGTCCCACGTCCCCGCTGCTCTTTTTTTCGAGCACCCCGATCGCCCAGGCCGATACCTCTTTATCGCCAGCGATGTGGCCCGCGGCCGGGTCACCCTCGGGGACGTCGTCGGACAGGCCAAGGGCCTTTGCCTTCCGGCACAGGTCCTCCACGCTGGCGCCAGCGACCGTCGCCGAGTCGTCCTCTTCCTCTTCTTTGATGACGCCTTCGGCCCCCAGCGATTTCAGCCAAGGGTGCTTCAGGAGCATCTTGTACGTGTGCCGTTTCAGCGGGTTCTTGTTGAGACACGACCGGACAAAATCGTGCGCCGTGGCCGAATAGTTGTCGGGCATGACCGGTGGATCGCCGTTGACAATGGCCTGGGAACGTCAGCACATCAGAACAAACACAACAAACACAACAAGCACAACAAAACAGCACGGGGCACACGCACACTCAGCTGGCCAAATATCGTCGACGACACCTCGGGCGGGTAGGGATAGCGGCCCGTGGCACATTCAATAATGGTCAGGCCGAGGCTCCAGATGTCGCTCTGGACGCTGTACGTGCCGTTCGCGTTGGCTCCGCCTGCCGGTCCCATGGTGCCGCCCGAAATGCGCTCGGGCGCCATGTAGCTCTGGCAGCCAATGTTGGTCTTGGCGATGGACGACACCAGGTTGCCGCTGACGCCAAAGTCGCAGATCTTGACCTGGCCGCGGGTGTTGACCAAAATGTTGGTCGGCTTCACGTCGCGGTGGATGATGTTGTGCTCGTCCTTGAGCGACTTGAGGCCCATGATCGTCGAGTACGTGATCTTGCGCAGGACCGGCTCCGGTATGCCGCCGGCATAGAGCTTGTCGATCGAGCCGCCGTCCATGTACTCGATGCAAATGTACACGGCGCCTTCTTGGTAAAAGGCACCGTAAAAGTCGATAATGTACGGAGACACGCACTCGTGCAGGATCACCAGCTCCTTGAGAATCGTCGTGAACTTGGCCTCGTCCAGCTCCAGGCGGATCTCCTTCATGGCCATGATCTTTCCGGTGGTGACATCGGCCGCGCGGCCAGAGTCGCCGGTCGGGGATCCATCGCCGGCCGCTGGGCCGGGGTTTTGTTGCGGCCTCGTGGGAGAGACGGGAGAGAGGCCGGGCGCGGTCAGCTGCGGCTTCTGGAAGCTGCTGAGGCCGGGCCCGAACCGCGGCTTGGCGGGCTTCGCATGGCGAACCTTGTAGACGGTGCCGTAGTTGCCCTTGCCGAGCTCGTCGAGGACCTGGATCTCGTCGAGGGAGATTTTGAACGTGTGGCCGCCGGCAAAGTTGACGCCGGTGCGCGTAATCGTGGCCGCGCCCTCAAAGGTGATCCAGCCCTTCTCGGCGTCAATGTAGTGTTTGAAGTCGCTGATGCGGGAGTTCTGGGGCTTGCCCAGGCCGCCGGCACCCTGATTGCCGCCGTTCAATCCTCCTTGGGTGGGCGAGCCGCCGGGGCCGCCAGGCAAAGGCCCCAGCTTCATGGAGCGACGCTCGCTGAGACCCGGTCGTCGGCCGGGCGAGCTCAGCACGTTGGGCGACGACTGGGGAAATCCCGGCGGTCCCGGCCGCGGCATGCCGCCGAGGGCCATGTTTCTGTTGAGGTGCGCCGGCATGTGCAGGTTGGAAGCAATGCCGCCCGTCAAGGCGCCCGAATGCGGCGAGCCGCGCGCGGCGTCGGAAAGCGCGCCATTTGCGCCGCCCACGGGGGAGTGCGGCGACATGGCCATGCGCTCCTGCTGCAGGGCGCGGGCTTTTTGCATCAGGTCGAGCGGCAGCTTTCCGGCGGACGGTGTGGGACGCCGCGCATTGTTGAGAGTGCCGCTCACGGTCGAGGACGAGCTCATGGATCCGGTGGCGCGGGTCTGGGGGTCGGAGACGGTGCGGAGCGAGGGCATGCGCCGCGGGTGCGTCGAGGCGTCTGTAAAGAGCTGCAGAGGCGGCGACATGCCGCCCGGACTGGGGGTGGATGCGGTCGAGTCCTGGCCCCCCCAATTCGGCCGCTCCCATCCAAGCGAGTCGTCGTCTCTGGAGCCGAGGGAGTCGTGCGACGCTGGGTCGCTCTCGCAGCCCTCATCCGGCGAGGCCGGACCAGAGCTGGGGGGGTGGGCCATGGCAGGGGATGTGAGGGGTGCTCGTAAGAGAAATAGCGATCCGGGGAGGGGGAGGGGAAAAGAAGAAGGGAAAAAGCCGGCGCTATTGTGGTCCTCGCATGTGGATGGTGGCTGTGTGGGGAATAGGAATATGCTTTTTTTTTCTCGCTTTTCTCGTTTTTCTCGTCGGATTTCTGCAAAGCCAGCCGGCGGTGTTCCCTGGGCAAGAATGTGTCTGTCTTTGTTTGAAACGCCGCGCGAACGGCAGGGGACAGGTCTCAGGCCCATGCGGGTTTGGTAATCGCGCCAGGGAGCAGCGTCCCGTAGCCCTCCGGCCGGAAGCCGCCCGAGCTACGGGGTAGGCCCAGGCACGGCTGTTGGCCTCGGCTCCTGTCAGAGTGCGACGCAAAGACAGCGGGTTCCTAAGCGGCAGCCGATTGCGATCGAGGCCGAATTGAAGACGAAGTTTGGCTTCCAGAACCGAAAAAATAACAAAATGCTGGCGAGCAAAGACAGCTCGGCCCTGCCGAGAGAGGGTGGGCCTGGAGGAGAAACGATACAAGGCCGAAGTCGCTAGGAATGAAACGTAGGTCGGGAGTGCAGCGGAAAGGAGGAAAACGAGGTCGAAGAAATAGGCGAGTCGAGCTGTTGATCTACTCCAATCCCGAAGCAGGGGCGATTGACTTGGACGACGACGAAAAATGGTTGTCGCGTTGCGGTCGTGCCTGCCTAGAGTCGCGAGGCCGCCGACAGTGAACCGCGGTCGTGGGTGAGGAGTAATAAGCCAGTGGCGGAAGAAGCAAGTTTGCAGGAGATCTGGCGCCGATCCCTCCTGCCGTGTGTGCAAAACTGGACGCGGACGGTTTTATTCGTTTTCAATCTTTTTTTTTTGCCTCATGTCTCTACCCTTTTTCGACTTGGCGGCCTTTCTGCTGGCTTTCTGCTGGCTGGTGTCCTTTTCTGCTGGCTGGTGCTGGCATTTCCTTGCTGCCTTTGTGCCCCTCCCTGGCCCGTCGTATGAGTCAGTTGCCAGCTTGACGAGCGCACGCCAAAATGGCTCCGCCCAATTTACGCCGGGGGTCTGGTTGCGTGTCTTGGTTTCCAGCCACACACGGATGCAGGATGCCAGCTCTCGGCGGGGGAAAACGAGGCACAGCGGAACAACGAAACAACGAAAACGAGGGCCACGAGCGGGACGCGCCAGCATCACGCTGGGCTGTGGCAATGAGCAAGGAATCGGTCGCGCGACCGCGATGGGCTGGTATCTTTCTCGTACCAGGGAGCAAAAGGCATCGATGACGTTTGTGCTTTTTCGTGTGGCTTGATAGGATGGAGAGAGGAGAGGGGGGGGGGGGAGGGACCCATGCAAACCAGCGGGGATCGCCACCGAGTTCCTGGCAGCAGGTCGTATCTTTATTTTAGCTTCGCCGACTTGCATTCTGGAGCCGGAAACGCTCGGTCGGCGGGACACGTCCTACGGATCTTACGAGTACTCGTTTGTGCTGCGTGTGGAAGGGGACCAGGGCTGTACAGTACGGAGTATGCCGCCTGTCCGAGCAGGCGTGAGAACAAGTGAGATCCGATAGAGGATAAGTTGTCCCGTTTAGGCACTGCTGGTGCTTTTGGGTCCGCGCGCCCCGAGCTCCGTTTAGTTTGATTGGGTTTGGGTGCTTCCCGCCTTTTGCCTGGGGAACAGGGAAAATAGTGGAGGCCTCGTCTTGGCCCAAGAGAGGCTCCAGGATGAAAGTGCTCCTACTACGAGTTCTCCGTACGTCGTATGGTTCACAAAGGTTCCAGCGAACCCAGACCGGATGTGTCGCTGTCGGCGAGGCTGGCCGTTGTTGGGCCTGGCATGCCTGTCCGGCTTTTCCGGTCAGTCCAGCCCCTGCCCGGCCTGCCCGGCCAGGGCGACGCCACAGATGACCACAGCCACAGCCACAGTTAGCCATGTTGCGGCCCACGCCAAAAGCTTCTGATAAGATGGCTTTGGCCGCAGCCTGAAACAAAGACGTGTCGCTCCGACGGGCGGCTCGCTGGCGTGTCTCGTGCCGCGGCTCCGTGTGCATGCCGCGGTCCCGTCTGTAAGACACGAGTACTCGTGTGCCAGCTCATCATCGGGCGGTGCCTGTCGAACAGCGCACGCATTGGTTTGCGTCATACAACTTTACTTGCACGTAAGATCGCTCCAGGCAGACATTTTTTTGGTTTTCAGCAGAGGCCCCGCCCACCAGCCAGCTACCCGTATGGGACTAGCCTCCTGCACCCGCCCCCAGAACGGCTTCCTAATTTGCCGCCGCCACTGGTTGGCTGTTATCGGGCTCAGCGGCTTTAGGTCCCCCCCCCCTGCGCCCACCCACATGTGGCCTCCAACCGATATGACTCGCTGAGTCGAGGCCATATCGCCATCACCCCATAAGCTACTGTAGCGCCACCGTAAATTTTCGCCCCAGGAGCTGTTTTGCGTTTTTTTTTTTTTTTTTTTCCTTGCTCCAGGCACTCCGGCTCCGTTCCCCGTGCTGTGGCGATGCAACACGCTCTGAAACCACTATCTGCCAAGCCCATCGCCAAGCTGAACACTGCCCGTGATTGTAAAAAGAAAACAGCGCACATTCGGGTCGTTGGTTCCATTTCTCTCTTTCTCTCTCTCTCTCTCTCTCTTCTCTTTTCTCCCTTTCCACTCCATTGCTTCATCCACTCATCCACGCGGAGGACAACCAGCTGGCCTGAATTCACTGCGCCCCGAGCCCAACCAGCCTTTTCGCTAGGCAACCGGCATTCCTGTTTCCGCCCTACAAGCTCCACCCACGTCAGCCGATTGCGAGCTCTCCGACAGCCTCCGCGGAGGCAGACAATTCAGCAGACGAGCCTTTGAAGCTCCCTTTACGAATCACCTCGAAACCTCCCGCCGGATTTTTTCTCCATCGTCACCATGGCCGACTCTCTTTCTGGCATCTCCACGATGTCGCTGCCGAGCGCGTCCATAATGGCACACGACTCGCATCCGGCAATTGGCCATCTGATACTGCTCGTCTTTGAGGCCGTGATGGAGGTCGTTTGCGTCAGCTTGCCTGGATACATCATTGCACGGCTGGGCCACTTTGATGCCGACAAGCAGAAATTCCTGGCCAACCTCAATGTCATGCTTTTCACGCCTTGTCTGAGTATGTTTACCGTGTCGCCATATCGTGACCAAGTTTGCTAACACGCGACAGTTTTCACCAAACTCGCCTCGCAGCTTGACGCCGATAAGTTTAGCGAGCTGGGCATCATCCCGGTAATCTTCGTCGTCATGACCCTCGTGTCTTACTGCAGCTCCGTTGCCGTGACCAAGGTGTTTGGCTTCAACCGACGCGCCTCCAACTTTGTGATTGCCATGGGGGTAAGCTACGCTGCTTGGCTCGTCTCTGTCTGTTCGGCGTGCTAATCGTGATTCAACCATGCAGGTCTTTGGCAACTCCAACTCACTCCCGATCTCGCTCGTGATCTCGCTGTCCCAGACGCTCAAGGGCCTTCACTGGGACAAGATCCCGGGCGATAATGACGAGGAGGTCGGCGCCCGCGGCATTCTGTACCTGATGATCTTCCAGCAGCTCGGCCAGCTGGTGCGGTGGAGCTGGGGCTACCACGTCCTCCTGGCGCCCAAGTCCCGCTACGAGGAGTACGCGCAGGTCACGGCCGAGGAGGGCCACTATCGGGACGACCCCGAGCTGGAGACGGGGGCGGATGGCCGGCCGGGGCTGCTCATCTCTACGGACGACGACATGCACTCGGACAACGACTCGGACAGCCCGTCCAGCGAGACGTCGGACGCATTTGAGCCGTCAGGCCGGACGCCCGTGGGGCCGCGGTCGCGCGGGTCCATTTCCGAGTCGGACCACAGCCACGGCGGCTACTCGGCGCACAAGCGGGCGAGGAGCAGCTCCCAGCTGCCGCCCAGCAGCCACGGCCTGTTTGGCGACGACGCGGCCAACGGCGGCATCATGTCGTTCCCGCGCATCCGCAGCCTCGCCGACGCCGAGACGCCGGCGGGCGTGGCGGGCGTGCGGGTGCGGCTCGTGCGTGCCAGCCAGCAGGCGGGCGCGGCGGTGTCGGCCGGCGTGGCGGGCGTGTTTGCGGCGCTGCCGGAGCCGGTGCAGACGGTGCTGCGCGTGGCCCAGAGCGTGTGGGTGCGCGTGTACGCGTTCCTGTGGGACTTTATGAACCCGCCGCTGTGGGCGATGCTGATCGCGGTGGTGGTGGCGTCGTTCCCGACGCTCAAGCACCTGTTCTTTGCCGAGGGCTCCTTTATCAAGAACAGCGTGACCAGCGCGGTGTCGCAGAGCGCCGGCGTGGCCGTGCCCATTATCCTGGTCGTGCTCGGGGCCAACCTGGCGCGCAACACGCAGAACCAGGCGACGACGGACGCCGAGGAGACGCAGATGGGCAAGAAGCTGCTGGTGGCGGCGCTCATCAGCCGCATGCTGCTGCCGACGCTGTTCATGGCGCCGATCCTGGCGCTGTTTGCCAAATACGTGCCCATTTCGATCCTGGACGACCCCATTTTCGTCATTGTCTGCTTCTTGCTGACGGGCGCGCCCAGCGCGCTGCAGCTGGCGCAGATCTGCCAGATCAACGGCGTGTACGAGACCACCATGTCCAAGGTGCTCTTCCAGAGCTACGTCGTGTGGATCCTGCCGTCGACGCTGGTCCTGGTCATGGCGGCGCTGGAAGTGGTGGAGTGGGCCAAGTAGACAGGGGGACAGGCGAGGACGAGCAGGCTCTGTCAGATTGACTCTATTTGTTTTACTTTGCTGTTTTGCGTTTCTGCGTCCGCATGGTTGGCGTTGGCGTTTGGATGGGTAAAGGCGGTAGTATCACCTGCCGGTCGTGGGCGAGGCTGCCCACAGGGTTCGCGGCAGAGGCCGCGTCGTTGGAGAGACGAATCTGGTCGCCCCAATGGCTGCCCAAAGCACATATATTACGGCCCAGTCCCCACGGCTGTGCCTGTTCTGTAGAGATAATGTAGCATGGATAACATGGAAGAACAAGGCAACAAACAAAGTCTTGTATTTCTCGTATTTTGCCGCTCTCAGTGATTCGCCACGCCATTGACCAGCGACGCGTCCGGTGTGCTGGCCTCGGCGGGCAGCTCCGGCGCCAGGACCCAATCGCGCACCTGGCCCTTCCAGTCGCTGATGCGGACGTCGCGGATGGTGACGACAATGACGCGGACCTCCTCGCCAGCCACGAAGCGGGGGTCGGCCGCGGGGGCCGTGGTCGAGGCGGTGCCGGCACGGGCGATCTGCTGGTGGATGCGGCGCTCGTCGGGGCCGACGGGGTCGGCCTCAAAGGTGTTGTTGGCCAGGTGCTGCTGGCGGTAGTACGTCTCCTCGGTCGAGCCCTGGGGCAGCAGCCGCGCGGTGCCGTTGATGGTGGCCGAGATGGACGACACGGCCGCGTTGTTGAGGTTGAGCAGGAGCGTCGCCAGGCTCGAGGGCTCGGGGGCCGTGGCCGTGGAGCCCATCCCGCCCGGGAGGCCCGGGCTGCCGCCGCCGCTGCCGCCGTCATCGCTGCCGCCACCCGTCGACAGCCGCCGCGTCAGCGGACGGTGCGAGACCCAGTCGTGCACCAGCAGCGAGACGTTGGGGTTGGCCACAATGTTGTGTGTCTTTCTGCTGGCTGGGTTGGTCGTCATGACAATGACCGGACGCGGGCCCGGCAGATAGGTGTAGTTCATCAGCGACACGTGCGGCACATTGTCGACACACGTGGCCAGGTGCAGCTAGGGGGCCATGCACACAGCGGTCAGCAAGCGTTCAGCCAAGCGGGATCCATCAACGTCGCCCCCTCCGCTGCCTTACAAACCGGGCATTCTCGAGACACTGGACCACCTCCAGCGGCACCGAGGCCGTCGTCTGCATGTTGGTGTTGCCATCCGAGGCCTCGTAATTGAGCGGAATCTGCTCCATGGCGGGCAGAACGGGGTCGGTGGACGTGTGGTGGACAAGGGTGGCTGTTTGGTCGTCTTGACTGCCGCCAGCTTGGGGAAAAAGCTGCGAGGGGCAATGCAGCTACCGGGGTTTGGGCGCAGACGGTCCCCGGTATGTGAATATTTGGCACTTCATGACGTCAGAACTGCTTCGACCACCGGGCGAGGACAAAACAAGGCAAGTGCCGGCTGGACGGCAGCGGCCAAAGGAGGGTTGTCTGGTATCGTGAACAGCGACGTCGAGACTGCGTGGAGTCGGACTGGGGTGCAGAGCGAAGCTGGCCGGTCTGTGCTGTGCTGTATTAATAGCGGTTCGCGGGGCTTACCCCGTATTTTTTTGCTTACCCCACGCGGGCACTGATCGTTCCCCCGTTTTAGTGCTCGTAGCTCGGCCGCGGTTACTGTCGGCAGGGCAGCCGTGGGGAAAGAGGAGGCATAAAAGCAACGTTTTTGCCGGAGAGGGAAAGAGCCGCCAATTTCACCGTCGACGTGTTTGCGTCTTGTCTCCTTTTCCCTCTCGGCCCCGTCCTGTCTCGTCTCACCTCGTCTTCTTCACACAGCCATGCGTCCGTTGCATCGAGCAGCTCACGCGCGGCTGCCGTTGCGGCCAGCCCGTCTGCTGGCCATGACGGTCGCCACGCCGCCAGCTTCCACTGATTCTGCAGCGGCCACGGCCACGGCCGGCGACTCTGCCATTGGCTCGCTGCTGATTGCCAACCGCGGCGAGATCGCGCTGCGTATCCACCGCACGGCCACGCGCATGGGCATTCCGACCACGACGCTGTACACGGCCGTGGATGCGGGCGCGCAGCACGCTCGGGCGTCGGCCCGCAGCCTCGCGCTGGGCTCGTATCTCGATGGCGACAGCATCTTGGCGCTGGCCCAGCAGCACGGCATCCGGGCGCTGCACCCGGGGTACGGGTTCTTGTCGGAGAATGCTGCGTTTGCGGAGCGGTGTGCCGCAGCCGGCATCACGTTTGTCGGCCCGCCCGCCCAGGCCATGGCCGACATGGGCGACAAGGCGCGCAGCAAGGCCATCATGCTGGCGGCGGGCGTGCCGTGCGTGCCCGGGTACCATGGATCCGAGCAGGAGCCGGAGCAGCTGGCGGCCCACGCGGCGGCGGTCGGCTATCCGGTGCTGCTCAAGAGCGTGCGTGGCGGCGGCGGCAAGGGCATGCGGATTGTGCAGACGCCCGACGAGTTTGCGGCACAGCTGCGGAGCGCACGGGCCGAGGCGCGGGCCAGCTTCGGCGAGGGTGGCGAGGTGATGCTGGTGGAGCGGTACATTGTGCGGCCGCGCCACGTCGAGGTGCAGGTGTTTGCAGACCGGCAGGGAAACGCGGTGGCGCTGGGCGAACGCGACTGCAGCGTGCAGCGGCGCCACCAAAAGATCCTGGAAGAGTCGCCGGCGCCCGACCTGGACGACAGGCTGCGCCACGACCTGTGGGACCGGGCCTGCACGGCAGCGGTGGCGGTCGGCTATGTCGGAGCCGGCACGGTCGAGTTCATTCTCGATCGCGACACGGGCGAGTTCTTCTTCATGGAGATGAACACGCGGCTGCAGGTCGAGCATCCCGTCAGCGAGCTCGTGACCGGCACCGACCTGGTCGAGTGGCAGCTGCGCGTGGCCGCGGGCGAGCCGCTGCCGTTGACGCAGGCGGCCATTGAAGCACGCATCGCCGAGCGCGGCCACGCCATTGAGGCGCGCATCTATGCGGAGAACCCGGAGCGCGACTTCATGCCGGACTCGGGCCGGCTCGTGCACCTGGTGACGCCGGTGGTGCAGCCCATCGGCAGCAACGACGAGCAGGCCGACGTCCGCATCGATGCCGGCTTCGTGCAGGGCGACACCGTGTCGGAGGCGTACGATGGCATGATTGCCAAGCTGATTGTGCGCGGCACCGACCGTGCGCAGGCCATCCGCAAGCTCGAGCTCGCGCTGGAGGCGTACGAGGTCGCCGGCCTGCACACCAACATTGAGTTTCTCAAGCGGCTGTGTCGCTCGCCCGCCTTTATGGCCGGCGACGTCGAGACGGGCTTCATTGGCAAGTGGCGCGACGAGCTGTTTGCGCCTCGGACCGTTCCTGGCGAGACGTATGTGCAGGCCGCGCTGGCGCTGTTTGTGGCCACGCAGTCGACGGCCGGCCTGACGGCCCCCGTGGCCTCGGGCCTGCACGGGCAGCCGCTCGGGTTTGGAGATGCCGGCGGCGGCGGCACGGCGGAGCGCAGTTTTGCGTTCGAGGTCACGGACGCGTACAGCGACCGGACGGGCGACGTGGTCGAGGTGGCGCTGACGCCGACGGGGCCGCGGACGTTCCGGGCACGCGTGTCGTGGCGCGGCGACAAGGACGGAGACGAGAATGTGTGCACGTTTGACGACGTTGTTTTGGACACGTCGGCGGTCGAGCACGTTCCGGTTGGGGGCGGCGGCACGACGACGACGCGGCTGACGGCCTTTTTTCCCACGCTCCGAGCCGACGCCACGGTGGTGCAGCAGCTGCCCGAAGACGCCGACGACACACCGGTGCAGGTGACCGTGTTCCAGGGCGGTGCCAAGACGGAACTGGTGCTGACGCCGCCGGCGTGGTACGGCAAGGTGCGCGGCAGCGACGCGTCGGCCGGGCTGTCGGTGGTGGCGCCGATGCCGTGCAAGATTCTGCGCAACGAGGTGTGCGTGGGCGAGGCGGTTGAGAAGGGGGCGCCGCTGGTTGTGTGAGTTTTTTTCTTTTCTTTTCTTCTGTTTTTCCTCCCCCTCTTCTTCTTCTTATCCATCGTCTTTTCTTCGCTGACCATCCAGAATCGAATCCATGAAAATGGAAACCGTCATCCGGTCGCCACAGCAGGGCATCATCAAGAAGCTGGCACATCAAGAGGGCGACATCTGCAAGGCCGGAACGGTGCTGGTGCTCTTTGAAGAGGGGGATGCAGAGAACAAGGAAGACTAGAGTGTAAAGGACACATAAATGAGCACGTTACGCAGTTACGCATGATAAGTTTTGCCAGTCGTGCCTTCCCAAAATAGGGCTTGAGCGGATATCTAAAGAGCAAACCAAAGTACAGTAAAAGTAAAAGCCTGCTACATGCAATATCATAACCAAGACGCCGCGTCGATGCTCTGGGGCCGCAGCCAGCGTTGCCGTTCACACCACAGCGGCCAGGCCGGCGGCGAGGCCGGGGGCGACGGTATCCAGGCCGAAGCCGGCGAAGCCGTCCTCGACGGTCCAGGGCGAGTCTTTGGGGGCGTCAGTGGCGCGGAGGACCTGACAGGCGCGGCCGACGACGAGCAGGCCGGGCGGGCGGCTGCCCTCCTGCTCGATGGCGGCGGCGACGTGGGCGAGGGTGGTGCGGATGACCTTTTGGTCGGGGCAGGAGGCGCGCTCGATGACGGCGCAGGGGGTGTCGGCGGGCCAGAGGACGCGGGGGGGGAGGGTGTTGTTGGTGGGGGTGTTGCCAGTCTCGGCGGCCTCGACCGTCTCCTCGAGCGTCTCCTCGGCCGTCGGCGCGGTCAGCTCGGCGGCGAGGCCGGCGATGCGGTGCAGGGCCATGAGAAAGACGGCGGTGCGGGCGGGCCGGTAGCCGGGCGGGCGGGGGGCGACGCCCTTTTTGCCGGTGCCGGTGCAGATGAGGATCTGGTCGGCGACGTCGCGGTGGGTGGGCGGGATGCCGGCAAAGAGCGGCGCCGACAGGGCGCTGGTGACGCCCGGCAGCACGACAATGGCGGCGTCGTCGAAGCCGGCGGCGCGCAGCCGCAGCACCTCTTCGCCGCCGCGGCCGTACACAAAGGGGTCGCCCTGCTTGAGGCGCAGCACCACGCGGCCGGCGCGGGCCGCCGCCACCGCCGCCGCCACCAGCTCGTCCTGGG
Source organism: Leptographium radiaticola (assembly GCA_019925535.1). Taxonomy (NCBI): domain Eukaryota; kingdom Fungi; phylum Ascomycota; class Sordariomycetes; order Ophiostomatales; family Ophiostomataceae; genus Leptographium; species Leptographium radiaticola. Next base: position 234,565 of record JADHKK010000016.1, on the reverse strand, counting down.
CCGCCTCGGCGTTGCCCGGGAACTTGCGCGCAATCGCCACCTCGGTGTGGCGCGGGATCAGGTCCAGCACCCCCTGCGGCACCAGCTTGTCGGCCAGCACCAGGTCGGCCGACAGGATGGCCTGGTGCACCGCGCGCGTCAGCAGGTCGGGGTGGCCGGGGCCCGAGCCGGCCAGGATGATGGTGCCGGCGGAAGAGGGCCCGGAGGACGAAGAGTGGCCAGGTTGAGTCTCCAACGGTCCCCGCTGGCCGTCTTTGCCGTACGCTTCCAGCAAGGCGTCCACGTCCGCGTCGTCCACGGCCGCCAGCCGCTTCAGCGGCCAGTACTCGCACATTTGCGCCAGCCAGCGCATGCGCCGCGTGCGGCCGGCGTCGGCGTCGCCGTCCGTCACGAGCCGGTTGAACGCGGCGCTCTGGTCGGGCGTGTCGTCGGCGTCGGCCGTTTCCATCTTGTCGGCACCGTCCAGCTCCAGCTCCAGCTCCAGCTCGGTCGGCCGCCGGTCCTCGGCCTGGATCCGCCGTCGCAGCGCCCCCAGCCGCACGCAGGCATCGCCCAGCCCGGCCGGCAGCGACGCCGCCACCTCGCGCCGGATCCGCGCCGCCAGCCGGCACCCGCTGCCGTTGGTGGTCACGCCAATCTGCAGCGGCCCGTCGACGTGCGTCGACAGGAGCGCAAACGAGCACAGCGCCGGCCGGTCGGCCACGTTGACGGGAATGCGGTGCCGCCGGCAGAGCGCCGCAATGTGGGCGGCGTCGGCGTCGGCGACGTCGCCCGTCACAAACACGGCGTCGACCACGTGGTCGACGGCGACGCGGCCGAGCGACAAAAGGTCCTGGTCCGAAAAGGCCGCGCGCACCCACGACACCGCGCCGCTCTCAATGTGCTGCTGCAGCGCCGCCGGAAACGGGCGGTCGGCCGCCGGCGGCGGCGCCACCAACACCGGCTTGGCACCCACCGCCAGACTCTGGCTGCACCGCGTCGCCGCCAGCGCGTGGGCGCCGACCACCAGGTGCACGTGGTCTCGGCTGTCGACGGCCGTCAAGAGGCATGTGTGGTAGGTCATGGTCGGTGATTTGTCGGCCGAGATCCGGCTTTGTGGAAGGACTGTCGTCGATGGCTGTCTGATTCTCTCTTGTCGCCAGTCCGGACGGCCACCGTCTGCAGAAGCACAGCGCACAGCCGGGAGGTGAATGGACAAGACGAAAAGGACTGGAAAGATGGAAAGGAAACGACAAGAAAAAAACAGCCTCCAGTCACTTCTACTTACACGCTTGCACTCGTTTTTTTCTTCCATTTTTGCCTCTAGCGACAGCCAATCGCAGGCCTGCTGATCGCTGCTTGCGGCCAGCAGCAGTGTTTTTTTCGCACTAAAACTGACGCCATAGCTTGGGTGGGGGGAGGGGAGAATGCCTGTAAGTGGAAAAGTGGGTTCACCCAAGTTCACGGCTCTTTAGTCGACATCGTCGTCACATCTTCCGTCTCTTCACATACAGCAACGTGATACGCAATTTTTGTTCTTTATTCTTTTGTTCTTCCAGTCTCCTCGCACGTGTCCTCTACCCATGTACCTGACACTAGATGCGCAGCAGCCGCAGCACAAACGACAGGTCGCCCACCGCTTGTTCCTCCTCGACAATCAGCGCCTCCGAGTCGGCCACGCCGGCGGCGGCCGGCTCCAGGGTGCCGCGCAGGGCCGTGCGGAAGATGGCGTCGTGCGAGACCACGACGGCCGCCAGGTCCAGGCACTCCGGGTTGGCCAGCACGTGGTAGTGCATCAGCACGTCGTCGGCCGGGACCAGGCCGGCCTTTTTGCGCAGCCGCTGCACGCGGTTGATAATCTCGCGCGCCAGGCCCTCGGCCACCAGCTCCGGGTGCGGCGTCGTGTCCAGCAGCACAATCATGTCGTCGGCAAAGCCCGGCTCCCACCGCGGGCCGGCCTCGTGGGACGGCGTCGCCGTCAAAGTCGAAGTCGCCGTCGCCGCGCCCGCCTTGGTGCCCGCCTTGGCCGCCTCGCTCAGCACGCGCACAATCGAAATGTCGCTGTCCGTCAGCTCAATGGCGCCGATGCGGATCGTCTTGTCCGCCAGGAACCGCCGCAGCTCCGCCTGCGTCAGCCCCGGCAGCGCCTTCTTGACCATCTGCACGTCCTTCTTCAGCTTCTTGCCCAGCGTCGGCCAGTCCACCCGCGCCTCCAGCTGGATGCCGTACTTCTCCTCGTCCTGCGTCAGCACCAGGTCGCGCACGTTGAGCTCCTCCTTGACGTACGCGCCCAGCGCCTCCACGTCGTCCAGAATGTGCTGGTCCGCAATCACCACCACCGACAGCAGCGGCGTCTTGAGCGACACGTTGCACCGCTCGCGCGCCGTCCGCGCCAGCTGGATCACCTTTTGCATCGCCGCCACCTTGCGCTCAATCACCTCGTCAAACAGCGACTCCTGCACCGTCGGGAACGGCAAAAAGTGCACGCTGCGCGCGTCCTTGAACGCCCCCACCGCCTCCGCGCTCAGGTACGGCCGCAGCAGCCCGTAGATGTGCTCCGTGATGAACGGAATAAACGGCGCCAGCGCCCGCGTCAGCGTGAACAGCACCTGGAACAGCGTGTTCATCGCCGCCGTCGTGTCTGCCATGCCCAGCCCGGCGCTGCCCTTGAGCCGCCGCCGGTTGAAGCGGATGTACCAGTTGGTGAGCTGCTCGATGGACCCGAGCAGCCGCGGCACCACCGTGTAGAGACGCTGTCTGTTAGCGACGAACGAGAGGGGAGAGAAGGAAGAAAATGAGGTAAACCCCGCTTACATAAGCAAGCATCTCCTGCTCCACAAACTTGAGCAGACTCTGAATCTCGGCCAGGATCCAGCGGTCCATGACATTGTTCAGGCGCTTGGCATCGCTAATGACCGACAGGTCGGCCACAAACGGCTGCCCCGCCGTCTTCTGGTACAGCAGCGCCTGCTCCGAGAAGAAGCGGTAGCTGTTCCAGAGCGCCAGCAGCACGCGCGACACCATTTCCTTGACGCCCGACTCCTTGAACCGCAGCGACTCGCCGCGCACCACCGGCGAGTTGATCATGTACAGCCGCAGCGCGTCCGCGCCGTACTGCTGCAGCACCAGCACCGGGTCCGCGTAGTTCTTGAGCCGCTTCGACATCTTCTTGCCGTCCTCCGCCAGCACGATGCCGTTGACAATCACGTTGCGGAACGGCGACGTGTGGAACAGCTTGTTGCCCAGCACCGTCAGCGTGTAGAACCACCCGCGCGTCTGGTCCAGGCCCTCGGCGATAAAGTCCGCCGGGAAGCGCGCCGGCTGCGTCTCGTCGCCCGCCCGCCGCGTGGCCTCGTCAAAGGGAAAGTGGTTGGACGCGTACGGCATCGACCCGGACTCGAACCAGCAGTCAAAGATCTCGTCGATGCGCCGCAGCACGCCCTTGCCCTGCCGCGACGGGATCGTGATCCCGTCCACCTTGTCGCGGTGGATGTCGTCCAGCGTGCCCGTGAGCCCGGCCAGCTCCACCAGCTCCGCCCGGCTGCCCACACACACCACCTCCTCGTAGTCCTCGCTGACCCACAGCGGGATCGGCGTGCCCCAGTACCGGTTGCGCGACACGTTCCAGTCGTGCGCCCCGCCCACCCAGTTGGCAAACCGCTTCTCCTTGACCGACGACGGCACCCAGTTGGTCTTGTCCAGGTTCTCCAGCATCTCCGGGATCGCGTCCTTGACCTGGATGAACCACGACGACACCGCCTTGCGGATCAGCTGCGTGTCCGACCGCCAGCAGAACTTGTCCGTGTGCATGATCTGGCTCTCCACCAGCAGCCGGCCCGTCGGCCGCAGGTCCTTGAGGATCACCTTGTCCGCCGCCTTGACGTACTGGCCCGCGTACTCGGGGATCTCGTCCGTGAAGCAGCCCTTGTCGTCCACCGGGCACGGCGGCAGCCGCTTCGGCGTGATGAAGCCCGCCGCCACCGCCGCGTCGTAATCCTCCTGACCAAACGCCGGCGCCTGGTGCACCAGACCCGTGCCCTCGCCCTCCTCCACGTAGTCGGCCGCGATCACCTGGAAGCAGTCCGCGTACTCCTTCGCGTAGTACTGGAACAGCGGCTCGTACTTCCACCCGATCAGCTCCCGGCCGCGGATCTTCTTGACCACCTTGTACTTTGCCTTTTTCGGGTTCTTGAACAGCAGCGCCAGGCCCGCCTCCTGCAGAATCTGCTGCCGGCCCGTCGCCTCGTTGAAGATCACCAGGTACTCAAAGTCCTTGTGCGCCGCGACCAGCAGGTTCGACGGCAGCGTCCACGGCGTGGTCGTGTAGGCCAGCAGGTCCGTGTTCTCGTAGCCCTCCACGCCCACCACCGGGAACGCCACCACCACGGCCGGGTCCTGCGTGAGCTTCTCGTTCTGCTTCGACTCCATGTGGCTGAGCGGCGTGCACAGCGCCGTCGAGTACGGCATGATCTGGTACGCCCGGTACACCGAGCCCTGGTCGAACAGCTTCTTGAACACCCACCAGCACGACTCCATAAAGTTGACGTCCATGGTCTTGTAGTCATTGTCAAAGTCGATCCACCGGCCCAGACGCTCAATCGTCGACCGCCACTCGGCCGAGTAGCGCATCACAATCGCCCGGCACTCGGCGTTGTACTTTTCAATGCCCATCTGCATCACCGCGTCGCGGCCCGAGATGCCCAGCTTCTTGTCGATCTCGTACTCGATCGGCACGCCGTGCGTGTCCCAGCCGAAGCGGCGGGGCACGTGGTATCCCTTCATGGCCCAGTATCGCGGAATGATGTCCTTGATCGTCGAGGTCAGGAGATGGCCGTAATGCGGCAGACCCGTTGCTGCAGTCGCGTCAGTACGGACGTCCTCGCCGCCGCGGCCGCCCTGGGGGACGTTGGTGACATACCAAACGGCGGGCCATCGTAAAAGATAAACGGCTCGTTGCCCTCGTTCAGGCGCACTTGGGTCTGGAAGGCGTCAATGTCGCGCCAGAGCTGGATCACCGCCTCCTCGGTCTTCGGGAAACTGATGCTCATGTTTGCGGTGGCACGCTGGCTTGCATCCGTCAACGAAAAGGTGCGAGACGGCCGTTTCTGCCGCGATGTTCGTTGTCAATGAGTCAACCAAAATCCCCAACAGCAAAAAATGAGGGGCTTAAAAAGTTAGTCACAAAGCGCGAATCAGGCTGCAAACCCCTCTTGCTAGTCTGGCTACACCAGCAACGACAAATGCTTTTTATTGGTAAAATACAGTGTACAGAGTACGAGCACAAATATCACTTTTAGTCTGATCGCATTTTGCCATGAATACTCCGTACTCTTCGTCATTCGACGTGGCTCAACGGCCGTCCGGGTTTCCCCCGCACTGAAATAGGGCACAGAAATAGGATGGCTAAAAAAGCAAGATTTACAAAACACCCTGCAGTTTCGCCCGGAACTTTGTAAAAAAAAGTAAAAAAAAAGTGGGGGTTCTCCGAGGATCGAACTCGGGACCTCTCGCACCCTAAGCGAGAATCATACCACTAGACCAAGAACCCATTAATGGTTGATGAGAAACGCCGCCATTGAAGTATGTAAAGAGTACCCTCATGCAGAATTCGGTACGGCCTGTCGTGCCGGAGTATGATGCATTCGGGGGTATGGGACGCCCATGGCGAAAACGTATGAAATTTGCATACCGTTGGAAATGTTTACTCAACTCGGATTAGCTGAGTAAACGAGGAACAGATGAATGATGGACAATGGTTAGAACGCATTGTAGATAGACAGTGCTTTGAAAAGCGTCCCTTTTGTTCCTTCCCAATAAAGGGCTCCTGCTCACTGCAGCCTGTTGCCATTTCGGGTTGAAGACGCAGTGAAAAGCCTTTGTTATGCCCAAGCTTTCACCACTCCACGAACAAACGGCATTGTCAATATGTCGGTCTGTTCAAGAACGAAGCCACGCCATGGAACCAGCGACGTTCATGACGACTGGCAGCAGAATTACTTAAGGGCAGTGATGAAGCCGCATATTTCACTTCTTCTGGACCTCCAGTCACTACTCACTCTTCAGCATCGATCACTTCTGATCCTCTTCGAGCCATATCTCATCCATTTTACATCAACTGCAGCTGGCCTGCTTCTTCAAGTCTCACAGCCGCTTTCCACTCGATTGTATCGATCTTCTTCTTATCCCCCCGTTCCTCAAACCTTCCTTGTTACCACGTCGAAGCGGCTGGCCTGCTTTCGCTAATTCTCACAGACCCTCTCACAGACCCTCTAACAACCCACTCAACTCAGCAACATGGGCGGACCTTTTGGCGCACTCGGCTGGGCAAAGGGCAAGCGGCCCAATGTGGACTTTTCCATTCAGTACATTCGGGAGAGCCAGCTACTGACGCTTCTGCTACCTAACATCGCGGCTGGTCCCGCCAAAAAGATATTGGCAAGGTCCATGGTGCAGGCGACTGGGGACGATGAGCCACTTCGGAACTTGATCGAATGGCTCTACCACTGGGATTTGCGGACGATTTTCGAGCTGATAGCACCGTACATGCCGGTGGACCGGCATGACTACCTACTACCGTTCGAACTGCAGGGCCTCACGGGGCGGCCCCTGGTGCCGGAGCTGGAGTGGCAACAGCGGCCGGCGGCGGGGCTGGAGAAGGAGACGACGGAGGGAATGTACCGGTTTCTTCTCGGGATTGAGAAGATGGCGTGCGCCTACGCCAGCAAGGACACGAACGGCAACGTTGCGAACCGGCGGGTGGACGATGCTTGGGGTGCCTTTTTCAACCTGCGGGCGACGGAGGATAACGATGACCGGATGGAGGCAGGCCACCTGATTTTTCAGAAGTTTATGATCATGCTGATCAGCTCTCTCGGCAGGTACGCTATGGATTACCGCGAAAAACTGATCGAGGTTCCGCCACCGATGGTGCTGCTGATGCGCAACCTGCGCGCCGGCGTGGACTTGGACGAGATGGAGGACGGGGGCTTTGACGCGGAGACGGTGCGGCAGCTCGACCACGGCCGTGACTGGATGGTGCCGGTACAGGTGCCACTGAGCATGCGCGACGTGGCCGAGGTGGTGTACGCTGACTGGTTCGTGGATGCGCTGACCGAGTTTATGTGCCGAACCATAGCGAAGTTCGGCAGTATCCCCTGCTACATTGAGGAACTGATCGACGAGCTGGTTGACAAGGATATTTCTAAAAAGGGCCGGCCCCCGAACGAATCCAACTACTACCTCGACCGGCTCTACAACTGGGTCTGGGATGTGTTGGACAAGCTCGACTCGATCGAAATCGGCACGGACAAGAATACGGACCGTCTAATGCGCGCCTACCGCGGGCTCACCAAGGACACTGAGCGGCACTACGCCGGCCAGTGTCTCCTCCTCGTGGCCGTGACCAACTGGTTTGGCTTGGGGGAGGCGCGGTCCGAGGACGGAAATGGGGGCATCGCCTCCCCGGCTCCGCCCTCGCCCGCCGTCTCGGCCACAGGGTCGGACGACATGGACATGGACATGGGCTTCGCGTCGGTTGACGGTCAAGTCATGCATGGCGCCGGCGCCATGCATGGGATGATTTTGGGCGCCAGGCCACAGGCGGCGGACGATGATGCCCGCTCCGTCGCTGGCTCTTCGGACGCGGGGTCGGACACCATGGCGTTGGACCTTCCGCGTGACTTGGTGGAAGCAGGGCAGCAAGCGCTGCGCCTGGAGCAGGAGGAGGAAGAGCAGGGGACGGCGGAGCAGGGGACGACCGCGGCCGTCGTGCAGACAAGGGTGCCGATGACGCGTGAGGAGCGCATCATGGCGGCTTACGGCCGGGGCCCGTTCTTGTTTGTGGACACTGGCCGTTATGAACCTATCGATCTAACCGGATTGGAGGACAGCCGGCGGGCGACGGACTGGGTGAACCACGATGGCATCATTGGCGCGAAGCTGTTTCTGTTCGACACGAGCCTGATGCGGGTCCAGCGGGGCCCTAACGTATGGCTGCGACCGGCCGGGGCGGAGGACGGGCCGGTGGAACCCTCGGGGCAATACTACGACGCCACGGGTGATGAGATGGAGTTTAGGTTTGGCGATACGCCGCCGCGGCGAGTGTGGGTGCCGGCGGGGCTGGAGGAGTACGCGTTCTATGCGGTGCGCAAGACGATTGAGCTGCAGTTTCCCGACATTCCGACGCCGTCGATCACGGACCTGATGGTGGAGCTGACGGCGTACGAGTTTGCCCAGGAAAAGCTGCGGCGGGAGGCGGGAGAGGCGCCGCAGCGGCTGCCGCACGCGAGCGGATGCTGGGAGTCGACGGCGGACCTGGAGCCGGAGGCCATCATGGGGGCGGTGGCCAATTATGGGCGCAGGTTCGACATCGACCTGCGGCTCGGCATCATGCGCGACGTTCAGGTCTCGCTGCTGGACCTTCGGCAGTCGATTGTGGAAGAGGTGACGCAGTCGGTCTGGATCTGGTACGACGGAAGCGCCCGCGTGCGCCGTGACGGCTCCCGGTCCAGCCACCGCTACGCCGCCCTCGAGAGTTGCCAAAAGCACGGCCGCAGCAGCCACTACATCCAGGCGGTGCGCCAGAACCACTGGCGGTCCTGGCGCACCTGAGAGGTGAGTCCCGTTGAGTCCCCGCACGCGGGCCGTGCTGGGCTGTAGACGTAAGTGTAGACGTATGTGTAGACGTAAGAGTGGGCGAGTAGAGCGCGAGACGGATCAAAGAACAGACAGAACAGACGCTTGAGATCGAGATTTCAAGCGAATATGAAACCGGAAAGCAATCAAGAAACCAAGAAATGAAACGGTATGGACACGTGAGCCCAGAAATACGCAAGTGAACAGCCAAACTCATCGAGGAGAGAGGACTTTGCGTCATCTCCTTGGACGCCGGCTCTCTCGGACTGGACAAAGAAGGCTTTTGTCGATCGTGAAGGCCGCTAAACAGGCATGGGGGATGGCTGCTGATTCACCGCCGCTGCGGTGGCGTCCCGAGTGGATTGTGGCGAGGGCCCTTATGTCAGCATACGTCGAGGCACGTTTTGGCTGTTTTGGGCGTTTTGGGCGTTTTGGGCCTGGAAGCTCGGCTCGACACCGAAGTTTGGGCCACTGGTGCGTGCGTTTGAGCTGAACGGTGGGACCGCTTGGGTGCAGCGACTTTTCGGTCGAGCTAGGCAGGTACGTCCACGGTGGTGACGCGGCCACACAATGGCAAGTCACAGACTATCTTTGTGGTCCCTCCGTCATCACCGACTCACAGCTACAGAGGGTCTGCAGGGGGGGTACAGGCGCTGCACTAGCTCGGTTGAACAGCGTCGATGCCGGGGCTTGTCGTCATCGGACCCCACCCGTTGTCCTTTTCTGGCGGCCCAAACTGCTCACTTGCGCCCGCCTGTCGTCACCGGATCAGAAGCTGTTATAATTCGCGTGGCCGGGCGTTTTTCTGTGCTTTTTTTTTCCTTTTACCGACTTTCCTCAAGTACCTTTAGCATTTCGACACGGCACGAGCGCATTCCCTGGATCCGTCTGTTGCGACGCTGCACCTGCCACTGTCGGCCACTGAGCTCTTTTGATTGTGAAGCAATTGGCAGCCATCATGGCGATTGGACGTAAGTAACGTGAGAGAGAGGGAGGTGAGGCGAGGTGAAGCGAGAGGCGAGGCGATGAGAAGAAGAGAGCAAGGAAAAACAGAGAGTGAGAAGAAAGAGAGGGATGCGACGAAGAGAGTGAGGGGAAACTGAGGGCGAAAAAAAAAAAAGAAAACAAACGATAAAAACAAAAACAAAGCTAACACCCAACCTCTCCCCCCCCCCTCCAGACCCCTCCCTCGGACTGTCGTCCTCGATCCTCCTCGCGGGCTCCATCGTGCTGCTCTTCTTTGTCATTCTCGGCGGCGTGCGCGACCGCACGCCCGTCAACCACACGTACTTTTTGCGCGCCGACACGTCCGGGATTGAGGGCGCAAAGACGCTTTCGCAATGGACCTTTTTCTACATGTGCGGCGAGGATAACAAGGACTGCGGCCGCGCGCACCCGGCGATGCCCTTTGGCGCGGCCTGGGACTCGGACGCCAGCTCGGCGCCGGCCGCGCTGATTGGCAAGTACGGCGACCACACGACGTCGTTTTACTACTTTTACATGTGGCGCTTCGGCTGGGTGTTCTACCTGATGGCGCTCTTCTTCGAGGTCGTCGCCTTTTTCAGCAGCTTCCTCGCCTGCTGCGGCCGTCTGGGCGCCGGCATTGCCGCGCTGGTCTCGTCGGTGGCGCTCTTTTTCCTGTGCATTGCCGTGTCTCTGATGACGTGAGTTTTTTTCTTTTCCTTTTTTTTCTTCCTGTCCGCTCCTCTCTAACAGCCCAGCGCCGTCTTTGTCCGCGCCCGCAACGTGTTCCACGCCGACAACCGCGAAGCCAAACTCGGCAGCTACGCCTTTGGCTTCAGCTGGGGCGCCCTCGTGGCCCTCATGATCGCCGTCGTCTTGCTCTCCATCGGCACGTCCACCCGCAAGCGCACGGACGCCCCGGCCGCCGGCACCAACGGCGTCATTGGCCCGACCGCCACGCCCCGTCGTCGGCGCTGGGGCCGTCGGGGCAGCCGCCGCTCGGCCGGCCACACCAACGGCAGCTTTGCCAAGACGCACTATGAGGATGCCGGCAGCAGTGTGTGATGGACCCGTCGAGACTCTCTGAGGATCTCCAAATGATATATAATCCTGTATGATACGAATTGCTCAATAAGTCTAATGTGAAGCCAAAGTCGAAGGAGTCGAAGCCGAAGAAGCAAAGCTGAAAAGTGGAAGCGGAAAAGCGGAAAAGCGGAAAAGCGGAAAAGAAGAATACCTGCGTTGTCCTGCCACCTAAAAAATGCACAAATTAATATTGTGTTCCAACATGACGCGCGCCAGCCCATAGGGCCCGTAGTACAGGGGCAGGGCCCAGGGGTCGGCGGGCGGGCCGGGCATGGCGGCGGCGGCGGCGACGGTGCGGTCGCGGCAGCGCCACAGCAGCTCGAGCACGTCGGCGCCGCGCAGGCCGCCCCAGGAGACGTGCGGGGCGTCGCGCAGGCCGTTGACCAGGTAGCCGCGCTCGCTGGGGCTGGCCATGATGGAGCCGAGCACCATGAGCGGCCACAGCAGGATGGGCACGAAGCGCGACTCGGCCAGGCCGTCGCCAATGGTGGCCTGGCCGACGGCATTAATGTGGCGTCGAATCGTGGCCGCCATCAGCGCCGCCACGCCCGTCGGCTGTACTTTGGTGCGCCGATCGTCGCTGGGCGGGTTGGGGCCGGAGCCGGGGTCGAGATCCGGGTCCGGATCCGGATCTGGATTGGGTTTAGGCTCTCGTTGTCGTTGTCGTTCTGGTTCTGGTTCCGGTTCCGGTTCCGGGTCGACTAGGTCCAAGTCCACATCCACGTCCACGTCCACGTCCCAGAACCGGCCCGCCTCGTCGGCCTCAAAGTCCGCCGCAAAGTCCGCCTCGTCCATCTCGGCCGTGCTGTCGCCTCCGTTGCCGCCCCGTCGGCTGCCCGCCCACAGTTCCGCCGTCTCAATGTACACCAGCAGGGCGTGGCGGTACACCTCGCCAATGGCCCGCCACCAGATGCGCTCCTGCTCGCCCACGGCCCGCGCCAGACAGGCCACCGGCAGCTGCCAGGCCGTCGCCCGTCCGCGCAGCGTGACGGCCATGGTGCGGACCGCGTCCAGCCGGCCCGTCGTCCCTGTTCTTTCGCCTGTTCTTTCGTCTGTTCTTTCGTCTGTGCCTGCTGTCGTCATCATGCCGGCCGCCACGCGTGCGGCCTCGCCGGCCAGCCGGCTGACGGGCGGAATCAGCGCAAACAGGTCGTGCAGGCCGGAAAACAGCAGCCCAAAGTAGTGCTGGTCGGCCAGCATGCCCGGGTCGCGCACAAAGTCCTCGTCGGCCGCGCTGCCGTCGGGCCCGACCACGCGGCGAATGTCCATCGTGCCGTCGGGCGTGATGCGGTTCGCCAGCACCATGTAGCCGTACGTCTCCAGCAGGGCCCCCAGCAGGCTGCGCTCGTCCGACGTCATGCCGGCCGTGGTCGTGCCCCAGGCGGGGCCCCATCCGGTGCCTGAGCTCAGTCCTGGTCCCATCCCGGAACCGAGTCCTGCACCCAGTCCTGCACCCAGTCCTGCACCCAGTCCCGCACCCAGTCCTCCCATCCCAGCACCCAGTCCGCCCATCCCCCCCCATCCCCCTCCCGCCTCCCCCCCCTCCATCGCCGGCCGCAGCCACGCAATCAGCTGCCGGCTCGCTCCCAGATGCGCAAACACCCCCCCGTCCAGCACGTTCCACGACGTGCCCTCGTACACGGCCAGCAGCACCAGCACCAGCAGCGTCCGCAGCACCCGTCCCGTGTCGGTCGGCTGCAGGTCCCGCAGCGCCGCCCGCAGACTGCGCAACACGCACGCATAGTGTCGCGTCGTCGCCTCGTGCAGCGTCGCCGCCGACGCCCCCGCCCGCCGACACATGGCCAGGGCGCTGTCATTGTCCGACGACGCCCGCGTCCGACCGCCGCCGCCGCCGCCGCCGCCGCTGCTGCTCTTGCCGCTGTTGCTGCTGCAGCTGCTCAGGTCCGCGCCCCCCAGCGCAATCACGCAGTGCATCACCAGGTCGTCCGTGTAGGCCAGCGGCAGCACCGCCGCCAGAAACGGGTTGTCGGCCCCCCGCGTCGTCGCCAGCGCCCCCGCCGTGCTGACAATGTACCGTCGCAGCATCGCCGACGAAAAGGGCGTCATGGCCGCCACCCGCCGGTACTGCACCGGCAGCGGCGCCGCCGAGAACACGCCCAGTCCCGCCGACCACGCCACCGTCACGCCGCGGTCCAGCCCCAGCCCGGCTCCGATCTCGCCATCCTCCTCGCTCACCGTCGTTGCCGTCCGCCGGTCCGTCGCCGCCCCCGGCCCCGGCCCCGGTCGGCCGCCGCCTCCGGTCCCGCCGCCACCCGTGCCGTCGTCGTGCATCGCGCCGCTCGTCTCAGCACCGCCCGCCGCCCCCCAGCCCGGCACGTTGCTGTTGCTGTTGCTGTTGCTGCTGCCCCCCCGCTCGATATACGCCTGCCAGCCGCCCGTCCGGGACACCAGGTCCAGCCGCGCCTCGTGTCCACGCCCGCTGCCACTGTCGCTGGCTCCGCTGCTGCTGCCGCCGCTGCCTGCCGCCGCCTCCTGCTCAGCCCCACCGGGCGGAGTCGTCCCACTTCGTCCTCCTCTTGTCGTCACCCGCGTCGTCGTCCCCGACGTCGTCGACTCTCCCACCGCCGCCGCCGTCGCCGTCACCGTCGCCGCCGTCGACGGCCACACGCACGGCAGCTCGTTGCGTAGACAACCCGCACATCGTGGGCGCACTTCGTCACACTTTTTTTTTCCATGCAGGCACGGCCTGGAGTCAGCTGATGATCCGCTCTGGCCCCCCTCCCCCCCCCGTCTCCTTTTGCCCCAGCCGTCTGCCGCTTTCCACGTGCCGCTTTCCGGATCTGGCCCGCTCTCCTGCAGCTACCACTCACCTTTTTCTTTCGCTGTCGGCACGTGAGACAGCCGCTGCGCGACCGGGGGTAGTTGCGCCGCAGCTTCGTCGGGAACTTGGCCGCTCTGTTGTCCCCTGCCATGTGCATGTGCCTTTCTGGCATTTTTCCTCCTCGCTGACCGCCGCTGCCGCCTTTTTTCGACCGTTCTGGGCCCCGTCGCCTTTCTTACTTTCTTTCTTTCTTTCTTTTTTCCCCCCCTCCCCCCCTCCCCCCGTCCGCACCTGTCAGCCTCAGCCTCCGCCTCGCCGAGCTGCCCGCCGCGTCGTTGCCGTTGGCACTGCGCCCGCTTGTCGCTGCCGCCCCCCTTCGTTGTTGCTCGTTCTCGCTACTGCGCTTGTCATGCAGCCAAGGTGCGCGTCTTCCGCCGTTCTAACCTCGCCGTCGTCGTTCTCGTATTCGCTTTGCAGAGGGAAGGTGTGGCCCTTTATTCCCCCGAACCACACAGTATTACACCCCCCCCGGCCCAAGGCAGGCACGTTCCTGCCGCCTAAACCGTCAGGCCCGCTCTTTTCTCTCTCCGCGTCTAGATAACGCGCCTAGATAAGCCTGGCTGCTGACATCCCGCTGAAACAACCAACCCACGTCTTTTTAGTGTCTGCAAGTATTACCACTCATCTCCATCCTCGTACTTTGCCCTATGCGCTCGACATACCAGATCCGCTGCGCCACGCCGACGCGCAAAGGGCCTTGGCGCCACGCCGCCGCATTTTTCTCGCGCTCCTTCTCCTTCTGGAACGGGCAATCAAACTGCTTGAAATCGTCACGGCCCCGCCGCAGAATCCAGGCAACAACTTCTGCGCCCCGTCCGCTAATTGTCTTACTCGCTCTCGTGTGCTGACGAAGACCTCCAAAGGCGCAGATCTGCCCGAGCCATGTCAGGATCGCTGCCCTGGACCAACTTTGGGCCGACGCGACGCTTGCGCTTGTTTCCAACCCGTCTCCGCTCCCGTTTATTTTCTCTCCATGCCCCACATCGGCAGCCCTAATGGCTGTAGCAAGGCTCGGGCTGGCAACCGGCTTAGACACATTAAAAGTCGCCCTGATCCGCTGCCGTGCTCGTCCGTCCAAACATCCATTCGTAGTCGACGATCTCTTCTCTTGCCGCCTCCCCTCTTGTCGACCTGTGCTCTGTCTGCTTTCCCGCCTCGTCTCATTTTCTTTCACTTCTCCTCGTCCTGGGCTGCCACACTTGTCCCTCTCTGCTTCGTCAGCCAAACTTCGGCACTACCGGCTTTTCCGTACGCGTCTTCCTGCGATCGGCGTCTTCATCCAGTCTTCGTCTGTTGGCTGTCTTACACGCCCACGCCCGTCTCCCGTCACTCCGGCCCATCCGGCCCGCCACCACTCTCCACCATGTCAGATTCCAACTACTCGTACAACCCCCTCAACTATGTCACCTACGGCCCCGACGCCAACTGCACCTTGGCCGTCTGCCCGCTAGAAGACAGCGTCCTGGGCTACCTGCCCAGTCTCGGCGCCAGCGGTGCCTTCATTGGCCTCTTTGGCCTCTCCCTGATCATCCACGCCGTTCAGGGCATCATCTGGCGCCACACCCTCTCCAGCTTCTCGATTCCCATCGTCCTCGGCTGCATCGACGAGATCATTGGCTACGTCGGCCGCATCCCCTTGCACTCAAACCCCTTCAACTTTAACGGCTTCATCGTCCAGATCGTCTGCATCACCACCGCGCCCGTCTTCATCTGTGCCGCTATCTACGTCACTCTGGCCCGAACGTAAGTGCTTCCTGCCATGGCTCGCTTGTCCGCTTGTCCGCTGACACTCCCAGAATCAATTTCATGGACCCAAGCCTGGCCCGCTTCGACCCAAAGTTTCTCTACTGGTTCTTCATTCCCTGCGACATCGTCTCGCTTGTCCTCCAGGCCGCCGGCGGCGCCCTGTCGTCTACCTCTACCGGCTCGGACGACGTCGGTGTCGACATATCTCTTGCCGGCCTCGCCTTCCAGGTCTTCACCCTCATCGTCTTCATCATCCTCTCCGCCGACTACCTCTTCCGCTACTTCATGGCCTACCGCTCCCGCAAGCAGGTCGACGGCGCCAGAATGCACTCCAATTTGCGCATCTTCCTGTTCTTTCTCTGTGCCGCTATCATCTTCATCCTCATCCGCTGCATTTACCGTATCGACGAGCTCAGTGATGGGTACACGGGCGTCATGATTCGCAACGAAGGCCTCTTTTATGGGCTTGAGAGCGCGTATGTTTTTACCCCCCCTCCCCCCCCCCTTCTTCTCCTTCTCCTTCGTCACCCGTCATACTAACCAACCCATAGGATGATGGTGGCCGCCGTATTTTGCCTCAACTTCAGCCAGCCCGGCTTTGGCCTCAAGCGCAAGCCCGCGTCAGAGTCCATCTGCTTGGGCAGCGCCGACTCAACTAAGTAACGGGCACGACCTGGCACTCTCATTTTTTTTCCTTACTCTTTTTCTTTTTCGCATGATCTTGGGTTCTGCATTTAGGACGGCACTACTCGTATTGGCACAAGACAGTGCACGGAACGTGTCTTGTATAAAATGTCTTCTAGCGTGTTTTGGAAACACCTTGCATAAAGGTACAAATATACCTACAAATAAATAAACAAACATACATATATACCTGCTGCTTCCACTGTTCGTTCAGGCTTCGGCCTACTCGTGTACCTTCGCCCGCCATTCTGGCCCCTGCACACGTCTGCCGATCATGGCTGCTTTCCTTCCGCATATCGAGATACCGATCTGCAGCCTCCGGTAAGAGCTAGAGCCTGCATTGCATACAGTATTATTATGCATTCCTTTATATTTTGTCTACCGGGGGTTGCCACTTGGTTACACCTCCCAGAGGCATGCGACCGAAATATACGGTACTACGAGCCCGTTAAAATCCGAGGTCAATCGTCAGTTCACTTGCAGGCCAGAGAAACAGATCAGTCATGTGAATCAATACGAACAATACATGATGGTAGGATTACATGTGGAAGCCCGCAAAAGAGAACGCCTCGTTCAACTTCTGATTTCCGCTCCGCCCATAGTCCCCAACTCCCCGGACAGTCAAACATCAAAGAGTAAGCGAAACGTAGAACATAAACCCAACACTATACCAAGGTGACTACCACCAGATATCCGTGATACAATGCGCTCGACAAAGGAATAAGAATGCATGCAGATGACAAACGTTCCGCGAAGGCTAAGAGACGCCAATGTATCTAAAGTCGAATGAATGGCCCAAGGAAAAGAAAAAGAAAGAAGAAAAAAAAAGACATGGAAAACGAGAGCCCATGTCTGGTACCTCATGATCGCCAGCATCGAACCAGAAAAACGCATTTTACCGGTCCAGACGCGGAGGCTGTGGCTGCCACCCGTTGAGGTAAGCCATTAAGCCTACACCCAACAAGACGACGCCAACCATGGACGCATACGGAATGCTTTGGGTGACTACCTGCCCGCGGGCCGTCTTCGCTGCCGTAGTGGATGAAGGCGTGATCGTGTTCATCCGCGACAGCGTGGGTGGCTCCTCGGCAACGTCCTCCGTGGCCTGCGGCTGCGTTTTCGCCCCGCCCACGGCGGATCGAGCAGGGGCCTCCCCACTGTCTTTGGACTCATCCATTGTCGCCTCTGTGGTCTGACCTTCGGCAGCACCGGTGCTGGCGGAAAATAGACTCGTGCCATTGGCTTTGCCTTCCCGCGATGGCAGCTCCGGGGTTGTCTGCTTCAGCTGCGTCGCCTCCTGGGATCGTGCCGTTGCGGCTTCTGCCGCCACCGCTGCTCGCTTCGCGTCCTGCTCGTCCCGCTCGCGAATCCTCGCCACCATTTGTGCCAGAGTCTCACGGTCTGCATCCCGCTCGGCTTCGGCCTTCTCGGCTCGCTTTCGGAATTCCTCCAGCTGCCTCTGCATTCCCTCCATCTCCATCATCATCGTGTCGACGCGGGCCTTGAAAGCTAGCTCGTTGCCGCTCAGCTCACGTGTTGCTTGGCCAGCCTCCACATTGTTCCCGGTAGACAACACGTCAGCCATCAGCACTGGCTCAAATGCTTCCTCGAGCACGGCATCCTGGCTTGCTGAGCCCGCTGCCGATCCGTTCATGTGCCGCGAAGACGCAACTTCCTCTATGCGACGCGCCGTCTCTTCGGCCAGCTTTCTGGCCTCCTGCTCTTTGTGCAGCCTGTCTTCCAGCTCGCGCACACGCGAGTGCTGCAGGTCGATTTCGATTTTCGCAGTCTTCAACGCATCTGAAAGTTGATTCACCTGGCCCACGGCGTCCTGCTTCGCAGAGGACGCGCTCGTGGAAGACGCAAACTTTGGCCGCTCCGTGCTGCCACGCTTTAGAGATGGCACATCCGGCTTCTCGGGCAGCGGCTGCTGTGGCGGCGGGGCCGGAGGGTCGGAGAAGCGAGCCTTGGCGTCGGCCCGGAATGGTATGCCGTTGCCGTTCACCATTTGTGGTGGCCGCGATGCATTGCCCTCGTCCCGTTTGGAGTCGTTCCGGAGATCGTCCTTGGAGACGAGCGTCTTGAGGAACTCTTGCGTGCGCTGCAAATCGTGCGCCTGTTGTTTCGCGTTGCGAATCTCTTGCTATCGTGCCGTTAGAGCCCATCCACATCGTTCTGAAACGCTGAAAGATGCCCGACTTACGTTAATCTTCTTCACAATGGCTTCGGTGGAGGGGCCGGTCAGCCACAAGTTACGTGACAATGCCGCACCGTTGGCCTGGGCCGCCATGTTTGCGGACGGTGCCATCCGGCCAGCCGCGCCCTGGGATGATTGGCCTCCCGGCCGTCCGTAGTACGACATGCCATTCACCTGCGGACCCATCATGGCGCTGTTGGCCGGGTCCAAATCACCGTAGCTCATGTCGAGCAGGTTGCTTGTCGGGCTGATGAAGCCGGCGTGTTCCACTCTCGCGGCCACCTTGTGGTGGACGACGGACTTTTGGTCCTCGCTGACAATGTCGATGCCCAGTTCCAGCTGGTCGTTGGTCTGCAGCTCGTGAGGCTCCGACTCTCGGTTCTCGGCGGACAGTCGCGATCCGTTCACAAAAGTGCCGTTTGATGATTTGATGTCGCGAATGAAGATTTTGCCGGTTTGCCCGTCGGCCCAAATCTCGGCATGCTGCCGTGACAGCACCTTGCTGTCGAAAAAGCCATTGACCGTGGTCGGCGCCGTGGTCTTGTTGGTTTGCCGACCGATGCGCAGCGTGTCGGGATGATAGGGAACGGTAATGGTCTTGCGGTCAAACGTGCCGTTGAGCGACATGAGATAGAGCACGGGCTGGCTCTGGGGCGACATGGAATCGCCCATGGAGCGTGCCATGGGCCCGTTCCCGCCCGTTGGCATCTGGTTGGACATGTAGGCGAGGGCGGCCATCTGTCCGCCACCGGCGCTACGCGCGAAATCCGCTTGCCCTTCGGCGGATCTATTGGAGGACCATGCTGTCTTTTGCGGTGGCCTCTTGCGCAGTGTGGTGATGGGAAAGCCGTTGGAATCGCCAACAGGAGTGGTAGAGCCGCCAACAGGGCCGCCGTTGATGGAACCGTTTGACGATACGAGGGTCGACGTGGATGAGGCGGATGAGTTGGACGCGTTGGAAGCGATGGAGGACGACGAGTTGGTGCGCGGAATGGTCTTGCGCGGTATGAACATGCCTCGAACCTCGTCCCGGTTAATGGAGCCGTTGCTTCCGCTCCCCCATGCCGACCGGTTGAAGCTGGGTGGTGTCGCGACGACAGTCATGGAGTGCGGTCGGACGAGGAGATCGGGAACAGGAAGGAGTAGTCACTCAGAAGGATGAATCGAGGGGTCGGCCGATGCTGTCGCTGTCGCGTCTGCTCGTGTGCCCTCTCTCTCGACTCACGTACCACTGACGTGAGGAACGGAGCGAACACGAGACTGACGCTAGCATAAGGCGCTCATGAACTGCACGCCGCGGTCGAATAAGGTATCTCGATGGCCGTCGATAAAGGCAGAGTGATGCGTGAGCGCTTGCGAGGGGGAGGAAGAGGTCAGTAGCCGTCAAACGGAAAAGGAGAAGCGACGTGTTTCGTCAGGGATTTTGCTGTGTGTATTTTTTTTCGGGGGTGGCGGACGAATTGAACGCAGCGGGCGTACGGCGTTGGGCGGCGCGATGGGAAATCGAAGAGACCACCACCCGAAGATGAAAGGAGATGCAAAACTCACCAGAAGAGCAGTAGAGGATGGGCAGAATTGTGAGTGTTGACGGAAGCCCCGTAGGCTAGTAGGCTTTTTTGGGTTTGATGCTTTTGGCACCTTTTCAGAAAGAGGAGACTGAAATCGGCGGGCGACAAGTCCCGTCCAAAGTCGCTCCTTCCTCCTTTCTTCCCTCCACCTCAACAAGTCTCGCTAAGGGTTAGCGTGATTCTACTGGCTGCCACGGCGTCAAACACGCGCCATCATCCGTCAGGAGCTGCGTAATTCCGGGCGAAACACAAGAGGCCGGAGAGCCAAGTCGGCCAGAAACTCGAATACAGTCTCAAAGTTTGTTTTATTTTGATTCTGGAAATCACGCTGGTTGGGTTTTTTTCCCCGTCCCGGTGTTTTTTCTCGACAGCCGCATTCCAGCCCAGGAAATTACCGCCGTAAAATCTTCAGTGAGAAGTCTACCACGTGATGTGATTGGCTCGATAGCGAGTGACAAGCTTTTCCTGCCTATAAACGTACACTGTGACGTAGCCCACTAGCACGCTGCGCTTCCTGCATACACCCGTCTTCATTGGTCCGAGCTTTGGTGTGAATGGCCCGTGCACTTTGTCACGATACAACTGAAGAATCAAAAGCTGTAGTGGATAGAATCGCTGGAGGGGAACCCGAAAAAAATTGCGACCAGTTCAGCAGCGCAGCCCACCCTGTCACCAAGCGACCAGAGCCAACGGGTTGCAACAGCGCTATCGGTTTCGCCAGAGAAGCCGGCCAGACGACGTTCGATCCGGACTAAGCTTCCGCGCCTTTTCCTTCACACCACCGCCCAAGATGCCTCCGGTCCCTGTCGGCCATGGTGCCGGCCCTTCCACCACGGAAAAGCGTAAGCAAGACGGGACCTGACCTCCCAGAAGCGTTTTCTATGGCTACGGCGCCGCTGACACACCAATTCCAGTCCAGATGGGCGCCATGATGGGTGGCAGTACGTTGCTCCGGTTGAGGCACAGATGCGCCTTTGCTAACCCATAACCAGCTGTGGGCGTCATCATCGGGTTTATCTACGGTACGGCAGCGATCACAAATGTTTTGTGTTGTTGCGGAATGCTAATGGAAGCGGATAGGTACCGTCAACATATTCCGGTACGGTGCCGGCGTGAACGGCATAATGCGGACGCTGGGCCAGTACATGCTCGCGTCCGGCGCAACGTTTGGGTGGGTCCTGGAGTCCAGGCTTTGGTTGCGGCGGGAGGCTGACTTGCATCAGATTCTTCATGTCCATCGGTAGCGTCATCCGCAGCGACTCCTCACCCATTGTGAAAGAAGCCTACGCCCATGCGCTCCGGCGGCCGTGGCTCCTGACGGCCGAGCAGGCCTTCCGGCCACGGCCGAGCCGGTCTGATTAGGCGGTCGACACGTTCAGCGTCTGATATCGACATCGACGACTAGAAATAGCTCATGTTTTTGAATGTGGGTGATGACGGCATCTGGACGTTGTTCTTCGCCAGCCAACATATCGTGCCAAGAGAATGTGTCCCTGGGTAGCTTTCATCGCGACTTCTACTCTGTTGTACATTTGGATCTTTCAACGAAAACAACTAGAGACACACGGAATGGGTCCTAGAGATGGGGTGGGGGAAAGGGCTGGAAAGCCACCTTGAGCCCTCGTCTCGGACAGTTCATGTAACTTTATCGTTGCCATATTGCGCTACCACAATATATCTTGAACTCGCCTCTCAATATAATGCCACTCACGGAGATTACGAGCAAGGCGGCGTCTTGCGTGTGCTTCTGCTGGTCAGTAGCGACGTTCGATAACCGTCCTGTCCGATGCGAGAGAGCCAATGACGGGCTCTCCAGCATGTGAGACGGGCGTATGCATTTGTCCCACAGTGGCGTCTAGTCGTACTAAACATGCAGGCCACTTCAGCTTGCGATAATTGCTACGGAATACATCAGACGGTCGGAGAAGTAGGATAGCTTTGCGTTTATGACTTCCGGTGTTGTATACCCTTGCTGTCTGCCGGGTGTATTCGTATTCGTGAATACTGGCCACACATCTGTCCGAGATCTTTCTCTGTTGCTATCATGTCCCGAGCTACTCTACCTCCTGATTGGGTATTGGATCTTCAACTATTCAGGTTTATCGTAAAATATGACAATATAAATGCCGACTTTCCAAGCCATTGGCCTTCACTGCTTGCACAACACTTTTGTACGCCTTGCCCCTGCAGTGAACCGTCTACAATCTCCCGAACAAATAGAAAGAAATCGCACCAAGCTGTCTCGCATATATACAAATGCAAATGCCCTCTTTGCGGCCTCCTCGGGCTGCTTTACGCGTCCGACCACAGCCGCCGCAGATCGGCGAGGGCCATGAAAATGGCCTCGTCCGTGCGGATGCTGCGTGTGCCCTGGTTCGGCAGCACATCGACCCAGTGGTCAAAGGCGTCGCGCACGTTGGCCATGCCGATGCCGACCTCCTTTAGGTCGGCGTCGTTCATGGCGGCGTACTCGAGGCCGCGCGGCCCGCCGAGGACGATGAGGAGGTGCTTAAAGTCGAGCGGGCCCGGCTTGGAGCGCGGGAAGACCTGGGACGACGGCAGGCCGCGCTCGGACGTGCCGATGCTGATGTCGTAGCCCTCCTCGTAGGGGCTCTCGGTGAAGACGGCCGAGAGGGAGGAGCACTGGCGCAGCTGGTAGCCCCAGTAGTAGCCGGCCTCGGTGCGCGGCGCGGCCGGGTCGACGGCCTCGCCGTCGGCAAACGACTCGCGGGGAAAGCGCAGGGTGACGCGCGTCTTGGGCGGGATCTCCTCCTTGATGGAGACGGGCTTGCGCAGGCCGAGCTCGACGAGCGTGTGGCAGCCGGCGTCGGGCTTGCCGGCGACGGCCAGGCCCTCCATGTAGGGCAGGTGCTCGTCGCGGTGCGGGTGGTGCGGCATCTCGAGGCTGGGCAGCAGGCCCTGCAGGCGCAGGTTGGGGTGCAGCGGGAACAGCGCCTTGCGCATAAACGGCGGCGTCTCCATATACGACAGCAGATGGAAGAGGTAGTGGCTCGGGTCCGTGTCGCCAGTGTAGCCGTCGTGGTCGACGGCCTTGGGCCGCGAGTCGGCCGGGCTGTCGTCAAAGATGACCAGCTCGTCGACGGAAAAGGCGGCCAGGGCCCGCGCCACCCGTGATGGAGCATTTATCCGCTGTTCAGACGTGGAGCAGCTGTTTCGGTCAGCACAGAAGAAGCCAAGAGGAGGCTCGCCGCGAATGCTCACTCGGAAAGGATGCTGGTCGGGATGGCTACCGAGACGGTCCAGTCGCGCCCTCCGGTTCCGAAAAATCTCGTGGACGGGTTAAAGGCCATCGCCTGGCTCTCACTCGCCTCCACCTTGCGCCTCTGAGAGAGAGAGTTAGCAGAGGACGACAGAGTCCCAGTTCTCCTTCCACATCGCGACGTCCTGTGGCGGTGGATTCGCCCGAAGCTGGGACAGCAGACACCAAATTCAGACGCACCTTGAAACCGTCACCGTAAGACATGTTGAAGGCAATCCAAACACGGTACAACGGCGGATTGGGTGGTCGGCGACGGTCGTCGATTTGCCGATAATTTTTCCTGGCTGATGGCTGCAAATTTGGGTCCTAAGCAAGTAATGGCGGCAGAAAGTCTGGGAAATTTTCACCGCCTTCCTGTTATAGCATTCCGGTGACGGGCCGTGCTTGTTAATGCCACTTTCCCGCATCATTCCCACTCTCCGACGTCGTTGACATTCCCCGTCAACCATCGTTTCCGCACACGCAACTATGACTGTCCACATCACATCGGCGGCGCAGTGGCGCCAGACACTGAGCTCGTCGTCCATTGTCGTGACCGACTGTGAGTGCTCGCTCGTTCTTGTCTCCCCCTAAAGGTTCCGGATCATCCCAAGGCTGACCGCGATGCTCTCAGTCTATGCCGACTGGTGCGGCCCCTGCAAGATGATCGCGCCGACGTTCGAGTCGCTTGCGACCAAATATGCGAAGCCCAACCGCATCACCTTTGCCAAGGTCGACGTCGACAACCAGAGTGAAGTTGCCCAACAGTACGGCGTCCGCGCCATGCCGACGTTCCTCATCCTCCGCAACGGTTCCGTCATCGACACCATACAGGGCGCCAACCCCCCGGCGCTCACGGCGGCTGTCGAGAAGGCTGTCAAGCTGGCCACCGGCGCGGCTCCGGGTGCTTCGTTCAAGACGCCGGGACGGACCCTCGGCGCGGACTCTAGCCAGGGTGGCAGCACGGCAGCGCGACGCCCCATGACAGGCCCGACTCTCGGCCGACCCTCTGCGTGGGACTTGAGCAAACTGGTGAGGACGTTGATCACGTTCCTCGGCCTCTACTTTACGTCCATGTTTGCCGTATGTCCCGCCTCTCCTCTGACGCCCTTTCACGCCAAGTTCCCCCCGCTGACATATCCCTCCAGGTTGACGGGTACTTGGCGGCACAGAACTCGCAGTTTAACATTCACAACCCGACGGTGCCCATCAACACTGCGTCGGCTCCGCTACGCACCGGCGGCGCCGGCAGCAGCAGCAGCAGCAGAGGCTCTGCCGGTGGCTCGGGCGGCAAGACAAATGGCCAGGGCCGCACTCAGCCACAGTCCCGGCCAACTTTCAAGACGCTGGCCGACCTCTGAAAAGGCGATCGCCGTCTCACTGTATTCTAAGTCTTGTCCTGCTTCATCTGGTTAGTGCGCTAGCGATTACTGGTATCACGTGAAATTTAGTGAAAGTCACCGCGATTGGGAATTTTCAATCTCTGCACTGTGATTTGCAAGTAAATTTTTGGCAAGCCCCAAACAGAGACACAGACAAGCTTTCTTGTGCTTGTGACGTCTGCACACAACACGCGGAATTCGCCATGTTGAGTGCCAGAGAGCTGCAACGTGCCTGTCCGCGGTACCAGACATGGCTGCGGCAGGTTTTTGAGAACGGCATCACCGCGACAGCGAAAAAAAGCAGCACGCAGCGATGCTTTTCCGTAACGGCCAAAGCCTTGAAACGGCCGAGAGCCTCATACGGGCAACAGCCCTCCCAGCTGCGGGCTCTCTCGACAGCGGGCGATGCCGAGCCAAAGCAGGTGCAGAACGGCAGCTTGGCCGATCCTGAAGAGATTGAAGCCGTGGTACGACAAGCCCGAGCCACGTTTGGCGATACGCTTCCAAAAGACTACCTCACCAGCCAGGAGCTCAAGCTGTACGAGCGACTGTATGGCCCGCCGCTACGGGCCACCCGACCGGAGGATGTCGGTATAACGGCAGAGAGTCGGGCGAGCAAGCACGCTCTGTTGAGGAAAACAGAAGAGGGAGTGTTCGAAGAGGTGGCTTACGCGGTGGACCCGCGCCAGCTGCGAGAGGATGTCGAGACAGAAATATCTCGGCAGCCTCTGGAGAACGGCCAGGTGGACTACATCCACGCGGAGGTGCGGAAAAGGAGACATCTGCACGCACTGGCTCAGCTGCAACGCGACTTTGAAGTGGCCCGCTTGGAGGCCGCCAAGGAAGAGCAGGAACGGCTAGAGCGTGCAGTTCGAGAGGGAGAAGAGGGGGAAGAAGAGGAAGAGTGGGGAGAAGAGGAAGAGGAGGTGGAGGAGGACGAGGACGAGGAGCTGACGCGGGAGGGCGGCGGGGCGCTGGGACGGCTGCACCCGCTGACGATCCAGAACTGGTCGAGGACGAGCCCGTCGACGGTGCAGCTGCCCAAGACGCGGTTTGTGGAGCCGATTACGGAGCTTCTGCGGCGGACGGACACGAAGCACATCCAGGAGGCGGCCGAGAAGGCGTTTGGCGGACGGGGCCTGCCGCACTCGCCGGCGACGCCAGCGCGGGGCCGCAACCTGGGGCAGTTGGCGATCCCGATGGAAGCGGGACACCACCGGATGTCGGAGATTGAGGCGGACACGTACCTGGCGACGGTGATGCCGGGCGTGTACGCGACGGCGCTGAGCACGTTGGTGGAGGTGCGGCGGCGGCTGGGGTCGGGGTGGATCCAGGGCCTGTTGACCAAGGCGGACGGCAGCAACGTGCGGGTTCTGGACGCGGGCGGCGGCGGGGCGGCGTTGGCGGCGTGGAACGAGGTGCTGCGGTCGGAGGTGGCGGCGCTGCGGGAGCGCGGGGCGGCGCCGTTTGACGCGGCGTCGGTGGCGGAGACGGGCGAGCGCGACGAGGAGGGCGAGGTGACGGACCGGTTCGAGCAGCGGCGGCGGACGGAAAAGGCCGTGGTGGTGGGCTCGGACGCGCTGCGGCAGCGGCTGTCGCAGTTTCTGCACGACACGACGTTTCTGCCGCGGCTGGCCAACGTGGCACACGCCGAGGCCAACGTGGAGCGCCACCTGGACGCGCCGGCGCACGCGGTGCCGCGCAAAAAGTACGACGTGATCATCTCGAGCCACATGCTGATGCCGATGGCGCGGATGCACGAGCGACGGGCGCACGTGGCGAACCTGTGGGCGCAGCTGAACCCGGCGGGCGGCGTGCTGATCATCCTGGAAAAGGGCCATCCGCGGGGCTTTGAGGCGGTGGCGGACGCGCGGCAGCGGATCCTCAACGACTTTCTGGCGGGGCCGGGCCAGGAGGACGAGGTGGCGGCCGAGCCGACCGACGGCCGGCCGGTCAAGCCGCGCGAGCCGGGCATGATTGTGGCGCCGTGCACGAACCACGGCAAGTGTCCGCTGTACCTGGTGCCGGGCCTGGCGACGGGCCGCAAGGACTTTTGCCGCTTCAGCCAGCGCTTCATCCGGCCGCCATATCTGCAAAAGATCCTGGGCAAGTCGCACCGCAACCACGAGGACATTGACTACAGTTATGTGGCGGTGCAGCGCGGGCGGCAGCCGGGCCTGGACTCGGGCCAAGGCGCGCTCATGAACGACGCGGCCGCGCTGCAGCCGCTGCGGCTGGGCGTCGACGCCGCCGACGTGGCCTTTGCCGGCTACGAGAGCGTCGACCGCGACGCGCTGGCGGCCGGCACGGCGGCGGCGCCCCATCCGCTCTCGCTGCCCCGCACCGTGCTGGGCCCGCTCAAGCGCCGCGGCCACGTGATCCTCGACGTCTGCACGCCGGCCGGCCAGCTCGAGCGCTGGACCGTGCCGCGGTCGCTGAGCCGCCAGGCCTACCACGACGCCCGCAAGGCCCAGTGGGGCGACCTGTGGGCGCTCGGCGCCAAGACGCGCGTGCCCCGGACCGCGCGCGTCGGCCTCGTCGGCAAGGAGGCCGTGGCCCCGGGCGGCGAGGGCGGCAAGTCGCGACTGCGCCGCGTCGACATGAACGTCGGCGACGACGGTCACGTGCACACGGCCCAGCGCGTCGTCGGCCCCCGTCGCGACCTGCGCGACCGCTACGCGCGCAAGAGCAAGAAGCAGGAGCGGCGCGAAATCCTCGAGGCGCTGCGGCTCGACTGATGAGGGGGAGAAGCAGCAAGGTGGGCGAGACGGGAAACGGTGTTGGCGCTGGATATCATTAGCCTCTTGCGGTGTTGGCGGATTCCCGGCTGACTGCAGCCCCACTTGTACGGAAGAGTATGGAAGATAACAACCCCTCTGAATATCGACGTTGTACGAATGCACTCCGTTTGATCTACTTGGTACTTTCCAGTTACGGTCCCCTCGGCCCCGCCTTCCTGCTGCTTCTCTGTTACGCCCGCTTTATCGGACACCGTTGGGAAGGCGCGTTTGCAAGGACCCCGGATCTGTACTTTTGGCCCGATTTGGAGACCCCAGCCCGTTTGAACCTGTAACTTTCAAGAACAATCCCCTCTCGCTGCCATTGCCTTTTGCCTCACATTGCCTGTCTTTGGGAAAACTCCAACGGTGCAGTTTGAGGGGCCATCTGCGAGCTGTCTGTCTGTCTGTCCGTCTGTGCTCATCAGCCCAACTGCGTATTTCCATCGCTCGTCCTTTGCCGCAGTCCTTTCACTTCTTTCGCATCATCTCTGCCATGTATTACCACGAGTGTCCGTGCTGCGACCGCACGTTCGGCACCGCACGCGCGCTCGACCAGCACCAGGACGCCAAGGACCACTATGAAACGGCCTACCAGAGCAGCGAGGAGGAAGAGGAGCCTGAACCGTATTGCTCCGACTGCGATCGCTATTTTTCGACTGACAACAATCTCAGAATGGTATCTTACGCTTCTGCCTGTGTCTAATCTAGCCGTGTCACATTACTGATAATGGACATCCGTACAGCACCTCCGATCGCGGATCCACCTCGGTAAATCGGTCATCTGCCCGTTCTGTGAGAACAGCTTCACGACTGTCTCTGGCTTGACCCATCACTTTGAGAGAGGCTCTTGTCGGCGGGCGGCGCACATCGACCGCGAGTGGATGCACGGTTTCGTGCGGTCCAAGGACCCGAGCGGGCGCATCTCCAAGAAGCTGATCGGCTGGGAGGGACCCACGACAGTCGAGGCCACCGGGCAGGCCTGGAATGGCAGAGGGTGGGAGTGCTATCTATGCCACCGCGAATTCAACACGTTGACATCGCTGAACCAGCACCTCGGCTCGCCAGCCCGTACGCCCCCATCTCCTTGCCTGCCACTGCCTTGCTAACCAATGACAGACCAGCAGGTGCTCTACCACTGTCCGAACCGGAATACGTGCGGCGCCGAATTCAAGACCTTGGCGGCCTTGGTCAACCACCTCGAGAGCGAGTCGTGCGGCTTTGTACGGTTCGGCGACGTCGGGGCTCGCTTCCGTCAGCTCGTCGATGGCAGCCGCCTGCTGGGCTACTGAGCTGCACAAGCACCGTATTTCTGGGGGGTTGGGGGGTCTGTGACGTGTGCATTTTTTACGATATTAGGTTCCCTACGTGTGTTTGTGGATTGGGAGAGGACTGCAGATGGGTTACACGACCTGGGAGCTGGATTTGGCACGGCAAGCTGCACGACAAGTGAGATGATGTATGAATTTGTAGAATGCTGATTATGGGGAATCTCATTCGATCCTGCGTGCCTCGCGTCTTTCCCAAGCAAGTGGAAGAATTACACCCGCCTGCGTCTTTGTCAGAAAATCCCGCCAGCTCAGACCATGGGCGCCGGAGACCCATCCTGACCGGCCTTGGGCTCGGAGTGGCCGGACTGTTTGTATGAGGACACGGTGCTGCGCCAGCGGAAAAAGTCCAAGAGGGCAGCCACGGTCTCGGCCAGCTGTACGAGGAACAGGGGAATGAGGTTGTACTGCCAACCGCGCATGACGCGCAGGTGGCGAACAAGGTCGGCGCGCACGGAATCGTCGACAAACGACAGCTGGCTGGTGACGGCGGAGAACCAGTTTTGCGGCGTCCATTCGTCGAGCGGGTATTTGTTGGCAGCAGCGTTCTGGATCTGGGCGGCGAGGGTCTGGTCAATGATCTGGCCGCGGTGGCTGCGCGTGACAGAAAAGACGTAGCCGAGGGCGCCGACGGTCAGGAGCAGCGCCGGCACCTGCAGGATGAGCCAGCCGTAGTAGAGCACGGCGGCGAGGGTGGTGCCAAAGCCACGACGGCGGTTGGGACTGGCCAGGAGGCGGCGGGCGGTCAGGGCGACCACGCCGCCTATGGCGATCAGGACCAGAGCGGTGCCGGCGGCGCCGTTGCTGGTGTGGCCCTGGTTGACGAGCAGGTGCAGCGGCGCGCCCGAGAGCTTGTAGGTGGCCGACGCGGAGCTCGAGCTGTCGGTTGGGACGTAGATCTCATAGACTCCCGAGGGGGCGCCGTTGTGGAGGAAGCTGACCATGCTCGAGACGAAGCTGAGCTCAATGGCGGCATCAATGGCCACGAGGCCAAGAGTCACGGCGAGGGCCAGCGAAGGGGCAATCATCTTTTCGGTGTGCGGTGGGTTGTAATGGGGGAAACGAGCGAGATGTGTAGATGTGCAGAACAGGGCCGTGATCTCTGCAGGCAATGAAGCGAACAAAAGGGGGCAGGAGCTGGCCCAACAGCCGGTTTATATCGTGCTGACGACAAAAGTGAGCTTGGTGCTGACCGGCAGCAACGAGCCAATGGCATAATGGCATACAGCCCGCTCGAAGGACGTCCTGGTGACATGTCCTCAACAATGGAGGCTCTGCGACTTCTTTGCTGGCGGGCCTTGCGCAGTGCGGCGGCCCGACAAAAGAACCCCTTGCTCCCGCTTTCTGCACCTTTTTTTTTCTTTTGGCATCCTTTCTTGCATGCCGGAAATGAACGCTTCTGCCCGCCTCGTCCTTTGACCTCGCTCGGCCTTTCCGCTTTGCCTGTGCTGACCCGGGCTTTGTCTTGTTTTGGCTGCTTTTCTATTTTTGGCTGAGCCGCGCGGTCCACGTGTGCTTTGAGCCGCCCATGGCAAGTCGCTCACGCGCAAGTTGCCACGGCCGTCCGTTATACTCGTACAGCGTCGCCGGCTGCCTTTGCCGTCCTGCAGAGGGGATGCTCGTGTAGCCTCTACTTTGCCGGCTGGCCATCATAATCCATAATCGTCTCCACTTGTCAGCCCCGATGGAGTCCGCACCATTATTGCACTTTCCTCCGCAGATCAGCCCCTCCCACGGCCTATTCCTCTGGCCTACGGAGAATGCGATTTGCTAGGGGCAGACGGCGTAAGCACAGTACGCCCGACAGCCACTACCCTCGCGGAAATGGTTACCTTGTTGGAGCCCAACCGCTGGTGGGGTGCATCCTCCCTGCACCTAACGGAAAACTAATGTACCAACTCGTCATGGCAAGGCCAGACCTTGCCTTGGCGGTGCACCAGCACCCCAAGGCGATGAAGACGATTTCGCCGTGTCTGTGCGGTGAGAAGGACTTAATCTTTCGGCACTACGTTGCAGCTCTCAAGTAGCACAACGTCGCCGATGGCTATTTTGTCGTCCTATAGGCCGATGGTTTCATGGATCGCGACACAGTGGATTGGCCCATTCTGGCTGAGCTTGGCCTCCATATTGGCCTTTTGCGTTTACTGCACATTTCCGACCGTAAGATGGTCTCTGTCCTGGTCCTTCATCGTCATCGACTAGGGCCTGTGTTATCATATATTATAGTAAATGGAATAAACACATACCCCCACTCTCCTCTTGAACTGGGAGTATTTCCCATCTACTCACGAGCCTGCAAAAAGACGCAACGGTACTGTTGGTTGGTAGTGTGCATCTGTTCCTTCTACAGCAAACTCCGCACTATATATTTTCCGTGGCATCGCTATCTCGCTCTAGATTTACATTTGTTTCTCATTCCTCTGTCGTTTCCATCTCCAACCAAACTACGGCAGTATGATCGACGACGATTCCAGATATTATTCTCTGAGCGGCGATATCCCTCTCGGTGGGCCGAGCACCTGGCACATTACCGATTGGGACCGGAGACGTGTCGTTTCGGTGACCATGGACGGGGAGCAGGACGACGAGACCATTGCCATTGAGCATTTCAGACGTTATAGCAGCCAACTGTCTTCCGATATATATAGGATACATGTTTCGCAGACGGGAGAGATCATTTCGACGTATACCGATCCGAATAGCGATCAGACCTGCTGTGTGCACTATCCTTTTCTTCACGAGGCAAATCTCCCAGAAGGGACTCGGACCGTGCGACGGGACGAACTCGAGGAGCTCGACAGATTTGGTCCTGATGTAGACCTGGTTGCCTACTCTCCATGTCTTGGATCTACGAAAAAGGTCAGACTAAATGCCGTTCTTAGTGTGTTCGCCCTTGGATGAACTAACTCATTAGGTCGCGTTTAAATACTACTTCCTATGGCAGTATGCGCACAAGTCCTGGAAAGAGATGAACCTGTGGATGCGTCTGCCCCGTCATGCGAATATCGTTCCCTTTGATCGGATTGTCGTTGACGAGCTCGAGGGTCGCGTGGTTGGCTTTACAAACGACTACCTGCCTGGTGGTAATTTAGAGAAAAACACGTCTCGCGTCTTCAAGCTTGAATGGCTGCGTCAACTTACACAGGTCGTGGATGACTTGAACCTTCGATACGGCATCTCACATCAAGATATCGCTCCGCGAAATCTCCTAGTCGACGAGGCGACAGACTCTCTCATGATTTTTGACTTTAACTTTGCTGCCCGCATCAATCACCCGCTAGCTGGGGAGGGCGAGAGTTATTTCAAGGAGCGGAACGATGTCAAAGGCGTTTTATTCACCATCTACGAGATTATCACCCGAGACAGTAGCCTGCGGAGCCTGCCTCACGAAGAGCAAAACCTTGATGATCTTGCAAGGGAATGGACGAAGCATCCAGACGTGAAATTGGACCACCCAGTTGCATCATACCAGCTCGTGTTGCAAGAATGGCGGGAGAAGAGGGCAGACAGTCTCGATGCTATCCATCCGGCCGACTTTCCAGAACCCATCACCTGGCCTCCGAGGCCACCCCCCCCGCAGAAGACTATTACTGTGAAGATGCCACCACCACCGCAGAAGACTATTACTGTGAAGGATATGAATTGGCAGACGGTTGAAACTGTCATGGACATGTGGACTGAGAGGCGACAGGACGTGCGGGATAGAGGTGACAAGGTCCTCAACTGGGAACGACCACCGCAGAGCCTTTTAGACAATGGGGCCAGGGTGCTCTCCAGCGGTAAAATAATCGACTGCTAATAGCCAACTGCCGTTGCTTATTGAATGGTATTCGCTATAATGTACGTGTGAGGGAGTTCCAGATCAAGAAAGTGTACATGCGTTGAATGCCACCAGCCCTGCTCGTATTACTCCGTACGAGTCCTAGTAATAGAGCGCACTAAGAGCCCACCTGGTAAGCTAACGGCCCCTGCACTTGTAACGTGATACATACCTACGAGCCAAGACCCTGGTCGGTACCTGGGAAGCGGGTGTAGAGAATACAGACATGTTCCTTTCCACACTCCCTGCTAACCTGATAGTGCAACCAATATTCTGCTGCTTGGCAATCAAAGGCAGGTTAGGCCACGTGTAAGACCATGCTTGTGGTCACGGCACTTCTTGGCAGTAAACTGGAGAAACGGTACGAAGAGGGAAGGGGGGGGGTCCGCGAGAGAAGAGGAACGGGTATATTAGTCGCAGGATCCCTCGAACCGTGCTCCATCTGCTGCGTTCTCGGTATTCCGCTAGCCTCGCTTCCAACTGCCGTCCTTTCACCTTTAGGCTCACCGTCTCAAGTTGCCTTGTGTCTGATCCGCCCAAGATGTCTGCCTCCATGGGTATGGCCATGACCACGACCGCCATGGACATGGCCGACTCGACCACGGCCGCGGCCGCCTCGGCCACGACGGCGGCCATGAGCATGGGCGGCGACTGCGAGATTTCCGTGCGTCTCTGGCCGTCTTGATCGGACTTTATGTCACCCGTGCTGACCTCGACAGATGCTCTGGAACTGGTACACCATTGACGCCTGCTTCATCTCCAGCACCTGGCACATTACCTCGCACGGCATGTTTGGCGGCTCCTGCATCGGCGTCATCTGTCTCGTCATGAGCCTCGAGATGCTGCGCCGCGCCGTCAAGGAGTACGACCGCTTCCTCGTGCGCCGCCACCGCGCCGCCCTGGTCGCCTCCAAAGCAGGCGACGGGCCCACCCTCGCGGCCGGCTTCCGGCCCAACATCCTGGAGCAGGCCGTGCGCGCCGGGCTGCACATGGTCCAGTTTGCCGTCGCCTACTTTGTCATGCTGTCCGTTCTCCGTGTCTTTGCCCGATATCCACCCGACTGACCCCCGCCAGGCTCGCCATGTACTACAATGGCTACATTATCATTTGCATCTTCATCGGCGCCTTCCTCGGCAGCTTCGTCTTCCAGTGGGAGACACTCGGCGCGTGAGTGTCGTCGGTTCTGCGAACCCAAGAAAGACGCCACTGCTAACACCATGCTGCAGGTCCAGCGGGGAGGCCACCAGTGCCGCTTCGGAGGCCACCGTGTGCTGCGGCTAGAGGACGAGAGATGGAGTGGCAGTTCATCCGAGGACTTGTACGAGTAGCGAATCACGGACGGTCCAAATGCTTGCTACTCCGTATACTCGCTCAAATGATGCCACCAGACGGCGCACTATTGGTGATTTAGCAAAGTCTTTTCCGAAAATGTCTGCCAAGCCCAGTACACTCTGCAGAGCGGCACGTAGATCGTGAGGAATGGCAAGATTCGTTATACATGATCGTTCGACAGAGAGATTGGGTTGTTGTAACTTGCTCAAACTTGCTCAATTCCATGGCAGTGAGTTACCTAGCCGCAAATGCGGGGCGCGGAACGAGGTTGCGGCGTCTACGAATATTGTGAGAACCCCACAGGCGCTCGTGCCTTGGCGTGGTTTGCTTCTTGGGGGCCATGTGAGCCGGGCCAGGAATAGACAAATGTAGTGCAGTGCTTGTACCACGTATGATACAAGTACTCGTACTGCGGGCCAAGATTATTGAGTAGAGGCCAAGACCTTTGAGATCGATCTGGCGATTTTATTGGCAAGTAGATAGTCCCCAGTCTGCTTGTGTATTAGAGCACAAATAGAGCCGGTAATACGAGTACTCGCTAGGTCTCGAATGCTTGGTCTGCATGCCTGACATATGAGGCATCAACAAAAGCACTACTCACATGCCACGGCCTGCCTGTTCTTC
The DNA here is from genome assembly GCA_019925535.1 of Leptographium radiaticola. NCBI lineage: Eukaryota > Fungi > Ascomycota > Sordariomycetes > Ophiostomatales > Ophiostomataceae > Leptographium > Leptographium radiaticola. Next base: position 200,344 of record JADHKK010000016.1, on the reverse strand, counting down.
CCGACCGGCTGCTCCGTCGTGGCACAGCTTGGTTCCATCGTTTGTGCGCGCCAGATCGTCGTCGCACGGATCAGCGCGCAATCGACCGAGGCCACGTGGCCGATAGCACCGAGATTGCCAGCAGTATCTTGCAAAAAAGTCCGCTTGATCTACTTAGTGTACGGTCGGGAGGATGCATATTATGAGCTACGAGTGCCCGCGGTGGACGTTGACTGGCTACCGCTGGCTGGCTTCCGCTGGCGAGTAGGCCTCGTTTCTGCTGCGGACATTGTCCAACTGGCGATACGTGCACACTTTTCTTGGCAGGCAGTTCGCGAGGGCATGGCCGGATTAGCGGTTTGGCGGTTTGACGGTTTAGCGGGTTTAGCGGTTTTGGCGGCAACCGGCCCTGTCACGGGTTATGGGGCCTGGCAGCGGGACCTAAACTAAGGCTGTGGCACTGGCGCGCGGGCACTACGCAGTAAAGACGCTAGCAAATTGAAAAAGTCATTGAAATGCGGAGTAACGACAGTTTAAACGAAGGAAACCAGAATGTGCGTTGGGGGCGTTTAGGCCTCAACGTTGGCGGGCGGGTCGGCCGGCGTGGCGGCCAGGGCTTCAGTGGCGGCCGGGAGATTGTGCGGCCTGCGCCCGTAGACGATATATCTGCAGGCGGTCAGTGGAAAAAGAGGCAAAAAGAGGGGAGCAAAGGGCCCCTTGCATTTCTGCGTAAGCGTGGATCTTGGGGTTGAGAATGTCCTGGCACGCTTCGGCCACGAGGGCCATGATGTCGTCATAGGCCCAGCCGAGGACGCCGAGCAGCTTGAGGGCGAGGCCCTCGAGGCCGGAGAGCAGGTCCTCGCGGGCGTAGGCGCCAATGGTCTTGTAATAAGTGCCGCGGGCCCAGACGCCAAAGGGCCAGTAAAACTTGCGCTCGACGACGTCGACATAGCCGGCGCGCTTCATGTAGTCCTTGTACTCGGGGGTGCGGTGGACGGGGCGGCCGGCGCGGGCGGCGCCCTCCATGGCGAGGTCCATCAGGCGCGCAAAGGCGCAGTCGGGCTGCGGGTCAATGAACATGAAGGGGAAGCGGGTGTCCAGCAGCTCGAGGTAGCCGCCGGGGGCGGTGTTGGCAAACGCGGAGCGGATCACGTTCTCGGGAGAGCGGAAGCAGGTGACGACCATGCGGGCGTGGATAAAGTCAAAGGGCTTGGCATAGGTCCACTCGTCCTCGGCATCGTCGATCTCAAACGTGCAGTTTGAAGGGACGCTGGGGGGTAAGGGGAGGAAAAGTTAGGGTGGACACACAAGACAAACACGGCGACATGAGCTCACAAAGCCGGTTGGATGGGGCTGAGATCGGTGCCCAAGACGGTCGCTTCGGGAAACTGGAGGGCTGGTTGGTCAGCGGTGCAAATGGTTTCGTATTTTTTAATGAAATAAAAAGAACAGACGCACCGATCTCAATGGCCCAGATGCCGGTGCCGGTGGCAAAGTCGAGGATGCGCTTGGGGTTCTCCAGCGGGGCCAAAAAGGCCTTTCCGTGGATCGTCAATAGGCAAATGGTGTGTTGCAGATCTGGCAAGTCAGTCTCAGTTGCGGTCCCTTGCCGGGGGGGAACTGTCTCCAGACGTACCCAGGCGAGACTGCTCCTGCTGGTCATTGGGCAGCGGGTACTCTGGACGGTCAGCGAGTCACGGCCATGCTGCGGGGTACAAGGGCGACCCACGGCCAGCCTTGTAGCGGTGGTAGGTCCGGCCGTTCTCCTCGACGAACTGGTAGACACTCGAGCGCAGCGACGTGGTGGCGGATCTGCCCGCAGGTCCCAGGTGTCAGTCAGCAGAGCGGCACACGTGTCTCCCGGGCCATAGGGAATCCGTACACGTTTAGCACGACCGGGTCCATGGCCTGGTCCTGGTCCTCGTCCTGGGCCCGGGGGTCAGCAAAAATGAGCGACATGTACAAGCAGAATGTACAAGCCGACGTCCCGTTGCGGACGCAAGCCACGTAATACGCACCGATTCGCCCTCGTCGACGGCTGGCAGCGAAGGGGCGCTGCCCTTGCCCCAGGAAATGAGGGATAACCGCTGGGCTGTGGGAATGTGGGCGGGAGGCATGTCCTCTGCCTGGTCCTGGGCCTGTTCCTGGGCCTCTGGGACTGGGTCCACGACATCCTGTGTCGCGGCAGCGGAAGCAGAAGTGGTAGGCATGACGAAGTAAGGGGAGGGGGGGGGCTGTTGGACGGGAGAGGGCTGTTGGACGGGAGGGGGGGGGGGAGCGGGAGAGACAAAGGGAGAGGAGAGAAAAAAGGCCTAGGTAAGGTGTTTAGGGAAAAGGCTGGATCGTACTGGGGGTTGCCGCCAGCACTAGGATCAAACAGGAAGGCCTCGGTGGACACGTAGGGTTCACTCTTTGGTTGGACATGAGCACGCAAAACGGCAAGGGGAGGTGGCGCTTGCAGATAAGCACAAAGGGAGACGGCCGCGATGTCCGCGCCGGGCGGCCGTGCATCGTCGGCGCCCGCGCATTCCCTGGGTACAATCTGGCGGCGGACGATGTTTTCTCCTCCCCCTCTGCCCCCACAAAGAGCCATCTGCGGACAGACACGGGACAGACACGGGACAGGCGGCAGGGCAGGGCGAGTGCTGACTAATCAAGCGAGACAGCGGGAACCCCCACTGACATGGTGAATGCAACCCCCCCCACTACTGTACATAAGAGGCCGTTAGATGGCCCAGTAGACGTCGATCTGGGCCTCGCGGATGATATTGGCCCAGCCGGGGAAGCGGGCCTTGGCCCAGAGGGTGATGACGTCGCCGAGGTCGAGGCTGCGCACAAAGGAGCCGTCGGCGCTGAGGCGGCCGCGGCCGGCGAGTTCGAGGGCGTCCATGTCGGCGAGGGCCTCGGGCGAGAGGGAAGAGTCATCACCGTCGGGGGCGTGGCCGAGGTGGTCGGTATAGGACCAGGTGATGCGGTAGCGGCGGGTGGTCTTGTTGGCGACGCGGTTGGCCTGCAGGCGGCGGTCGCTGGGCAAGAGGGGCTGTTCGAGGGCGGGCGGGAGGACGGAGCGGAGGGCCGAGGGGGGGGGAGGGTGTGTGGCCGTGGCCGAGTCGACATTTTCGACATTCTCGACCTTTTCGACATCTCCAGTCTCTTCAGCAGCTCCCGCGTCAAAGCGCTCCAGGCCGACGTCGAACCAGGTGTAGGAGCCGCCAAAGGGCTGGTCGAGGCTGATGTGGCTGCCGCCCCAGCCCTGGTCGCGGCTGCAAATGGTAAAGACAATCTTGCGGCAGGGGTGGGCGAGACGGGGCGCGCGGCGGCCGAGCCACTGCTGTCGTTCAGCGAGCGAATAGGCGCGGTGCAGCGGCAGCGGAGATGCAGCGGCCCCGCGTGTGTAGCCGTCGACGTCGGCGTAGGGCGTGCGTTCGAAGCCGAGGGGGGGTGTGCGGAGCTGGAGAAGAGTGTGAGAAGAACACCCTGCAGAGAGGAGCACTGGAACAGACAGCACCGACACGTACCAAGAGTTCGTTTTGGCTGTCGCCCACGCGATGTCTCTGTTCTCCATAGTCGATGCGTGTGCTCGAGCAGACCCAGTACTCGGCTGCCTCGAGAATGGAGTCGACCAGCTCGAGCGGCAGGCCGCAGCCGCGCCACAGCATGGCCCGGGCCACGAACACGTCGGCCACCTGCAGCCGGAACGATGGCGACTCTTCCTCGGAGGACGAGGCCGCCCCAATGGCGTTGTCGTGGACGCCGGGGCCGCCGGGGTGGCGGGGGGGTCCGCCGCGGCCGTACCGGAAGCCGCCAAACACGTTGCGCAGGTTGGGGAGCATGATGGCGTAAAGACACAGGGATGCAGTGAGGCAAGATGGCCGGTTGGCCGTGGTGATGTGAGCTGTTGTGTCATTTGTGTCAAGTGGCTTTATTTGGCAACCTAAAACGGCAATGACATCAGTCCCCACCGGCAAGCGCAACCGCGTTCCCCGGGCCCCACTGTTTCTGGTCACGTGAAATGGCATGATCGGTAGAAAAAACTGGGAATTTCCTAATTTGTATTAATAACGTCGAGAGCTCCGGAAGGGGAGGAGGGGGAGCTTGTCTGGGACGATCCGCACGCAACGACGAGTCGAGGAGAAACACACGGCACACCATGGGACCAGGCAGAAGCGCGGTGGCGGGCGTCTGCGGCCGACTGGCGGGGCAGGGCATGGAGACGGCGGCGCGACGGCGGCAGGCCGTGACGATGGCGACGATGGCGACGATGGCGACGAGGATGTCACCAATGGGGTCGATGAGGCCGACGCGGCGGGGCCTGGCGACGACGGCGGCGCGGGGCAGCGGGGCGTCGAACCCGGCCATGGCGTTTCCGTGTCTGGACGCGCTGGAGGACCGGTCGGCGCGGCTGCGGGAGGCGCGAAAAGCGAGCGGGGGACAAGGGGGCCATTCGGGGAGCTCCTCCCTAGACGGCGGGAGCCCCCCCTCTTCCCGGGCGTACCCCTCGTCGCAGAGCGGTCCCGAGCCGGCGTACACGGCGGGCGCGACGCTGTCGTTCCACAGCGCGGCCCCCCTGCGGCTCGACTGGGGCGGCGTGCTGCCCGAGTTCTCGCTGGCCTACGAGACCTGGGGCACGCTGGCGGCCGACGGCGGCAACGCGGTGCTGCTGCACACGGGCCTGTCGGCGTCGTCGCACGCGCACTCGAGCGCCCTGAATGCAGAGCCGGGCTGGTGGGAGCGCTTCATCGGGCCCGGCCCCGGGTTCGCGCTGGACACGGACCGCTTTTTCGTCATCTGCACCAACGTCCTCGGCGGCTGCTACGGCTCGACCGGCCCCAGCAGCATCGACCCGGCCGACGGCCAGCCGTACGCGACGCGCTTCCCCGTGCTCACGCTCGAGGACATGGTGCGCGCGCAGTTCCGGCTGCTCGACCACCTCGGCATCGACCGGCTCTACGCCTCCGTCGGCGCCTCCATGGGCGGCATGCAGTCGCTCGCCGCCGGCGTGCTCTGTCCCGACCGCGTCGGCCGCGTCGTCTCCATCAGCGGCTGCGCCCGCTCCCACCCCTACAGCATCGCCATGCGCCACACCCAGCGCCAGGTCCTCATGATGGACCCCCTCTGGAACCGCGGCTTCTACTACGGCCCCGACCGCGTGCCCCCCCACGCCGGCATGAAACTCGCCCGCGAAATCGCCACCGTCACCTACCGCTCCGGCCCCGAGTGGGAACTCCGCTTCGGCCGCCGCCGCGCCGACCCCTCCCGTCCCCCCGCCCTCTGCCCCGACTTCCTCATCGAGACCTACCTCGACCACGCCGGCGAAAAGTTCTGCCTCACCTACGACCCCAACAGCCTCCTCTACGTCAGCAAGGCCATGGACCTCTTCGACCTCGGCCGCCAGGCCCAGGACGCCGCCGCCCTCCGTCGTCGTGCCCACCCCGACGCCGCCTCCGCAGACGGCCTCGCCCCCGCCTGCAGCCTCACCCTCCCCGACCCCCCCTACGAAGAGCAGCCGGATTCCTCGGCCGTCTCCTCTTCCTCTTCCTCTTCATCCCCCTCGTCTTCTTCCCCCTCCTCCTCCTCCCCCTCCTCCCCCTCCTGGCTGCCACCCCGCGACCTCGTCCTCGGCTTCGCCCCCATGCGCAACATCCCCACCCTCGTCATGGGCGTCGCCAGCGACATCCTCTTCCCCGCCTGGCAGCAGTACGAGGTCGCCGAGGCCCTCAAGGCCGCCGGCAACCGCGCCGTCACCCACGTCGAGCTCAGCGAGCAGCAGAGCATCTTCGGCCACGACACCTTTTTGCTCGACCTCGACAACATCGGCGGCAACCTCAGCCGCTTCCTCGCCTGATTGTACTCATTTTGTGTATTTTTCTGTATTTTTGGGCTTTCGTTTATAGACGCTGAATCGAAAAAATAACAACACAAATGAAACTCCGTGTCCCAGTGTAACGCATGAATCCCTTCCTTCTATCCCCCCCCGTCGCCCGCTTTTATGGAATCGTGCAAGGGGCCCGTCTCCCCCGCTCTGCCCTCGGGTGCATGCAGATATGTATATGCGCAGTCCCGCTCGAGCCGTCGTCCTCGGTCCTCGTCACAATACAGCGCGCCGGACACCTCCCAGCTTCGCGCAAAACACACTCAGTCCGCAGCCGCTGGCCAGGTCCGAGCTGCCGTCCTCTGCCGCCCATTTTCACATGGAGCACAGCTCGCTCGCCTGCCCCGTCCTGCAGTCTCATCCGCAAAAAAAAATAAAAAATATAGGCCATGCAACAACGCAAATGTTTTACCGACCGCAAATGGTCCCCTAACCCGAATGCCTGTTTCCCGCCGTTTCAGACCAGACGCTCGCTGCTGCAAGGAGACACAATAATTCGATGATAAAAACACGTCCAGAGGAAAACGTCCTCTGGCTGCCGCAGCGTCGTCTGCTGCCGCTCTGGTCCCGTTGTCGTCGTCCTCCGTCCGACCACTGCCGACCAAAGACCGTAGACTCCCATCGCCCCCCGCCGCCGCCGCCGTGGCGAATCACGCTGTCCCGCTGTCCGCCCCCGAACTCACATGTGTCCTGTATGCCGGTGCCGTCTGCGTATGCCTGCCTTGTGGCGCACATGTCGTCCCGTCTGCCGTCTGCCCACGCTCGTGACATGTATCCCAAAACAGCCTCGGCCACAGCGGCGCCGCACGGCCTATCCAACACGAGACCCGCCTTCTCCGTGCCCCCCCTTTTCCCCGCCGACGACGGGCCCGCCTCTCACGCCAGCCGGCGTTGTGCGTCCTGTTGCGCACACCCTCAGCCGCCCTTGCGCTCCGACTCGTGCTTCGGCAGCTGCTCTCCGTGCACGTGGCCGTTCGCTGTCGCCTTCAGGTCTGCCGTCTTCTTGCGCGTCTTGGGCTTCTGCCACACCCCGCCGCCGAGCACGTCGCCGCTCTCGCTCTTGGCCGCCCGCACGTGGCCGTTGGCCGTCGCCCCCGTCGTGCCGTTGGTCCGGGCTGCTATCGCCTGTCCGACCGACGCCGTCGTTGTCGTCGTCGCCGACACCGCCGTCGTGATGCTCGTCATGGCCGTCATGCCCGTGATGCTCGTCATGCCCGCCACCGTCTCGCCCTTGGCCGCGCCCTTGGCCGCCGCCTCTTTTCGCGCCTGCTTGGCGTTCTTGGCGTGCGCCGCAAACGACGCCGTCACGCTCGTTGTCGTCGTGGCCGCAAACGTCTCCGTGCTCGGCGCCCGCGATCGTGACGGCCCGTCAAAGCGCCGAATCACCGTCGGCGACGGCGTCCGGTGCTCGTACACCGGAGACAGGTGCTGCATCTCCGCGCTCAACGACGTGTCCGGCAGGGCCAGGTCCAGCGGCGCGATGCCTTTCGGCTGCGGCCGCGTCATCGTCCACGGCCGCGTCGACGCTCCCAGCGGCGCCATCCCGTTCGTGCCGCCGAAGCCCGCAATCGCCGCATACGGCACCGGATTGAAGCCGTTCATCGCTGCAATCCGCTGGTGGAACGACTGCGCCTCTGGTGCCGGCGGGCTGCTGTGCGTGCTCGCCGGAGCCTGTGTCGCACGCGCGGACGCCCCCGCCGTCGACGACCCGTCCACGGCCAGCAGGGATCGCCCCGGCACCGGCAGATGCACCGGCGCCTCGGCCATGGGCGGCGTCAGCGGCCGCTGCGCAACCGGGCTGGCCGTCAACAGCTGCTCCGAGTACATGCCCTGGCCGCTGATGCCCAGCCCCTGCGACGTGTACGACGCGCTGAGCACGTCCGAGCCGGGAAAGGAGTTGGAAAACGAGCCCGTCACGGCCTCCTCCGAGATCACGCTCTCGCTCGTCTGCCGCGAAACACTAGGCCGGCCCTGGCCGCTGGACCCGCCCCCCAGGCTCGACAGGTTCGGCGACGTCTTGGACTTGCTGATCGACCCATCCACCACCAGCGGCGACCGGCTCTCCTTGATCGGCCGGGCCCCGTTCACCGGCAGGAACGGCGATGACGGCAGCGGTGCCGTGTTGTTGCCCACCGAAAAGGCCCGGCCGTGGCCGAGCGGCGAGGGCGACCGCGACGACTCGCGCCGCATGCGCCGGTCCAGGATCGTCTGCGGCACGTCCGTCGACAACCGCCGCCGCCCAATGTTGCCCGACTGTCCCAGGTCTCCAAAGGCAACGCCGTTCGGCAGGCTGGGGCCGGCCACGCTGTGCTTGACCGGGCTGCCCTCCCTGCCATGGGAGGCCACGTACTGTCCGTTACCGTTCTCCTCTTCCGACGAGTGGTAATCGGACACGGTCTTGCTCTGCGTCTCGTCCACCTCCGAGTCGCCGTTGTCATCGGGGAAAAAGCTAATGCCTCGGCCGCTGCTGCCACTCGCCGGTGCGCACAGCGGCGTCGTGCTGCCGTTGCGCTGCACCGCACCCGCAGGGCTCCCGTGTGACTGGCTTCCCGGCATCTGTTGTGTCCTAGACGCGGGCTGGGATTGCGATCGCAGGGTGCCCGTCGGCGAGGCCGCGTCTGACGCCTGGTTGGTCCGGTAGCTCCGGCGATACTCGGCCGGTGCCGCCGTCGATGGCGACGAGGGCAGCGTGGTGAAGCCCGGCGGGTGCATGTAAAACGACGGCTGCAGCGACATCGGGTACATGAACACTTCGGGACGCACCGGCGCCGTCAGCGGCGGGTTGTCAAACGAGTTGGTCCGCGACCGGTCCGTAGCCGACGACGTGCCACTCTGTTGTATCCGCTGCGCGTGGGCCAGCGCGTGCTGCTGCTGCACGTACGCCTGTGTGGTGTAGAAGGAGTAGCTCCCCTGCAGCTGCAGGGCGCTCATCGGCGTGGCCAGCATCTCTGGATGGAACACAAACTGCGGCTGTGGCTGCTGCTGTTGTTGGCCGCCGCCCTGCTGCTGCTGTTGCTGCTGCTGCTGCTGGTGTACCTGTTGAGCCACCTGCTGATGCTGCTGGAACCACATCTCGGGAGGCACCATCTGGAGCATCGTCGCCTGCTGCAGGTACACCGGGTTGTTCTCGTAGGCCACGCTGGACGACGCCCGACGGCTGTTGTTGCCGTTGCGGTACTGGCGGTTGCCCCGGAAGCTGCCGCCCCGGCCGCCCCGACTGCCCGAGTGCTGCTGCGACGAGCTGCGCAGCATGACCGGACGCGGCGTCTGTGACGGCTTCTGGAAGACCCTCTCCTCCTCCTTGGGGAACACGTAGCCCTCGCAGCACTTGGCCAGCTTGGCCTCCGAGATCAGGTCAAAGGCTCGCCGCAGCTCCATGTGCAGCCCCCGGAACGACGTGTCATCGGCCGTGTTGCCCAGGTTGCGCACCGTGTTGAAGGGCTCCTCGACGCAGAGCATGTTGTTCAGCATCGTGTGCCACTTCTTGTCCGTCTTGGTCATCACCTTGCCAAGCCGGATCGACAGCACACTGCGGTCGTAGTCGAACTCGTACGCATAGAAGCGGAAGAAGTGGAAGAGCAGCTGGCCCCACGTCTCCTTGTTCTCAGCTCCAAACCCGCGCAGCTTGGCGAGGTCGTCGGCGAATTCCGACAGCGAGCCATCGGGCCGTGGAAGCTTGTCTTGTTGGCGCTGGTGTAGTGACGGTAATATGGGCTTTTTCCGGAGCTGGAGAAAGAAGATCACCATGCATATCCACGTATAGGAGCTGAGTGTGCCTCCAAAAGCTGGCATCTGTCAGCGGCGGACCGGCCGAAAACGCGCAAACAAAATAACGTACCCGCATCATTAATGATCCTTTGTCGTGACCAGTACTTGATGATCATGGCCAGTGGACGTACGCGTTCGTCAATGCCCACATAGGTCAGCACCATGCGGGTGTTTTCCAGGGCCAGCGTGTTGTTGACGTTCATGTCGCAGGCCAGGCTGAGCTCCGGGTCCCAGATCTTGACAATGGGCACTTTGGCCGAGGACACGCACACGACCTTTTCCATTCCGCCTGGCGCAGGTTAGAAGGGCCCACCGATGGGAGAGGCGTCGTCGAGTATCGACGGGACATACGTTTGGCCAGCAGCTCCGCAATCATGCACACATTCTCCATGTCCTTCCAGTTGGTCGTGATGCAAATGTCCACTAGCAGAGAGTCAGCAGTCATTCCAGCCGCCGACAGCAGCACACCTACCGTCCGAATCATCCGAGCAGAGCCGGTTGCCCGACGACCCAAAAATGTGCACGCGGATGTTGTGGCCCGGCCACTCCTCGTTGAATATTGTCTCGAGCTTCTGGACAAACTGCTCGCGTTTTCGCTGCTTCTCCTCGCTCGGCCGTAATCGGGCGTACAGCTCGCGCATGTCCTTGGTCAGCGTCTGCTCCTCCTCGTCGGCCAGGGCGCTCTTGATCTTGTCGAGGCTGACGCTCTCGAGCCGGTCGGTGCCGAGGCTGTAGGCCATGCGGCGGCGGCCGCGCACCAGGGCGGTCTCGTAGATGCAGCCGCCATAGCGTGGCGGCAGCGGGCGCAGCGAGGGCACCGCCGCCGCCGTCTCGGAGTAGGCGGACCGTGGCGAGTGGTTCTGCGTGGCATTCGGCGACGGCTCGCGCGACTCAAAGGAAAAGTTGCGGGCGTGCTGATGCGGCGTCGACGGGACCGAGCTCGCCTGCGCCAGGGGTGCCTTGGTATGGGGCTTGGGCGACTTGGACGGCCGGTGCTGCTGCGCCCGGGCGGCGGCAGGACGGGGCTGGCGGTCAGCAGCAATGGTCTGCGAGTGTTGGTGGTGCTGATTTTGCTGATTTTGCTGATTTTGCTGGCTGTGCTGACTGTGCTGATTCTGCTGGCTATGTTGGCTATGTTGGCTCTGCTGGCTCTGCTGGTTCTGTTGGCTCTGCTTGGCTGGCGCGGCCGTCTTGGGGCCCGTTTCCTTGCCCATCTTGGTTACCGAGCGGTCCGACTTGTCTGCGTTTTTATTGCCTCTGTTCCCATGGCAGTTCTGATGGCTCTGGGCGGCAGCGGCAGATGGCTGTGACTGCTGCTGCGCCTGGGCGTGCTGCGGTTGTGGCGGCTGCGACACGGCGGGGGTCTGCTGTGGATGCGACGCCGACTGCTGTGGATGCGACTTGGAGGACGACCGTGACCGCGGCCCAGTCGCCTGGATGTACGGGGCCGACAGGACGGGCGGGAGCGGTTGCGTCTGAAGGCCAACGCCGCCGCCTCGGCTGGGCGAAATCAGCTTGTTGTAGTTCAGCAGCTGCGCGTCGTAAATGGCCGTGTGCGGAGCGTAGACGACCGTGAGCGGCGTGTTCAGCAGGGGCAGAGACGCGGAGGACAGGTGCGGTGTCGACACGGAAGTAGTGATCCGGGGCCAGGAGGCCTGCTGGTAAGAATGTTGGGGTTCGGCGGCGGTTGTCCGACCGTCCATGAATACGAGGAGACCGCGACAATGCGGATGCCTGGCCGTGGCCTGAACGCTAGAGGACGCGGAGGAGACGCAACGGACCCGAGGCCGTGTCGAATGGCGAGCCGGACAAGAAGGATCAGGAAAAGGCGAGCGGCATGCGTCGGGACGATCTGGTCAGGCCCGCAAAAGACAGCGGCGGTGGTGCCAACAAGAAACGCGGCAGAAGACGAGTCGTGCCTGTCGGCTAAAGCCCCTGATGGTCCGGTGGCGTCCGAGGAATGCTGGATGGCCCTAGGTCGAGAAGGGGGAATGGAGGGGGGAAGAGAGGCAGAAAGAGACAGAGAGAGACAGGGCAGTCGTGTTCGGACGGACTTGGCGAGCACAGAGAGAAAAATCGAAGAGCAGAACCAAAAGGGGCCGATGGTCGCGCGATGGGCAGAAGATGGAAGCCGAAAGGGGGGAGAGAGCGGTGGACAAACGAGGATGCGCGGCGGGCGAGGAAAAAACGCTGGCGATTTCCCAGACGACAGCGCACTGTTCAGGGCTGCGGGCTGCGACCAATGGACGGACGAGTCAGAAGTTGGTCAAAAAGGCAGGGCGGATAGACCAGATCGGCTCGACGGTCCTGGCCCCGTGTCGTTGCGGCTCGAGGTTGGGGAGGAGAGGGCTTGGGAGAGAAAGGATGAGGAGGCAAAAGGAACGGAGAGCGAAGGAGAACGGCACTGTGGCAGCAGAAGAGCAGTAGCAATATGCGGATTGGGTTAGCCTGGTTGTCGTATTTCCCATCCCCTTTCGCCGTGTGCCTCGCACGCTTGCACGGCCCTGTCCTGTTGGCTGTGGGGAAGGAGTGTACGAGGAATAGTGCAGTGCTCAGTGGGCAGACGCTGGCAGCGCTGAAGATTGGGGCAAGGGGCAGCGCGGCCTTTACGACATATGACAGAATACGGAGTACTCCGTACAGAAATACAGAAATACAGAAATACGAGTACAGAAATACAAGGGAGACGGGAGGCGACCTGTGCTGAGCTCACTCAGCTGGCCACAGTGTCACGCCCATACACGTGCGTGTTCGCACTGTCCCTCGAGGCAGTCAACGCCGTGCCACCACAAACGCGGCTGTACGCTGACGGCGAGGGCAGTGCAGGCTGCACAAGGCCGTGCGGGTGCCTGCAGACCAAGGGACGTGGCTGACCTCGGTCAGCGCAGGAGACGTGTATTTGGGGGAGGGGGCGTTTGGGAGTTGGCTGGACCGACACGAAACCGGTGGCTGCATCGAAAATACGAGTCCCTCGTAAACGCCGGTAGCCCATTCCTTAACCCCCCCCCCTCTTTTAGCATTCTTTTCAAAGAGCCAAGATGGCCCGCTAGCGGGCAGTTCCAGCGACAAGTGGTGCTGTGGTAGTACGCGAAGAGCGGGACGCGTGCCTGCCAAACAAGCCATGGCCGAGGAATCAAAGGGGACAGCCAGACAGCACGCGAAATTGAAGGCGTTTAGACTTCCGCTTTTTATGGAGCCCCCAGACACAACATCAATAAAATGACACGGCCTTGATCCAAAAAATAGGGGGGAGGGAGGGAGGAAACAGCTAGGACCAGCGCGGACCTCACGCCCCCGACCAGTACAAGGCGTCCAAGCGACCAGAGACAAGAGAGGCACGGCCTCGATTCGGGGACACAGACAAGACATTTTGCGTTTGGGTACGAGTACGTCATGAGGGGGGGGCAGGAACCGGCGAGATACTGAACGATACGAGTAGCGGGCACCAACACCTATTAGGGCGGCCCTTGCATGCACCGAACAAGGCTGTGGACGGCACGAGAAGCCCCAGGGCCAGCCAAGGCCAGCGCTGGACCCAAGCGGGCCCCCTCCCCCGAGCAGGCCAGAAGAGGCCCATCCGAGTTGACGATCACGGCTGGCTGACGGCCTGGAGTGTGTGTGTCTCTGTGGCACCCCATGTCAGTGCAAGCAATGACCGTGCACTGCCATGCCATGCCATCAGCATTGGTTGTACTCGTGCGTCATCCTGCATCATCTACTCGTCCTCGTGCCGCTTTCTCCTTCGAGTTCGCCGCGTCGCGAGGCACTGTGCTAGGAAACACAAAGAGCTGATCGCTCTTGACCCGCACCCAAAATGCACCCCCGGATCGAGAACATGACCCTTTCCGGTGAGGGGAGGACAAAAAAAAAGGGTGGAAATAAAGGTCGTGCTGGCCCGGACCTTCCCCCCCCTCTCCCTCTTTCGAGATTGCATGCTGCATGGGGCCTCGTCCCGACGAGACGAAATGACCACAGGGGCGCGCGCAAACAAGGCCCGCCCCAAACCTGCAGCCGATAGATTGCACCTGCACAGGCAAAGTCGCTTTTCTTACATAAGATTGGCTGCCCGACTTGCCGCCACAACCCGCTTCGAAACTCTGGGGCACAGGAAATCGGCAGGGATCCGCGGGGATTTGGGGGAGAAGGGGAGAGGGGGGGGCCAAAACGTCTGGGAATAGAATAATAGCCGCCCGTCGCAAGAGCGTCGTTCCAAAATCGCCAGACCAGAGAGAGATCAGTAGGACCACCAGTAGGCCGCCTGTAGGCCACCACAGGGCCATACCAGAAACGTGCCAGCGGCCACATGATGCGGCCCTCTCTGTTTTGCCTGTCGATCGCTGCTCCATAGAGACAGGGCACGCCACCTGCCCGCACCGCGATCCAGAGGCGCGGCTGCCACTTTCCCAATCCGGACTGAGGTCGTCGTTGTCAGGGAGCGCACGCGCCTTCGACTGCCTCGTTGTCGCCTCGCTACATTATCCGCCGTCTGCCGGCGACCTCTAATTTCAATTTCTCTATGCCCGTTATAAATGGGCCGCAGCGCCCGCCAGCGTCGGCCAGCGTCTGCCAGCGTATGCCAACGTCCGCCGTCGCTGCACGGCTGTCTGTGACACTGGCCGTATCAAGATGCCCCTAAATAAAGTAGTGTTTCGTCGCTGTCGCTAGGTTTTTGTCGTTGCTTTCTCGGACGCTTTTCGGAATGTGCATCGCTACACCACTGGCTGTTGGCCCTATTTTTGTTTCCATGTTCTCCCCAAACCGACCTTGCGCGAGGGACCCTTGGTAACACCTCTCGCGCGCTGTTGTAGGCCGCAAGGCTGTCCGCGCCGACGTAGTCGACCTCAACCAAAACTTATCTTTTACGGCACAATATAGCTACCCTCACGCATTGCGAGTCGGTCTCGCTTCTCAGGAGTGGCAAGAGTGATATTCAAGGAAATCTGCAGGAAATCGCACACAACTATCCATCCCCGGGCCTACACTCCGTGCATGATGACTGGCAAGGCCAGTAGACTCGAAAGAAACAAAACTCCTGCCAAACTAGACCAGAGAGCCCCGACCATCAACTCGCCAGCCCAGCCCTGCCCAAGCCATATCAGCGTCGCCTGCCTGCCTATAAGAAAATAAGAAACTTGGAAAAAACTCCTGATGTCGTTTCCTTGGCCAAGCCATCCCCCACAGGGGAATCGACGCCAATGCTAATGCAGGATTTTCTTTCGCGTCCTTTGCCGTCCCGCCTCCCAGTGTTCGCGCTTGCCCCTGATTCTCGCCCAGTATGAAGTATAAGAAAGAAAAAAAAATCCAAAAAAAAAAAACGAAAACCAGTGTGTTCCTTGCCCGACATTTTTTTTTCTCTTGCTTAGACGCCTTGCCCTCCAAATCGAAGAAAATGCACAGCCACCAACCATTACAGCGAACACTCACCAGAGACACCAAACTCAAATCCATCAAAGCAAAACGCAACTGATGCCCCATGTCCCCCGTCTCCAAAAGTTGAACACCGACCATGAAATCCCCCGCTGCCACATGCATCGACATCACTCGAAGCCAGCAAGATAGCAAGGCACGGCTGCCTAACCCCAGACACTAGCCTGAACGCCCATCCCAGGCTTGTTGCCAGCGCCCCAGACACTGCCGCTGCGGCCACCCCAGCCGGACACTCCAATCGGAGTGTCCGACCCAGTCGAGGCCGCACCCGAAGCCCCGCTGCCAACGCTCGCCTGCGCACTCTCACCCGCGTTAGACGCGCCAAACCCCAGAGGCGAAGTAAGCGGCGTCGTCGACCGCTTGTTCAGCGCCTGGGCGGCCGGCCCAACCGACCCCGTAGGCCGCGTGCCAATAGGAGCCACGGCACTGCCGCCTCCACCCGAACTCGGCTTGCCGTTGATCGGCGAAGCGCCCGGAGACGACGTGCCCGTGTGGCTCGCCTGCTGCTCGCCCGCGGCCGTGTTCGGCTGCGGGCTGGCCACGCTGTTGGAACGCGACCGCGAGTGTGCACCGATAGACGGAGAGCCAGTCGCGGCATCTTGCCCGCCGGTCGTGCCCTCCGCGGCCGGGGGCCCTCGGTTGTAGTCGTAGGCAAGCGGCGAGTGGCCTCGGAGCGACGCCGTCGGGCCGTGGTGCGTCGGAACGCCAGGCCGAGAAGCGCCCGTCTCGTCAACATAACCGCCCGTCTCCGCAAAGCTGCCTTCGCCATACAGAGCGCTGCGCTGGCGAGCAATCAGGTCACGGCGATCGGCCTCCGACATGCTGCCGGGGCTCAGAGTACGATCAGGCTTTCCACCGTACGAGGAAATCTCGGCGAGAACGGCTGTGAGGCGAGTAGGCCAACGTTAGCAAACTCATTTCATCAAGGAAAGGGAAAGTTCGAAGATGACAAGAGAAACAGACGCGACACATCCGAGGACTTCCGAAGAGCAAGGTTCTACAAAAAAGCGGAAGGAGTTGCATTGACAAAAAAAACGATATTCTTTTTCGGCGTCGCCATCGCCGTCTCTTGCAATGGCAGAGTCTTGCTTCTTTCCCCGGATATATCCTGAGCGTAATGTGCTCCCTTTGTGTGCCGTGTGCCATAGGAAAACAGAGAGGTGAAGGAAACTGAGGCGCTATATAGCGGAGGACGGCCTACTTCGGTTATATTGTTGTTCTTGGTGGTAGTTGCGCAGTTCTCGTTCCCGCTGAGCCGCCATCCTTCGCTTGGCCTGAATCATTTGCTCTGCGTCGCTAGAGCCGCGAGACGACTGGTGCCGCTGGCTGGCGTAGAAGTTCTGCAGGTTCGACTGATGCGCACCGCGAGCGTCACCAAATTCGGCCATGGAGTGAGGGCGGGGCCCGGAACCGTGCGTCTGACGACCGTCTGTAGGCGAGTCAGCATATCAACGGCAGCGATATTGGATGCGGGGAGTAGACAAGCCGAGGCCGGAGGTCGATGGCCGCATGCCAAACGCGGGTTTCGAGTTGATAGAGGAGCTACTTACGTCGGCCGGGCACGGCAAACATCTTGCCACTCTTCACCAGGTTGTCGATAGCTCTGTCCACCTCTGTAAGGCCAATTGTCAGCATTCTCGCCCCCAACGGATACGTCGACCATCAAGCAGTTCCCTGCCGGCTCACATACCCTCCAACTGGTGTACAAAGGCGGCAGCATCCGGTCCCTGGGGTGGCGGGGGAAGGCCCTGCGTCGGGACAGTCGAGCTGGAGCCTGTCCGAATTAGTCAGCATGAAAATGCGGACACGGTTGAAGATGCTAGCACAAACCCGAACGGACTGTCTGGCTGTCGATGTCAAGATCGTTCCAAGCAGTCTGGCCAACTGCAGGCCAGGGCCGCGAGTTCTCGTAGTACGACATGATGGTTCGGGTCCCAAAATAATATGTCCAAGTTGTTGTGGGGAGAGTGATCGACGGGGCGGATCAGCGGCAAGTCGAAGCCTTGACGGATCGATGGATGGACAGGAATGCCGTCGTACAACGCCCAGAAGCCGTCTTCGAGTGGTGTCTGACGAGGTTAGAAGCAACGGACATAGAACAAGGCGCAACGCATGCTGGCACTAGTGAAAACGTGGAAGAAACGGTAGCGAAACAGGGGACCGGTGAGGTGAATGAGGCAGGAGATCGGCACTTCACGGCTTGTGCCACCTTCATGGAACAAGACGCGAAAAGCAGAGTGCGCAATATTCTGTGCCGCAACACGACGGGACGGGAAGAATCTGTGACAGAGGGGGGCGGGATCCTGGTTTGTCGCTCACAATCCTATTGAACTGGTCGGCGCCGCAGCAGAAGAGGAAAGGCCGCGGGTCAAGAATAGAGCGAGTTATTTGGACAGGGCCGACATTCCGTTGTCGTTGTGGTTGGGGAGGCCGTTGAATCTCGATGTGGACGACCCGTCGGATAGGGAAAAAAGAGTAGAGAACCGTGCCAGAAAAGCCACTTACCAATGAAGAAACAATGAAAAGGAAAAGGAGGCGACTAGGGTGTCCCAGAAAAAACGTGACTCGCTCCTAAACCGTGCTCATGCCGACGCAATTTCGCGGAAGCTTCGACCTGTGCTTCCAGGGGTGGCCGAAGAAAACGAAGAAGGATAAAAATGGAGACACGACAGCGCGAATGAAAAGGGGAAAGGGGGCTTTCTCCCTAGAGGACAGAACGGTCGATGCGAACGGTACGAGACCAACGACAACTAGAAGGAAAAAAACCCCGGGTGTTGGGAACGGGGGAAAATTAGGAAGAATGAGGCAAGATGGGCAGAGGATCCGTTTCCACCCTTACCATTCGGGAAAACTCAAGCGACCGCAAAGGTGCCCAAGAAGCGCCGGTGGGATGTCGGAAATGGGAGGCGTTTAATGGAACTACAGCGCTACTGGGAAATTTAGTGAGTACAAGTTAATATGCTACAGTGCGATAAGATATCTGGCAATTGCGAGAAAGGACGAAAAAAAACTAGCAGCGCCCATAGCATATGTGGGTCTGGCTGGATGGATTGCTGGCGCATTTCCCGTGGATCCCATATTATTCGAAATATCGTACTATACGGGATTAAATGGCCGTTCTCGACAAGCTCCAAGCAGTCGTAAGATGATACATAAGATACATGCTCTCGTAACGGCCGAAGAGCGGGTCAGCGGAAGATAGGATGGTGTGCACGATAGAGGGGAGGGCGACATTTGGAGGCCGGCTGGCAGGAAACCTGTTCAAAATATGGCACCGATCCGGGCGCCACGAGACCCACTTTCTTACATAACACGAAGTCGTTTTTGATCGGGACACATTCAGGGCCATTCAAGCTCCACCCAGGCTCGGCTCGCGTTAACGACTGTTTGCTTAGTCACATTTTACTTCACCGACATAGCGGTACCTGACTTCGGACCTATACTGGTCCAACGAAGCAATGACGCCAAAAAGGACCCTTGACGGATCTCAGCCTATCAGTTATCAAAGTCGCTATTCTTTACAGTTTATTTTAATATTCCCGTTGTGAGCTTATTTATTGCTGGGGTTAATGAAGAGAGATGGGTTGGCCTCCCAGTTACCTATAATGGGTTCAAGACAAAGACACAATAGCTAGGCACGCTCTTACCAAGTCTTCGCTCATAAGAAGGTTTTATATTTCGCCTCGTCAAGTTGTTTTCAAACAGCTGTGCTATCTGATAAAGCTGCTCAGGACGAGCTTGTTTCCCTGTTTTATAGCTTCTTGGAAGAGTTCCGTAGCTGCGGCAAGGACAACTTTTCTGGTCCGAAGCCAGCGGGTTCGATCTCACGCACCTTCTCCATACGGTGTCTCGCTGGTGGACAAGCTCGTGGTCCGCGTACTACCGGCGTATCGCAACGCGAGCATGTCTGGCGGGTGGCTGTTCTGGGGCCTCCCCGGCGACAATGCCGGCGGGATGTCGCCTTATATTGCGCGGAGCCACACGCTGCGGTTTGGCACCAGGAAAGGGTGTATCCCATATCAATTAGAGAATCAGATCAGGTGTTATGAACGTGTCATTCTCCAACAGATAGCTTGCCGGTAGACCAGCTTTGCAGTTAACTCGTCGGTTGTGCAGTCTAGTCTCTTCTAAGGATTGTCCCCATCTTTTTCCAGCTTCACAATAGATTTCGTAAAGTATCATTCGTATAGTCCGTTTCATCTTATGTCAGATAAGTGGGATCTATTGTCGCTTCAGCCCTTTCCATAGCATTGTTTATGTGGCTCAGTGGCTGATTTGCGTTCTAGTTTAGCTTCATATCTTTGACATTTTCTCGTTTGTTCGCCACGAAATTAAAGCGAATGTACCGGAACGCGCAGCCTCGGTCTACTCACTCAGTATCTTCAATGGTAAGATACAGATGGTATTGGGTAGGCGAGTACCGCGGTTGGGGTGCAAACAGAGCGTTGATACGGGGTGGGAAGCGAAGGGTTGAAGTTATTTGCTAAGAGGGTGAACGAGAAATGAGAATATGGTGGCCACAGCAACGTGCAGAAGCACTTCCCGAATGTTGACGTTCCGCATGTCCTGAAGGGCCAGCATCATTCCCGCAACGATTTGTTGATCTGCCAGCCAGATTACCCTAAGGAGCGGCCCTTCCAGGTTGAAAAGGTCAAGCAGGTAGCTGGCGAAATGGATGCCACAGATGATCAAGTTTGATCTGATCCATCCCACTCGAGCCCGGTATAGACGCATTTCACATAAATTATAGTTTTGTGCGTTTTTCAGGCAGAGTATTGCGTCTTGGCTTTACTCAGTGATTATCGACAGGACACAATTCATTTGCTCTCGTTCTTCTTCATTGTACTCTTGCCCTTTGGGCCACATGTCCTCCATCCTCGCCGGGATGATCGCCATGTTCGGTCGCAGCAAGCAAGTTGAATACCGCTTGGAAGGCGGGCCGCACTTCCAAGGTCTGCCAGAACATATGTAAAATTCACCATGGTTTGGGACCTGGCAGATGTGCTAACTAGCTTTTATACTAGACAGACATGCTGGTCCGCATCTGCTAGTTCATCGAGAAAAATATTCGATTTTCGCCCTTGGCAAGCGAGATCGACAAGTGGTTTTCTGAATGGGTTACTATCCTAGTGGTGTCGGGAAGGAGAGGAATGTTGTTTTGTATAAGCTAAGGGTCATAGAAAGGAGGATTGATTTGTGCTAACAGAAAGTTAATGGGATGAAATGAAGAAAAGATCAAAGGACGGAAAGATGGTAATATGGCAAGGTGGAAAGATGGAAGAGATAGAGTGCATTTGGTTAATTTCAATTTTAAGAGGACAAACGTCAATAGCCTGTTGTTTACTATTCCCACACCTGCTTGATTTGTTATTTTTTTAGAAGCTTGGGATGGGGGGATCCTGCAGAATGCTTCCTTGATCGCACATACTCCCGACATATTGGCCGTGTGTTTAGCAAGGCCACTGCCAAGGGCTCGCTGCTCGCAAGGAATCGGGCTAATATGAAGAAGCACGAAGGTGGTATCGTGATTAGAAAGCAGCACTGACGAGGTAGCTGTGTACTTGAGCACGCAGCTCTTGCTTTACTTGCTTATTAACCTTCACGTCATGATGCACAGCACGATGGCTTTCCTTTCCGAGTACCGACTCTAAACAACGTCACTACTCCGCCTCCGGTATATAAGCCAAGTCCGATCCGATGCCCCTACAGTTCAGCGGTTTAGGCTAGTTCGGGCTAGTTCGTGCTGGCCTAGTTACAAGGATGGAAAGGGAAATTCCGTTCTGGGCAAAACTCGGCGGATACGAATACAAGTAGGTGCCATGGGATGCACCTGCCCAGATAGTCGGTCGATATCAAAACTTGGTAAGCGGCGTTGTACAGTGATAGGCCCTGCAGCCGCTTACAAGTACTACGAGTACGAGCCGACAAGTGAGGGGCAGAGTGTATGTACATACAGAGCACACAATCGTAAGATAACCCTCCGCGGAGTGACAGAAACATCCGGTGGCGAGTATGGCTGCGAACTCACCTCCCCGAGGGGGTTCGAGCTCGGCCGAAAGACGCGGCCAGCGCACGAGGTATCTGACTCGTACTCGTATGGAAAGTGCGACCACCCGCCGAGACAGAATAGGAAGCTACTGACAGGCGGGGCTCCAGTGCGGACTAACTGATCTTGCAGTTTTTTTTTGCTCGCGGTAATTGTGGATGGAAGACTCTAAATTACGGCCGTGCCTCGCCCCTCCCGTGTCGAAACTAGGATATCTTGATCCTAGCGAGATGCACATAGGCGACAGCGCCGTGGATACCAGATGCGCGACTTGTGCAACTTGTGCTCGGCCGCGCACACACACTTTTTGCATTCCGCCACCGCCGTTTCTGGCACACTCACAAGGGCGAGCACTCGTCACGGCAAGGAGGGTAATATTTGCCGTTGCATCTCACCCGTCCATACCAACTTTTAGCGTGGCGGAAACAGATACCCCGTATTTTTACGAAACCAAATTGATTTGTTTCTTACTCCTTCTCATAAGAGGGGGGCGACGAGGGGAAAATGCGCAGTGGCGGTAATTGCTCGTATGGGAAAGCTGCGGGTTCTCCTCCGAGTGTCACTGCAGCTCTGCAGCACTACTGCAATCGGACGCTGGAAGCTGGAGTGACAGGGCTGCAGGAGACATACACTAAGACACGACTCGTACAGCAGCGACATGACGTGGCCAGAGCGCTGTAATCCCCGCTGCCATCCCACTCTCCCCCGCTGTTGGGGGCGTTCTCATCTGTCGACCGCGGACCGGTTGCGTCTTGCGTGTGTGGGCAATACGACATTGTTATCTGGGCGTCCTTCACCGGTGCTTTTATGGCCGTTGCCTTGCGCTAGGCGGACCAAGACCGGCTGGAGTATCGTGAGGTTGAGGAATTCGCGCGATTCCAACAGCCGCTTACGAACGGATATGGTCACTTGCCTCCCCCACCTTTTTTGATCACGCCTCGTGCATTTCCCATGCATGCGCGCCATGCGGTGGGAAAAATGCGCGGCAGGCTACGAGTAACAAGGAGCGGCCGTCGGCTAAACCCGACGGCCGGCGCGCTGTGACCTCATTGGCACACATTTGCGGGAAGAGAGTATGCTTTTCTATGCGTGTCTGCGGACTGTCCTGCCCCGTCACAAAAAAGCGGAAAAGCGGCTCCCCCCCGCCGTATGAATATTGCCCCCTCCTCTCGATTAGGCCGTCGGCGACGTGACCGGCTCGAGGCCCCGCTTCCGCGCCTCGTTGAGCGCCTTCAGCTTGGCCGTCCCCCAGCCCGCCACGCCGTCCTCCTGGTTCGCGCCCAGCCAGGGCTTGTTGGCGTCGCCCAAAAAGGTGCCGGACAAGAAGTAGACCAGCAGGCCGATCAGGATCAGCACAAAGGCAATGGGGTACAAGAAGTAGACGGAGTAGCCAAACACGTGGATGCCGATAATGGCGCCCCAAAAGTTGGCCGTCAGCAGCGAAATGTCAAAGAAGGCGGCGCTGCCCATGCGCAGGATCAGCGGGGCCAGCGTGTAAAAGATGAAGAGGATGAGCGTGTAGCCGACCAGGTAGCCGCCAACGGCGCCGCTCCAGGCCGCGTTCTGGATGGAGGCGCGGTCAAAGATGGCGGCGGTGATGCCGTTGATGATGACGCCAAAGAAGCCGAGACAGGCCAGCACCTCGTAGGCCGGGCGCTTGCTGACGAACCACTCCTCAAACACGTTGCTGATGCCGTACAGGCTCGCGCCCAGCAGGCCAAAGAGGTCGCCCTTGACCTTGTCGGCGGTCGGGCCGCCGTTGGAGCCGGTGATGTGGTCCGACGCCAGCAGGATGCCCATGCCGCCGCAGGCCACCAGGATGCCGGCCACCTGGAAGAGGCTGTAGCGCACGCGCAGCAGCACAAACGAGATGATGACGACGCACACAATCGACCAAAAGTTGAGCAGCTGCGCGCTCAGGATGTTGGTGTAGTCGTACGCCAGCACGGTAAAGTAGTTGCCCTCCACGTCGAGGAACGAGAGGCACACAAACTTCCACCCGTCGCGCCACAGCGTCTGCCGCACCACGTACCGCCAGCCCTTGCAGTAGAACAGGATCGGCACGTACACCAGCGCCAGCAGCGCGTAGTTGAACATGGTCTGGAACGCCGGGATGTTGCAGTGGTGCTGCACCAGCAGCGACGTGAACGTGTTCGTCCCCGTGATGCACAGCGACAGCACCTGGCCCACCAGCACCACCATCCAAAAGTCCCACGTCTTCATGTAGCTGTAGAACCGCACCGGCCGCGCCTTGATCGTCTCCAGCCCGGCCTCCACCGCCGCCTCCTCGTCGACGAGCACCGGCCCCGCGCCGGCCGTGGCCACGCCGCTCTTCAAGTCGCCGTCCATGGCCGTCGCGCCGCTCTTGGAGACGGTCCCGTACGTCTCCAGGCCCTTGCTGTCCTCGTCCATGCGGCTCGACATTTTGCTGTTCCGCGTCAGTTCGGAAGCGTCCTCTTTTGGACAGCTCGGACGGCATATCGTGTCTTACCTTATCGAAAGAACAGCGAGTATAAATAATATAGAGGTGGGATATCTCCAAGTGCGATACTTGCAGCGGTATCACAATATCCAAAAGAGGAGTCAAGATGAACTCTCCAGGTAGTCTTTCTGCCGAGGGCAGCGAGCGCAAAGACTTCAAGTCGCTCGCCGTTTGCCCTACACGTAGGGTATTTTTTCGTGGTGGAATGGACTGGGTCCGCTGCGCTGCATCGACAGGCCGAGAGGCGACGATACAGAGAAATGGGCAATGGCGCTGAGATGCAGGCTGAACATGAGCCTTGCGCTAAAGTGGAGGGGTATCCGAGTATGCGGGAATGCGAAAGGCGGCAGAGAGAGCGGGCGTAAAGCTGCTGCGTCCAATGTGGTGCGGCCGCGGAAAATCTCTCTAGACGTGCAAGCAACAGGCCAGTTCGACTGTTGGGCCAGATAGAAAATGCGAGAACCTTGACGCAGACCGATGGGCAGCAGCACCACGAGATAAATGTTGGAAAAAAAAAGAGAAAAAAAGGCGGAAAAACCAAGTGGCCAACCATCTAACAGCTTTGTTGCCGACCCACTTGGCAGGCCCGCCTTCACCCCACCGCAAGTCAGTGCATTCTCCGCAACCAATCTGGCCAGGCGCCTGATAAAAAAATAATAAAAAGTAAAAATTAGCTGTCAAATTGGCAAGATTATATTTTACAAAATCAGAAGCAAGCAACAAGCTCCTCGATCAGTAATTACTCTATCGATAGTTGTACTCGCACGAGTACTCATACATACTGTGGCATCCACAATGGCACCAAACCCCGAGGCCAACGTCCGTCTGAAAACTCCAGTATCGTCCCATCCTGTCGTGTTCGTTCAAATAAATCCTGTCCCAAAGCTGTCCACCATCGGTGCGTCTGCTCGACGACCGGTCTGGCCTAGTTCCGGCCTCCCATCGGCCACCCCAATATTGGCCAAGCCCATTTCCGATTCGTTTCCTTGCCTGTAGCCGGTCTCTTTCTGCATCAAGCTTTGCGCCAATGTCGACGTGTTGATGATTGACAGTCCTCTTGCCAACCCGATCGAATCGGGCGAAAGCCCGCCTCCTGGCGCCCCGGCCTCCCATGTGCTCGTACCCATGTCCGGCGAAAGCAGACTCTCCGGCTTGGCAGCCACCGGGTGCGTGAAAAAGTCGCGCGAGTCGTTGCGCAGCGCCGGCAACCAAGGCGTGCTTCCTGCCGTCTCCAGGTTGTAGGCGCTGAGCGTCTTTCCGTTGTCGCCCGTGTCAAATGCATAGGGGCCAACGCCAATCTCGCGCGCGTACACGCTGGCCGTGAACGCCTTCGTCCTCGGCGGCGTCATGCCCAACTCGTTGCCTCCCGGACTCGCCTCGATCTTGGTGTCCTCCTCGTCACTTGAGCTGCTCCCCGCAAATGTCGCACTGACGGGCGTCACCACTACCGGTATCCGTGGCCGAGAGTGATTTACGGCTGTCGGTGCCGGAAGTGGCCAATTCTCCATTGCCGATGGCACGCTCCCGCGAGCCGGCTGTGCAATTTTCTCCGGCTCGGTCTCGATAGCCGGCCCTTCGTCTGCAATGAACTCTGCCTCGGGCTCTGGCACAGACAGAGCCTCGCCCGGCTGTTCGATCTCTTGCGGGCCCGCAATGAAGCCAGTTTCAGTCTCCAGCGTCGGCTCGGACTCGTGCTTTATTTGGACCCCCGCCTTCAAATCGATGTCCTCGGCAGAATGGGCACTGTGCCGCACGGAAAGAGACTGCTGCCCGTCGTCGCTGAGCCCAGCAGATTTTTGGATGGAGACGGATTCGTCGGCCTCGGCCTCAGTTTTCACACTCAGCCGGACTGGCGTCGCATCGCCGGATTCGCTTTCCATAACATCGCCTTCAGATTCGGTGCCGGGCGTTGGTGTGTTGCGCGGACTGGTATCGGGACTACCATCCGCAGAGATCGGTGTTGGCGGGAGGTCGACGGGCGGCAAAGAGCGCGAGGTGTCTCCGTCCGGCGACAGCGGCAGCTGAAGCGGTGGGCCGGTTTTCCCATGTGATTCCATGGGAGTCGGGATCAGCGGTGGTGGCGCCCTGGACTGCGGTAATGATGCGTTTCTCGGCGGAGTTGGCTGGTGGGCTTGCCGCATTGCCTCTGCTGGCATCCGCTGCGTCGGAGCGTTGCCCTGGCCGTAGCCGGGTGACCGTTTGGGGCCCACCGGGCCCAGAGGTGACGCAATATTCATGTATTTGGGGCTCCCAGCTGGATGTCGCCGGTCTGGCGGTGAGCGGTGCCCATTGACGCTCGCGAGGTGCTCTGGTGGCCGCATAGGTCGTTCCGGAGGGGGGCCGCTATTGGGACCATTGGGACCATTGGGACGGCGAGGAGGACCAGGATGTGGAGGGTAGGGTCCCTCAGCACTTCGGGGGGGAGGCGGCCCGTAATAGCCATGTGGACTTTGCGGACCAGTCGGACTCCTAACCCATGGCGTATTCGGGTCACGGTATGCCACGGCATTCTGCGGCGGCATGGGCCCCATTCTTGGCCTGGGGCCTTGACTTTGATTTCTCGGGGGTGCCCGAGCGTTCACCGGACCTGGATAGGGGGACTGTTGGTCTCTCATTGCCGGGTGGCCCTGGTAATGAGGTAAGACCGCATTGCCTCGTGGTGGGCGTATGGCCCTGGGGTCACGCTGGAAGTGCTGATCTCGTGGACTCTGGGGACCGCCCCGGCCCAAGTTTGTCCGAGACGAAGCGCTGCGCAAGGCGGGATGGATATCGTTTTCATTCGTGGCATTCCTTGGACTGTCTCTCGGGAGAGGGGAGCGAGCCATGCTGTCTGTCCGTGGCAACGGGGGTGTCCCGGCAGCCTGACTAATCTTCCGGGCCGTCCCCGCTGGGAAGTGAGGAGACGACTCGTGGCTGGAAGTGCCGGTGTTTGGCGGGCGTTGTGGGCGTTGTTGGCCCTGCTGGCCAGGATGGTTGTGCTGACCTGGCTCGGGTCGTGGCGACTGCGGTCCCGCTGCCCGGCTGGGGGACAGCTGCTGTGCCAGCCAGTCCTTTTCCAGTCGGTTGATCTCCGTGGACCAGCTTTTCCGGCGCGGCACCTTGATGCTGAGGTCCTTTTGCTTGGCCACATCTCTCGCCTTGGTGTCTGCCGAAGATCTTGCGGATGATGTGCCGGACTGCAGACGCATGCTGCTCAACGACGGGTGCTTTGCCGAGGCGTCTTTATGCACGACGGCCCCAATGGAAGCGACCACGCCAGCCGATTTGGCTGCCAGTGGAGATACCGGGTCGGCAAAACGCTTCTTGGCGTCGCCAGAGGGGGTGGGAGACGTGAAGCTGGACACCGTATCTGGGGAGCCATCACGGTCCTCGGAGCGGGGAGACGAAACGTCAAAGGTGGTGGATATATCGGCCGTCGAGGACGAGGTGGTCGAGAGGTTGTTGTCACTGAGGCTTCGGGTGTTGTGGATGCCCAAGGGACTGCCCACGGCGGCGGCGGTGTGGTCCGTGGCCAAGGGCGGCATGGGCGACGGCGTTCTCCCCCCCCTGGACGCGGGCCTCGGGACATCCTCCACGGTGCCCAGTTTCGGGCTGGATCCAGGGCCGTGGCTCGTCCGCGGGCGAGCAGCCAAGTCGTTCAAGGCCCACGGACGGGACGGGGCGCCTAGCCGGTCATGGCTGCTGTTGTCGAGCGAGAGCAGCGAGGGGGAATCTGCCCAGGCAGGAACACGGAGCGGAGTTTCGGCCCGGCTGGACCCCGAGCGGATGCTGTCGGTGCCGGCAGCCGCTGGCGTCAACGGACTCTGGTCAACCGGCGGCTGCTTCTCCTCCTCGGCCTTGCCCAATTTTCTATACGAAGCGGGTTAGCAAGTGGCAAGATCATATGCTGATGGACAGAACACGACGCAGCGTACTTTTTCTTGTCGCCTCCGCGCTTGAACCCAAAGAGGCCCATGGTGTCGAGGAATACTGGTCGTGGTCGGTGTCCGGCAGCGCAACGGGTTCGTATGGGGTCAATGCATATTCTGTCGTACGTCGAAAAGGTGGCGAGTAAGAAAAGGGAAGAGAGACAAAGAGGGTAAGAGGGCAGAAAAGCCGGGTTTAAAAAAAAAAGAGAGACACAGACGACGCTCACGACGATACGGTCCTAAGCCGGGGCGCGTCTGGCGGGAGACGGGGCAAGATACAAACAAAAGAAAGAACGTAGAACGAGAGGCGCGCAGCGAGAGAGCTCAATGTGGAAAAAAAAGCAAATCCGGGGAGACGCGAGGGAGGCGTGGAGCGCTCGGCATGTGGCCGCGGGCCCAGTGCGCGTCGAAGCCGGTCCAAGACAGATTTGCGTGGGCAGGAATGAGAGCCAGCGTAGGAAACAAGTACGAGTACTCGCACTCGGAGGGTGAGCCTGAGAAGGAAAAAAAAAAAGGAAAAAAAAATCAAGGCGCCGCCAAGGATGATGCGCGCGAATAACCAGTGGCCAGTCCAGCCGAGACAGCCCAGGCCCAAAACCCCTTGTCTCCTTGTGTGCGGGAGGACCTGACTAGAGCCCGGTACCCGCCTGGCGCATAACGGACGATGGAGGGGGCTGTTGGGTTGTTGGGTGGGCGTATTGGCGTATTGGGTGTCGGATGGGGGTCCGTCAAAAAAAGTCAAAAGTGTCGTGGCCGGAGATACTCGTGCAATATGTTTTTTTCTTCCTCGCAGGTGGCTGCCGTCTTCCAGTGGTTTCCAGCTCGGGTGTCCTCGTGCTCGCAGCCACCCACTTTCCACCCCCCCCCGACATCTCATGCCATCTCATGCTATCTCATGCCATCCGACACAGCGGCAAGCTGAACCGTCCTCGGCCGCCCCTCCTCCTCCTGGCCCGCTTTGCCGATGGCGTGAGCTAAATAAAGGCTGGCAATGCCGTCACAGCGTCGTATTTTTTGTTTGGCGCTGTTGGTCTCTATCCGGAGCACTCGTAATACGCCGTACAGACACGTTTCAACTGGCTGGTCCATGCGCTGGGGGCCGTAAGCCCCGCTGGAAGCATGATGGGTGCGGGCTGGATCGAAGTCTCTGAAATTAAACATTCAAGCCAAGCTCCAGCGGGAAAAAAAATTGTGGGAAATTTTTCCAGGGAGGGCGATAACAATGCATTGTGGGCTCTGGCCCACCAGACAGAACATGCCAGGGTGTCTTTGCGGCGACAAGGCAAGTAAAGATACGACGTAAAGGCGAGTACGCCACATGCTAACTTGCACCTTCCTCGCCCAAGTGCCAGCAACACACCAGCCTTCTTCTCGCAGCGCCTCAGACGCGTCCGAGCAAAGTACGGTGCTCTACTCGTACTTTGCATGTACGACTGTAGTTTCTCGTAATAATTACCTTATTACTTTGCAGGCGAAAAGACCTTGCAGAAAAAAAGGAAGCATATGCAGCCCCTTTCTGTTGTGCCCTGGAATGCAATTTCCCGGTATCACAAACGCGTCAGCGCTAAAAGCGCGTCGGAGGTTTTGGGTGACGAGCAGGGCTGATTCCCGGTGAGCCCCCCCCGGTCCGACCTCTGCTGGGTCGCTTCTGCTCCGGCTGCCTTGTTTAACTCGAGCAGATCCCCGCCCGCTCGGACTGTCACGGCCTCCCCCACGGTCGCTTCGGTTGGCACGGCGTCGTCAACTTGCTCAGCCCCTCGACCTCCGTTGGGGAACGGAACTGCAGATCGCCGTTGACAGAGAAAGGAGGTTCTCCTAGAACAGGCCGGGCTGTTATTGGGTCGGCAAACAAAAGGCCCAGCAACGAGTAGAGGCGGCGGGATGCGACGGCCGTCGAGCTATGTACTGTATCAGTGGACCAGCGCGCTGGAGCCGTTGCCCAGATAAAGGCGACAAGGACTACAGTAAGCGTGTCGGGGAGGGTGGCATATCTCACCTATGAACAGCATCTGTACTCCGTAGACGGAAGCGCGACCGACCTGTGATATGTTGTTAGCCAGAACGTAAATCTCGTAGATTTGTCCAGGGGAGACGTGGGAGTGACTGGAGTGGGAGGTCTGTGACAGGTCAGAAAGAGATCGAGAAAGGCGCCACTCCAGCTGCACCATGTTGCCGTTGGCCAGCAGGACCGTCGGCACTGTCCTGTTGACAAACGTCGTCAGTCTTGCCTCGAGAGACACGTGCTGCACTATCCATACATACATACATACACACTCGACCAGCGATAATCGGTCGATGCAACGGCCCCTTTCCCCGCCGAATCCTGTCAGGTGGGTCAGCGTGCCCAGTACAGAGTACTCCGTACTCACTCATACACCTTTCCCGGTGAACCGCCAGACAAAAATGTCCTCGGAGCCACAAGTGCTGGCCAGAGAGCCGCTGGTAATTTGAAGGCTGATGCCGTCTTTGTCCACCCGTGACCAGTGCCATTGACTCGCCGCACAGCCGCCCGACGAGGCGAAATGGACAAAGCTGGTCAAGTACGGTCCCGTTGCTGTCTCTCTCTCTCTGTGTCCTGCTAGGTGATGCTGACCACTCGCAGAGTGACCTATACCGACACCGACGGCATCTCTCGTGTCTGGGAATCGGCCGAGCGGACCACTAGGCCACCCGGCAGTGACATTGACGGCGTCGACATTGTCGCCATTGTCACTGGCCGGCCCGGTGACTCTGACGGCCCGCTCATCGTCCTCGAGAAGCAGTTCCGCCCCGCCGTCGGCCGCGTCGTCATTGAGCTGCCGGCCGGCCTTGTCGACGCCGGCGAGTCGCCCGAGGATGCCGCCGTGCGCGAGCTGCGCGAGGAGACCGGCTTCGTCGGCGTGCCCGTCACGTCCGCCAACGCCGCCGGCCTCGTCCTCTTTTCTGACCCCGGCTTCGGCAACAACAACCTGCGCATCGTCCACCTCGCCGTCGACCGCCACCGCCCCGAGAACCAGCACCCCCAACCCGCCCTCGAGCCCGGCGAGCTCGTGCTTGGCGTCGTGTGCGTGCCCCTGGCCGACCTCCATGGCGCCTGCCAGCGCTTCGCCGCCGACGGCTACGCCATTGACGCCCGCGTCGGCACCATCGCAGAGGCCCTCGAAATGGCCAAACGTCTCTTGCCCACGCCGTCGGCGTGACGACCCGCGCGGCCCGGCCGCCGTTTGTGATGGAGAGCTATCATGTACAAGCTGCCTATTCTCTGTGCTAATATGACAACCCGCGTTTGCACGCCTCCCGTTCCTCCTCCTGATATCCCTCCTCTTTCGGCCGCTTGCCGAAGAGCGTGGCAAGCAACTTGACATCCTTACTCAACAGCCCAAGCACGTTCCGTGCGAGTGCATCCCCTTGTCCGACCTCGTCTCTTTCTCTGAGACTTGCCCACAACGCCGGCCGGTTACCGTCCATTCCGTTTGTTTCCGCATCCGCGGCCGTCACTCCAGTGTTGAAGGCGTTGACGATACTTCTCGTGATGGCCTCCAGCACTGCGTCTACCGGCGGGGGCGAGGAACAGGATGGCAGCACGGGTGACTCGAGCGGCAGCGAGCTGGGAGACGAGACCGGACAGGCCTTGACCTGTTTTTTCTGCTCACTCTCCACCTGATTGGCGGCCCTGGATGCGTCGTCTTCAAAGACTGTCGCATTTGTCAGAGATGGAAACAGCAACAGTGCCGGCAGGACCGTCGGGACCGACAGAAAGCAGCATCACTCACGCGGCCACGGCGTGTGCTTGTTTTCGAAACTGGGAAACAGAATGCGGAACATGGTCTCCCACTTGTCGTCCTCGCTCTGACCCTCGATATCTTTGCAGGACCGAAGCCGCCGCTCCACGCTTTGGCTGAACCCCGCGTCTTCTGCCAGCCGCCGCGCGGAAACCTGGCATGACTGGTACTGCCGGACATGATCCAGGAGCCCCTCTTCGTTCTTGAAAGTCGATGAGCATCGTTCACACAACATGTGTTGATGGTAATGATACAGGTGCTCCCTGTCCAGTAGTGTCAGCAGCCGCCAATGTTTCTCCCGAGAAGCGTCGCCTACTTGACTAGGTGCACGGTCGGCCAGCCGGCGAGGCACGGCTGCATTGACCAGTACTTGGCTTGGTTGCGCTTGAAATACGGGCAGGCGTACCCGCCCGGAGGCTTCTGAGCCTCGTCCGCATCCGTCTGCTCGTCCATCTTCTCATCCGTCTTCTCGTCCATCTTCTCGTCCGTCTTCTCGTCCGTCTTCTCGTCCGTCTTCTCGTCCGTCTCCTCTGCATCCTGATCCGTCTTCTCGTCCATCTCCTCCATATCGTGATCCACCTTCTCATCCGCATCTTCCATGCCGTGATCCATCTTCTCGTCCATATCCTCCATTCCGTGATCCGTCTTATCATCCATCTCGTCCGTGTCGTCACCCATCTTCTCATCTATTTCCACCGCATCCTGATCCGCCTGCTCTGTCGCCTCTTCAAAGAACATGTCCTCATCGTCCCCGCTTTCTGTTGTCGGCATAGAGATGGTCTGCAGAATTTCCACATCAATACTGTCATCGCAGAGCCGGCCGGGTGATGGAGAGTCTTCGGGCTGGTCCGTCAAGTCGATGACGATACGTTCGGCCGTGCTCGGAGTGGCATTCGGGAGTATGGAGCCACCGCCATCTGAACTTCCCCCCCATGGCCACAATTCCGAGTCGAGGACGTCAACCGGGCTTTGTGTTCTCGGAGGGGACGCCGAGATGACTTGGGCAGGTCGTTTTCGTGGACGAAGCAGTGCAAGCGGCACGTCTTCGGAAGCGCACCTCTTGGTTCTCGGCCATGGCGTCCACACGGCTGCGTTCTGGAACCTTGGCTCTTCGGAATTTTGGCTGTGAGAGGACGACTGAGACTCTGGGGAGGGTGCCTGATGCGGCTCCTGGACAGACTCTGGCTTTTTATTGGACGAACTCTGGAACGACTGCGCATACCTGGGCGATCGAGGTAGCCCCAAATCTGTATTGTACAATCTGCGGGATATCCAAGGGCGTGGCTCTTCTTCATCCGGCTCTTGTGGAGTTTGGGGAAGCAGTTGCCGAGCGAGGGCAGCTGGCTCAGGCTCAGGCTCTGGCTCTGGCTCTGGCTCCGGCACCCGCTCTGGCTCCGGCTCTGGCTCCGGTACCAGCTCTGGCTCCGGCTCCGGCTCTGGCTCCGGCTCCGGCTCCGGGGGGTCCGTCTCCCTAGGGCATGACTCTACGGAGGAAATATCTGGAGTTGGTGGCTCATAGGGTTGTACCTCCTGACTCTGTCCGTTCGATTGCTTCTTGGCAGTAGGCTTCTCAACAGGTGGCTTCTTGGCAGCCGCCTTGTTGCCAGTTGCCCTCTTGGTATACGTCCGTTTGACAGTCGGCCGACTGGGGGGGAAAGGCGGCTTTGGAGGACTAGGTGGATTGAGGGGACTGGCTGAAGGGTGAGGTGGATTGGAAGGGTTAGGCGGGTTGGGGAGACTTGGTGGATTGGGCGGACTAGGCAGAGTGAGTGGGCCAGGTGGCCCAGGCGGCCAGGGCGATAGTTGCTGAGGGGGTAGTTGCTGGAGACGTCTCTGCTGGGGAGGTAGCTGTTGGGGAGGTGTCTGCTGTGGATGTATCTGCTGGGGTTGTATCTGCTGGGCATGTAATCGCCAGGGAACGTGCTGGGCCGGCACTTGCCGCTGGCCATATAAACAGTGAGGTGCGCCTGTGGGGTGAGGCACGGCGGCCCTCGCTGCTTGTTCAAGGGGCTGGGGAAAACATTGTCGTGCAGCCCACTCGGGCATCAAATGAGGGGGGGGCCGAGGTGGTAGTCGGTGCTCACAAGGTGGGAAGATGGGAGGAGCTGAATCAACATATCGGCGAAGAACGTGTTGCTGAAATACAACTCGTGGGGGGACAGAGGCTCCCACATCAAATGGGTGGAAATTGTGGCCGCCATGCTGCGGAAAGTGTGCATTGCCTGGGAATCTGACATTGTGAGGCACGGATGGGGGGAGAGGCCGACCGGCAGTATTGGTATTGAAAAGAGGGGTCCCGTTCATGAGTTGCTGTTGCAAGAGGGCATCTCTGATGGGGCCAGGACCTCCTGCACGTGCTGAAGCACCCGATTCGGAGGTGCAGAGCTCGCTGATGTGCATGTTTGAAAGTGTCGCTCCGTAATCCCATACGCTACGGCCCGACTTCAGAGCCTTGTTGATGGGTGGAAATTCGACGGCTCCGTGCAAACGAAGAGCCGAATTCGGGAGTGCTAGAAGATGTTGACGACTGTATATGTATGATGTACTGTAAGGCGGTGAATGCGAGACAACTTGTTTTCGTTTCCCAGAGGCGTGTTACTCGACAGTCATGGCCCCTGCCACTGGGTGGAAAATGGCAGACGGCAACTTTTCACGAGCCGGAGTGTACCGTCTCGGGCCAAAGTGCTATTAGTTTCTTTAGTTTCCTGTGTGGTGGACAAGGCAACGGGACAAGTTGAGAGTAGAGAGATGAGAAGGGGACCATTCCCCCGTCCAAACAAGAGACTGGAGGATAAAAGGACGGAACGGAATGTTTGAGATATAGAGGGTGGTGGCCGTCTGATTTATGGCTGGTGCAGGCGTGCGTATCGCAAAGAGCTCTGTGGTAGCAGCCAACCCCCACCCCTCCTCCACTTCCATTCTGCAGGTTCCCGGACCAGAGCGAGGCCAGCAACGACATTAGAGTGTTTAGAGACATGCAGACACCGACATGGCATCTCGTATACCCCCCATTCCTAGAGAGAGAGAGGGTATTTCTGCGGGTCGATCATGGCACGGGACAGCTTCTGGCAGCCTGGACAAGCCCAATTAGAGAGATTGCAAGCGACGTTTCCACGTGGCGCTTGTCTTGTCAGATGCCCAGCCACCGGAGGTTCGGAACTTACCGTTGTGTTTGCGGTTTTCTGTTTTCTTCGAGGCTGCCGGTGCATGCAAGGGAGGACAAGTGGCCCTGCCGAGTCGTCTATTGATGCACAGCGGCCGGCCCGACATCAAAACACTCAGCCGGCGGTCTGTCGTTGGCTGCTTCTCGATCACTAGGACAGTCAGTACATTTCTAGTTGCATATCGCTGCAATCGCGCAGGGAGGGTGGCCAGGGTGCGTAAAAGGACGGGAGGTGGCTAGCTGGGTAGATAGTATCTTGGCGGAGAGGAGGCATCCAATGGTTCATTGCCCGAGCTCTTTTCAGTCGTGTGACAGGACACGGCGCTCTGTTTGAGGCAAACGGGCCAGAGGGCGGATGCCCAAGGAGGACCATGGCGCCGTGGTGTTTGAAAAAGAAATGGCGGGCAATCAGGAAACCAGAAATAGAGGTCGTGTCTCGTGTTTGTATTTGCACTATCCGTTTGCGAAATCTCCAAGAGAATGTGACCTGCATACAGGCCGGGAAATA
This sequence comes from Leptographium radiaticola, assembly GCA_019925535.1. Taxonomy (NCBI): domain Eukaryota; kingdom Fungi; phylum Ascomycota; class Sordariomycetes; order Ophiostomatales; family Ophiostomataceae; genus Leptographium; species Leptographium radiaticola. Next base: position 165,430 of record JADHKK010000016.1, on the reverse strand, counting down.
CGCCACGAGGGGGGCAGTGGAAGGTGTGACATGGCATGCGGTGAGTGGTCGAAAGTCATTTTGGCACATGGACGAGCAGGGGAGTGGATCGCAGGCAACAACTCTAGCTACGTGGCAGATAACAAACGAGATGGAGAGAGTCAGAACAAGGAAGAGAGTGAGGGAATGGCACTGGTCGCGCCTGCCTCGCTGAGGAAGCCGTACGACGTATAGGGAAGGTGTCGCCAGCGAGAGAGAGGTTGCAGGGGAGGGCAAGAGGCAGGAAACGGAAACGACTGGGCAGAATGGCCGGCAGGCTAAGCGAGCCTATGGATTTCTGGCAGGCGACGATCGCGACCGGAAGAATTGACAGATGGTGTTCGTCTGGCAAACAGAGGACGGCCAGCTTGGCTTTCGGGCCCACAAACGTGCAGCAAGGAGGGCTACGTCGGCCTTTCATAGGAGGAGCGGTGGCACGGGAAGCGGCTCCAATGTGCCACATTGAGGCTTTTGCTCCAATGACAGCACGACCCAACAGTCGGAGGCGACCACGATCCATACTAATAGCCGTCTGTGACAGATTGACTTAAGCACGACCCCCAAAGAGGAGGGCTGGACGGTGCGGCCAAGATGGGAGCAAAGCACCTCTTGCGAGGTCTGCGTGTCACTAGTGTGCACGGCGGATGAACCGCGATTGACCTCTGCTGTATGTCGGCTGTTTGCATACGCAGCCGTGTTTTTCTCCCATGCTCGTCGGCCCGTCACCCATTTTGTCCCAGCTACGACTCGACATAAAAGGCGGTACTCTTCTCCCTCTCGCCGTGCGAGAGAGACGTGCCCCGAAACAAGTACGCGGTACTCGTCATGGCATGCTACTTTCAGCCAGTCAGCTACAGCCACTTTAACCAAGCGGGCGCGCAGACGTGCCAGGTGGGTGGCCAGACGTGTGGCCGGACGTGTGGCCGGACGTGTGGCCAGACATTCGGCCAAACGAGTGAGCCGCGGGCGGCCAAGGGCACGCGCCGCCGCGGAGGCGGCCCCGGACATCTGCCGCAGGAGGAGCACCGGCGGCGGGTGCTGCAGGGCTGCTGCACGTATTGCGGCGACGCGGGCCACGCACGCAGTTCGTGTGCGCTCGGGCGGCTGATGCGGCGCGTGCCCAAGACCGAGCTGCTGCAGCGGCTGCGGCGAAACGTGTGTCCGCTGTGCGGCGACGCGGCCGGCGACGGCCACACAAAACGCGAGTGTCCCCGGAAAGCGGCCCTCGAGGAGCAGCTGGGCGTGCAGGGTGAGCGAGACGGGCAGGACGGCGATGCCGACGCCGACACCATGGAGCGCGTGCGGGCGTGGCTGTTGCGCTGTGGCCAAGCGGCGCTCGCAGCACAAGAGCAAGAGGCCAAGCGGGTGGCCGAGTGGGAAGAGTGGGAGGCCGAGTATGCGGACGCATGGGAGGCCGAGTGGCCGAGCCCGATACGGTCGCCATCGGCGGCAGCGGCGGCGGCGGCGGCGGCGGTGGTGGACACAGCAGCCACGGAAAGGCCCAATTCGCGGGAGGACGACTTTCTGATTGATCTGCGTGACGACTGGGAACACGAGTACGAGTAGCTCCCAATCGATGCGAGAACGGACTTGCTGCAGCGTAATCACGACAAGTTCCGACGTGACACATGCACAGGGGTAGCAAATGGTAGGACGGTGTGCCCGCGCCAGCGGTCGTCTGTCGGTCAGAATACGAGCTGTCTGTCTCGGAAAGGAGGCGAAAGCAGTGGAGGAGTGAAGAGGTGTAAACGTAGTTTGGTACTACTGATAGTGGGTACAGGCGTACAGGTGTCACACAGTGCATGTACAGTGTATATACCGTGCCCGGCCTCAGCGGAAGCACTGCCGGGCGGCGGGCTGGGCCAACGGCCAGGCTGCGTCAAAGGCCAACCAGCTCGTCGGGCAGGGAACCCTGCTCGAGGGTGTCAAAGTAGGTGTCGTTCCAATAGTGCTGGCGGTACGAGGTGCCTTGAAGACGCCCTGGTAGACGTCGGGTGTTTTCCAGTTGTGGCGGCGACAGGTCTCGACGATCTGGGCGACCTCCCAGGCGGCGTAGTTGCAGAGGCCAAAGCGGAAGAAGCGGCAGAAGCGGCCGAGACGGTAGAGCCGGTCGACCTCGAGCAGCGTGTCCTCGTAGGGCACATCGTGGTCGGGCACGTGCAGGTACTAGAGGTCGACGACGTCGGTTTGGAGGGCGGGCAAACTGTCCTGCAGCCGGGCGTCGAGCCGGGCGCCAGCTTGGTGTCGAGCACGATGCCGCGACGGGCCAGGTCGAGCTGGCCGAGATACGCCTCGGACGTGCCGTGGCTGTAGGTGCGGGCCGTGTCGACCTCGCTGTGGCCGTGGCGCTGGAACGTGTCCAGCAGGACGCCGGCGTCGGCGAGGGTGTGCACGCGGGTCTGCTCCAGGCCTGGCGTGGTCAGTATGCCATACGCCTTGGTCCAAGCCATCGAATGACTGAAATATCGTACCTTGTCTGCCGAGCGTCATGGCCCCAAAGACAGTCTTAGGGCCGGTTTCGGCTGGGTTTCGGCCATGGTGGAGGCGTGAATGAGAGGATGCGTGAGAGGACGTGAGAGAGACGGACAGGCAGGACCCGGCTGTCTGGCGCGCTCGCGGTGTTATATACTCGTAAGTCATGACAGCGATCCGGTGCCGGCGCTTTTCGCACGATTAATGTCCAGTCTTGCCGGAATGGTGTGCTCGGCGTTGTTGACTTGGTGGGAGCTCGGCGTTGTTCACTTGGTGGGATTGCGCTGAAGAAGCGAGTTGCATCCACAGCTGGGCGCACGCCGGCAGCACTTGATGGCGAGCTTCTTCGTCGGCCGTTTGGGAAGCTGTTGAAATTACAGAGTATTACTGCGTACGGAGTATTTGTCCTGCCCGTTGGCAGCCGCCACCGTCTGCCCGTTTCCTCCCTGTGGGGCCGGCCGTGTTCAGAAACGGCAGTGGCTTTGGAGACGTTGTGGGTGCCTTTTGGCTCGCGGCCCACTTTGTCCCTCATTAGCATTAGGGGGCCATTTGCTGGGCCAAGCCCGAAAAGCTTCACGGCAGCTTCGTCTCGTTTCACCCGCACACTCATCGGCGACGCCCCTCGCCTCGCCACCGCGTCCCATCCTGTCCCTGGATCGCCGTTGCCGACTTTTTCGTTGCGAGCTCTCGACCGCGCGCCCCTCTTTTTGCTCGACCGCGGCCCATTGCGCATTTTGCCGACCTCGCTTTGCCGACCGTTTCTTTGCGCCTTGTCTTGCGTCGACTGTCCTCTCGAGACGGCACCGCGCGCGCGACACGAGACTCCCGCCCTCTGCCCCAAACGCACCCGGCCCGCGCAAGCGGTCGGCCGCCTGCTTTTTTTCTCTCTGACCTCTGCCCCCCCCCCGTTTTTTCCCGCCACCATGACGGCCAGCCTGAACGCGAACCGGTTCTCGACATACACGTCCGTGTCGGTCGGGTCGGACGGCAAGGATGGCGGTGCCGCCGCCGCGGAGCGCAAGAAGGAGGACCTTTGGGGCTCGCTGCTCGACTCGGCCGCCAGCGGCCGCCGGCTGCCGGAGCGGAACCTGCTGGTGTTTGGTGAGCCGAGGCTGGCACTCGTCCGGCCAACACGTGGAGACTGACGACATAGGTGGCACGGCCGACGGCCAGCGCGAGTTTCTCGAGTCGCTCTCGCCCGCAGAGCCGTGGCGCAACCTGCCACCCGTGGCCGACAGCCTGGCCCTGGGCTACACGTACTATGACGTCCTAGACGCGGACCAAGAGGGTGTGTTTTTCTTGTCCCTTTTTCGTGGTCTCTTGCTCATTTCAGACATTCTGGCGCGCATCTCGCTCTACCTCCTGTCGCGGCCGTCGCCGTCGTTTGGCTCGCTCCTGCAGCCGCTGCTCACGCCCACGTCCATACCCAACACGCTGATCGTGATCCTGCTCGACTGGGCCCAGCCGTGGCTGTGGCTGCGCCAGCTGCGCGAGTGGATCCTGCTGCTGCGCACCGTGCTCGTCTCGTGCAGCACCGAGTGCAAGACCGTCATGGAGGAGGCCATGCTGCGGTGGCGCGAGCGCGGCCGCGGCGGGCCTGTCAACCTCGACGGCACCGCCGCCGCCGTCGATGGCGACGTGCTGCCGCCGGGCCCGGGCGAGTGGGAGGACGCGCTGGGCCTGCCGCTGTGCGTCGTGTGTCAAAACGTGAGGTCCCTGTCTTGTGTGATTGTGGCCGTGGTATCCTAACTCTTCGGACAGTCGGAAAAGGCAGACCTGCTCGAAAAGACACAGGGCTGGAAGGACGACGAGTTCGACATGGTGCTGCAGTATCTCCGGACGGTGCTGGTGAAGCGTGAGTTTGGCGTCTCTTGTTCTTCCCCCCCCCCTGACTACACGGACCGCTCACAACAACAGACGGCGCCTCTCTCATCTACACTACGCCCAATTTGCCGTCGCAGCTGCCGACGCTCGTGCACGCCTGTCTCGGCGTGACGTCGCTGCTCAAGCGCCAGCCGCTCAAGCCCGAGGTGATCAAGCGGACCGAGGTCGTCGTGCCGTCCAACTGGGACTCGTGGACCAAGATCCTCGTCGTGCGCGAGGGCTTCGAGGTCGACCAGGTCAGCGACGGCTGGTCACGTGACCTCCAGCGAGCCTGGCCCGAGCCCGCGGCCGACGAGACCGACGAGGTCGACGTGGCCGACGAGGCTGAGACGACGGACAAGGAGGCCGACGAGGACGGCGACCCGGACTCGTACGAGTCACACGCGGACGAGGGCGACGGCCGCCGCCACAGTCACAACAGTCCCCCGCACCATCAACAACACCAGCATCATAATCATCACAATCATCGCAGCCATCCAAACCATCACAACCCGCACAATTCGCACAACCACCACAACCACGCGCCAGACTCGGCCGTTGCCATGTACGAGCGGGCCATCCGCGACCCCGGCCCCGACGCCCTCGCGCTGGCCGGCCAGGCGGCCGACCCAACGCACCGCCTCGAGGTCGAGACGGACGACGTGCAGGCCTTTCTGGCCGAGCAGCTGCGGCTGCTGGAGCGGCTGCGGCAGGAGGGCGAGGCCCGGCGGGCCAAGGAGGCCAAGGAGGCGTCGCGCGGCGGCGGCGGACGGCGCAGCAGCAGCGGTGCGGGTGGCGGAGGCGGCGGCGGCGGCGGCAGCGGGCTATCGGCCACAGGCTCGTCCCTCGGGGCCGACGGCGGCGCGGGCGATGCGGCCGACGTGATTAGCAGCCACATTGGGCCGGTGCAGTTCAACATTGGCGGCATCCAGGTCGACGCCGACGACATGCTGGAACGGATCAAGGTGGGTTGGGTGTAGCTTTTTCCTTCTTGGCTCTCCATGCTAATCTCTGCAGAACCGCCACGGCTTTGGCGACAAGACCGCCGACGACACCGCCGCCGGCAGCGAGCCGCTGCGGCCCGCCGACAGCGTCGACCCCGACGAGATGTCTGCCTTTTTCGCCGGCCTGATGAACCGGCCAAGCCAGACGGGCAAGACGTAAGGGCGTTTGGTGATTGTTTGTTTTGTTTTGTTTTGTTCTTTTTTTTTCCGCTTGGTTGCATTCTCCCCCACCCCCCCGCGGATCCAACAGATTGTTTGTGCAGCGGGCCAGAAGAGAGGAGGGCAAGCGGTTGCCTCTTTGCGGGCCGGTTCGCTTACGAGATACCAAGCAGGACGCAATGTAAGAAATGAGAATTAGCAGTGGGAGGCCACTAAAAATAAACAGAGAAAAGAGTAAAAAAGGAACTACAAGATGCTTAAAGGGTGCCCGGCTTTACAAACTCCGATCGACAGCCATCAAATGTCCCTCTTCCCCGTCGTCCTCTGCCCTGCCGTCTCCTTCTTGCACCAGATCGGCCGTCGTGGCTCGCCGCCACGTGCCCTTGTCCAACACGTAGCTGCCGCCGCCCGGTTCTTGCGGCACCGTCGCCAGTGCGGGATTCCGCGTAAGCAGCCAGGAGGCCGCATCGACGGCGCCGTTGGGCTCGGCCGGCGCCACGTAGACGGGACTGCACAGGCCGGCCCGCGGACGGCGAAAGTAGGCGGCCACGACGGGGTCGGCGGCCGAAGGCGCGGCAGCGGCCACGGCCAACTGCATGCCGCCGAGCCGGGCCGTGACAATCTGCGACAGCAGCGTCGGGAAGAGCCACGAGTGCTGCAGCATCTCCACCTCAAAGGCGTGGATCGTCTCGCGCGCCAGGTGGGCATACTCGGCGTCGGCGAGCAGGCTGGCGAGACGGAACAGGTTGGCGGCGGCCACGCCGTTGGTGGCCGGCAGGGTCGTGTCCATGCCGTCCTTGAGGCGCAGAATGTTGAATGGCTCGTGTTCGGTGGTGCGGTAGAAGCCGCCGCTGGCCGAGTGGGAGGGCGTGGCGGGTGTGTCGGCGCGGTCGTAGAAGAGGTTGATTTGGCATTCTGGCGGTTAGCGGGGGGGAAGAGAGAAAAGAAAGACGAAAGAGGGAAAGAAAGAAAGAAAGAAAGAAAGAAAGAAAAGGGGAAAACAAAAAAGAGGAAAGAGGAAAGGAAAAAGCCAGAACAAAGGAAGAACAAACAAAAAACAAAAAACACTCACTCTGCAACTCGTCCGCCCACTTGAGCCACTCCACCCCCCCCGTCGCCTCGTACAGCTCCAGCAGCCCCGCGACCAGAAAGACGTGGTCCTCGGCAAAGCCCCGCGTCGTCCCCCGCCGGCCGCCGCTGTACGTCCGGTAGAGACACGACGCGTCGGCGTCCCACAGGTTCGCCTGCAGAAAGCGCGCCGCCGCCACGGCCACGCCAATGTACCGCTCGCCGCGCGCCGGATCGAGGCCGCCGTGCTTGAGCGCCGCGCCGACCCGCGCCAGCGCCGCCACCACCATGCCGTTGCCCGCCACCGTCACCTTGTCGTCGACGGCCGGCCGCACCCGCTCGCGCGATCGGTGCGCCGCCAGCGTCTCGCGGGCTGTCCGCGCCACCCGCCGCACGTCGTCGCGCGAAATGCCAAACTGCCGCGCCACCTCGGCCGCGTCCTTGCTGACGTACAAGACGTTCTGGTTGATAAACTCGTCGTTCGGGTCGTCCTCGCGGTCCACGTTGCCGTGCTCCAGCACGTTCCAGTACGCCGCCGCCGCCCGCGTGTCCAGGTCGCTCGCGCCCTCGCCGTGTCGTCCGCCCACCACGGCATCAAACTCCCGCCGCGTCCACACGTAAAACGCACCCTCGCGCGTGTGGCTGTCGCCCCGCCGGTAGTACGAGTCGGCCGCCTCGCTGCTGGCAAACCCGCCGCCCGCCAGCCGGATCGGCGGGCTCGCCAGATAGTCTGCCAGGCCGTACACGACGTCGCCAAACTCGGCCTCGGCGTGGCTGCCGTGGCTGCCGTGGTTGCCGTGGTTTCCGTGGTTGCCGTTGTTCCCGTGGCTGCCGTAGATCCCAACGTCGCCCTGGTCGCCCTGGTCGCCCTGATCGCCGTGGTCCAGCCCGTACAGCCACGCGTCCAGGTACAGGTCCAGCAGCAGCGCATTGTCCGGCACGAGCTTCTCAAAGTGCGGCAGCGTCCAGTTGATCGTGTGGCTCGCCCGCGCAAACCCGCCCTGCAGGTGGTCGTGCAGGCCGCTGTCCCGCAGCCGCCGCAGCGTGAACAGCGCCATCTGCACCGCGTTGGCCACCTCGCGCTCGCCCATGATGGCCTGCACCACGCCCGGCAGGCTGCCCAGCTGCAGCAGAAAGGCGTACTTGGCCGGCGTCACGAACTTGGGCACCACGCCAAAGCCGCCGTTCACCGGGTCAAACGTCTTCTTCAGCTGCGAGTACGCCTCGTCCAGCTGGTCAATGTCCAGGTCGAGGTCGCGCGACAGATACGCCGCGCCCGTCGCCGCGCCCGGCCGCAGCAGCCCGCGCGGCCCCAGCGTGCCCTCGGCCGCAAACTTCTGCAGCTGCACCACCGTCTCGCGCGCCTCGTCGCGGCACTGCGTCTCGCGGTCGACCCACGACTGCCGCAGCTTCTTGAGGATCCCGAGAAAGCCCACCACCTCCTCGCCGCCGTCCTGGTCGCTGCCGTCGTCGCGCACGCTGCCCTCCGACCCCGGCCCCGGCCAGTACGTCCCGCCAAACACGGGCTCCAGCTCGGGCGTCAGAAAGACGTTGATCGGCCATCCGGCGCTGCTGTTGATCAGCTGCAGGTAGTTCCAGTAGATCGCGTCAATGTCCGGCCGCTCCTCCCGGTCCACCGCGATCGGGATAAACGACGAGTTGAGCATGTCGGCCACGGCCGCATTCGTAAACGCCTCCTGCTTCGTCAGGTGGCAGTCTGTGGACAAGTCAGCAGCCACTCCATCCCCAACAGCACTCGCAACGCCAAACACGCACAGTGACAGGCCCGGAAGCCCACGTGGAGAAAGATCAGCTTGTTCTCCCGCTTCGCCCGCTCGACCGTCTCCGCGTCCAGAAGCTGCCAGCTCACCAGCGTCGTCGCCAGCGCCCGCACATACGGACTGTTGCTCTCGCCCGTGCGGCTGTGCAGAGGCTCCTCCACCGACGCTGTCGAGAACTCCGTGTCCGCCGTGTCCGCCGTGTCCGCCGCCGCCGCCGCCGCCGCCCCGGCCAGCCCGGACGCCACCCCCGAAGCACCCCCTGGTGCTCCTCCTGTTGCACTCCCCGTTGCACTTCCTGAAGCAGCCCCGCTGGCCCGCTGTAACTGTGCGGCCATCATCTGGCAGTCTGGAGAGGGCTCACGTCGCGATCGCCACGAGTCCGTTATCTGAAGCTTGATAGCAAAAAAAAGACTTTGACGGCGAGCAGAAAGCACGCAAAAAGCCAACCGCACCACTGCGCGTGACGAGAAGGGAAAGATCGCGAGATCGCGAGACGGCCGCAGGGATAAAAGACTGTATTACTGGCAAGTACAAGATCAGCGGCGGGGCAGGAGCGAGCAGTCCGGAGGCATGGCAGAAACCCCCACCTGCTCTGCTCTGTAGCGCCTAATCGCTTAACGGCCTTCTATAAGTGGGCTAAATGCAGACCACAAAGCAAAGGCTGGGGCCGACCTGCAGCCGCTAACGTTGCAGCGCATCGGCACTCGACCTGCGTGTGCCCTGGCCGTTTCCTGGGGAGGCGCCGACCGGGCGGCATCCGGGCGTTCGCTCTGCCACAGCGGAGGCGCAAAAGCACGTCTGGCCGCATACAGAAAATTACTCCGTAGTATTACCAGACACCTGATTGGGGCTGCCACTTGGCTCTGGTGGCGGAGGCCGTGCCATCGTCATAGTCACGTGCCAAAGCCTACTAGCTCCAAAGGCCTGACAAAAGCTTCCAGGCCAGACTTGACCGCAGCCCAGTTGCGTGTCCGAGGCTACCTTGCGACGATGAATAAGATTCGACAGATCCAGGAGCTCAACAAGCGAGAGCTTGAGCAAGGCATGTGAGTTTTGTGATACCACCGACACGGGCGAGAGCCCTCCCTACCCCCCTCTCTTCCCTTCCTCCCCTTCCTTCAGCTCTTGACCAACTTGACCAACTGACCAACCAGCTCGCCACAGGCTTCCTGGCACACCGACTACCGCGACACGGCCTTTGTCTACTTTGGCGGCTTCCCGTTTGAGCTGTCCGAGGGCGACGTGATCACCATCTTCTCACAGTATGGCGAGCCCGTGTTCCTGAAGCTGGCGCGCGACCGCGAGACCGGCAAGAGCAAAGGCTTCGGCTGGCTCAAGTACGAGGACCAGCGCAGCACCGACCTGGCCGTCGACAACCTCGGCGGCGCCTCCATCTCCGGCCGCCTGATCCACGTCGACCACGCGCGCTACAAGGCGCGCGACGACGAAGATACGGACGAGTACAAGATCGGCTGGGCCGACATTCAGCGGCGGGAGGGCGTCGAGGCCGAGGCCACGGACGAGGAGAGCGAGCCCGACACAGACAGCACCGCCGAACAACGGCGGCGGCAGCGGCGGCGGCAGCCCCGCGTGGACCGGGACGAGCGGCCGATGCTGGAGGAGGAGCACGAGCTGGAGCGGCTGATCCGCGACCACGACGACGACGATCCGATGAAGGAGTTTCTCATTGAGGAGAAGAAAAAGGAGATTGACGCGGCCCGGCGGCAGGCCGAGGATGGCGAACAGAGGCACCACCGGCACCGCTCCCACCGGTCGCGCCGAGAGCCAGACGGAGGACGCGGCGAAAGAGAGCGAGACCGAGATCGGGACCGAGATCGGGACCGACAGAGAGACCGTGATCCGGACCGAGAACGGAGACGGGAGGACCGTGAGGACGGTGGTCGCGACCGGCCACGCGAGCACCGACACCGACATCACTCACGACGGGAGCGGGACGACCGGGATTAGCAGAGCTGGGACAGTCTTTGCATATTCTAGTTTCTGAAATTCTGAAATTGTGATATCCCTGATATTCTGACTCTGATATTCTGATCCTCCAAGATTCTAATCCTCTGATATTCCGATCTCTGATATTCCGATCTTTGATATACTGATCTCTGATTGATCTCTGATATTCTGATCTCTGATATTCTCCCTTCTCATCCATAATCTCAAAGGCCAGTCTGCTTTGCATGCTCCACCCAGAAAACGCCAAGTGCCAGACCAGACACCACCCAAATCCCGAATGCAAACTCTACAACGCCAAAGACTCTGTGCAGCATCTTGTCTCCTAGTCGACCCGCATGTAGTTGGTCCACGCCTGCCGCGTGCAGACGCGCCGGCCGTCGCTGGCGACCGACACGACAAACCGCTCGTACTTGGCGTCGATGCCGGCGCCCAGGACCACGATCGTGTCGTCGCTCGTCCAGCCGAGCGTGCCGCGCGGCAGCCGGGACCAGTGCATCGTCGCCGCCTCGTCCGCCTCGTGCTGCCTGTTGGGGCCGGGCCCGTCGTCGAGGGCAAACTCGGCGCTGGCAAACGACACCGTATCGCGAAAGTACTGCGGCATAAACGGCAGCTTGCCCAGCACGCCCCAGCGCCCGGCCCCGTCGCCACTGTTTCCGGCGCTGCCGCGCCCGCCACCGTCCACCCGGCCGTCGCTTGCGTACGAGCCAACGTCCGAGTCTTCATAGGTCCAGTCGCCGGCGACGTCCGACGACTCTCCCGCCGGAACGGAGCCGTGGTCGGCCACGATGCCGCCGATGCTGCTGACAGCCCCCATGGCGCCCCCGTGCGGCACGTCAAACACGTGCAGCGTCCCCTTGTCCGAGGTGCAGGCCAGCAGCGTGCCGGCCGGGTTGAAGCCGAGCGAGAAAATGGTGACGTGGTCGACGCCGCGGCGCAGCTCGGCCACGCGCGCATTGTTGGCCGTCGACCACACCCGCACGAGCGTGCCCTTTTCGCTCGCCGTCGCCAGCAGCGCGCCGTCGCGGCTCAGCGCCAGCGCGCCCAGCGCCGACGCGTGCGCCGGCAGGATCCCGACCGCCTGCGTGCGGAGGTGCACCAGCTGCACCTGGCCGGCCGTCCGGCCCGGGAACGCCAGGTGCGTGCGCGACACGCTGCAGAGCCCGCCCGCGTTGGCCGCCGTCGGGTACCGCGCCACCAGCACGGGCACGCCGTCAATACCGTACGTCCGCACCTCCTCCTGCAGCACCGCCACCACCTGCCGCTCCAGCACGCGCAGGCCGCGCACCCGCGATGGACAGCTGATCTCGCGCGTGAACTCGCCCTTTTTCTCGTCCCACACGACCACCTGGAGCCCTGGTCAGCCATCCCGCCTTGCTTTCGCCGTCTGCCCGCATCTTACCTTGTTGGACCCCCGCGCTGGCCGTCGGCTGCCGCCCACGAGGGGGATGATGTTGGACCGGCCAAAGATCTGGACGAGGCCGACGCCACCCTCTTTCAGATACCGTCGTGCCAGCGGCTTGCATGTCGCCGCATCAAAGACTGCCCCATGTAAGCCACGATCTACCCCCACCAAAAACAGGCAGGCAGAACCAAGAAGCACAAGAAGCACAAGAAGCACAAAAAACACAAAAAACACAAACTCTCTTACCTCGAAAGCCACCGTTTGTGGCCACAATAAAGCAGTCGCAGCTGAGGTTGAACGCTGCCGAGAGCGCCACCTGTCGGCTCGCGCTCTCCAGCGGCGTCCGCGCGTCCATGATGCTCGTCTGATCGTGGTTCTACAGCCGACCAAATCCGGTTGGGCGAAAATGAATTCGGGTCCCGGCGATGACGGTGGGAGTAGCAGCGGCCGCCAAACAAGGATTCTTATATGCCCCCGAGCGCGTGGCAAACGGGCCTCAAACTGGTGTGGGCGTGAGCGGCACGGGGAATCTGCGTACAGCCATATCGCATGCGACACTTGGCTTGCATCGCCTTGGTGAGGTTGGCCGTGGAATGCCGTAATGGCCCACGACGGGTCTAATGACCCGATGACTCAATGGTTAGTCATCGAGTTCCAACCACTTGGCCGTCACGCGCACAGACCATGCGTCTCGTGTCGCGCAATGATATCTGCACAGCGCATCGGCACTGTGCAAGATTGCATCTCGTGAATACCAGTACGAGTATTCCGTCCTAGGAGTAGGAAATAGGGGCAAACGCTCCAAGACGCTACCAGCAGTGAACACAAGCTACGAACGTACTCCGTACAGACGTCCCCAAAGGTTAATCCCCCCCGTCCTACGGCCTTCCCCCTTTTCCCACTCGACACCTTTCCGTTTCTAGGTATAGTGCGGATCGGTGCTTCTCCCCCTGAATTTCCTTTGCCCAAGCTCCTGTTGTCCACACCGCACACCGTGCACGGTCCACCGCAATCCCCTTAGCGCATGAGCGCAACGTTTGGCTGCCCGTCCGATGCAATTCCTCAGCGTATGTGCAACGGTCGGGCGCTCCTTCTCCAATGGCGATCCTAGCAGGGTGCGTCGCCCGTTCTTGCCTGTAGAGGCCCTGCAGCTGTCCCTTTTTATTAATTTATTTTTCTCGTACTGTGTCCGGCACTTTCCCCCCTTCTCTTGGCTGCCACCACCTCCTGAAAATTAAAACGTATTCGAATCCAGACCTCTTTTCCGTTAAGAGGTTCCTTGACACAAACAAACCAACCGCAACATCACTTCCTCCCCTCCCCCCTCCCCCACCGCCACGACCTCGAAACGAAACAACTCTTGGTCAACGTGCCATCCGATTTACCCTTCCCTCTGCTTCATTGCTAGCTGCACCCGACGCGAGACGAATTCCACTTCCGTCCATCTACGTCCCCCCTTTAGAATCATTAACAATGTCTTCGCCTGCCGTACGTTGCACATCCCCGAGCTCCTGAGAAACAGCGATCCCTCTCCTTTTGGCACGACAAGGACGAAGGCAACGCGTGCTCCATCCTCCACCGCCTCGAATGTCACGCGTCGCTAACCAAAGCTCTCTACAGAAGATGATCCGTCGCAAGAAGAACGTGAAGAAAGGAATTCAGTTCTGCCTGATGGTCTGCGGCGCCTCAGGAACCGGTGCGTTTTCTCCCGTCTATTCACGTCCCGATACACAAACTGATCGCCCCTTGCTCTAGGTCGGACCACATTTGTGAACACGCTCTGCAGCAAAGGTGTTCTCTCGCACAAGGAGTCCGATGACCCCAACACCGCCCACGTCGAGGAGGGCGTCAAGATCAAGCCCATCACAGTCGGTATGCAGTCGAATATCACCCTACCTGGCGACACCCACGAGCCGCATATGCTAATTCGGGGTATACATGGCAGAACTCGAGCTGGACGAGGAGGGCACGCGGATCTCCCTCACCATCGTTGATACCCCCGGGTTTGGTGACCAGATCGACAACGAGGCCAGGTACGGGACACCTCTTTCCAGTCACAGCTCACTGCTGTCACCGTCCCCATGCTAACATCGGGCAGCTTTTCTGAGATCGTCGGATACCTGGAGAGACAGTATGATGATATCCTGGCCGAGGAGTCTCGAATCAAGCGTAACCCGCGGTTCCGGGACAACCGTGTCCATGCGCTCCTGTACTTTATCACCCCGACGGGCCACGGGTAAGTGCGCGTCCGACGATACGGCCGCTTTTTTATTGAGGGCCTCCAACGTTCTTCTGACACGTCTAGTCTGCGCGAGCTTGATATTGAGCTCATGAAGCGTCTTGCCCCCCGTGTCAACGTCATCCCCGTCATTGGCCGCGCCGACTCGCTCACCCCTGCTGAGCTTGCCGAGTCGAAGAAGCTGGTCATGGAGGACATTGAGCACTACCGCATCCCCGTCTACAACTTCCCCTACGACATTGAGGAGGATGACGAGGACACCGTCGAGGAGAACGCCGAGCTGAGAGGCCTCATGCCCTTTGCTATTGTCGGATCGGAGGATATCGTCGAGATTGGTGGCCGCAAGGTTCGGGCTCGCCAGTACCCGTGGGGTGTCGTCGAGGTCGACAACCCGCGCCACTCGGACTTCCTGGCCATCCGCTCGGCCCTGCTGCACAGCCATCTGGCTGATCTCAAGGAAATCACCCACGACTTCCTCTACGAGAACTACCGTACTGAGAAGCTTAGCAAGAGCGTCGAGGGTGGCAGTGGAGCGTACGTGCTGTCTCTGTTTGCTTATGCTATTCTTGTTAACTAACGTTTGCAGGGACTCGTCCATGAACCCCGAGGACCTTGCGTCGCAGTCTGTCCGTCTAAAGGAGGAGCAGCTGCGCCGCGAGGAGGAGAAGCTCCGCGAGATCGAGGTCAAGGTGCAACGCGAAATCAACGAGAAGCGCCAAGAGCTTCTGGCTCGCGAGTCCCAGCTCCGCGAGATCGAGGCCCGCATGCAGCGCGAGGCCAGTGCGGTTGCGGCTGCCCAGCAGGCAGCTGCTGCCCCTATGGAATCCAACGGAGATCACGACGGCAACTAGAGCCTGCCCGAAGCTCCTGCAAGCACGGGCATGGAGATTTCGGTTCAGTAATCGTCCATACGGCTGCTCTGGAGCCTCAGTATGGAATGGAAAACCGGATTTCCCCAGGCTCTGTTACGACTTGTTTGACACTTTGTCGGACTGGATATTTCGTTTCGACTTTCTTCCTGCTAGCTCACCTTTTGGCCTGCCCTTGATCGTCTGGAGGCCCACATGAACGTCATGAGAATGGGGCGCAAAAAAGAGATGTACAATGCACAAAATGGGACGGTACACGCTCGAAAAATAATCATTGGTATCAGCGTTCGCTCGCGGCAGTGGTCATTCGCTATTCTTATTTGCCCCTTCTACAGCACGGCCCTTGTTGATTTGAGGGTTCTGCAAGGCAGTGCTTTCCCCTTTGCGTTTTTTGTCTCGCCATTCTTATTTTAGTGTAGTGCGCTTGTCTGTTGCTTCCTATGAGATTTCTAATGCAGATATCCCCAATTCAATACTTCTTTATCGTTTACAACACGGGACTTGCTGGGGCGTGACCGTGTCTGCACAATATTGTAGCTGAACCGATGCAAAAACAGTTGAAATGGAAAAGCTACATACGGAGTACAGTACAAATAAGAGACTGTTGCCGGCTTCGGCTGTCCCAAGTTGTTTGCGGAACAAACTAAAGATATGGCAGTGGCCGGGAAACTGACAAATGCGCCGAGACAAAACAAGCAAAAAAGCAACGCAAACAAACATTCATGCGCAGTAACAGTTCGAATTAGCATCCTTTTAGGTGGCAGTGTTTTCTCAAAACAAAAAAAAAGGTCCTGTATCTCCCTCATGGCCAGTCGCGTCTGGTGACCATTTAGTTGTTCTGCTGGCTGTTCAGGATGCGCAGAATGGCAAGGAACAGGTTGATGACGTCGAGATACAGGCTAATAGCGGCAGCGATCTCTTCCTCGACGTGGTGCTTGCGCAGGACGAGCTGGGTATCGACGAGGATGTAGCCGCTGAAGATGAGGGCGGTCAGGCCGCCGTAGATGAGCTCCATGGTCGAGCTGTAGGGGAAGAACATGGCCATGAAGCCGAACAGGATGAGGCCCCAGAGAGAGCCAAAGAGGTACGGCATCCACGAGGTGAAGTCGTACTTGCTCTGGCAGGCAAATGCCGTCAGGAAAACAAAGATGCCGGCCGTCAGGACGACGGCATTGAGCACGATCGCGGCGTTGTAAAACGACACAATGACCGAGACGCTGTAGGCTTCGAGGAGGGTGAAGCCGGACAAAAAGAGCAGGTTCGTGGGGTACGACTTGCGCTTCCAGTAGGTGAGGCCCATGAAGACCATGGCGCCAATGAGCTGTTCCATGGTTAGCACAAGTCGTCCATCTTGCGGACCGACACAAAAGACAAAGGCACAAAAGGGAACCGGAAACCTACCGAGACAAAGACGAGGCCGGAGTGGCCCTGGATCCACGCCCGGTAGCCATCGTTGAAGAAGCTGACGGAGCCGAGCGCCGCCGTGGCCAGCAGCTGCACCGTCAGGATGGCGTACACCTTGCGCACAAACTGGTTGCGGATATCGATCGTCGCCTCCGCCACAGACCCGCCAAACTTGAAGTCATCCGGCACGTTGTCTTCGCTGTCGCGCGGGGCGCCGCCAAACAGCCGCTCCTCGTCGTCGTTGGCCGCCGCACTGGCACTGGCACTCGCCCCGGCCTGGTACGAGGGTGGCGCCTGGGTGTAATCGAGGTGCTCTTCCGGGTCGACCATCGGGGCCGGGGTGTACTTGGCCTTGCTTGCCATGATTGGTAACGGTTTTGCGATTTTGCGACTTTGCGACGAGGCTGTGTCGGATGCGTGCGATTTCGAGGGATGTACGTGCGTCTCAATTCGCGGGACGCGTAGATACGGCGCGCGAGTGGCTTCGAACCAAATGAGAAAAGAGCAGGAAAAAAAATTCGCCGTGGCAAAGGAGGGATGGCGAAAGTGTCTGACGTCTCGTCGAGAAGCTTCGTTCATAGGCGATCATGGGGTTGCCTAACGGGCTGACTAACGGGCTGACTATGGTGGCGGAGCATATTGTCACGTGTAAAAGCACGTGCAATCACGTGCGTCGCTTGCAGTTTTTGCATCATCTTATCTCAATGCAACACATCACGACACCGACCCGGCGATCAACCCAACGCCGAACGGTGGGAGGGCGTGCGGGGAAGCCAAGAGCTGATTGGAGAGGGGGGGAACCGATATGGCATGCGTATGACACCCGTTCCGCGTATCTTGTGATGTTTTGGGTAGATTCTATCCGGAAGGTATTTGCGTGGCACGGATCGAAGCATGGCTGGGGACTGCGGGCTGCGGAAGAACGGAGAACGGCCGCAGCAATATACGGAGTAGTGCACGGCGATGCTCGATAGAGACAAGGCATGTACGAGTAGCTGAGCGCCCTCTGCCGTGTCTGCGGGGCTGCGGACAGGTCCTCGTACGAGTACGCGCATCCGGCAGGATCATGATGTCGGAACGGGAGCGCCGAGTTTTGACTGTTTTTACGAGGCCTCGTTTTACTCGTCGGCCGCGGGTCCCCGCCTGCATTGGCACTGTGATAGCAGTACGCGGTGCGGTTTCGTATCAAAGTAGGGGAACGCTCTAGGATGGGGTTTTGGTGGTGCCACGGCAGGCAACCGCAAAACCCCAACAAAAGAGCCAACCGCTGGAACGTGCCTCGCCGCCACCTCGTTTTTAGCACGCAGCTCTTCCCCGCCAAGGGGCCGTTTGGCCAATGGCAGCTCGGCACAGCAGCACCACTCCAAGGAGTAGGAGGGGAGGGGGGGTTTCTGTGCAGGTAACTAGGTAACTAGGCAGCTTGCTATTATTGGACCTCCGGGTGGTCGCGTTCTCACCGCCTGGATCGATTTTCTGTCTGTCAGCCTGGGACGAGGGCCCGAAGACGGGACCCCCCCCCCTCCGACCATGGGTCGCATTCTGAGACTTGTTGAACGGGCCAGGTAGAAAAAGAAATCGTGGCAGGCAGTGGCCCAAAAACCCAAAGACCCAGGACAGAGCCAGAACCAGGGTTGAAAAGTGAAAAAGGAAAAAAATAAAAAACAGGGCGAACAACGAGTCCTCGTGGAGAACCGACGAAACCGCACGTCCCGCACATCCCTGGGCGCATCCGCTCGTCCCACCAAAGTAAAAAAGAGGCCCCCATTAAGAAATCCAAACCGCCAAAACTGGGCCAAAGTGCAAACTCGACTCAATTCCACCCGCGGCAATCGGAATCAGCCAATTGAGGAGGCTGGGACTTGCTGGTCGACCGCCTTTATCGTGCAATCGTTTTAGCACAGCGTGGCATAACGTCTTTCCCACCGATTCCGACACGTCTCGACTGGAAGCTTCCCTCTTTTCTTTCCACGTCCCAAGTCTCTCCCTCCCCCCCCCAACAATCTTTACTCTTCCTCCTGGTTGAGGACGGGCGCCACACCGACACTACGGATTGCATGCCAGCTCTTGCTCTTTCCAGTCGCCCACTACCCGCCGTCCGCCGCCGGCCACCTTCCACATCCCGCGGCCATGGCTGAATCATCCGAAGCGATGTCGCAGGCCGCCGTCGCCGCTCCCGCTCCTGCTGTCGCCCTTCCCGCCGCCGCCGCCGCCGCCGCCCCCGTGTCGTCCCCGAAACGACTGGTCAAGCGAGTCGCGTTTGCCAAGAGCACCAAGAGCGGCAAGAGCAACAGTGGCCCGCTCTACATGCAGACATCTGGAAATGTGGTCATTGTGCGGCGCATCAAGAGGAAGAATGAGTCGCCCATGAAGCAGTTCACCCGCTGGCTGGTGGACAACCAGACTGGTAACGTCCCGTTCCTCTCCCTTCTCGCCCCGTCCGCCCTCTCTCCTCCCCTGCTAACCCGCTGCTCGTTGCCCGCAGGCCTCTCCTTCAACCTGATCGCCCTCCTCTTCCTCGCCCACAGCCTCTTCCCCTTGCTGCGCGCCCACACGACCAAGTTCTTCAGCCTCTCCTACTACAACCCCGGCACCGGCGAGTACAACCTCGGCCGGGACGACTTTTACCTCGTCGCCTTTGGCGTCACGCTCCTGACCGGCCTGCGGGCCAGCTCCATGGAGCACATTCTGGCCCCGTTTGCCAAGAGCCGCGGTCTGTCCAAGCGGAAGTCCATCACCCGCTTCAGCGAACAGGCCTGGATGTTGATCTACTACAGCATCATGTTCCCGCTGGGCTTTGTAAGTAGGCATCCTGTCCCTGGGAAACCAGTCCCGCTCGGCTGACAGCCACTCTAGTATCTGTATCAGCAGTCGCCCTGCTTCATGAACCTGCGGAACATCTGGTCCGACTGGCCGGCCCGCGAGATGAGCGGCCTCATGAAGACGTACATTATGATCCAGCTGTCCTTCTGGATCCAGCAGATTCTCGTTGTCAACATTGAGGAGCGTCGCAAGGACCACTGGCAAATGCTGAGCCACCACTTCATCACCACCTCGCTCATCCTGGTCTCCTACCGCTACCGCTTCACCCGCGTGGCCAACCTCATCTTGATCCTGATGGACGTTAGCGACTTTTTCCTCCCGGTATGTTTGCCGTGCTTCGTGCATGTTTAATTGTACCCTCGCTAACGCCATGGCAGCTGGCAAAATGCCTAAAGTACCTGGGCCACACCACCCTTTGCGATGTGTTTTTCGGCTGCTTCATGCTGAGCTGGTTTATCCCCCGGCACATCTTCTTCTCCATGGTGTGCTACTCGGTCTGGGCGCAGAGCCAGGTGATCATGCCCAAGGGCTGCTTCCGCGGCGGTCCCGGCGGCACCAGCGTTCTCGTCCCCCCCGGCGACATCTCCCCGCTGCGGTCCACGGTCTCGGCCCTCACCCCGTTCAGCGACGACACGAGCAACACGATTGCGTACATGTTTGAGGCGTTGGTCGACTCGGACGGTGCTGTCTGCTACACCACTGTGATCAAGTGGTGGTTCCTGTCGCTGCTGCTCTTTTTGCAGGCCCTGATCAGCGTCTGGTTCGTCATGATCGTCCAGGTGGCCATTCGCGTGGTCAAGGGCGGCGGTGCCGAAGATTCGCGGAGCGATGACGAGTCCGACGAGATCGAGGAGGATGAGGAGGACGACGAGGACGAGTTCGTGTACGAGGAGGCCCAGGCTCTCGAGGAGGAGGTCGGCGTCGAGGATATCGACTTCAAGGGCTGGGAGCGGCGGTCCGGCGTCAAACGCTCTGCCACCACCTCCTCGGGCGTCAGCCTGCCCGGTCACAGCGACCGAAAGGAGCTGTTGGGGCGCATTGGGTGCGAGAAGCAGGTGGATTGAGGGCCTGTTCCTCGCTGTTGTGCTGGGATCTTTCGCTCCCACGGGATCGGGTCTTGTCGAGCGGTGACGAGAAAAGGGAAACGACACGTGAGGACAGAGATCTGCCCAAAGACCTGGGCAGAAATGAATGGGATATTTACACTACTGTCGTCTTGTTTTGATTTTCTCTCCTTATCATGGTGTCTTCTGGTTGCTTATTTCTCACTCCGTACATGATTGCTCTTTTTTGGATTTGTTCACTTGGTGTTTAAAAAGAGGATCCAAGTAACGTCTGGACGCGTCCTGGCGGCACGGATGCTTGCATTTTCGCGCATACGGAGCAGCGAAGATTTGCCTCGTAGAACATCGAAGAAAAAAACACAGATCCAATTAGGAGATGCTTAGAATAGAAAGGAGCCTGTTCCTTCCAAGAATATTATACAATCAAAAATCACGTGGACGCCGAATGAAGATCAGTGTGTGGATTGGATGTCTGCAAGTATCCTCCAACGTTTCGTCGTATTTCCTTTACATGATTCCATTTCTTTGCCAGAATTGCCATGTATTTGTCAAAGGATCCGCACAAGAAAATCCCCCAAACCGGCGTTCTTGAAGGGCTTTCCAAGAATGCCCTCAAAGGAGAAAAGAAAAGAAAAAACAGATCCTAGCGTACTATGCGCAACGATAAAAGAAAATGGCTGAGCCACAAAGGGGTGAAAAAGGCCCCAAAAGAAATAAAAATAAGTCAACGTGAATACAAAAGAATCGAAAACGCACGAGGCAATCCTGCATTGCAGGAAGCAGCCGGTATTCCTGGTTGGAGTAGGGCTGTTCATGAAATATATGAAAGATGCACGAAACAGACAACGGTCGTTGGCACTAGATGCTTGCTCAGACGGTGACGGTGACGGTGGCATCGCCAAGGGGCGACAGGACGTTGGTCCCGTAGCTGCCACCGACATTGCCCTCGTCGCGGTAGTTGCAGACAGAGTAGAACGCAGCCATGCTAGAGAGCATAGTGCCAGCTTCGCAGTACTGAACGGCGCAGCCAACCTCGGTAGAGGCAACCCAGACAACCTGGGAAAAGTGGCCCCAGCTGTCGAAGTTGGTCATGTCGGGGGTGTCCTCGCCATAGCCGTCCGAAGGGAAGCTGTTGATCTCGCCGTTGTACCACATCTCGGTGATGGCCTGGGCAATGACATCCGCAGTGGGCGTGTCCGCAATATCTCCACTCGAGCCGTACATGGCAATGTTCTGGCCGTACGAGCCAGTAGAGGCACCGACAGTGAGATCGTGCGCGAAGACACACGTGGCCGCCACGGTGGCCGCATAGCTGGCCAGGTCACTGTTCCAGCTCGCGTCCGGAGCAGAGTGGTTGGCACGGTGGATGTTGTGGTGGTGGAGGCCGGCGGTGATGAAGTCAGAGGTCGTGGCTGTTGCGGACGCGGAAGCCGTCGTCGAGGTGGACGTGGACGAGACTTCGACAATTGCCGCTGCCTGCACCTCCGTAGACGAGGCCTTTGCAGAGGTCGACGTAGTCGAGGTCGACGAAGACGTAGTCGACGTAGGCGTCGGCGTAGGCGTAGTAGATGTCGACGTAGAAGGCGTCGATGTAGAAGATGTCGACGTCGACGACGTAGTTGGTACAGTCGTGGTCGTCGGGGTTACGGGGCGGAACTTCCGCTTCGTGGTCTGCTGGAAGGGAGCGGCGGTCGTCGTCGTCTGCTGAGTCTCGGTGACCCACGTGGTGGAAGTGGTAGGGTCGACAGTAACCGTGACGACGACAACGTCAGTGACAATGTCGATTTCGTAGTCCCGCTGTTGGATGGGGCTGGCCATGGCCAGGAGGGAGCCCGTCAGGGCAAGAATAGCGGAAGTCTTCATGATGAGAATCTGAATGGTTGATTGTAGAGTTCAAGGAAGAGCAAAGTCCAATATCTGGAGAGATGTTAGCAGATGCTCGTGTACGGTTCGTGGCAACTATATGCCAAGTGAAATTGAACGGGATGGAGTCGCTTGTGCTGGAATTTGATTTTCAAAAAGGGTTTGCAAATGACAGTGAAGAGGGCCCAGTGAGAGACAGGACGAGGTATAACAGGACGTGGAAACAATGCACTGGCATTCCGTTCTCCCATTGTTCGAACAACGGCCCGCAAAATAGGCACTTGGAATGGGATCTCGAGTCGCCCTTTGTCCTCTCTTTCTTGGTGGCATGTTCCTCGAGTGAAAGAATTGTGGACGAGATGCTGGGTCACGGGAGAACCCAAGTGCACCGAGTCATGGTACAGATGTAGATCGTGCCGTGGAACAAAGCAAACCGGTATTAATTTACCTTTTGGCTAGACGGTCTGATCAGAGAATCTATCGTCTGAATCGTGATGAGGAAAGGGTGAGAAAGAAGCGAGTCCGGTTCGCTTTGGTGAGTGTGAAAAATAGGTGCAGCACAGCTGTTCCTGGGGCCGTCAACGGGGAGGTTGTGAGTTTGGTGTGGTTGGACAACTGCGAGACAGTATGGAATGTCTTGTTGATCAGGCCGGCCCTTTCTGGAAGAAGCTGACGAAAGGAGTGAATAAGATGAGTGGACTGAAGTCGAAGGTGGTTGCTGAGCACAAGGCGTTGAGGGGCGGCACCAGGCGGACGATTTCAGAGCAGGCGTGTTAAAGGAATGTAATGTGTCTGACTTGACACTGACCCGTGCGTGGTCAAAAAGGAGCGAATCAAGAAATGTGAGTGAGGATAAAAAGCAAAGTGAAGGCAGAAGAGAAAGAGAGACGTGAACTTTAAAGGAAGTTTGTGAGGCTTGCAGTTGCCCAGACATCGGGATGCAAGGACGCGGAGTGGGGGAGCGAGGGACCAGGGGGCCCTGCCAGAAATGTATGTTGCGGGCCACGAAAATGCTAGGAGTGGTTTGGCGAGTCCCATCCGGAAGGAGCGATCCAGACGCACTTTCAAAACCGGGGAAGGCAGACGGGCTCCATAGCAAATTACGTGGTGTCACAGGGGGGTAAACCTGTCTCTATCACTCCGCCTAGAAGTACGAGTGCGCGTACGAGTACTCGTACGGAGTAGACGATAATATGCCGTCGGAGAAAATCAACGAGTGCTACGAGGACTCGTAAGATGGCCCTCTGGCGTCCTGGGCAGACCCCAGGGGCAACGGGCGTCGGTCCACCCCTCCTGGTCGCCGGGGTCGAGGCCGGCGGCAATGGGCATCACGGGAACAAATAGGACAATACGGAGTACAGCACAATAAAGAAAAACTAGCGACAATGTGGCGCACCGCTGGTGCCGGAAGCATCGACAGCTGGACCAGGAACAGGCAGGGTGCGGAAAGAGCCTGGGACAGTCGTACTGAGCACGACGTCGTGGTGCACCACAATAATACGCCGTAAGATACGCAGTACATCCGAGGCCACCTTGCCCAGATCGATCCTGGGGCCCGAACATGCTGGCTGAGCAAGGCAAATTGAGCAGGATTGGGTCGAGTTCGGCATGAGAGTCGCCCCTTCCTTCTAAGTCAAAATGTCTGCTAGCGGCGATTTCCCCTGGCCCTAACAGCAGGTGCCCCTTTCTGCAGTCGCACCTTCTCCCTCCAGCGTCAACGCGGTGGCACGACGTGGACCCTAGTGATTTGTTCCAAGGGTATTGAAACCAAACGGCCCCACACACAGCCAGCCAAACAACAGCGATCTTGGACCCCTGCGGCCGCGGCCTGAAACGTAGTTAATTTCTACTACCACGGCGGCGATGAAGACGAAGTGCCAACAACAGGACGGCCGACCGGGCGGCTGACCTGGGTGGTGTACTTTTTTTTTCTTTGGGCCCAAGGTACGGTCAAGGCCCGACTGGGATACGCCTTGCGTTGTTCCAAGGAGTCACCCTACTTTCCAAGAAGCCGGCCGTTTCATGGTGGTATTCTATTGCCGTCCGGCTCTTTGCCAGCTCAACTGCATTCCGCCAGCGACCCCACAAAGCGCTCTATTGGCACCTACCAGTAGCAGTAGGAGTACTTTTCCCTCGTAAACACTTGTACGAGTACTCCGCACACATCTTGCGAAATATGCGGCAAGGCGAATAGAGGGGCTATGCATCTGTTCGTGGCCGTCGTGCGCATCGTGCCATCGTGCCAATCGTGCCCATCATGCCCATACACAGCGTAGTTCGAAAGCGTAAAAGCCGGTGCGCTAAGATCGGCATCCTCGAGCGCACGGAGTTGCCTACAAAGGGAGCCGCATTCCAGACCACATCTGGGCCTTGCTTCCTTTGCAACGTCTCCAGACTCTACGAGACTCTAGGCGACTGTCATTTACGAGTGCTCGTACTCGTAGACGATTGTATCTTACTTGGCACCCCTTGCCAAGGCGGACGAGCTGTTTACCTAAATCTTGGGAAAATGGGCCTCGGCCGCTGTGGGTTTTTGCTCTCCAAGGCGGGGCAACACTGCACGCGGCATGTTTGGATTTGGCTCTTGCCGTGCAAGCGGAATACTTTCTTGCTTTCAAGCGGCTCTTGTTTAAATGAAACTGGCCGCGCGAACCAAAGCAGGCCGGCGGCGGTGGGACCGAAACAAGGACCCTGGGAGGGGCAAACGACAACAAAATGAAACGGGGTAAATGCGCTGCCCGTCCGAAGGTGGCCGACGGCGCGGGGCCGCCCTCCAGCATTTCATGCACTGCCAGTTGCCTCGTTTCGCTTGCAAGTTCGTCCCGCCCTCATCTTGTCTTTGGAATGAAAAAGGGATAACCATACTGGCAACCACGTGTGTACTCGTTGGCAAGGCGCAAAGTTAGCCTTTTCGTAGTAGCCCGCGCCACAACATGCCAGCGAAAGCCCTTGAAAGCAGGTTGATGAACGGCGAGGTCTCGAACGTTCTACTCGGCTGCCCGGTTGCGGCGCATGGCATATGAGACGCGTCCTCATGGCTCTGCATCCCTGCGCCCTGTGGGCAAGACGCACGCATGCCAGAAATTGACCACTTGCAAAGCAAAGGGAGGCAAAAGAAAGCGTACTCCGTAATCGAAAACGCCTCTTCCCGCCCATGTCTCGCTTCAAGTTGCCCTAGACACGCTGTCGATTTGTGCGTCCACCTGCCAAGCTACACATGAAATGGAATGTGTCGGCGGGATTGTGTTGCGTAGCTGCGCTACTCGTTGCATTGGTGATGTGGCTGTACGATGCTCTGGCCATGTCTGCTAAAGTTCACATCTCGCATCCTGGCCCCATTGGGTCAATGGACGCCGTAACGTGAACACGGCTATTCCCTCAACTACGGGTACCAGTCTTTGTAGATTCTGCAGATGGCAGTGTAGAGCTACAACCAAGATACCTTTGAAGCGTGGGACTGTCCTCCAAAAGTTAGGATTCACCGTCTGTTTCATCCTTCCAGATTCCTCCGAGCACCAACAAAACTGAACACCGAGAACTCGTCCTTACTCGAACAGAAAGAAACACCGCAAAGCTTAACCAATAGGGTTGTCGGCCGATACGTTGTGTAGTACGAGTACATGACCATTCAAGTTATCTGGTGGATGCAACTCTCCTTATTCTCTCATGGGAGGCGGTGGCCGCTCGGACGATAAAGCCAGGATAAGGCAGGGGGATCAGACAACGAGTCCCAGATTTTAGCACACGCAAGATGGAGACTCGCACGTTCCCAGGTGGCTTGAGCGGCGAGGACCCAATTTCAAGAATGGGAGGCAAAGCTGCTCTGCAAGCATTCCGGCCTTCCCAGGCCGTCCAGGCTCCCCGGCGCAAAACAAGCATGACCGTGACGTGGTAGATTGCGATGCCTTGGTTTCACGTTTATGTCATTTGGTCTCCTCGAGGCCGTCTGGCAACCCTCGCCTATGTACACACGGTGCCGCGCCGTGTGAGGCGCTCACTTCTCACCATCATTTCCACTTCCCAGCCGACGCGTGTAGTTCTCACTCAACAAGTGGCCTCGTCCACCCGTCGCTCGATCGTGGCACCGGAAGCCCCACGCACAGGGTCTCGACGCTTACGACGCCTCCGCCGGTGCTGGCGCGGCCGTCTCTGCTGGTGCCTTGGTGGGCACAAACGGCTTCGTCGTGAGAGCTCTGTTGTAGTGTGCATAGATCTGTGTCTGGCGAAGATGTATGGGCGTGCCCTTGGCCGCGTCCGGAATGACCTTTTCCAAGTTCTGTGCGAGGGTACGTGGTTAGGCCGGGCCACAAAGGCAAAAAGGCAGACTGGGTGCCAAAGACGCGCTCACCAGGTTCTCAAAAACGCATTTGTTCAGCTTCCACTCCTCTGGCCGGCACTGCCATAGCTGCTGGTTGCTGTTGTCGAGGCACTTCCAATGCGAGCGGAACGACTCCAGGCAGCTCTTGTTGATGTCCTCGATGCTGGCGATATCGGGTCAGCATGCCATCCATCCGCCCGCCACCCTGCACCTGCAGACAGGCCTGCAGACGCCTGCAGAAACGCCCGGCCACTCACACGCTCCGCGCACAGCGCGTCACCCTCCGGCCCTCCTTTAGGCACTCAAACTCTCCCTTGCCGGGATTCTCCGTCTTGCATTGCATGTAGTCGTCATTGTACGGCCGGCAGCGGGCGCCGATGAAGAACGAGGCCGACAGGAGGGGGCCAGAGCTCGCACCGATCTCCTCGACTTTGGGGATCGAGTCCGGCAGGGGCGTCGTGTCGTAGAGGACCTGCTGGTTGAACCTGGTCACGCATCAGTTCGGCTGGCCAATTCGGTCGGGGAGGCCGTCGATCCGGATTCCCGCGGAGCAGAGACCTACACGGGCTTGCGGGTCGACATGGTGGCCGATGGTTAGCGCAGGGCGGCGGGCAATTGTGGTGCGGCGGTCGGTGGTGGGCGGTGGGACGGGGCGCGAGTGGGCGGACGGAGATGGTTGTTGAGATTCTTTCGATCCTGAGCTCCGGCAATTTTCAGGGCCGGAAAAGCCCAAGGTGAACCGATGGGTCAGCAGGCAATTCCGGACTTTGATTGGCCAGCCCCACACCGAGGCGACGGTAGGTGAGCGGCCAATCACAGACCACTAGGCTGTAGCCTAGGTGAGCGTCGCCGTACCCACTTTTTAATTCTTTCCGTTGCTTCTTGTTGTCAAGGCGCGTCCCAAGTCTTGCCTTCACCTCCCCTTCCGTGGCGCTTCCGGCATCCGAGATCGAGACAGTGGGACGACGAGCAACCTCGACGAACTCGACACGCATCGAAATACTCGCGTACTTTCTCTTTTGCGCCTCGCACGACACAGCTCTGCGACCGACGTGGCCTTGCTTTTTCCTTCTCCTCGAGCGGCCAACTCGTTTGTCATTTGTCTCGTCAGTGACCAGCCATGTCCCTCTTCGGAGCTAAGCCCGCGGGGGGGCTGTTTGGCAGCAGCACGACCGCGACAGCCCCCTTTGGGCAGCCGGCAGCGACCACCCAGGCGACAGGCGGCCTTTTCGGCACCTCCACCGCAGCTGCTCCTGCTACTGGAGGACTGTTTGGCAGCTCGACAGCTATGGCAGCTAAGCCGGCTGGTGGTCTATTCGGCGCATCCACCGCCGCACAACCTTCAGCAGGTCTCTTCGGAGCCTCTGCGCAGCCGACTCAGTCGGCGTTTGGGACCAGCCTCTTTGGCGCCACACAGCAGGGACAACAGCAGCAGCTACAGCAACAGCAGCAGCTGCAACAGCAACAACAGCTGCAACAAATGCAACAGCAGCAGCAACAGCAACAGCAGCAACAACAGTTCCAACAGCAGCAGCAGCAGCAGCAGCAGCAGCAACAGCAGCTCGCACCAAACCAGTCCAGTCTATGGGGCAACTCGCTGTGGCAGCCAGGACAGCCTGCCGCTCCTCGTACGTGCCCCCCTCGTCTGCTTTCCGATCGTTGGATTTTCCGCTGACCACAGATTAGTTGAGAAGCCGATCCCGGACCAGATTGCCACGCTGGTAGGCAAGTGGCGGCCGGACATGCCCACGACGGTGTTCAAGGAGTACTTTTATAACAAGGTGGACGAGAACCGGGTGCCGTTCTTCCAGCCGCAGGCGTTTGAGAACCCGCGCGAATGGGAGGAGGCGCTACAGAACAAGCCGGCGCCGGGGTACCTGCCGGTGCTGTGCACTGGATTTGAAGGACTGGCGGCACGGCTGCAGCTGCAGCGGCGCACAGTGGCGACGTTCAACGCGGGCCTGCATGAGATCAACACAAAGCTGGAGGCGATCCTGTCGCAGCACGACCTGCAGACGAGCGTGCGGGCGCTGGCGGCGCGGCGGCGACACGCGGAGCTGAGCCGACGGGCACTGGCGCTGGCGGCCAAGACGCAGGTGCTGCGCAACCGGGGCTACGCGCTCTCGGGTGATGAGGACGACCTGAAGCAGAAGCTGCAGGCGATCGAGAAGACGATGCAGGACCCGGCACTGAGCGCGCGCATGGAGGAGCTCTGGAGCCGGCTGATTGTGCTGCGCAACTACGCAGACGCGCTGCGCGTGGAGGTGAACCGACGCGGCGTGCGCGAAGAGGAGGGCTTGGGCGAGGACGTGGAGGCCAAGGCGAAAAAGGTGGGTGGACCTCTTCTGTCGGGTGGCGCTCCCTCAGTCTCTGCCTTAAGCTAACTTTTTCACAGATCGTCGAGGACTACGAGAAACAGCTGCAACACCTCAAGAAGGAGGTGGAGCTGGTCAAATCCGACTTTGATACCTGGCAGAAGGACAACCCACAGGCGGGCGCCGGCGGCGGCCGGTCGTAGCCGAGTAGCGGACGCGGACACAGGCTCTATGGCGCTGAGGGGAGGAATTGACTGCATTTTGGGCGCCGGGAATCAGAAGCACATCTAATAGGAAGACGCACGTGACCTATTCAATCGCAAGGGCCTCAATCGCCAACCAGCACATTGCCCGATAACCCTGTCCGTGTCTTTCCTGCCCATTCGAGAGACGCCAGAGATGCCGTCGTCTAGCCATGTCTTGTTCCGACGGATGCTTTCTAGTTCGTATTATCGTACACTCGGACTTGTGGTCACGAGGCGGTTCAGAAGAGCTTCGAGACAGCCTCAATGAGGAACGGTGCTGCGAGGAAACAGGGTCAGCAGGGAGACCACAGACCAGGTTCGGGGGCGGCGCTTACACAGATAGAGCAGGGCCGATGCGGTGACAAACTGCTGGACCGTGTAGGCAGCGTCGGCCTCGCCGCGGCGGAGATCGTCCTCCGAAAACTTGGGGGCTGTTCAGCGAGTCAGCATGGGTCCTGGCGTCCGCCCGTGCGCGCGGGCAGATGGCGGGGCGATGGAAACATACGTCCTGCAAACATTTTGGAGTCTCGACGGTGGTGAAAAGGCAAGATGTGTACGTGTGATGGCGACTTGTTCTGCAATGCAATTCAAGCAAATCCGATGTCGATTTTTTTTATCAAACTAGTGCGTATTGTGTATTATGTAATAATCCGGACCTGCTGTACGTCGCCGGTGGGAAGACTACCGGGACTTGTGCATTCGCTCTACCATGGCTGCCGTACGTTTACTTTTTCAGAAGAGTGTTTCGGAGAGGTATCTGCCTATGGTGCAGCAAGGACCGAGTATCAAAGGAAACATGTCGTTGTACTGGGAGCTCGTCTAGCGCCGGAGGCCGGGTCTCAGGCGCCGGCAGCCGCTTTTCGTCGGCGGCCATTTTCGTGAGCGGTGTAGGGATTAGTCATATTTGGGCTCTTATCGGGAAAGGATAAGGCGAGATGGTGGGGTTTTCCATCGAGTCAGCCAATTATGGACTGAGCACAAGTATTGCTGCATTGGGTAATATTTCCCCATACTGGAAAAGGCGGCACTAGCATGTGTTACTCAATGCCTTTTTCTCGTCGTGTCAGTGGCAATTGCTCCTTCCTCGTCTGACACAGGCGAATATTTACTATTTCCGCAGTTCATTTGGCTGGGTTTACTTTTGGCTGAGTTCAGTCACATTTGGACATTTCAATTGCCATTGGATCTGTCTTTTGCGGCGGGACTGCTAACGACGAAGCATTCCCTCGCGTGTGGACTCTTCCTCTCTTGCTGTTTCTTTTACCTTCTCTTCCATTTTATTTTTATTTTTTGGCTATGCTTAGCCGAGGATTGGCCTCACGGCTTCCCAGCCGGATTCCGGGCGTCGCAGCTGCGAGACTTTCGAGCTGCCGGACGACGACTCGGTTGCGGGTGCCATGGACATGCCGGCGGTGTGCGCGGGGTGTGGCGACGGAGGCCGGGAGCACAGCGGCGGCGGTGTCGTGGGCAACGACACAGGCATTTGCCAAGACGTATCCGGCACTGGACACGTTTGAGCGGCGGCACATTGGCCCCGACGAGGCAGAGGCGGAGGAGATGCTCAAGGCGCTGTCACCGCCGGCGGCGAGCCTGGACGAGTTTGTGGCGCAGGTGGTGCCCGCGGACATCCTGACAGAGACGCCGCTGTTTCCGCAGGCACAGTCGGCAGCAGGCGATGCGGTGACGCGGGCGATCACGGAGGCGCTGCCGGAGCATCGCGTGCTGGCGGAGGCCGAGGCGGTGGCGGCGGAGAACGTGGTGGCGTCGAGCTTCATTGGCGCCGGGTACTACGACACGCTGGTGCCGGAGGTGATCAAGCTCAACGTGCTGGACAACCCGGCGTGGTACACGAGCTACACGCCGTACCAGCCGGAGATCAGCCAGGGCCGGCTGGAGTCGCTGCTGAACTTCCAGACCCTGGTGACGGACCTGACGGCGTTGCCGGTGGCCAACGCGAGCCTGCTGGACGAGGGCACGGCGGCCGCAGAGGCGATGACGCTGTCGCTCAACGTGATGTCGACGGCGCGGCAGCGGCGGGCAGGCAAGACGTTTGTGGTGTCGCACCTGGTGCACCCGCAGACGCTGGCGGTGCTGCGCGGACGGGCTGCCGGGTTTGGCATCAAGCTGGACGTGCGCGACGTGCGGGCGGCGGACTTTGTGGAGAGCGGGCTCGCGGCCATCGGCGAGGACCTGGTGGGCGTGCTGGTGCAGTACCCGGACACGGAGGGCGGGGTGGCGGACTTCCGGGCGCTGGCGGCAGGTGTGCACGCGCACGGGGCACTGCTGAGCTGCGCGACGGACCTGCTGGCACTGACGGTGTTGACGCCGCCGGGCGAGTGGGGGGCGGACATTGCGCTGGGCAGCGCGCAGCGGCTGGGCGTGCCGATGGGCTTTGGCGGCCCGCACGCGGCGTTTTTTGCGGTGGCGGACCGGTACAAGCGCAAGATGCCGGGGCGGCTGATTGGCGTGTCCAAGGACCGGCTGGGCGGGCGGGCGCTGCGGCTGGCGCTGCAGACGCGCGAGCAGCATATCCGGCGCGAGAAGGCGACGAGCAACGTGTGCACGGCCCAGGCGCTCCTGGCCAACATGAGCGCGCTGTATGCCATCTACCACGGGCCGGCGGGTCTGCGGGCGATTGCGGAGCGCGTGGCTCGCGGGGCCCAGATTCTGCAGCGGTCGGCAGTGGCGCTGGGGTTCACGGTCAAGGCGGCGCCGGTGTTTGACACGTTTGTGATCCAGAGCCCGGGCGGCGGCGCGGACCGGCTGCTGGCGATTGCGGAAGCGCGCGGCTGCAACCTGCGCAAGCTGGGCGCGGACGAGGTGGGCATCAGCGTGGACGAGGCCAAGTCGCACGACGACCTGCTGGCGCTGATTGGGGCCTTTTACGAGGCCAGCGGGCAGCCGGCCGGCGGGCTGGAGGCGTTTGTGCAGGGACAGTTGGCAGCAGCGCAGGAGGCGGCGGCCGAGACGGCGATCCCGGAGGCGTTCCGGCGCACGTCGGCGTACCTGACGCACACGGTGTTCAACTCGCACCACTCGGAGACGGAGATGCTGCGGTACATTCACCACCTGGAGTCCAAGGACCTGTCGCTGGTGCACTCGATGATCCCGCTGGGGTCGTGCACGATGAAGCTGAACGGGTCGGTGGAGATGGCGACGCTGCAGATGGCCGGGTTTGCGAAGCTGCACCCGTACGTGCCGCGGTCGCAGGCGGCCGGATACGAGCGGCTGCTGGGCTGTCTCAAGGACCAGCTGCGGGACGTGACGGGCATGGACGCGGTGTCGCTGCAGCCGAACTCGGGGGCGCAGGGCGAGTTTGCGGGACTGCGGGCGATCCGGCAGTACCACGAGGGACGTGGCGACATGGGGCGCAACGTGTGTCTGATCCCGGTGTCGGCGCACGGAACGAACCCGGCGTCGGCGGCGATGGCGGGCCTGGCGGTGGTGCCGGTGCGGTGCGACGCCAAGACGGGCAACCTGGACCTGGCCGACCTGGAGGCCAAGTGTGTCAAGCACGCGGACCAGCTGGCGGCCATTATGATCACGTACCCGAGCACGTACGGCGTGTTTGAGCCGGGCGTGCGGCGGGCGTGCGAGCTGGTGCACGAGCACGGCGGGCAGGTGTACATGGACGGGGCCAACATGAACGCGCAGATCGGGCTGTGCTCGCCGGGCGAGATCGGGGCGGACGTGTGCCACCTGAACCTGCACAAGACGTTTTGCATTCCGCACGGCGGCGGCGGGCCGGGCTCGGGCCCGATCTGCGTCAAGGAGCACCTGGCGCTGACGCTGCCGCCCGAGGCGGCGTACTTTGAGGCGGACAGCACGGACGAGCTGGGGCAGCCGCCGATCAGCAGCGCGCCCTTTGGCAGCGCCAGCATCCTGCCGATCAGCTGGGCGTACAACCTGCTGATGGGCGGCGCGGGCCTCAAGCGGGCGACCAAGCTGACGCTGCTCAACGCCAACTACCTGCTCAGCCGGCTGCGGCCGCACTACTCGATTGTGTACACCAACGACAAGGGCCGGTGCGCGCACGAGTTCATCCTGGACCTGCGGCCGTTCCACGACACGGCCGGGATCGAGGCCATTGACGTGGCCAAGCGGCTGCAGGACTACGGGTTCCACGCGCCGACCATGAGCTGGCCGGTCGGCAACACGCTCATGATTGAGCCGACGGAGAGCGAGAGCAAGGCCGAGCTGGACCGCTTTGTCGACGCGCTCGTCAGCATCCGCGAGGAGATCCGCGAGGTCGAGGAGGGGCGCGTGCCGCGCCAGGGCAACGTGCTCAAGATGGCGCCGCACCCGGTGCACGACATTATCGGCGGCGGCAGCGGCAGCGGCAGCACCGGCGCCTGGGACCGGCCGTACTCGGTCGAAAAGGCCGTCTTCCCGCTGCCGTATCTGCGCGAGAAGAAGTTCTGGCCGACCGTGGCGCGCGTGGACGACAGTAAGTGACTTGCGTGACGCCTTGGCCGAAAGACATGTGCTGACGAACCGTGACAACAGCCTACGGCGATCTCAACCTCTTTTGCACGTGTCCCCCGGTCGTGGACACCACGGGCGACGTGGAGTAAAGGTGAACATGGGGGGAAAGCAGCGTGATTTCAACAACGCAATTGTCTCGGGGCCGTTTTGAGCGTTTGAGACCCGAGAGAGAGCCGTTCTCAACAACAAAAGAGGGCTTTCCACGGGGGCGTGTTTCCATTTAGAAGGCCGTGTAAAATAGAGGCCAGGCGGCCAACAATAAAGTTTTGATTTTTTTTCTGCCATAGACGCCGTTTACAGGCACTTTTCGGCCCGGCGCTGCGCTGCTGGTCTTTTGATGACTAAGCTCATAGGTCGTTCTGTTATTGTACAGATGGAGGAATACACACAAACGAGGCCACGCGAGGCGCCCATCACGCCTCGGCGGCCGGAGCGGGTGTGGCGGGCTCGAGCGGCTGGGGAGCGGCCCTGCGCTCCTTGTGTTGGAGGATGCCGGCCTGCGACGGTCAGAAAAGAGTTCGTGTCTAGCATCGGCGCCCGGGGACAGCACTCACCATGGCGAGCAGCCGCCAGACGGTCTCGGTCGGCTGTGCGCCCACGCCGATCCAGTATTTTGTCCGCGTCACGTCCAGCTCGACGTCCTTGTGCGGCTTCGTCCACGTGCCGCGGCGGCCCGACGCCTCGGCGTACGTGTCGCGCTTGGGCTTGGAGTTGTAGGTGCCCAGCACCTCCATGGGCCGGCCGTGCTGCGCCGATCTGCGCGTGTCAGTTTTTTTTTTTCTCTCTTCTCTCTTTGGGGGGTGCCAACAAAACACCCACCTCGCCTGGGCCACGACAATGTTGAAAAAGGGCGAGTGCTTGCGGCCGAAGCGCGCGAGCCGGATCTTGACGACCATGGCCCCAGGGGAAACAACGGTCTGGCGAAAGGCGACAGCGACAGAAAAGAGGAGCGAGGCAAACACCAGTCGTCCGTGGCAGTCGCGCGGGGTGTGTGTCGCTCGTGCAGGGTTGCGGGCAATGGGTCGTGCGGGCGGAGAAAATCTGAATGGCTTCACGCGGCGGCCCGGCCATACAGCTTAGTCATATAAATATTAGTCATCATTTACGAGGGCCCGTCGGACGCTGCCGTTTTCTGCTGCGCTCGTTTTGTTTGAATATATGAATCTTCTATCTCGGCCAAAACGATGCCAATCCGTGGTCTAGATCTCTCCGTCCGGCGAGAAGCGCCACACGCAGCCCGGGGGGGGTTCGAGACGTGCAACAGGCCATTCCAACGAGTCGCTCCGTGCAGCGACGTGGGCTCTGGACGTGTGCTGTGTCGGACGCTCTCGCGCGCTGGCACGAGTGTTGTGTGCTCGGCCCCCGGCGATCCGCCATCCGCCCTGGGCCCTCGGTCCTTGACCGTGGGACCACCTTGGGGCCCGCGAGCCCGCGAGCCCTCCCTTTTCCGAGTTTTTGATAGGGTCAACCCCCTCAGGCCTCAAAGACGAGGACGATGCCGTCGTCGCCGGCGGTGACGACGCGTTCGCCGGTGTCGCCCTGGACGAAGCCGAGGACGCCGCCGCCCTCGCCGTCGCCGCGGTGGCCGCGCCACTCGTGGACGAGGCCGGTGGTGTTGGAGGCGGTGGCGGCGGGGCCGCCCGAGGCGTTGACGCCGGCGCGCAGGTCCCAGCGGCGGACGACGCCGTCCATGCCGCAGCTGGTGAGCAGCCACTGGGCGGGGCCGGCCTGGGCGGCGGAGGCGGAGGCGCCGACCGAGGCGATGGGCGGCGCGCGCACCCACTCGACCTTGACGACGGAGAACTCGTCGTGGGCGGCGGGGATGTGGCGGCGCACGGCAAACGAGCGGCTGGCGTCGTACACGGCCACGCTGCCGTCGACGGAGCCGGCCGCCAGCAGCGTCAGCGGCGGCGGCGCAAACGAGAGCGTCTCGACGCCGTCCGACTGCACCTGCAGCGACGCCAGCACGACGCCGGCCTGGGCGGCCGCGTTCTGGCGGCCGCCGGGGCGAGTCTGCTTGCCGGGTTTGTTTTTTGTGTTTTTCGTCGAAGCCGTCGAAGCAGGCGCCCCGCTGCCCAGCCGCGGAAGCCCCACAATCTTGATCAAGCCGCCGGCGCCGCCGACGGCCACGACGCCGCCGCCCGGCGACACGGCCACCGAGTACAGGCCGCCCTCGACCTCGAAGCGCTGGTCGGCCGCCGTCAGCGTCACCACCGTCTGGCCGCCGCCCGTGAGGCCCTCGGCCGCGCCGTCGCCCCACACGTCCCACACGTGCAGGCTGCCGTCCTCGGACACGGTCGCCAGCAGGCGGCCGTCGGGCGACCAGGCGCCGGCCGTGCACGAGGCCGTGTGCAAAAAGTACGACTGCACCATCTGCAGGGCCTCGCCGCCGCCGCCGCCGCCGCCGCCGGCCGTCGGGTCGAGGCTGTACACCCACACGGACCCGTCCGAGGCGCCCAGCGCCACCGTGTTGGCGTGACCCGCCGGACAGGCCGCCAGCCAGTTGACCTCGGGCACCTCCTGCGCCTCGGCCACCAGCTGCAGGGCCACGTGGCCGCCGTCGGCCGGCGACGCCGACACGCCATAGGCCCGCAGCCGGCCGTCCAGGCCGCCCGACACCAAAAAGTCGCCGTCCGGCTGCGTAAAGACGAGCGCGTTGATCGAGTCCGTGTGGCCCTCGAGCACAAACAGCGGCTGCAGCTGCACGCTCTGCGCCGGCGCCGCCGTCGGGTCGCTGCGGAAACTCGCCGGCAGCACCGGCCGCGACGCCGCCGCCGACGTGTCCATCACGTAGCCCCGTCCCGGCGCGTCGTCGCCCTCGCCCTCGCCGCCGCCCGTCGCCACCAGCGACGGGTACCGCGGGTGCTGCGCAATCGCAAACACCGAGTCCTTGTGCTCGTCAAAGTACGCAATCGAGTCGTTGACCAGCAGCAGCTCCTCCTCCTCCTCCTCGCCGCTGTCCATGGCCATGTCGTCGTCGTCCCCGTCAATCTCCTCCATCGCGTCCTCGGCCGCCAGCAGCTCCGGCTCCGAGTCTACATCGTCCTCCTCGTGATTGCGTGGCGGGGCCATGTCTCTTGTTGGATGTGTGGTTGTGGTTTTGGGCTGTTCTGTTCTTGAGTTCTTGAGTTCTTCTCGAGTTCTTCTCGAGTCCTTCGCTTCTGATGCCCGTGTCGCTAGCCAGCCTCGTCGTTTCTGGGCGTGTCACTGTCACTGTCACAAAACCCGTCCGTCTCCCGCAAGATATGCGCTCTCACACGTGGCGATCCCGTTTGTCAGTCGCCTCGATGGCCTTCGCTGCGCTTCAACGTTTTGCTTTCTAAGCACCGTCGCGGGGCAAATCCAAAAAAATTGAATCATGGCTCCACCGTCGATAACGGCGATTTGGTTCTCCCGGGCTGGGTGGGGTGGGGCTGGGTCACGTCACGTGACTAGCAACCACGAAGCTTCGTTCAGCCTTGCTGCCGCCGATGACCAGCCGATCAGCAAAGCGGCATTGCCAATGCACGATTCGGAACGCAGCCTCGGCATACGACATATGGCCGTGGACCGTCGCGTCAACACGCAGCTCTGCCCCATTCGCCACACGCCACACATCCTAACATAACATCATAGTGGCGGTGCCAAGAGTGGGCGACAAAGGTACTTTTTCGAAAAAATAACAGCTCGTTACTCCGTACGAGTGCAACCTGTTTTCGCCACTATTCCGCAGAGGCCGGAAAACAGCTTGCCACCAATGAAGAAACGATCCGGAAAAGCGCCGGATAGCGGTCATAGTCTAAAGAACGGCCAGGGGGGGGACTCCTTTCGGAAGCTAGACTCTGGCAGGCACATGGCAAACCCAGGACTCTGGCCGGCCTAACAGGGAGGGGGGGGGGGGATTGGACGAGGATTGGACGCGGATTGGACGCCGGTTTGACACAAGAGCAGGATTCGTAGGCTGCGCGTGCCGTCGTGGTGCGCACGGCCGTTGTTCGACTTCGCATCGTGACAAAAACAGGCCCAGATGGCCAGATGGCCAGATGGCCCAGATGCTGGCAGGATGCGTGACTGATGCGGATTCGGAACAGCGTCGCGAGGCGTGCGGATCTCCTCCGCTGTGGTCCCTCCTTTTTCCACATCTCGCGTCACCCGTCGCAATTGCTACGGGGCTGCGGCCCATTCTGTTCTGTACTCCGTAACAACACTTTCCACCGCCCGGAAAACAGGTGTTGCTTAGTCATGGACGTTTCCCGGTTTTGGGGATGGCCGGGGGCCACTGATCGCCCGCCATCCGCTGAAGACCCCAAGACGCTTGTGCCTCGTGCCCAGCGACGTGGCCGCGACGTGGCCGCGCAGACTTGGCAGACGTGGAATCCTCGTACTGTGTGCTCTGTGCGGCCACCCGAGCCCGCGCGAACCGGGCAAAAAGGGGGGGCCTCAACTTGCCCGTTCCCTGTTCCCTGCTCCCTGCTGCCTCTCCACTTATGCCCCTCTGTCTCCCCGCTCTCTTCCCTTGGTCCTCTCTGCCCTTCCCCCCGGTCTTGCCTGGTGGCTTCGTGCCCTCGCGCCCTCGTCTTCCGCATCCATCGTGTCCGCACCCTTGCATCCAGAGATAAGATACCTGTCTGACACATGCATATTCCGTACATACATGCTCCTGCTCCATTCCCAAGTTGGCGAAAATAGCCTGGATGGGCTGGCCAGGAGCGGTGAATCTGCACCTGACCCAAGATTGCATGTCACCGCGCCAGGCCGGCGCTTAACCGTACTATCAGACAGGCTAGTCACCGTCCCTGTTATTTGGCTCGGCCTGCCACTGACCCGCCTGCGGGAGACCCTACGTATCTTAGTACGGGTCCGGTATTCTTGGTGCCCTGTCTCTGGGCAGATCTCCGAAGAGCCATCCAAGCCACAGCGAGTAATACTGCGTGCGGGATACGAGGTTGTGGCGGCGCGACGAAGCTGTCGTGCCTGTCCGCAGCCGCCAGCCGCTGCCAGCAGACTTTCTGTGTCCACGCGACCGCTCGCTCGGGCCTCTCCCGAGGACTGCTCGTATCGTACTACTCCGTACGTCGTACTCCGTATCATACAAGCACGCAGACTCCATCTGAATGCGCCTCCGCGTCTGTCTGGCCAGCCAGGAAATCCTTCCAAAGCACCGCGCCGGCAAATTGGCCTCCGCAGGAATCCCTGCCAGGCCCAAGCCCGATTCTCCGCTGCTCCAGCCGCTTCACGGCCTCGGGCTAGCCTAGCGCACCTCTGGGATGAGACACGTAACAGAACGGCGCGCTTGATGGCCTTGGGATCCCAAATGCGCCGCCACCCTGGGTAAATAAGGCCGACCAGCCAGGGAAAAAAATGCAGCCCGTGCGTCTTGGCCTAGGAGTGTCCCCTCCGCGGGCCGCAGAACACTCTATCCCAGCAGGGAAAAAAAAAAAAAAAAAAAGACATGTTACGTACAAGGGCTCCGTAAAACCAGACGACAATCGAAAGGACCGTAAGCCGTCCTCACCTGCCGGGCAAATTTTCGCGATGCCCAGATTCCAAATGGCTAGGGTGGATCGGCTTTTGCTGCAACAAAAAACTTATGGGCCTTTGTCCTGCCTGTTGATCTACGACTAGAACCAAGGAGTTGCTGCCCGCCTGCGCTGCTGCCAAATCGGCCGGCCTATCAGGGCCTAAAGGAGCTTTTGCTCCGGCTTCTGTCATATTTTCCCTCGCTGCCATGGGATGTGACCGAAGCCAGAAATCGTTGCATGAGCTGGACGGCACCCGGCGCACGCCAGCACACTAGAAGAACAGCAACTCAATACACGGCACTGAAAAAAAACTAGATAAAAAACTAACCGCGAGATGGGGAGCTGAACGCCCTGAACAGGCACGTGGGTACCGTTATATAGCCCCGTATCTCACTTGTCGACCAGCATGGCGCTATCCTGAGTATCCTTTCCCTTCTCGCTCACTGCTCCTTCGCCCCTCGTGTGTGCTGCATCGCCCCCCCTTCACACACCCCTCCCCCCTCCCCCCTCCTCTCTCCCTCCGCACGCCGTCGGGTTCCGTTTCCGATCTGGCTGAGATCCACTGCTTGCCGCAGAACCCATGCTGATCCGAGTATCAACCCGGGCTGACCTGCGGGAAATAGCTGTCACCCTGTCCCTCCTAAGAGCCAGCAGCACACTGCTGGCCACTCACCGACGGCCGCTGTAGTGGACAGACGACTAGACGGTAGTCGGCACGGCGAGCCGGACCACTAAATTCACTAAAACTTCACCACAGACCCGGGGCATGGCCTAAGAGGAGGCGAGAAACAGTCCGGCTGCAAAAATACAAAAATACAAAAATTCAAGAGCCGCCATGGGGCAGAGGCAAAACAAAAGTAGCCTAGGAAACCCGAGTGCCAGCCAACTTTCAGCAGATCGGCAGCGACCCCGTATAGCCGGGTACCTACAGTACTGTACGGAGTAGAAAAACGGCCCGCTCGAGCCCGGCGACAGGCCAGGACTTTAGATCATAAGGCACGCGAGAGCCACACTCGGCAAGCCCAGCCTGATGAACCCCCCCCCCCCCCCCCCTCCCCCATACCCAGGGAAGCGCTCTTTCGACCCCCCTCGCAGAGCCACCTTTCTGTTGGTGTCAACCGTGCGAGCGTC
The DNA here is from genome assembly GCA_019925535.1 of Leptographium radiaticola. Classification (NCBI taxonomy): domain Eukaryota; kingdom Fungi; phylum Ascomycota; class Sordariomycetes; order Ophiostomatales; family Ophiostomataceae; genus Leptographium; species Leptographium radiaticola. The sequence goes on along the minus strand of JADHKK010000016.1, from coordinate 125,441 downwards.
TCTCCCGTATTTCTCTCATCTCTCGGCCCACTGGAACGTGGAAAGTGGAAACAGGAAACAAGACGCCTTTGCTCGCTTCCCCGGATACGACGAAATACGAAATCTGACTCTAGACTGTCGGGCCGGGCATGATTGCAGACGATTACCGATTCCTGCGCCCGTGAATCCCTGTTTCTCCCTCCGAGACGGTCATTGTCGGTCGCGTCCGCCGGCCACATTGGACACCAGCCAGGATCTCGTGAACCGGCAGCTTAAATGTGCACTGAGTACAGTGCTGACTGCCAAGTCTGTGGAAAACGGTACTTGATTTATGTCCAGTTCTGTCATGAATTCCATCCTCCGCTGGTGATATGCCCTTTCGGCATGCTGGTCCAAGCCGCCCCGATGCTGGACGGACATTGCCCGAGTCCCGTCTGTCCAAACAGCCGCACGGGGGGCTGTCAGGTCATATGAGTCCGGCGGCCCAGCCCAGGAGTCCCCCGGAGTCCTCGCCACGGCCATCATCGTCCCTACGCCGAGTCGACGCTGGCATCACAGCTTTCCCTCGCCGGCTACTATTTCAACTACCTGATCGATACCCTCATACTCTGGCACTTCGAAATCATACTTCTTCGCGATGGACGGAGCGACAAATCTGGGAAGCCGTCGTTAGATCTCTGGGCCGCTCGAACGGGGCCACGCGAGCTGGACAGGACAAGGTGAGACTGAATTACCTTCCGCCGATGAAATGGCGTCCCTTGAACAAGTTGGCAAGCGGTTTGGGAGCTGTGAGGCTGACTAGAACATCAGGATGGAAGTTGCTGCCAACGCCAGAGGAGGGCGGTCCATTTTCAATATCCCAAGACGACGGAGCATCCACCGCCGTCACGGGGACCTTGGTCTCTTCGAGAGCCAGGATGACATCCCGGAACGGCTCCCGAACTTCACCCGAAAAGCTGAATCCTGTGCGAATGGTGAGCGACAGCAGCGAGTAGCGACATGTGTGTGCAGCGACTAGGGAGACGCTGGACAGATCGGACACCACCAACCAAATATAGCATCCACAACGTGATCGGCAGAACCGAGGGCGACGCGGAAATCATCGACAAACGGGATGTTTAGGTCTTCCAGCTGCTTGGAGAGACGCTACGCAGATGATGAGTATTTTCGGAACATGGCAAAGGGGCTGGAGGGGTCTGTATAGCGGCATGGCATGGCGTGGACAAGGGGGGCTCTGCATGAACGGTGCATCGGGGGCAAACACACAGCGGCTGACAGCGTATTTCTATACTCGTTTTTGGCATAGATCAAATCAACAGAAAGTGCACATCCGCCTGGTTTCGGGATGAACGTGAGAGGCAGCCGGACACTGAACGCGCAAACGCACAAACGCAAGGCAGGATAAAAGGCGTGAAAGGGGACAACAAGGCGAAAAGAGTGCGGGCACTTGGACCAACCTGATACAGCTCATTCTTGCTCCGCTTGGGATAGAAGATGGCCGGTTCGTAGCCATAGTGACGCAGGTGTCTGGCCGCCACGAGACCGTCGCCACCTGGCCTTGTTAGCCGTCGTCATAGAGAGTCGACTACGAGCAGTAGTCGGCTGGCCAGGACAAAGCGTACCGTTGTTACCGGGACCAACGGCCACCAAGATGCGGCGGCCCTTGCTGAGTGGATGGACACGGTAGACTGGAGACAGTTCGCATCAGCCTATACTTGGGGGAGTCGCCGAACCACAACCACATGGGCACGGCAGCGAAAAAAATGAAGAAAGGACAAAAGACAAAAGACAGCAGGAATCGGACAAAGACCGAGTGTGCCCGGGAGGCAGTCGGGCTGATATAAGGTGGCCACACACCTGCCTGCGAGACAGAAAGTCCTGCCAGCTCCATGAGTTGGTCAATCGAAAAGGCGCCGCTGGACATTAGCTCCTTGTCCAAAGCAGCGGCCGCCTTGGCAGAGATGGTCTGCACAGAGGGACAAGAATCGGTCCGGTTAGCTATACGGCAAGAAAGTGACGTGCACGATCGGACCGGCTGATCCGTGATAGAGGCAGAGCCGCCGATCGGAACCGACAAGTTACCCACCTTGAAAGCCATAGCGTCGCAAAGGTACGGATGGATAGGTTCGGCGAGAAAGGACCCGATTGGCAATGTTGGTGAGAGAGACGAAGATCTGAGCTTTGCGGGAGGACAGCAAAAGGGCACGATCACCAGGATGCTTTCCTTGTTTGAGAGCGGGACCGGTGCAACGTTAAAATGGGCTGACGTATAAGTATCTTGTCGCCTCCCCACCAGACCGGTTGACAAGATCTCGGCACCTGATTTTTTTTTCGTTTCAAGAGTACAAGTACGGCGTACGGAGTACTATGCGGCGGAGCCAGAGATGTCGAACACGAGATTGAAAGAGAGTAGTAGCATTTCGTGCGAGTAGCGCCCGAGCCCGTCCCAAATTCGCAAAAATCATGACGAAAGAGGCTAGCGTGTCCAACTTTCAGCAGCGGCATGAGCGCGATCAGCATATTCCGACCGGACTCGCACAGTCTGCTCGGCAGTCTTGGGAATTAGTATCATGCTTTTGGAAACCTGCGGTATTGGGAGGCGCCGCCAGCAAAAGGCCAGCCGGCACTTATTCCCGTCTCGCGCATGATCCTTGATCGCACACCGCGAATAGCTTCCAGCGAATCAGCGCGCGTAGATCGGGTCGCGTACGAGTACATACATGGCTGCACTGCTTCCTATGGGCTTCCAGGCTGGCTTATATGACGTAGACGGAGCGTATGTACCTGTACACCAGGTGATTGCCAAACAGTCGGGACGCTACTGTCGGTACGGCCAGGAAGCTCCGATCGCAATCGTCTAGGGCGATGATGCAAATCTTGACAATAGCTCTGCTAGTCCACGGCCCACACTGTACATTCGATCGGCATGCCTTGCGTCTGTAGCTTGCTGGTATATATGTACGACGTACATATGAAACAGGGCGATTCGTCGCTCTCAGATCGTCTCGATCGTCGCCCACGCTGCTACAAAGTAAGTATAGTTGCGTTGTCGTGTAGAAGGGCGACAGAGGCGCGGAAGACAATGGCAGCCCACGTCGTTTTTACGAGTCAGATACAAATCTCGACCGCCAAACACATGTGAGAAGACAGACAGCCAAGCTTCCCCTGGCAAGGTAGATGGACGCTCTTGTTGCACGCAGTAATACGCTGGGACGGAAGTATAGAAATTACCAAAACAGGATTAGCGCCGCTCACATGCCCGCGGTGGAGGCAGTGGGCCAATAAGGTCTAGGATTCATTCACAACGGCGCAAGAAGCAACCGAACCACGAGTACCACATGGACGCGGGGCCATTGTCTGTGCAGGAGAGGTTGCGGGGAAGTATGGACATTGACTCTCGTCGGGGGCATTGAGATGTATGCAGAGTATCTACAATCAGTCCGAGAAGACAGGCCAGAAGGAGGCTCTTCTGTATTACGCGGTAGGCCGATGCCATGTTGACATGGCCCAAATTACAGTAAGAATAGAATCTGGTGCACCCGTAATACTACCAGTATTACCCGTACTCTGGCTAGGCAAATAGGATGTTGCAAAATAAGACAGCTGGACAATAAAGGCCGGAAACTGGACGGAGTAAACACCACGTGAAATATGGTCCGTGCACCACCCCACCACTCGCACGCGGTTTGGTAGTATGTAGGCAAGATCGCGGCTCAAGCAGACGACAGCAGACGTGTTCACGTCGCCTTGTGCCCCTTTGCCGACCCGTCGCCATGGCTCAGCCATCCACTCTCAGCCTCTACGGCGACTGCGTCGACTCGCTGCGCACCTCGCTCTCCTTTCTCGAGTCCTCTGTCGTGACGCTCGATGCCGGCGTCGCCGACCTTTCGCGTCTCGGCAGCGTGCTCAAGACTGTGCGGGTGCGTTTTGGCCGTGTCCCCCTTTGATAAACTGTCTTGCTCACCGACCCCAGCACTACGAACTCGTCCCGCAGCCGACGCTCGCCGCCGCCGAGGCCTCTCTGCAGAGCGAGATCGGCCCCTCTGTCGCCGCCCTCCTCGACCGTGCCGAGAGCCATCTGGCGCGCCAGGCCCGGCGCATCGACACGCTGCAGGCGCGTGCCGCGCTGCAGGCCGGCCGCCTCGAGGGTCCCGGCCCGACGACCAAAGCCGCAAAAGCTGCAAAGCCCGCAAAGCCGACCCGACAGGCCAAGCCGTCCATGGGCTCCGACGCGCTGCGCGCCCGCATGACCCGCCAGCGCCGCGAGCAGCTCAAGTACAGCATCCAGCGGCTCGAGCGCGAGCTGGCCCAGAAAGAACGCGAACTGCGACAGCGCCTACAGCCGGCGCCGGGACGGACGTGAACAGGGGCACGCAGCAGTTCGGACGGCCAAATCGAAACATCGAAACAGCAAGAGGATATTACGACGACACACGTAAGCACATGACCCTACGGAGTACTGTACACATTGCGCAGCCCGCAAGTCGCAGCCGCCAGAGAAAACGCCCGACGGCGGCCGTGGCGCAGCCATCTCTGCAATCCTGCAAGCTCAGCAAGAGGGGCAAGCCGCGGTAAAATTAGATCGCGTTGCGGAATGCACAACGGACAAACGGTCAACTTGTACAGGGCTTAGAAGAGCAGTGGCGGTCTGGACGGCCAACATGGACAACTACGAGTGCGAGTGAGCCGTCAGTTTGCACGTGGTAGTTTCAAAGCATTTCCATTCAAACTACCAGACCCATGTTTGTCTGTGACCCATAGCCGTAACTCGTCCCGTACCCGCTGCAAGAGCAGCACAAAAAGCAAATCAAACAAAAGCCGGAAGTGAGGGTAGAGATAAAAGAGGCAAGGAAAGAGAAGAAGAACAAATACAAGTCCGGGGGCAATGTGATCGTCCGTCCGGGATTGGGCGAGGCCAATCGTGGACGACCACCTCGCCCAGTGTTGGGAATATAATAAACAAAAGAAATAACGCGAGAAAAAGTTCCGTTCCACGCCGGAGTTCGGAGAATAATGAAAAAAAGGGTACAAGGCGGGTGGCTATTCATGCCAACGAGATAAAACCACACTCCGTTCCCGCTTTTGAAACCCGGATACCGTTCATGCCCCCTTGCAGGCCAACGATTCTGTCGTTATAAAAGCCATCTGAGACCAGTCATAATCCACGGTGAGTTTGGTGGGACGATGCAGGAGGAGAGTCCAGGAACCTCAAGGTACCATGAGGTGGGGTATATATAAACATAGGAAAAGAAAGAGTTCGACTCTACTCTCTTGAGCCCTCGTCGTCACCGTTGTCGTCAGTTGCCGGGACCGTCTTATAACAGAATGAGATAGTTGCTCGGGGCAATGCCCGTCTCGCCCGTCTCCTTGCGGGCCTGCCACCACCGTCCGCTGACATCAGAGACCTCGAGAATCTCGTGCTTAGAGAAGCTAATCTCGTTTGCGTCATTGGGGTCGGCCTCGTAGCTGTAGATGGCCTTGGCCCGGTACGGGTACTCGGTGGGAGGCACTATCTCCCCCTCGGTGCCGGCGGGGGCCACGGAATTGGTCTTGTTCTGTGACGCAAAGGCGCTGCCATTGAGGGCCGACGCGCGGTTGTTGCCTGTCGCAATGCCGGCGATGGGCGACGGGTTCTCGAAGCCGTTGAGCTGCGCCGACGTGTACATCTGCGGGGGCTGGACGGACGTCGAGGTCTCGGGACGGCCGGTGATGCCGTAGGCACCCGTCATGGTCTGTCGGTTGCTGGGCGACTCCTTGGCCAGGGCGAAGGAGTCGAGGTAGGCGCGCGGCACGGCGGACGGGGCTGAGCCAAAGTAGAAGATCCAGACCACCTGGCAGAGTTAGCATGGCGAATCCGACGCCGCACGGGGCACGAGGACGTACCGTCACCATGGACAAGAGGATGAACCCGGCAGCAGCGGCCTCACTAGCACCGTTGGACGAGTACACCAGGTTGTTGACGGACGAGGTGGCCAGGACGAGGCCGCAGGCCAGGTAGCCCACGATGGCGACATGGTAGGTCTGGGTGGTGTCGGAGGCGACGACGACAAAAATGCCGGGAATGAGGCAAAAGTAAAAGACGATGGCCCACCAGGTGAATGTGCTGAATTCGCCTTTTATTTGGACGCGCGCGACGATGGACGAGATGAAGGAAATGATCCAGGCGAGCTAGAACAGAGCGCGGCGGTCAGCAAAGGGGGTCACGGAGGGGAGTTGCGCGAGCGAGCGAGCAGCGTACCGAGGAAATGGAGATGGTGGCCAGCGCAAAAGGATCGCCGATGATGTTGCCCAGGTGGACGCCGCGTCGGCCATTGTACGGGGCGCGAGAGTTCTCCATTTTGCGCAGCGATGGTGAATGGAGAGATCCGTACGAGGGCATGTGGAAGGGCGGGTGCGGAAGTCGAGAGGTGAAAGGAGAAGCGAGCGAGAGGCGGCGGGCTGAGGGCGAGAGGCTGGCGCAAGTACGGGTACTCTGCAGCGAGTGGGAAGTGGCAGTGTTGGAAAGCGTGCCGTTTTTTCAAGGGCTGGTGGCTTTACGGATAGAGCCAAGCCTCCGTAGAGAATGCTTAGTCCGATCCGGAAAAGTGGGGCAAAACGAAAGAAGGGGTCCTGTGATGTGAGAGGAGGGCGAGAGGTGTTCCAGGCGAGTCGGAACGGCGGAAAGGCGGACGACTAGGGAAAATAAGAAAATAAGAAAATACGTCGTAGTGTCGGCGGACGAGATCCCTAGAGTTCTGCTCGGTTCCGCAGCAGCAAGTAAATGAGGAGGGCGATCAAAGGGGTGGCCAGCAGCGACGAAGGATGAAGGGGAGACGCAGGCAAATGGAGGCCCAGGGGCATGAGTGGGGATCGAGAGAGCCCACGTTTTGCTGGCTGGACGGAAAGGCGAGAGCGGTCGCTGGTGTTGCGCGGCGTACGGAGTACTGAATGTCCGCTGCAGGCAGTTGTGAAAGGGAACGTGGCCGGGCACGTCGATTCTGATGGCCGGGTGGTTGGGCACAGAGTTTGTGGAAGCCGTATTGTCGTTGTGGCCGTTTCTGGAAGGTAAAGAGCGAAAGCAAGACTGAAAGGGGACTGAAGAAAAAGAGAGCCAGGGGGGGGCGGGCGGAGGAGGACGCGATCATAAAAGGAGTGTTGGGGGCCGAGAGGGAAAACGGACGCGGGAGCTGCAAGGGGACCGTGAGGATCGTCTGAAAATGACACGCTATTGCCGTTGCTCACAGACGGAATACGGAGTGCCCTTCGTACTCGTATTCTACGTATTTTTGCGAGTACGTTATTCCACGCGGTCCCCCCCCGTCGTGTCCGTTTCCATGAGGCGTTCTCGTACTCGTATGCGCACTGTACAGACACGGTGGCACTACTTCTGGCGTCCAGCACCCGACGCCCCTGGCACCCTGTCGCTTTTTACGCGTAGTAGGGCCTGCAGATCCCTGGGTTGCGCCACGGCCACAGCGAGACGCACGCATTTTTCGTCCTTGCATTGGGTGGCAATTTCCAGCGCCAGCGGGATGCCAATCAAGGGGTTCCTTGGGGCGTTTCGACATTTTAATGGCGGTGGGGCGACTGCGAACTTTTTTTCTACAGTGGATCAAGAGGTCCACGTACCGTGTGAACAACGTTGGGCTGGGCTGGGCCCGGACCCCGACGCGTTCCTGACGGGACTGGTCAGGGGCTGTTTAATTGGCCTTGGGCCCGTCTGCGGTATCTTTCTGGTATTACGCGCGGCACGGAAAGGGAACACGGTGTTTCAGGGCGGACAACTGGCAGAATACTGGTAAAGGCAAAATGGCGCGAAGCACTGGCATCCCAACGGGCCAGCGACACCCAACCACAGGCCCCTCGCCAGGCGTCAGCGTGGCAAGGGATTCAACATTCCCCAAGTACAAGTATTCCATACGTCGTAGACACGCTACAGACTGACAAGCCGTCGCGTGGCCGTGGCCTCTTCCTTTCAGACCCTTTGTCACCCCTTGTGTACTCCAGACGCTGACACAAGAATCAATGTCGGAGGGAAGCGGCAGCTGAAACCCGACTGCCGGGCCCGTTCCATTCACCGACCGTAATGCTGACCCCAAGGCCGGCCAGGCCTGGCCCGTTTTGTTCTCGGCCACACATTGTCCACACACTGCCCACACATTGCCACACAATGCCGCATGGGCCTTTTTTTGGTACTGCGCCCGCGACGTTCGACGTGTCGTCGCCGCCAATCACATCGAGTCTGTGTCCCCAACATCTTCTCCAGACAAGTTTAAGGTGATACGGGCCCTCCACCAGATCGCCCCTCTGACCATGGCCGGCCGCCTGCGAGGGCACGAACCACGAGCCAAAGCGGTTGCGATCGACCTGGGGTGCTGTATCAGCGTGTGCCTGAAACGCGGATTGCAGCCTTGCCGTCCCCAATGACACGCCACTGCACAGTGAGATGCGTAGCCGCCACGAGTTGTGTGTGAAACGGGTCTCCGATTTGCACTTTGTCCGGATAAGCCGCCGAGAGCAAATGCGTTGTCGTCGTTTGTGAGAAACAAGGCCGGTGTTCCCGGGCCTATTTTGGGGGGATAGAGACACGAACGAGCCCAAGCGCGCGCCGTCCGTCTCCACGGCGAGAAGTCGGGGGGGAGGGAAGAAGGGGGAGCGGCGGGGGGGGGAGGCATGGACACCAGATGAATGTGTTCGTTTTGCTTGTATTCTCCTGTCAGTCCCTTCCCTCCCCCTCTCCGCTCCGCTCACCGGACACCGCTTAGAGTCCCTCGGCCGCCTCCTTGGACTCCTTTTCCAGTCGGCGGACCCGTCCCTCGGCCCGCTCAAAGCGCGTCTCAATGTCGGCCATGCGGCGGGACGCGGCCAGCGCGCGGCGCTCAAAGTGTGTCCGCACGAGCTGCTCGCTGCGGCCGCGCAGCTGGGTGACTTCCGTCTCGAGCGCGTCCTGGGTGGCGGCGATTCTGTCCATGCGCGGAAGGAGGGCGGCGAGCTGCGCGCTCAGGGCGGCGTCGGGCACGGGGGTATCGTGGAGGGCGGCGTTCAGGGCCGAGGCGGTGGCGGGAAAGGCACTCGCGTAGCTCAGCACGGTGGCACGGACGGCGTCGGGGCCGAGCTGGGTGGGCGGCAGGCCGGGCGGCGGCGGCGGCTGGAAGAGGGTCGGATAGGCCTTGTCTGACGGGGTTAGTTCATCGACAACATCGACAACATAACAACACCGACAACACAACACAACACAACAACACGCACAGATCTGGAGAAGCTCCGCGTAGACACGCACGTTGGCGACGAGCGAAGCAAACCGGCGCTCGAGGTCGGCGAGCGAATCGACCGTCGACCGGACCGGCACGTCGGCCGCCGGAGAGGCGCCCTGCAGAACGTGCTCGACGCGGCGCACCCGCGCCTCTAGCATCGCGATCGTGACCGCGCTCGTCCCGTCAGGGCCATCCATGGTGGTCGGCAGCAGACGAGAGGGTAGAGTGGTGCGTATTGGCCGACAGAGGTTCAAAAGTTGTTTGCGTGGAGCTCTCGTGGACCCCCATCACTTTTTTTGTGGAGGCAAGCCTGCTGATTATGGGGTGTTTCACACTAACGCGACAGCGTGCCGCTCACCACGCCATCCCACCGCCGTCAATGTGCAAAACGGGAAGGAGCGCTCGTAGAGCCCGGGGTCGAGGTAGAATCCGATGCTGCCAAAGGCCGCAAAGAAGCTGTCATGCTTAACCCCAAAGCTGCCGTCCATCTGGCGATCTTCGGAGACACTATCTGACTAATACCGCCAATGACCCCCAAGGCCTCCAAGGCCTCCAAGGCCCCCCGTGAGGGGGTGGTGGCTGACTAGTCCTGGGGCGGGAAAAAAAAATTAGTACATCGTACTCGTACTCCGTAGGCGGCGCAATTTCGCTGCGTGTTCTCGCCATTCCTTGCATGTCGGCAACAGCAATAGAGGCCGACCCGCCCTGACGAACCCCCCCTTCCTTTGCGTCCTGCATCGTCCTGCACCGCCAGCACATCGCCCCTTTCCCGACGCGACGAGCCTGCGGCGCACACACCGACCGGAGGACCGTCTGACCAGCCTCGTGAGCGATGCCGAATTACGCAACCATCTCGTCTGGCTCGGGCAGATCTAGTCCGGACGTCATGTCGAGGTGAGTCTGGGTGTCTGGGTGTCCGGGCGCCACGGCTCCGTCCCATTTTCCGTCGCTAACCTCTGGCTTCTCTGCAGACGGCGAAGGGCTGGAAGCCCAAAGGGCGGCGGCGGCGGCCAGGCCTCCATGTTTAGTAGCATCATCAATCTGCTCAACACAAGTGCGCCGAAACCATGACCCCCCCCCAAAAAACGTCCTGTCCACGCGAATGCTAGCTAACCGGTCCGCCCGCAGTCGTCGGTGCTGGCACGTTGGCCATGCCCTCGGCCATGTCGCACATGGGCGTCCTCATCGGCGTGCTCATCATCCTCTGGTCCGGCCTCACCTCCGCCTTTGGCCTCTACCTGCAGTCTCGCTGCGCCCGCTACCTCGACCATGGCCAGTCGTCCTTTTTCGCCCTCTCGCAAATCACCTACCCCAACGCCGCCGTCGTCTTTGACGCCGCCATCGCCATCAAGTGCTTCGGCGTCGGCGTCTCCTACCTCATTATCATTGGCGACCTCATGCCCGGCGTCGTTCTCGGCTTCCACCGCCACGCCGCCGAGTCGTCCTACCTCGTCGACCGCAACTTTTGGATCACCGTCTTCATCCTCTTCATCATCCCCCTCGCCTATCTGCGCCGTCTCGACTCGCTCAAGTACACCAGCATCATCGCCCTCGTCTCCATTGGCTATCTCGTTGTCCTGGTCGTCTACCACTTCGCCGCCGACATCCCTTCCAATCGCGGCGAAATCCGCTATCTCACCTGGGAAGGCCCCATTGCCATGCTGAGCAGTCTTCCCGTCGTCGTCTTCGCCTATACCTGCCACCAGAACGTACGTCCTTGTGCTACAACCCCTGCCTCCCCCTCCCGCCTCCCGCCTCCACCCCTCCTAACCGCCTACAGATGTTCTCCATCCTCAACGAGATCAAGGACACGTCACCCGCCAGCGCCGTTGGTGTCATCTCGGCTAGCATCGGCTCGGCTGCCTCCATCTACGTTCTCGTGGCTATCACCGGCTACCTGACTTTTGGCAGCAACGTGATTGGCAACATTGTCGCCATGTGTACGTTTAGCTGGCCCTAACCCTCTAGCTTCACTCTGCTAACTTCTTCCAGACCCTGCTAATGTTGCATCGACCATTGGCAAGGCCGCCATTGTTGTCCTGGTCACCTTCAGCGTCCCTCTCCAGGTCCACCCATGCCGCGCCTCTCTCGATGCTGTCCTCAAATGGCGGCCGAACAAAGGCAAACGGGGCCAACCCGCCTCGGCCGGCAACGGCGTGCTGCTGCCCGCCGTGACGCCTACGGACAGCCACGGCGCGCCGGTGTCGACCATGTCGGATGCACGCTTTGCCGTGCTCACCACTGTCATCATCATCCTCAGCTACGCCACCGCCCTGAGTGTGTCTAGCCTCGACCGCGTGCTCGCCTACATTGGCAGCACCGGCTCGACGTCCATCTCCTTTATTTTGCCCGGCCTCTTCTTCTACAAGATCAGCGATCCAGACAGCATTCACCACCAGCGCCTTATCAAGGCGGACGACGATGCCCACACCACCTCCGAATTCGACTCGGACGAGGAAGAAACAGACGTCGACCCAGACGAGGCCGCGCTCCTGTCGGGGGTGCCTCGTGGCACCGACCGTGCAAGCGGCTTCGATACTTGGCGCCTGCGGAACCGGAGGAAGTGGCGTTGGGACCTGGAGCATCTGGATCACGGCTTGCTCCGGAAGATGGCACTTGGCATTGCCATCTACGGCTTCTTAGTTATGATCGTGTGCCTCATTTTGAACATTTTCTTTGTCACGGCACATTAGTCCTCATGCATCTGGGCTACCCTCCTTTTGGATTAAGTATTGGGTGGGTTGGCCACCCTACGGCGTTGCAGTACAAGGTGCATCTGGCAAGGCATTTATCTAATTTGCTTGGTCGATATTTCGGTTGCATAACACGATTTCGAAAAGCACCGAGCCGCATGGGAGCGTCACGATCACCTTGAAGTCGAAAAGTTCTGTTTCAGAACCTTTTTACGGTGGGACTGGCTTGTTTTCCCCGGCTTCTCCATCCAGCGGAGGCAGAAAATAGATTTCGCATCTCTTCGCTGTGGGTTTAGCTAGGGCGAAACATGGCGGTACTCGTGTCGATGTGGGTGCAAGGTCCAGACATGGCCCGGTTAATAGAATGCCACAGAAACGAAAGAACAATCCAGAAATGGATGCAATCTTCCTCTCGGGTAATGAAGTGCAGTATGAATATGAACTATGAAGATGTTTTCACCAAAGAGAAGCGTTGCTCCAAAGCCTTTGTAAATCGGATCCACCATTTCGCAGCTCCAGTGCCTGCCCTTGTGTACCATCACCATCGCTCCTTCCCAATGTTGCGGGTCAGCAGATGCCAAGGATTTGACCAGAGATAGAAAGTAAACAGGCAGCCAAATATGGTTGGGGCAGCTGTGTGATTTCGTCCATCCCCCATCATTTTTCATCATTTGATTTTCCGGATCGTGCCAACGCAAGGTTCTCTCCCCGTCCTGCAAAATCCATTTCATCCAATTTGCAGACATTTACGTGTTTGAGACAGTCCCATCCTTTCTATATCTGAAATCTGTTCTCATATCATTGTGGCCATTATCACGGAAACAATTCCAGCCCGACAGGCCATTTTCGGGCGTCGTTGAGATGCGTCCCCTGGCTTCTTTGGGCCTTCTTTGGGCCTTGGCTGCCGGAGCAGCTTCCCAAGATGCATCCTCATTCTGGATGGACAGCATTGCCCACAACGGGGTGGCGGCTTTCAATCCAGACAAGAGCTATACTATATATCGAAATGTGATGGACTACGGTGCCAAAGGTGACGGGAGTAAGTTCACACCTGAAAAGCCATTCAATGGGAATCCATAATAGTGACACTTTATACTAGTCACGGATGATACTGCCGCCATCAACTCGGCCATCCGTGCTGGCGGCAGATGTGGAGGTTCGGCTAATTGTGTTGGGTCGACGACGACACCGGCCGTGGTATTCTTTCCATCTGGGTAAGCAGACCACAACACCCGATGACTACACGACTACACGACAAAATACTAATAAGAAATAGAACTTACTTGATTTCGTCCTCGATTGTCAATTACTATTACACACAGCTCATCGGCGATCCCAGGCAAATGCCCACGATCAAAGCTTCGGCAGGATTTATAGCAAACATAATCGGAATGGTGGACGGAGACGTGTATGTGAGCGGCTCACTTAAATACACGTCCACCAACGTCTTCTTCCGACAAATCCGCAATATTCGCTTCGACACAACTTCCGTGCCTGGTATCGTGACTGCAGTTCATTGGCCCACGGCTCAAGCCACCTCGATTCAAAACTGTGTCTTCGTCCTCTCTCCAGACCCAGCCCGGCAGCATACGGGAATATTTATGGAAGAAGGCAGCGGAGGATTCATCAACGACTTGGTCTTCTACGGTGGTACATATGGTTGCCAGTTTGGCAGCCAGCAATATACGATGCGCAACTTGACCTTCTTCAACGTTCAGACGGCCATATTGCAAATCTGGAACTGGTCGTGGACATACAAGTCAATTTTTACTTACGACTGTGAAGTCGGGCTTAATATGAGCGGGCCAGTCATCGGCTCTGTGGCCATTCTGGATTCTGGATTCTACAACACCCCCACGGCAATCATATCTGGACGCTCGGCATCATCGCAGAAGAAGCCGGGTGCCGGCTCGCTGATTCTAGAGAACGTGGTCTTTCGCAACGTCGACACTGCCGTCATTGGACCAGATCGGGTGGTGCTCAATGGCAGCACGTCAGGCTCCCTAGTGAAGGGATTTGCGTTTGGAAACTTGTATGCGCCAACTGGACCTTATATCTACCAGAACTCCGATCAATCCTATTTCCCAGAATTTACAAGTCTCAAAATGGGCAGCAAATACCTGGAAAGATCGAAGCCACAATACGACAATGTTCCTTCGAGCTATTTTCTGACAGCACGGTCTTTTGGTGCAAAGGGAGACGGCGTCACCGATGACACCGCAGCACTGAATGCACTGTTCGCCAACGCTTCTGCCGCTTTTTCTCATCGAGTGGCCTTTGTTGACGCGGGCTCCTACTTGGTGACCGACACTGTGCGTATTCCACCAAATGTTCGCATTGTTGGAGAGGCCTTGGCAGCTGTCATTATGGGTTCCGGAGCGAAGTTTCAAGATATCAACGCGCCACACCCGGTAGTTCAGGTTGGGAGGCCCGGGGAGCAGGGTTACGTCGAATGGTCAGACATGATTGTGTCGACGAAAGGCCCAGCTGCAGGAGCTGTGATCATCGAATACAATCTGGAGACACAGACGGGATCTTGTGCGGCTGTGAACCCGCCATCCGGTATGTGGGATGTCCATGTGCGTGTGGGTGGCTTTGCAGGATCCGAGCTGCAGGTCGCGCAGTGTGGCAAAACACCTCAGCTGTCCAACTACGTCAATCCGGCTTGTGTGGCATCGTACCTGAGCATGCACATTACAAAATACGCAAGCAATCTCTACCTTGAGAACAACTGGTTCTGGGTTGCTGATCACGACATCGAGGACTCCGCAAGCTCCCAAGTTTCAGTGTTCGGCGGTCGCGGCCTCTTGATCGAGTCGCAGAAGGGGAGAATATGGCTCCTTGGCACAGCTGTTGAGCATCACGTCAAATATCAATACCAGCTAGTCAACACACGCGACATCTGGATGGGATTGATTCAGACTGAATCGCCGTACTATCAGCCAAACCCGGCGGCACCGGCGCCATTCAACGTTGTCAATTCAACCCTGCACGACCCGGATTTCGACACAGATTGTGGAACTGTCAATGCCACGCTGGAACAGCTGCCTGGGAGCCCTCCATGTGCCATGGCGTGGGGGTTGCGTATCCTCGATTCAACAAACGTTAGCATCTACGGGGCTGGCCTATATTCTTTCTTCAACAACTACAACACCTCGTGCAGCGCCCCCGGAAACGGCGAGCACTGCCAAGCAAGGATGGTCTATGCTGGCACCTACAGCAACGGAAAAGGCTCAACTTCCGGAAGCAGGACTGCCGCATCGGTTGCCGATGACCCTCTGGTTGTGTCGAGCAATGCAGTCAATTCCTCGGACTGCAGCATGACCAACCTTGAAATATATAACCTCAATACCATCGGTGCAACCAGTATGATAAATCGACAAGGTGCAGACGTGGCGTTGTATCGAGAGAATATTGCAGGCTACACATCGTGCGTGGCCGTGTTCAAGTTCTAGCAGAATCAGAGCTCGGCAATCGACGACCTGGATATTGGATCTGGAGATGCATCGACTTCTCGAGGGGCAGCAAACACGCCGCCTCTGCGAAAGACTGCGGCCGAGCGTGGAAGCGAAGAAGCACAGTCATATGAGCAACAGAACGCGGCAGCAGAGAACCTTCTGCCTCATTTTGACAGAATTCCAAAGTCATGTGATGCCGAGGAAGAGAGCGACATCAACAAGGCAAGCCAGGAGTGCACCCACCTGGAGCGTAGCGTTGCGCTGCAGCAGGCTGCCGGCATGCCCGCTGCCGGTGCGGGCACATCAACCTTGACGCTCTCGCCCACACTTAGCTCTCAGTACCCTGCTCCTCTGCCTTCGCAAACAGACTGCAGCTTCGTCTATGCGTGGTAGGGGTGGATATTCAGACATGATAGATTAGTCTGTGGCAGGTGTCGCGGTTGTTGTTTTGGAGCTGTGCACGGATGCCGTAGAGACCGCGATACCGTGGGATCGTGTAGGAGGCCTGGATTGGTGGTGAAACCGTCGACGAGAGAGGGACAGGGAGGTAGCTGAACGGCATGGACGACGATAAGTCAGTAGTGTGCACAGATAGGGGTCGAATAAAGCATTTCGGACCGACACTGTTTGGTGTGTACATGCTGTCGCGCACTCGGCTTCCAGCCAAGTGGCTACTGGTCAAGCTCGATCACGGCAGTGAATGGTAGGCATTCCCTTTTCTTTTCAAAATTCATTCCTTTCATTGGCAAGATATTATCGTGACAACATTTGAGACATGGTCAAGTACAGCAAGACGCACGAAAAATTCAGGTTGTGCAGCAAAGAAAGTATACCACTCATCGATTGAAATTGAAGTCTCCCTTTGCACCCAAGATTGTACTTTACATACCCTGTCTCCTCACTCGCGCCTGGGCGAATGCAAGAAAATGAAACACAAACACGTAAAAGATGAAGGGAAAATGGGCCCAAACAAGGCACGGGGGTATCGGAACACCTGGTTGCCACCAGGTCGATAAAAGAAAAACTGACATAGGGAGGGAAGAAGAGAGATAAAAATGGCGTGGAAAAGAGACTGAGAAGGAAGGGATATCCTGGTACTGTTCATCAAAAGGAGATCTGAGCGGATTTTTGGGTAAAAAAGCTATAGACCAAGAGTTTGTGTCTTGGGGGGAAGCTCCTATCAAGAAGAGAGCTGGCTGCCCAGCCAGCGGGAGAAGAAGCGTTGACGGCCTCGACGTTTGCTTCTCAGAAGAGCAGAATCAAACAGCGGAGGGAGGATGTTGCCTCTCTAGATGGCTGTGCCGTTGGCGACGGATGGTCAGATGCGTGCGAGACTGCGCTCGCGCTTGCGTCGACTCTGGAAAAGGCACAAGGCCCATGGCAGATGAGAAGAGGAATGAAAAGAGCCAGCGGTCTGACAGCGGTGTTGCTCATGGCGCTGGACGTAGAAGAAGGAATAGTGGGGTTGGGACGAAAGGAAATGGGTTGAGCTGATGTTCCGCATCGACGAGTTCGGCATATCGACATAAACGTTTCGGTAGTTTCGTAGTCCAGCACCTGACTCCCCGTGGCGCGTGGACTTAGAGCAGCGCAGCGGCAGCCATGCCGGCGACACCGACCAGGGCAGCGCCCATGACGGAGGCGGCGTTGCGGCCGGAGACGGCGCCGCTGGAGCTGGTGGACGAGGCGGCAGCAGCAGAAGTGCCCGAGGCGCTGCCGGCGGCGGTCGTCGAGGCCTTGACGGTGACGCCCGAGGAGCTCGGTGTGGCGGACGAGGCGTAGAAGCTGGCCGTGGAGTTGGACGAGCCAGTGCCGGTGGCGTAGGCGGCAGTGCTGTTGGACGACTTGGTGAGCCAGGTGGCCGTGGTGGTGGTGGTGGAGGCGATGCGCTTGAGGGTGATTGTCTGGGTCAGCGTCGCCGTCTGGGTGACCGACTGCGCCTCGACGAGGGCGAGCAGTGGCAGCAGCAGGGCGGTAATGAGCGAAGCGATGCGCATGGTGGCGGTTGGATATGTGGTGTTGTAGAGTGGTAGATGGAGAGTCTCTGTGGGAGCGTCTAGCAGCCAACAGGTTGATCCGTCTGAATTTGGTAGAAGCGAAGTGGGATGTTTTGGTCGTTTTCTGGGGAAACGTTCAATGCGAAGGTGGTTTTGTTACTTTTTGCGTCTTTGTAAAGGAGAGCGACGGGTAGACTTTGCCAACGAAGTCTTGTGGGTGAGAAAAGGGTGAGGAGAGCAAAAAAATCAGAAGGAGACGCGAGAGACGAGGAAAACGGGACGAGGCATAATAATAAAGGCTGTCGTGAGAGAGAGAAAGCGCGGCGGGTGTCCACGATGGCAGGGACCCACCCCCTCTCGTTGAGGAGCCTCTCTGGGGGAGCAACGGTGGGTCGGCGTGGCCTTGTCCTCCCACCCCCCCCTGTTGGACGACGGTCAATATGCAGAAAAAGGCAATTAGCGCTAGCGCGCATTTATTAGAGCTGAGGAGCCCCGACCCCAAGTGAGACCAACCTGTGTGTGCTTTGCTCCGCCAGTAGACTGCAATGGGGGAGGAGGCTCATTTCGCGACGAAGATCCAGTGAACGGCGGCTCTTTACCGCTCCCCGCTCGCGCTCCATTTGCATGCGACCACCTTTGGGCCAGCAATTTGCGGCGGACAGACCGTCACACCTCTGACGCGAGTTGCCTCATCTGTTGGCGCAAAACGTGGCCACGTCTCGGGACGGCCGTTTTTTCGCTGTGCCCGAATGTTGCTACTGTATGTACCCAGAATAGATCCTAGCCAACGACGGGAATCGGACAGCATCGTGAAACTCGGAGCAGTTATTTTTATCCAACACCGAGACTCCTGGGCAAGGGTGTGTGCGGCACGAAGGCGCAGAAAAAGGCCGCTTCCTGTTGGGTGCCTCCCCGGCTCTTTCCCTCCCCCCCCCCCCTCTGGGGCTTTCCCAATCTCACGATGTTTACGCAGTAACGCTTTTGGTCTGTCGGCGCTCGGCGCCTCCTATCCAAGAGACAACGTAACCCCAAAGCATCTTTGCAAAGGCACACAATAGCTTGGAGGAAACGGGTCACGGAACTTGGGCGCAATTTCCCGCTGAGGGGTCGCGTGCTCGGACGTGGCCAGTTTCATTCTGCGAAAATCGACAGGGCAATCTTAGCGCCAACGTGTGCTGGATCTGCAGGTTCTCGTGACTTGTGGCAGCTCTATATTAGTGTGCCGTCAGATGTAGCAGTACCCATTATGCGAGGGTCCGTCCTACGCGCTGGCTTGTAGCGTCCCTGGTACCTGACGCTAGTCCTAACAAAGGTAGACCCTTTGCGTCGCGAGCAGTTTTCGCGCATTTCCCAATGTGTCGCATTTCCTCGAGGGTACAGCATTGCGGTCGGTCGCACTGCGCTGTAACATCCAGCCGTCCCTGTCTACTTGCTACAGAAAGTACTCGTACGGTATGCAGCTGCTCCCGCACTCGTACTCCTGTGCTCCTGTGCTCATAGTGTTTTTGTTTTGATCTGTTTTCGCTCCCCCAGTGGCAGCCTTTCCGTCCTGGCGTGGGCGCATTCGCGCCCAGAGCAAATCCCACAGAAGCGAAAGGCGCGCGGGGTAATATGTAAGGCGCATTGGTTCTAACGGGAAATGAGGACCACTGACGGATATCTGCGCTAGCATTTTTGCGGCGTCATGGGGTACGCTTTCATCAGGGGCGCTTGGAATCCACCATGTGTCGAGGTACTTTGTCTATGCGGTGATCAGTAGGTGACACAATGTATCCTACTTTTTCGTGGAGCACGCCTCCGAGATAATATCGAAGAGCCAATCGATAACAGCAGAATTCGTGCTTTTGGCGCAAGCCTCTGCGATCAATTATGCTTACCAGGGGCTCGAAAAGCTCCGAAGACGACAGCGGTGTTGGATACGAATCCAGGCCAGGATGCAAAAGTACATTTGAAGAAACAAACAAGAATATACACAACGTAAACAGTATGGGTGGTCGATGCCGTTTTTTCCCGCCTTCTTGGCTACTATGCAGATGCGTCTGGCCCACGGGTATTCGTATGCGCGACGAAGAGCCGAAGCTCGTCCGTCTCCTTGTTCTAGCCATCCTTGGACTTCCTACGGAGTAATGGCCTATGTCCACTATCTGCTTTGGACGGGTCCACACAATGGATCCCGCAACAGGAGAGGGGCTCGACCGCGGCGCTGATCCCCAGCGGCAGCGACCGTTTCCTGCGTGTAAGCGGATGCCTTCCGTCGTGTGCGCATAACAACGCGATCGCGGCAACGCCTTCAATTGTAAGATATCGTAACAGAGTTGTCGCGGCGTTACAGCGTCAGCACGCGCAAAGAATCTACATCTGATATTGATGCGATAGGCTTCTTATTGGGCGAAACTGGCCGATCATCCCTGAAACCATTTAATAGCGGTGGAATGGCGTGCTGACGTTGCGTTCTGCACGTCACCACCAACACCCACAGGGCACTCCTTACCCACACTGCAGCGCTCTGGGGCGCTGTACTTGTACTGGCCGCGGTCAAGGCGCCGCCCGCGCCGCTTTGGGCAACACCACCCTTTCCACCATCCACGATGCCGATGTCCACTCCAAGATGCGGGCGCTTCTACGAGTATTGTAAGGATCACAAGATATATATTTGGCGCTGGGAATCTTTTCACGTGTCTTTGTTCTGTTCTCTTCAAAGACGAGCCCTACTGGAATGCAAGGTGCTGCTCCGCTATGCTGTACCCACTATAACACTCGCTAAGTTCCCTGTATTTGGCCCCCAACACGGTCGCCAAGGGCCATCAGCCGCATCAGTTCGCTAGATTTTACTGGGGAGGGGGAATACATACAAGCTCGCAACACCAAGGACGCGCATACTAATACGAAGTACGAAAGCTTAACTTCTGTTCTCATTCTTAGTCTTGTCTCACCGCGAGTCCAATGCAGTGCAGTTAAGTGGCCTCTTGTCCATTAACGCGGTCAAAATACCATCTGGCAATCGCGCTTGGGAGATCGCGTCTTACCGTATCCACAGCCAGAACAACGACAAGAAGAGGGTGCCAATGACTACCAAACTTTCCTCTGAGAGCGTAAACCTCTTTCGATCCCCGTTCGATGAATCAGCACCGCCTGTCTCGGTGGCTTGACACGTTTCTTGAAAGGCCTCTCTTTTCTGGCCAGGGCTGCTTGGGCTGACGCACGATGGGTTTGCGGTGGTATCTCCCCGTGACGGTGTTTCCGTCACGGGGATTATTGGAGCCGGAGTTTCCGTTGGGGTGACAAACCTGTAGGTTGACGATGTTGTCTACTTTGTTAATTTCTGACCAGAAGAGCGGAAATATGTACTCTACGAACTTGGCTTGTCTCGGGGAGAGGCGAGATAATGGGCTTTGTCACCGTGTCGGTCACCTTGGTTGTGACTATGCCAGTATCTGTTATTGTTTCTTTGTAGACATTTGTGGTAGTTTCGGTAACCGTGAACAGTGTGGTATCTGTTACCACGAGAGACGTTGTTTTTGGAGCCGCGGTCATCACGATTACCACAGTCTCTGTGTAAGTGGAATTTCTCTGCAAAGTCAAAGACGTCGTTGTGCTGTCTGTAATGGTTGTAGGATGAACAGGAACGATCACAATACCTGACTCTGATGATGATGAAGAGCTGTACGCACTGGTGGCATGCAGAACACCTGTAGTGCAAAGTACAAGCAGTAGCCCGGCCAGCATGGATTGAGACATGATTGGTAAAATTTCAAATGGGAAGTCGTCGTGGGAGACGGCTCTGTAGACGGAGAAAACGATCTAATATTGTGTGCATGCGTTGCTAATTGCGTGAGCCCCTTACAGTGATAAGGTCCAGCGAGTCTGGCCATGTCCCTATCCAGCCTTGCAAGTCACGGCGTAAAACATCTGGATATTCAATGTCAGCCTGATGATGCCTGGATCTCCAGTTCCCTCATTGCTATTGCACGGCGCTATTTCGGACGTGCTGACGGCATTCCCCGCACTTCCCCTCTACGACTTTCGAGGTCGTAGTGAGCATGGCCACGTCTGCTGCAAGAGCGCAAGTTGTCACACCGAGTACGTGGCCGCCAGCTTATTGACACCTTTTTGGGTGGTATCCGACGCTATCAAACTGCTTAGTGTGAGACATCCAGCTAAGTGAATCCTGACTGGGCAGGCACAGCCAATCAATCGTACTTTCCCTTGTGAACGGTCCGAGGCTGCATTCCCCCTCACCGGTTCTGTACAGCTCATAAAGACGCCCACGCCCCACCGTCACTTCCTCGACAATGAACACTCGCCGTTTCCTCTCCATCCCCTCTCCTATACATATTTACCAGGGCGTCTCGCGAACAACATCATGGTGCAACTGACCCTCGCCGAGATTCTCCCTGATGTCCTCGGCAAAAGGACCGCCGCCTGGACGGCAGTGGTCAGTATTGCCGGCGTGGCCGCTGCCTATGGCGCCAACCAATTATTAAATAGCATCGCCCTCCACAATCCGCTCCTCCCCAACAGCAAATCATGGGACTCGACCAAGGAGATTGTGCTCATCACGGGTGGCAGCAGTGGCATCGGCCGCGCTCTTGTCGACAAGCTGGTCAGCTACGACATCCGCGTGGTCGTGCTGGACCTGCGACCTCCGCCAGCCGAGACCCCGTTTGCCAAGGACGTGGCCTTTTACGAGGTCGACGTGACCATGGAAGCGGCCGTGCACGCCGTTGCCGAGCGTGTGCAGCGAGAGGTCGGCCACCCAACGGTCCTGATCAACAATGCCGGCATCGCGCTGGGCCGCCCGCTCCTCGACTTGACGCCGGAACAGGTGCGGCGCGTCTTTGACGTCAACGCCATTGCGCCCATCACCATGATGCGCGAGTTCGTGCCCGACATGGCGGCCAAGGACCACGGCCACGTGGTGACAATCGCCAGCGTGGCCAGCTTCGTGGTCATCGCCAACAACGTTGACTACAGCTGCACCAAGGCGGCCGTCATGGCCCTGCACGAGGGCCTCACACAGGAGCTCCGGCACCGGTACAACGGCAAGAATGTGCGGACAACGTATGTGCCGCCTCCGCCTCCCCCCAAGTTGTCCCGCCCACTTCTTTGCTGACTGTGCCAGCATCGTTCATCCCTTTTGGGTGCGCACGCCTCTGCTGGGGCCGCTGGACGGAACAATGGGCATCTTGGATCCTATCAGCGAGCCTGAGAGCATTGCCAATGCCGTGACCAAGCAGATCATGAGCGGTCGCAGTGGCCACCTCGTCCTGCCGCGGTTCATGGCCGTGTCGTCGCTGGTTCGAAGCTTTCCATATTGGCTGCAGGAGTGGATTCGAGATTCCAAGGCAGGAATCTTGCAAGGCCCGCTGTGAGAGAGGATGGGATTCTGTTGATTGATGTACACCGTGATGCGTAGTGACCTGATTCTGTGCCCTCGTAGTTGCCTAATATCTATCCTGCGTCGCTCCACAGAGTGGCAAGGCCAGCGAGCACCTCTCGACCTAGTACTTATGAAATAGAAGCCAAATTGAACATGTCTTAGCTCTGATATTGTCTGTTCCACTACCATTATGCTAAGAGAGACAATAAACTCATGTGTCGCATGACTTTCAATTTTCAAATATGCCCTCTTCCATGGCATCACAATGATAGAATAATAGACTCTCCCACGTGCTACGGGTGAATGAACCCATGCAAGCCACGTGGTGGCGATAACTGACGTCAAGACGAAAGAAGGCGGCCCGTGACGGAGCTATTCATCATTCATAGCGCATATGGTGAATGGGAATCTGTGGCGCCGGTTGCTATTGTTCCTTCTGTGACCACCCTAAGAGGGAAGTAGGTGGCGAAGTTTATGTCATTATTGTTCAATGCCTTTCCTGAACAGGAGCTCGACGCACCGGATGAATTGGCCTACGCTGGCATCAACATGACTCACGGATTTAGGCGTCAAGGGACGACCTGACGCAGATGGGTACAGCTCCTCATGGCCATACTTGCGATGGTGAGAGGAAGGAGTGAGGACAAGAGCAGCGGCGGGCACTTTCTTGAATCGACAATTCACAGGAGGGCGTTGGAGGTTGCAAATACTGGAAGATTGGTGCACTAGGAAACAAAGGAGAACTGGTGCAAATCGCAACTAACTACCACGGGGTATTTCGCGTGTGCAGAACGGACAACCAGCCGTAGCACCCCTAAAAGCATGTCGTTTCTCATGTGCTGACACGTCCACGAGTGTGTCTTTTTCTGTGGCTCTCCCAGCGAGCCATGACCTCCTCACTCGGAAGAAAGCAAGCCAACCCAGACAAAGCCCAGGGCACGGTGAAACCATTCAATGTCCGAGCAGGTGTCGGTGTTTCCAAAGTGACATCTACCGGGACACGGACGTTTAATACAATGATACAAGCCACACGAAATCTTGAGCAGCTTACCCGGAAGGGCCGACGGGGTCCTCTCTGCTGGTGACATTGAGTGCCGCGTGCAGCTGGTGCGACCAAAAGAGACCATCGTCGGCAGCCCTGCCGTGATCGTCATCGTAGGGAACAATCTCGGTTCGGTGCGAGTCAAGGCTCGGCTCGTCTTGCATGGCCACTGCCGAATCGGTACGTCTTAGCATGCGGGCCTGCGAAAGTGGCACAAGCAGCAGGAGAATGACAAGTTGGAACAGGCTTTCAGACCGTTGGGCCGACATGGTGCTGTTGCGGGAGAGCGGCTTCTGTTATATAACCTGCCTTGCCGCAATTGTGTTGAAGATCTTTGTCTGGGAGCCGGCGTCAGCGAAGAAAAGTGGCAAGTGGGCAGGTTGAATGGATTCTCAGAGACAACAGGGAACTCTGTGAATTGAAAAGGGGAAACAGGCAGAGAGACTGCAGAGAGAAGTGAGGTGGAAACACGCTTGGAAATGGAAAACAGAAAACAACAGAAAAGTAAGGAACCGGACCGCAGAGAGGAAAATACAGCAACGGGGAGGCATGAAGTCGGAGGAACAAGGAACAAGAACTCGTGGTGTTGTAAGCAGCTGCTCTGGTTTACACTCACCTGGAAAGCTGACTTGGGCCGTTGTTTTTCAGTTGTGAACGTTTGATGTTTTGGGAACGGAGGCAAGAGGATGGGGAAATGTGGGGAGAGAGGGAACGAGGCAGAAGCTGGGGAGGAAGGGGGAACCCGTGACGGCGAGCCGGAGAGAGGCCGGAGCAGCCTGCCACGGATTTTTTATTTTCCATGATTCTGTCCAACGGTGGCGGCGAGTCTCGCCGCGGTGGCAGTTGAAGCATTCACGGTCGTATCGTTACTTCCTAATTAGGCAATGAAGAAAACAGACGGAATATTCTTTTCTCCGCAGATAGCGCGTCATAGCGGCAAACGACGTTGGTAGATCGACCGACCCGTCTGCCGTAACTCCGTATGGCGCAGCAGGAGCTTGCCGCAGTTGTTGCCAGGGGGGCTTGGAGCTGGCGGCTGGCGCGCATTGGTGTCTCTGGGGGCGAATGTGAAGAGTGAGGCGCCGATGGAGCTTCCCCGCTGGGTGCTGTACGAGCCATGGCCCAAAGGGACCGAATTGAACCAAAGTGACCGAAAGTGGCCAAAGTGGAGATGGACGTACGAGTTTTTTTTTAACGGCTTGTTCTACGAATACCGCCACTAACGCTTAGTGCCGCGCAGCTTGCATTAAGCCTGTGGATCATTGGGGCCATTGGCTCTGTGGCCAACAAAAAGAGGGCGGACTTTTGGTCCAGTTTGTCCAGTTTGGTCCAGAGCTCGCCCTGGAAAGCAGGAAGGGCCGTCCGCGCTGCTGATCCCCGCCAGAGGAACAGGGCCAATTCCCCCTCCCCTCCATGACCAATTTAATCCCGCGATCGATTCCACAGGACCGCAAGGCATGCAACCGCTCCTTGCGCCAGCGTCCGGTCTCCAATCCGCGACAGATCCACCGGCGCGCACGGTGTTTACCCGTCCGATGGCCGGTTGAAAAAAAAACGAGCGAACTCGCACTTGTTCCCTTTTGTTCCGGTTCGGCCGTTTTCTCCACCGCCATAAATCGACTTTCTGCCGCGGGTTTTCTGCCCAGGTCAACCCGGAGTTTTGCCACCTCTACGAGCTCTACGGGATCTGACGTGCATCCTGACGTGCATCTACGGGCCTTGACGAGAATGACGGCAGCTTCTGTCGGCACGACCCTCGACTCGGCAGACTTGTGAAGCTTGTCTGGATCTCTGGATCTCTGGATCTCGGGGCGAGTCTCGGACGGCCGACGTTGAATTCCTCGACGCGTCATCACGGCTTTGCGCTCTGCGTGTGACCCGCCTCTGCCATGGTGCACACCAACCTTGTCAGCGCTGCCGTGGCCGGCGCGGCGTCCAATTGGCCGTTCCGGCCACGACCGACGACGAACGGCTCTTTCCACGCCGGCGACGTCTTCCCGACCTTTGACCCCGATCCCTCCGGCCGCCGCCTCTCGGCGTCCATACGCCGCCAGTCGCTCGCGCGATACCACACCTTTCCGACGTCGCCGCCCAAGGCCCCGTCCGACAGCACGCTCGACGATGGCGATGAGGCGACCTCCATCAGCGGCTGGCAAGCACGGCCGGACAGACTGCAGCGCGGTCCCCGTTACGGCACCGGTCCAGGCACCGGTCCAGACGCCGGTGCAGACCCAGGCCACGGCCCAGGTTCAGGTTCTGGTCCAGGTCCAGGCCCGGGTCCAAACCTGGGCAGCGGCCTCCGCAGCCCCAACGAGGCGACGCCGCTGCCGCTGCGACAGCTGGGCCTGCTGGCCGTGCTGAGCTTGGCCGAGCAGACGGCGCTCAACTCGATCGGGCCCTACCTGCCCAACATGGTCTCGTCGTTCCCCGAGATCCCCAAGGAGGAGATGGGCCTCTATGTCGGCCTGCTGGCGTCGGCCTTTGCCATGGCACAGCTGGCCACCAACCTGTTCTGGGGCTATCTCTCGGACGTGGTCGGCCGAAAGCCCATTATCCTGGCGGGCTCGTCGCTGCTGATGCTCTGCTTCTGCGCCTTTGGCTTCTGCACCGCCTACTGGCAGGTGGTTGTCATCCACGTCGCCATGGGCCTGCTCAACGGCAACGCCGCCGTCGTGCCGACCTGTCTCGGCGAGGTCACGGACCGCTCCAACCAGAGCAGCGTCTTTGCGTGGCTGCCCGTCATCTACTCGCTCGGCTCCATCACCGGCCCCGCGCTGGGCGGCCTGCTGGTCGGCCCCCCCGACGCCAAATACCCGTTCCTGGGCCCCAACATGGCCGGCGCCGCGTGCCTCGGCGTCGCCGTCATCATCATGGCCCTGTTCTTCGACGAGACCCTGCAGCGGGTTGACGCCCCGCCGCGTCCGTCCGTCCCGGGCGGCCTGAAACGGCGGCTCACCGGTCTCTTGCCGGGGCGCCGGGCCTCGAACGCGCTCCCCACAGACGCGCAGTCGGCCACCGAGACCGAGAGCCTGCTCACGGTCCGGCCACTGCACGACGACGCGGCGAGCCGCAGCTCCAGCAGCGGCGCGTTCGGGGACGTCAAGGCCGCGTCGGTCTTTAAGCAGCTGCTCAAGTACAAGACGGTCCTACTGCTGCTCACCTACCTCGTCTTCCAGCTGTCCAACATTAGTTTCAACAGCCTGTACCCGATCTTTGCGTCAGCCCCGGAGCCGACCGGTCGGGATCTCCCGCCTGGCGAGATCGGACTGATGCTGTCGTTTGCCGGCCTGGCCACCATGTTCTTCCAGGTGACGGGCTTTCAGGTACTGCGCACCAAGATGGGCAACCTGGGCACGTATCGCGCGGCCCTCTTCGGCCTGGCCGTATCCATCCTGGTGATGCCGTGGGTGGGCCACAAGCACGACCAGCCGCTGTTTGGCATCGCCACCGGGGAATGGTGGCTCCACGGAGAGATGGCGTCGGTGCTGATCATCAAGAACATTTGCGCGGTGGGCGGCCTGTCCAGCGTGATGCTCCTCGTAAGCGCTGCTCTGTCTCTTGCACCCTGCTCGCCTCATGACTGACCTGTGTGTTTCCCAGATCACCAACTCGGCCCCCTCCAACGAGACACTGGGGACGCTGAACGGCATCGCCCAGACACTCTCTGCGGCCGGCCGCAGCGTCGGGCCGTTTGTGTCGGGCGCCCTGTTCACGCTGTCGACGCGACTGCAACCGAGGGGCGAGCTGTTGGCGTGGTGGGTGTTTGGCGGCGTCTCCATCATTGGCTGGCTCGGCGGGCTGGTGGTCGAGGGCCGTGGCCTCGAGAGTGCCGACTGGGAGGACGACGACGAGGGGGACGAGCTCATTGACGAAGAGAGATCCTAGACGGGGCTAGACCGCACTACATTCTTTACGACATGACGAGACAGGGGTACTTATTTTTGGTTGTTATTCTTGGCTACACCGGCTCTTGGCATCACCATATTTTTTTTTTGGATATATTTGGATATCTTTGGAATACTACAGCGAATACACCGGCTTGACCGAACTTGCGTACCCTTACCAGGCCAAGACTAGCCGGTTTAGGCTCAGCCCTATGCAAGGTTGTCGTGCCCGGCGGTTATCCTGCACGAGTCATGGCGTGCGCCGTTGGGATGTCCGTTGAGTGGCCGTTGGGTGGCGTCCCACGGCCGGAGAGGCCTCTCAGTTGGAACCGGCAGCGATTGGACGAGGTGCAAATCTGCGACCCATCGACCCGGAGGGGGGGGGGCTCTGTTCTTCTAAGCACTGCGGCTGGCTCACGCTATAAATCTCACTCCGCCAGCGTGCACATTCGCCCAATGGGATAGAGTTCGCCCCTGCATCCTTTTGCCACTCGCATGTGAGCATTCTGACAGCGACGAGTCCCGAGAGACTGGACCCGACCGACACGGAGACCCGATTTGCCGGTTGTGCATTTGTCACCAATGTGACTCATCTGGCTGTAGGCCGCCAGCTTCCGGGCGTCTTTTGCCTCGGGGTCAAAATCACGCTATGTACCGGCAGCCTGGACGCTGATGGACGGATGTGGCCAATGCTCGCCTCCGGGGCCACTCCGTCGGCTCCATGTCCCCTTCTAAGCCGACCGATCCTTGGCTGTTGCCTTGCCTTTTGTGATCGCCACACGAGCTTGTCAGCACGAAGACCGTTCTATGTTCGTGGTTTCTTTCCAGAACGGCTTTTCTGGCCATGATTGGCTTCCGTGCCGTTGTCACAGGGCGGGACAGCCACATCAAACGGCCCGACCAAGCTCGCGTGTGGACGACTGCGCCGTTGTCACGACGTCGGGATGAGCAGCACATCCTCCCATAAAGCCACGGCGCGGGCGCTCTGCTCTTGCAGACTCGGGGACAGCCATGACAACAAGACGCAGTGTTGCAAGACTAGACCCGCCAGCACCGAAAGACAAGAAAGACCTGAAAGACTGAAAGACAAGAAAGACTGAAAGACAAGAAAGACAAGAAAGACTGAAAGAATGCCGTCACACGCCAAAAAGGGATCGGGCTCGCGCTCAGGAGGAAAGAAGGCGCAGAATTCGCTCGTGCGTGAAGGCTTCCAATTCGTAACTGCGGCCGAGGACTGCCCCCCGTCGCCGGCCACTGCATTGTGCTGACAGCTCGGCAGGAGTCCATTGAGCAGCTGATCGAGTCCCTCGAGACGCACCGCGTCAACACGCTGACGGAGCTGTGCCGGATCGAGCGCGTCGCCGCGGCCTGTGACAATGAAGAGGATGCGCGGGCGTTCCAGCAGCCCATGACGACGGCCTGGGCGTACTACGTCCAGAGCCACCAGCTGCTGTCGGAGCTGCGCGGCCTCACTGCCAGCTATCCGTTTAGCGGCGACCTTCTGGCCGAGGCACAGTTCCGCGTGCGCAACGACCCCGAGTCCAACCGGAGCTGGAACCTGGCCTGGCTGTGTCTGTCCCGGATTTGCAATGAGTGAGCCGCGTTTTTTGTGTCTTTTGTGTCTTTCGTGTCTGTTGCCAGTCTGACTTGGGACGCGTTGCAGCAATCTGATCCCATACTATGCCTCGGTCGAGGCGTCCAAGCCGGAAATGTGGGGAGGCTACGGTCCTACAGTGGAAGAGTGCACGCAGCTGGCCAGCTACTTTGAGTATGAGTGGACGCAGGCGGTCTCGACCATGCTGCGGCACTGGGCCACGCCCCCGACGCGGTATTGAGCCGTGAGTTGACAAAGTGTGGCTCTGCAAGCGTCTTTCCAGGAGAGAGGCGCTCTGGGCAGCACAGTGTGCATGCATGTGGTGTGACGATAAAGTCTGGCCGATTTGGTACGGACAGTCAGATCAGCAGGAAGGAATAGAGTATCACTTGGCAGCAAGGCCATGGATCGTCGAGATGGATGAGGCTTGTCTGGCCTTGAAAATATCCCCACTTAGAACAGCTTTAGCATAGTATTATTCACCGAGACAGCGTTTCACATGTGTGAGACGTTACACAGGTCAGTTGCAGGCTCCTTTTTGCTAGAGAAGCGTCCAAGAAGCACAGAAGTACCAAAGGATGCCGACAGGACGGCGGATCATGTTCAGCGTCAAAGTCATTGTCCAGCACGAGGCTGACTCGGCACGCCCGACCATCATGCACAGATACGTTTTATTGGTTGAGGTCAGCAGGCAGTGCACAGCTTGTTCCGTTGAAATACCCCGAATCGATCGGCCTAACTAATGCTGGCCGGAGAACAAAAGGCCGTGAAACTGGGGGTGCGGCTAGAATCTGACGTCACGTGCTTCCAATGACAGTTTCGTGGCTGCCTAAACATGTAAGCATGGGAAATCTGACCGCGTATTTCGTGCGAGTTCAAGATCGACAGAGGTCCAGACCGTTTCTCTTTTCCATTGTTCCTCTGAGCTCCGTCGCAGAAAGCCACCGTCATTCCTCCCCACTATGAAGGCCCTTCTCCTGGTCGTGGCCTCGGTGGCCGCCATTATCCTGAGCAACAAGAGAGCCAAACAAAGGCAGCTCCGCGATAAAACACCCGACAACGACTCGAATGGCGATTACAAGCCGCCAACGAACGACCCGCGGAAAAACGTCGATCATAGCCCTCCCCTCCCCCAGCGACCCTCCTATGAAGACGAGCCTCCGCCGGCGTACCAACTGATGGAATGAATAAGAGGGGCAGGTGGAGAGAAGCCGAAACAACCACCAAATGCAACTGCATTTTCTCAGAATAGTGCCGTGCTTTTAATCCAACATTCTATGCGAAACCCGCTTTTCAATGCCGTCTATACAGTACCTGCTGGGCCATCCACCAGCCCATTTGTCTAACTGGTCGCTGAGACTACTGGCCAGCAAGGAGAGGCTGCAGGTTGCCGTTCCTCTGCTCTTCCTCGGGCTTCTTCAAGTTGATCTTGGCAAAGAACCCGTAATTCTTCTCGCGGGCGGCCATGGCGACGAAGCCGATCATGACGACGGCCCAGTAGAGGTTATAGGAGACGACAGAGCCGACGGTGGCTGAGTTGGTCCAGCCCAGGAGGGAGTTGAAGACACCCCAGAAGCCGCCGCCCTCAAAGTCGGGGCTGCAGCACTGCGAGCTGTCAGTACTGTGCGGGTAGAGGGAAACAAGCTACGGCAGGACAAAGATACGCACGTTCACATGCCAGACACTCCGGCGAATGTCATAGGAGCCGGGTCCAGACCCAAGCTCGGCTGCGTCGCCACCGACGATGAGGTTCCACTGGCAAGTCAGTCAGCGGCCAGGGAGCGAGAGCGGGGGAACGAGCAGGGGGCACGCCGTCTCACCTGGTAGGCCTCGAGATGCCAGACGCCCTTGGAGAAGAGGCCGGCGCCGACGAGATAGAGGAAGCAGGTGGAGGCGATGAGCATATACTGGATGGGCGCGACGTTGGAGCCCCTGAGATGTGAGCGAGCTGTCCGCACAGGTCATGAGAGAAGGCCAGGCCGAGCCACACTCACCGGTAGATGAGAAAGCCAATGGCCACGCCGGCCAGCAGACCGAGGGCCGCAGAACAGATGATGGAGATGGGCGAGATGCCGAGGCCGACGCCGGCGATGAACATGACGGCCTCGAAGCCCTCGCGCAGAATGGTGACGCAGGGCAGGACGCAGAGGGCGTACTTTTCGCTGAGGTAGCGAAGGCGGTGGCGCACGGATCCAGTGGCACAGGTGGCCGGGTCGAGGGCGCGGGCCAGCTTGACACGCCACTTATCCTGCAGCTTGGAGACGCGCAGGAGGACGGCGCCCATGACGGTGATGAGGGCGGCGGCAATGAGGGCAAACACGCCCTCCCAGATGTCCTCGGTGCCGGCGAGGGCCTCGGCCTCGAGGCCGTAGACGCCAAACATGACGACGACGCCCATGGCAATCACGGCGAGGGTTCCGAACAGGGTGCCGAGCCAGACCTGAAGGTGAGCGGGGGAAGGGAGGCGGAATGGGGGGAAGGAAGGGAGGGAAACGGAGGGTGGGGGACATGGGAGGTCGTACCTGATGGCGCAGCTTCCAGTGGAGGGAGGGATCGGCCTGGACGGTGACCATGCGCTCGATGAGGGCCAGGAGGACCGACACGATGATGGCGGTCTCGAGGGCCTCACGGAAGGTGATGAAGAAGACTGGGGGGGTCAGCGGGCAGGACAGGGAGAGAGCAGACACGGCGGGGCCTACCCGGGAGAGAAATGAAGTCGGCCATGACGGCGATGCGGCATAGGGCGGAGCACGGAGGCGGGGCACGGAGGTGGTCGGCAGACACCGGCACCGGGCGGAAAAAATTGGATTGGGCAATCGATTCCCAGGGGCGCGACTCCATCTGATAAATTTGCAGCGGGAAATACTGGGAGAGTGGGGGATCAGATAATGCATTAGTCATCTGGAATGTGCCGAATGAGGACAAGTGTAGCCCCGAAACGGCCGGTCGCGGCGCAGAGAGAGAAATTCGCCCCGTGAACCAACACTCCGGGCGGACACCACATCCCAACCGTGACAGCAGACACAGTCGCCGGCGCAATGAAAGCGGGCAGATTCGCGGGTGTCGGGCCGATTGAGACAGCGCTGGCGGCGCTGGCCGGCGCGGCTCTCTGGCCGACCGGCGGCATGGCAGAGACGGTGAAGCAGGACTTTCGGATCGGGTGGACGCAGGCCAGCCCGGACGGGGCGTGCGAGCGGCCGGTGATTGGCGTCAACGGGGTGTGGCCGGTGCCGCAGATCTCGGCGACGGTGGGCGACCGGCTGGTGCTGACGGTGCACAACGACCTGGGCAACATCAGCACGAGCCTGCATTTCCACGGCCTCTTCCAGAACGGGACCAACCACATGGACGGGGCCGTGGGCGTGACGCAGTGCGGGATTCCGCCGGGGGAGTCGTTTGAGTACGACATTCGGGTGAGTTTTGGCGCTTCTTTTTTTTTCTCTTTTTTTTTGTTCTTTCTTTTTTCGGTCTCTCTTCTCTCGCTCACACCCTCCCAGTTCGACCAACCGGGCACCTACTGGTACCATGCCCACAACAATGGGCAGTATCTCGACGGGCTGCGCGGCGCCGTGGTGGTGCACGACCCCGCGGGCCCGTACGAGGGCCAGTACGACGACGAGATCGTGCTGAGCCTCTCGGACTGGTACCACGCGTCCAGCCCGGAACTGCTGAAGCAGCTGATCAGCGTCGAGAACCCGTCGGGCGCCGAGCCGGTGCCGCAGGCGGCGCTGCTCAACGACACGCAGGACCTGCGCGTGCCCGTCGTGCCCGGCCGCACGTATCTGGTGCGGCTCGCCAACGTCGGCGGCTTTGCCTCGCACCGCGTCTGGTTCGAGGGCCACGACATGCGCGTCGTCGAGGTCGACGGCGTCTGGACCGACCCCGTGCCGGCCGACGTGCTCTACCTCACGCCCGCCCAGCGCTACAGCGTCTTGATCAAAGCCCGCCCCGACGCCGACGCCAACTTTGCCCTCGTCGCCAGCATGGACCCGGACCTCTTTGACGACCTCCCCGAGGAGGGGCTCGACGGCAACGTCACCGGCTGGCTCGTCTACGACGACGCCAAGCCGCTGCCGCCGCCCGCCCTCGTCGACGACCTCGCCGTCTTTGACGACATGGCCCTCGTCCCCGTCGACCGCCAGCCGCTCCTCCCCGAGCCCGACCTGACCCTCACGCTCGAGGTCCGCATGGACAACCTGCGCGACGGGGCCAACTAGTGAGTGTCCTGTGTTTTTGTGTTGCTGTGCTTCTGTTCTTCTGGTCGGCTAACCCCCCCAGCGCCTTTTTCAACGACAAAACCTACGTCGCCCCCAAGGTGCCGTCCCTCTACTCGGCCCTCACCGTCGGCGGCGCCAACGCGACCGACCCCCGCGTCTACGGCTCCCACACCATCACCCACGTGCTGCCGCACCTCGCCGTCGTCGAGATCGTCATCAACAACGGCGACGACGGCGCCCATCCCTTCCACATGCACGGCCACAACTTCCAGGTCGTCGCCCGCTCCGACGACGACGCCGGCATCTACGTCGGGTCCGACGAGCTGCCCGACACACCCATGCGCCGCGACACCGTCCTCGTCCGCGCCAACGGCTACGTCGTCCTCCGCTTCCGCGCCGACAACCCCGGCGTCTGGCTGTTCCACTGCCACATTGAGTGGCACATGGACCAGGGCCTCATTGCCACCATTGTCGAGGCCCCCGAAGCCCTCCAGCTCCAGGATCTCGCCATCCCCGACAGCCACCTCGCGAGCTGCCGAGCGGCCGGCGTGCCCACGGCCGGAAACGCCGCCGGCAACACCCACGACGTCTTTGATCTGCGTGGCGAGAACGGCCCGCCACCGCCGCTGCCGCGCGGTTTTACCGCCAAGGGTTATGTGGCCCTGTTCTTCAGCACCCTCTCGGCGCTGCTCGGCATGGGCGTCATTGTGTGGTACGGCCTGTTGGATGCTAGCAGTAAGGAGCCAAGCTTCGAGGCGGTCCCAGGGTGCGCGCGGTTGCTCGAGGAGGAAGAGGAGGAGGAGTAGCCCACGATCATTGAATAGACGTTGATCAAGACGGGGAAAAGGGTAATAAGTAATACAAATGAGTATGGGAAATCAAACCGAGAAAAAAAGCAAAAATACCAGCAAAAATACGAGCAACAAATTCTCACAATAACAAGCCAAGGACTGTCCAGCGGCAGAGGCATACATGGATCAGGACGTGCGCGGCTGCATGCTGCTGAACAACAGTTTTAGATATAACAGCAACGCACAACTCAGCTTCACCAGCTACAGCGGCGAGATAAATGGATAATCAGATCAATGCATACTAAACGACCCGTTATAGAACGTTGATATCTGATCAGCTCAACAGTCGTCATTGCAACGGTCTCTCCCGTCCATCTGCAGCTACGGTGATTGCCACTTGGAGAGAGCAATGTAGTCGATCAGCTCATCTGGGTAGTCACAGGGCAGGATGTCTTCGGCGTAACAAGTCCAGTCGTGGTCATTGGCGGTAAGGCGCTGAAAAAACTTGACATACTCCCAGTATTCGGGATACCACCCTGCATCTTCCCAGTCAATAATGCCAACGACCTTGGCATCTCTGACGATGATGTTCCGGGGCGCTAGGTCCCCGTGTGTGAACACGATCCGATGGTTGGTGCGTAGCCGCCCAGAAAAGGCCTTGCGTATAGGCTCTGGGATGTTGGCATGTAGACTGGCCATTAGGAAATCGTTAAACTCTTTCTCGCTCTTGCACGAAGGGGCCGTGTGTGTAGTGTAGAGTCGTGTGTCCCGGATCTGTACTCCTTCACACCCCCCTATATATGCCGCTGGGGCCGGGATGGATCGTATAATCTCCAGAATCTTACGCAGCTGCTTGGAAATGGCCCTTTTCTCCTCGTCCTCGAGCTTCATCCAAACGACGGACAAGGGCTGGCCCTGGATGTAGTCCATCGTTATGTGGTTTCTGCCGTCGGGAGTCGTCTCGGTGCTATATACATGAGGCACGGGGAGTCCAGCTGCTTTAGCAATGCGCATAGCATCGGCTTCCTGGAGGCAGACGTCTCGACCCGACTTCTTTGCAATATTTCCTGGATAGAGCGTAACCATTCGCCCATATAACTGATGCACGACGACGGCTCCTGCCATTTATATCAGCACGCTCCGCAATAGATATAGCACGGATACCTTCTTACCTTTTTCCACAATATTGCCGCCCGCCAGCTCTTCCGGTTCGGGAGACACTTGGCGACCTAGTAGTTTCTTCCGCTCTAGCAATCTCTCCTTAAATCTAGCGCTGGCCGATGGGCTGCTATCGCGCTGTTCAGCCATGCCATGTGTTTAGCTTGGAATAATTGCAACAGGCGTGTTGCCTGTAAATTGGTTGAATTGCAGGAAGAGGTTCTCCTCTGTACTCTAGACATTACATCAACTAATATGGTGGGTCAACGGCGTAATCAGTTCTTATTGGTCTCCAGATTAAGAGCTGGTCCATATACGTACTAGCTCTGTGATTCATTGCCTATTCAGTACGAATTTATGCCACATCACCATCTAGAACAGTCTTTTCCATCCTTCAAAAGTATAGGAGAGCGATAATCTCGTTTCAAGCTGCATATTCACTAAAGTACTCCGAACTACAAACTACAAACAATATGTAAATTTGTGCTACTCCTGTCAAGTTTATTTTGGGTACCGTAAGTACATCGTGAGTAATCACCCAAGTGAGTGAACCACCCAACCGCCTTCAAGCAACTTTCGCCTTTTCACCAACAAAATCAAACAAACTCCCCTTGAAATCTAGTCTAGTCTACAGTCTTCGTCGACCTCTCCCTATCTTCCCCTATTTCGCCGCCTTTTTGCTCGGCCACGCCAGCCACGACAAGGTCATCAACAGCTTGATGAACGCGGCCACCCACAGTGCCGCGCTCATGCCGCCGCGGCTCCGCTGCAGCCATCCGCCGACGATGCCGCCGACCAGCGTCAGCACGGCCGCTGACACGCGCCGGTTGCGCTTCCCGTTGTCGGCCAGCGGGGCCAGCAGCTTCGGGTCCGACAGCAGGTCGCAGTACAGCGACGTCAGCACGTTGGTCGGGATCTCGCTGAAGCCGAGCGTGCGGCTCATGACAATCTGGCCGCCAAACTGAAAGGCCAGCAAGCCAATGGGCAGCAGGATCAGCATATCGTTCTCCTGGATCGTGCGCGTCGCATCCGTCGACACCGTGCTGAGGCTCGAGTCGCCAAACGCCGCCACCGTCTGCGACTGGCCCAGCGCCGCCGCCACCACCATCAGGGCCAGCTGCAGGGCCGACGACGCGAACAGCAGCGCCTTGCGCTTGGCCCCAAAGTGCCGCAGCTTGGAGAAGCAGAAGCAGCCGGCCTGGAAGCACGCAATCGACACGAGCGCCTTGAGCCACAGCTTGCCCTGGCCGGCCGGCAGGTGCGACGCCCCCAGTGCCAGGAAAATCGTGTTGCCTACCACGAGTGTCAGCAGAAGCCCAAAGCCCAAAAAGCGAGAGAGGCAAAGAGACTCAAGGACTCAACGCACCCGTCTGCATGCTGACAAATACGCCCGCCGCGTTAAACGCCACGCTGTCCGACATGCCCGAAATCACACAGCACGCCAGCAGGTGAAAGTACGTGTACGACACGTCCGCCTCGTCGCCCAGCCCCTGCGCCCAGCCGCGCGACGCCGTTTTTGTCGCGGCCGCCGGCCGTGGCAGCTCTTTGGTCGCGCCGTCGGCCATGTCTCCCAGCAGGCACCTTTTTGCTTTTGTTGTTATCGCGCTGTCCGTGCTGTTCTGCAAATGTCCGTCCTGCAAGCAGCTGTCTAGGGGACACGAAAACAAGAAAAGGAGCAGGTGAGATTAAAAACTTGTTGCGACATCCGCCATGACGTCACGTGAAATGATGCCTTTGGGTGTGCTACCCGATAGTGGTATCTGCCCTTTACCGCCGCGGGAGCAGTCATCCGCCTCTGCAGCCAATCGCCGCCTGTCCCATTTTGCAGCGGCGACTGCTCACGTGCACGTCCAACAGCCGTCTCCCTGTTCTCCACGGTCCCCATGCTCTTGACCCGTTTCCGCACTCGACCCGTCATCCTAAGCAGGGTTCTTGGTCTAGTGGTATGATTCTCGCTTAGGGTGCGAGAGGTCCCGAGTTCGATCCTCGGAGAACCCCGAATTTTTTGCCGATTTTCCATCCATTCCTTTTTTTTGCCGCGGACTCTTAGCCCTATCAGCTGCGCTGCCTTGCACACCGTCTTTTTGTCACGAGTCCTTCTGTCTCATGTCATCCCAACTCTTGTACCATGCAGACCCGTCATTGGTACATAACCGAGTCGACTTTGTCTCGTATGCTGTCTCGCCGCGTTTCGTCCCGTGCTCATGCATCTTACATTTCCCCGTGCTCGTATTTTTGTTCATTCGCCTCCGCCTTGCCTCCGCTCCCACACCTGCAGCCTCACACCGAAAAGTGGTGGAGGATGCACCGTGCACATGCCGTATCTGAAGCCTCCGTTGTCTGGACCAGGCCGGAACACGTCCCTTGAATTTGCCCCGCCCTGTGATTGGCCGCCCAAGCGGCACGCGGTCGCGGTCCCGTATTCGTCTAATTTGAATTTCTGACGCGATGCACACAGTGCGCCAAGGACGCCCGCCAAAGGCGCACGCCAAAAGACGCTGGCCAGGGATCCGGTTTTCTGTCCCTAGCACCAATGACTTGCATTGTTCAGACGACGTGTTTTTGCACTTTTTTTTTTCCCCGACCCGTGGGGTCGCGCCAGCCCACAACTAAAGGGAGTCTGTGCACAGCGGAGTCGTGGACGGCTCGCGTACGAATAGTGCATGTAAGTCCTTGTGTTTGATGCAGTAGTAAGGGGTCTTTCTTTGATCCAATTGATGCTCCAGTCCCCAGTCTCCAGTCCCATACTTGTACTCCCAGATTAACCACCCCTATTAGTTCCATATTGGCTGACCGCAGCGGCTCCTTCCATGCATCGACAATGCCAAAAGAAAACAAGTCCAAAAATAACAGTCGAAGAGCAATCTTATACAACAAGGAGAAGGGGTAGGAAAATTTTTCCTTCTCCCTGCAAATTGGCCCTAGGGATGCAAGCATTGCCTGATCCTGCCACCCGCTCCTACCACCACGTCATGTATTTGCCGTGTGATTGCGTGGCGCGCACCCGCAACTTGTACTCGTACTCGTACTCGTACTTGTTGTTTACGGGCTGCTGCCGTGGGCACCGGCCTCGTGGCCGGCGCCGAAGCGGGTATCGTCGCTGAGCTTGCGCTCCGCCATGGGCGTGCTGGGCTGGTGGAAAACGGTCTGGTCCTTGGGCATGTACATGGGCAGCGGCTGGCCGTCGTCGTCCTGGCCGGGGTTGGCCGTCTCGTACTCGAGCACCTTGAGGACCTTGTAGAAGAGCGCCGCGAGCAGGCCGCCGAGGCCGGGGCCGATCCAGTAGATCCAGTGGTAGTGCGTGAAGCTGCGGGTGGCGACGCAGGGACCAAACGACCGGGCCGGGTTGAGGCTGCCGCCGGTGAAGGGGATGCTCCTGTGCATGTGGGTTAGAAGAGAGACGTGGCAAAGCAGCTTGTAGACCAAGGACACTTACACAAGCTCGCCGATAAAGAGAGCCAGGCCGATACACAGGGGCGCGGCGTGGGTGGACCGGTGCTTCTCGACGGCCATCATGAGCACGGCCAGGACGAGGATGGAGGTGCAGAAGCACTCGATAAAGAGGCCGCGGGCCAGGCTCACGTCCGACCGCAGCGTGGTGCTGACCTGCAGCGTGTCGGGGAAGAGGGCCGACAGCAGGCCGGCGGCGGCCATGCCGGCGAGGACCTGGGCGACAAAGACGACGACGGCGCGGACCGGCGGCAGAGCACCGACGGCCAGCAGGCTGATGGTCACGGCCGGGTTGAAGAGACCGCCCGAGACGCGGAAGAAGAGCCAGACGGTGACGGCCAGGGAGAAGCCGAAGCAGATGCAAATGTACAGCAGCTGGGACGGGTCCGACGCGAGCACAAAGTCGGCGCTCTGGGAGCCGGAGATGTTGACGGCATTGGTGCCGCCGAGCGAGAAGAAGAGGAAGAGAAAGGTGCCGACGAACTCGCCCATGCCGACGACGAACAAGTTCTTTGCATTCTGCGGCAGCCGCTTGGCGAAGGAGTCTGACATGATGGGTGGTGGTGTTGGGTAGTATTGCTAAGCGAGAGTGGGGGTGCGTCCAAGAGTCCAGCAGTCCATGAGATGGGAGAAGCAGAGCAGAGACGCGGGTCGAGAGCAGGGACAGACCTGGGCGTGCCGGTTATATATACATGGAACGCGGGCAGACGCACAACAAGCGGCAGCCCAAGCCGTCATATCCAAGGCAACTCGCACGGCTTACCTCCCTGCCGCTGCCACTGCCTGCCACTGGGGGGGGGGGACCGCTGCCATGCCGGCGGATGGTCGTTGGAGCTAGCGGCAAGTCGCTGGGCGTGTCCAGACAGGAGCCACAAAGGGAGGCGGGATTCACAAGCGACGGCATCATTGAGTGGCAAGGGGCCAGGGGTTTCAGCATGACCAACGATCGTCCCTGATAATGCTTTTTTTTTGATTCAACCCTATGTCATCGCTGCTTACCGCTGTCTCCCTTGAGATTCACAATTCCTCCCCCCCGCCTCTTCGTTCACCGTCTGCCACCCTTTGCCGCGAGGGTTGCAAAAAGCAGCCACAAGTAGAAAAGCCACCGAAAAACCGGGAAACAGACGCGCATCCACCCCCCCCCCTTCAACGAGCCGAGGTGCGGTAGCACCGCCAGATGGATTCCACAACACAGCCGTGGTGGTACATACGACAGTACTCCGCAAGACGGTTCTTTTTTTTTCCTCTCCTTTTTTTTTGGTTGCTTTTCAGCTCTCCTATCCCTGTCGCACACGACATAAATGTGGGCGACTGGGACGTGGGCCTACGAGTACTCCGTAATTCCACCCGCGTTGCGTCCGGAAACACCTTACGCTTTGTTGGGTACGGAGACGTCGTAAACGAGGGACGACACACGCCCCCAGGGGGGGTCCTCGGTCCTGCAAGTGGCAAGTACGGAGTACGACACGGCTGTGTCTCGCTGGTCTGTGGGCGGCGGAGGCGTGGCGTCCGCGACGTTGTAACTGCGACATGTTCCCGCAGCTAGCGTGTCGACGGCAAGGAAAAAGTCGGGCCACTTGTTTTTTTCGAGTTTACTTGGATTTTCCCCGACACAGTTCTGCAAAGCCGCGCTGGTTTTCGTTGGTTGGAATGGGAGCCAATCACCCGGCGGTAACTGCCATTCCTCAGCAGTCGCACTCGTATCTCGCATACTCGACTGGTGTGTGCAGGTAGTGTTCTGGAAGTGCTGTGGTTTTGTTTTTAATCCCACACCCTTTTACATGCGCTCTTTTTGCCTGTCAGCGCGCTCGCTTGTACGTATCGGATTAGTCTTCTTTTTTTCTTCGTCAAATTCTTGTCAATACGAGAACAAACGACGCCGTCTGAAAAAAAAAAACTCCCCGACACTACTTTGCAAGCCACAGGCACGGCAGACGCGACTTGCCGTTCTCGAGGCAACGCCCGTGGGCTACGAGTACCGTTTTGCTCGAACAAAGAAACTGCAGGAGCGCCTCCCGCAGACTTTTCTTTTTCCACCAAGTCCAAGACAGCTGTGCAGGGCTCCCATCCTATTAGCGCCCGCCCGTATTCTTCCAGCGGATCCGCCACCGGTCAGTAGTAGGGGGGTCCGCTGGACAGATCGATCGCGCGCTAACAGGGTGTCCCCCCTCCAAAGACATTGTCCGAGGATCCGCCACCTGAGACACAGTGTGCTGCTTTGCGTGACTGGCTGTGGGCCGCGCTGGGATCAACGCACCCACGGCATCCACAGCACCCACAGCACCCACAGCACCCACAGCACCCACTGAATCCACGCACGCACGACCACACACCCACGCAACCACGGATCACAGTCGTACTCGTACGCACGCCCTACCCACCCACGTCTTGTCTAGAATCTCTGGAAGACTCTGCACAGACCCGTCTTCTCCGCGTCCGATCGTCCAGCTTGCTCGAATCTACGATTACGATATACGAGCAGCCCGCCTGCGCCACTCCGATCTAGCGGACTACTGCCCCTTTTCGTCGTCGCTACCAGAGAGCCAGTGCGTGCGTGACTGCTGCCGCCCAACTAGTGTGCTGCTGGTGCGGCTGGTCTGCGGCCGGTGTGTTGCCGGCGGGCTGCTGGTTTGCTGCTGGCTTGCTGCCGGTGTGCCTCCAGTGTGCCTCCAGTGGGCTGTCCGTAAATGTCGTGCAGCTGCAGCGGCGCTTGCCCATACACACTTGCGAGCATTCCTGCCGGCCGCCCTCCCCACAAGTGTCGGTAAAAGGTGGCGCGAGGGTCATGGGACCATGGGAACGTCTCGCACTTGCAGATACGGGTGCGCCATGGCCCGCAGCGTGGTCATTCGACAACGTACGAGGGTACGGTTAGGGTACCGGAGGCATCATGCGTGGTGGGATAGCGTGTCACAAGACAAGAAGACTGTATATTCGGGAAGACAGCCAATGTGGTAGGCAGCCATCAAAGCCGCCCCAAGCGACAAGATACACAAAGGTGGCCCCAAATGACGACGGCATGCAAAAATAACAAGCAACTCCCCTATGCTCTGCCGGATGGTGTTTCTCTTTTCGTTTGCCCAAGACGCCTGCAAAATGACGCATAAATCCGTGGTCCATAAAACTCCCTGCACCGCCTGCGGCCGTGGTTCTAATTTGCCGGTGTGGGCTTCTCCTCGAGGCTAAGGTGGAAGCTCCGGATGATCGAATCGGCATCATCAATGGCAATGGGCCGCACGTCGGCCAAGTCCTTGATCTTGCTCGTCCTACATGACAAAGAGATTGTTAGCCCCAAAACGCACACAAAGACCCGCCCCTGGCCACAAGTCACAAAAGTCGCCAAAGTCGCAAAAGTCACAAGGCACATACACAAGCTTGATCTGCTCGTCCGTCATGGTCAGGCCCAGCTGGCCCACCCGCGTCTTGACCGCATTCCAGCCGGTCAGACGGGAGGCAAAGTGCACATAGCGGGTCATGCCAAAGTCCGCCGGGTCGATGATCTCGTACGTGCTCGGGTTGTTGAGAATGGCCTTGGCGTGGATGCCGGCCTTGTGGGTAAAGGCGCAGAAACCCGTGATGTAGTTGTTAAAGGGCGTGTTGACCTGCACGGCCTCGGCCACCATGTCCTCAAGCTCCTTCAGCTTGTGCAGCTTGTACTTGCCCGTCACGTAGGCCCGGTCCGACACGATCATGCGTGCGAGGAAGCTGGAGGGACAAAAAAGTCAGTACTCGTCTCACACATGCAGGACACGTGGCAACGCCGGGTTGCCCAGTGCCCCGTGCATCATTCCTTCGGTCACGTACCCGCCAAGAGGCTGGACATGTTAGCATGGCGTGTCTCCTCATGTGGGCAGGGTCTCGCAGGGTCTCTTACTGTAATGCCGTTGCGCTCGCCGATGCCGAGAACCGACACGTCGACGTGGGTGGCGCCGGCCTCGAGGGCACAAAAGGCGTTTGAGATCGCACAGCCCGTGTCGTTGTGCATGTGGCACTCAATGTCACACGCTGCACCAGTCAGAATCCGGTCCATCATGAGGTGAGTCATCGGTGAGAAGGGACGTACAAACAACGCCGCGCAGCGTGCGCACCAACTCGTAGACCTGGCGGGGTGTCGCACAGCCAACGGTGTCGGCAATACCAACACGGTTGACGCCGACCTTGTCGACGGTGCGGTAGAGGGAGAGCAGGTCGACCAGATCCGAGCGGAACGAGTCCTCGGACGAGAAGCGGACCTCGAGGCCCTTGGACTTGATAAAGTTGATGACCTCAATGGCGCTCTTGGTGATGAACGCCATGTCCTTGCCGTGGGAGAATTCCCGGAGGAAGTGGGAGGTTCCGATGACGACGTCACTGCCACCAATCGTCAGTTCTGGGTACGAAGAGTGGGGGGGGAAGGAGGTCTTACAGGCCGTCGACGCCGGTCTCGACCGCGATCTTGGCGTCCTCCATGGTACACCGGACGTCTGCAAGCACAGGGTTAGCGGCCGGGTAGGTTTCTCGTGGC
Source organism: Leptographium radiaticola (assembly GCA_019925535.1). Classification (NCBI taxonomy): domain Eukaryota; kingdom Fungi; phylum Ascomycota; class Sordariomycetes; order Ophiostomatales; family Ophiostomataceae; genus Leptographium; species Leptographium radiaticola. The sequence continues at coordinate 82,061 of JADHKK010000016.1, read as the reverse complement.
CAAACGGAGGAGTCGTACGGGTCAGGATCTTGGCCTTGAGGCCGAGCTTGCAGATGGCCTCGCAGTCGAGGCGAGACTGCTCCGAGGCGGCCGGGGAGGTCAGCTCGATGTAGTCGACGCCAAACTCGTCGAGAGCCTTGGCACTACAAGGGCACGTGTCAGTTGTGTTTCGGTCACTATGCGGCTGGCGGGTTGACGCGGCCAGCAACGTACATCTTGATCTTGGTCTCTGTAGGAGAAGATGAGTTAGCGGGGTGTGACCGAGGACAAGGAGACACAAAATATGGTTGTGACGTACCAGTATCGAAAAAGGCATTGGCAAACTGCTCGCCCTCGCGCAGGGTGGACTCGATGAGCTTGAAGCTCGAGACATTGGACAGAAAGTCGCCGACCGGCTGGTACGGGTTGTTGACTTGTGTGGACGGCTGGCGGTGCTCGCCGGAGATGTCGGGCAAGCTGGCGCTCTGCAGAGGAGAGACGGATTAGCATTATGAATGGGAGCTTGGAGCGCCTGGAGCTCTCCGGACACGGCGGGCCACGCGAGCTGGCTACTGGTACTGCCATGCAGACGGAGCGAGACAAGTCAACGGTTTTCAGCAGGGGAAGACGCACCATGGGGTCTGCGGAAGGAGACATGATGGCGAATGGGAGGGGGCAAAAAGGTGATTATCCGGTGCAGGAGCAAGTTTGAGCCTCTGCTTCGTAGGGGAAAACGGGTTGCTATCGTGATGGGCTGGTGTGAATGGGAGAGAGGATTTTCTGAAGGCGGTGGGACAAGGTTGTAGAGGGGGTTTTGAGCCGATAAAGGCAGGCAGAGGTCTGTGAGTCATCACTCATTGGTCAATCAGAAATTTTTTTTCTCCCATCGGGATTTGACAAGGCTTTTTTTTCCAGGGCCATGCAAAGCGGGCCGGCCGCAGCCAACCAGGAGTGTCTCTCCATGTGCCAAGACGGTACCCCGCAGCCCTCGCAGCGCAGAATACCACACGACAGCAAAAGACATTGCAGTGGTCCAGGCTCTGCCGTGTCTCGTGATGCTGAAGAAGGCTGTTCCCGCTCCTGGTCCTTTTTCCCGTGGCTTCTATTTCATGACGGTTGGCACATTACAGCGCCGAGGGCCCGCGACGAGACCGTCCGGCTGCCCCGCGGACAAAGTGGGACAGCAAGAGAGAGACCAAAGCCGCCGATGCAGCCTGATTGCGCTGCGCGGAGATGCGCCGACAGGAGCGCACGGGCGGTCGGACACAGTCCGGCGGCTGGCTGCACTGGACTCGTGAGCGAGCACCGCCCAGAGCCGAGTTCGGAAGAATATTTTTCAAGGCCGGCCAATGGCAGCGGGAGGAAAACAGGGTAGAGGGGAAATGGACTGGATGCTTTACGTCATTTTAGGCGGGTCGGCCAGACCTGATGGAAACGGTCGAACCACAAAATACTCAAACTAATACTCTGACTACTCAAACTGGGCCTCGGTGGTGCCGGCGCCCATGCTCTTGCTGCTGGAGCTGCCGGACTGGATGGCGCCCATGATGCCGTCCATGTAGCTGGCGCCGCTCCACTTTTGGTGCGTCAGCACATCGCATCCAAGTTCCTTTTCGGGGCGCTGGACGAGGTTGACATAGGCCAGCATGCCGTCCTTGCTGAACTCGCGGGCGAGGGCGCAGGTGGCGGTGGCGGTGGTGTGCAGGCCGGCGAGCGAGACGAGCTGCAGCACGAAGCCCTCGCGGGCAATGTCCCAGATGAAGGAGCGCAGCGTGGCCTCGGAGAAGCCGTGGGCCATCCAGTTGAACGAGGGCGAGAGGTTGTAGACGAGGCCCTTGCCGGGGTAGGCGGCGCGGATCTCGCGGCCGAGCGTCTGGGCCACGGCCACGGACGGGTCGCCGGTCTCGACCCAGAGCAGGTCGGCGTAGGGGGCGAAGGCGAGGGCGCGCTTGGTGGCGGCGGCCATGCCGGCGCGGTAGTGGTAGAAGCCCTCGCGCGTGCGCGGCACGTCCCAGCTAAAGTAGACGGGGCGGTCGGCGGCGACGAGGCCGTTGGCGAGGGCGCGGCGCTCCGAGATGCCCATGTCGCGGTGGGCGGCCACGGCGGCCTCGTAGGCGGCGATGCGGTCGGCGGCGACGCCCTCGGCGCGCAGGTGGGCGACGGCGGCCTCGTCAAAGGTGACGAGCGTGCTGTTCTTGACCCAGTCGGCCTCGAACACGTCAATCTCGTCGCCGGTGGCGCCGCGCGCCTCCATGGCCTGCAGCGTCTCGGCCAGCGGCTGGACGGCCGGGTCGGCCACGCCCAGGATGAGCTCGTGGTCGCGCACGTCAATGGCCGAGCTCAGCAGGCGGCCCGACTCGGAGTCGGTGCGCGCCAGCACCAGGTTCTCCGTGCCCATGACGTCCCACTGGAAGCGCGCGGCCACCAGCCGGTTGATGTGCTCGCCCACCGGCACCAGCACCTTGCCGGCCAGGTGGCCGCACTTTTTGCCGCCGTGCAGCTGGTCCTCAAAGTGCACCGCCGCCGCGCCGTTCTCGGCAAACAGCTTGGCCAGCTTGAGCACGGCCGACAAGCCGCCGTGGCCCGTGTCGCCGTCGGCCACAATCGGCCGCAGATAGTCCGTGTACGGCGTGGTCGCGCGCTGGGCCGCCGTCAGGGCCCGCCGCGCGTCCCACTGCTTGCGGTCGTGCATGCTCTGGGCCTTGGCCATGCGCTGCACCTGGTTCGGCACCGTGTTGTAGGGGTAGTCGCCAAAGTCGGGCGAGACCTCGTTGGTCGACGTGAGCGTGGACGAGCAGGCCCAGCCGGACAGGTAGAGGACCTCCTGGTGGGGGGCCTGCTGGGTCATCTGGACGGGGTCGATGGCGCCGACTGGGGGGGCAGGCGGAAGTTAGCAGGAGCAAGAGAGGGTAGAAGAAGAACAAGAACAAGAACAAGAACAAAACCCACGCGTGTGAATCGGCTCGCCCTTGGCCAGACGCTCCTGCACCAGGTTCCAGAGCTTGCGCGCCATGGTCGAGCTCGGGTACGTCTGCATCTGCGAGCCGCGCTTCGAGACCACGTCCGCCGCCGAGTACGGCCGCCGGATGCCGGCATACCGCGGCGTCGCCCACCACGCCTCCACGTCGCGGATCTGCTGCTCGTACAGCGCGTCTTCTGCCGCACCCGCCTTTTCCGTCTCGGGCAGCAGCTGGAACGCGTCCGCCGTCGCCGTCAGCGTCAGCGGCGGATCCAGCGCCGGCAGCGCGGCCACGCGGCGGGCCATGGTCGTCGACAGCAGCCGCGCCGCGACGCTCTGGACCGCTCGAGAGTGGGGGAGGGGGTGCGAGGACAGCGACAAAGTCGTCCGCCGCACGGCCAAGGATACTGAACGTCTCAGCATTCTCTGTGTGTCTCTCTTTTGGTCTTTCTCTGCTCGGGATCGATTCTCCCTTTTTTTTGGCTTCTTCTTGCTTTCGTTTTCTTCACGGACAGCACTCACCACGCGTGTGGTCGCCACCGTCTCATGTAGACGCCGATGGATTCGGTATTTCGCCTTGCACCTGCTTTAGCCGACGGCTGCCGGCTACCTGACCGAGCGCCCCATTTAGCGCAGCCGCGGCAACCAAACCCCAGAAAGCGCGGAACTTTATTTGTTCCGTCCGACGCTAACTGTGGTGGCAGACAGAACCCGCGAGGCTGCTGCACAAAGTAAACTCGTCGCTGCCCGCCCTGAAATTCAGGCACTTGCCAAGAACCACAAAATTCACACCACTTTTCCAATTCGACTTTTTTTCCCTCGTGCATAGCCCCCTTTTTGTGTGCGTTGGTGTTGTGCGTTGCCAGCTGAGCTGCAGCACGAGGATTGGGCAGGCCACATCCCCCTGCTGGTCCCCTGCTGGCCCCCCGCTGGCCCCGGCCTATCGCTGTGGCTCTCGCCAAAACGCCAATGGAAATGGGCGGGCCATTCAGGCGTCTTTCGGGCGTTTCTTTTTCGGGCGGTCGAGCGAGCTTTATATGACTCAGATGCCCGCTCCAGATGCCCGCTCCGGCCTGCCGACAGCCCAACCACGACGGCCACATGGCGCTGGCGTCGTTGCTGCCTGCGGGCCATGGCGTGTCCAGCCACTGAGACGGTTTATTTCGGGCGCTGACGCCCTGGAATTCCCACTCGGTTGGGTATTGGCGGCCGACTTTGCCACCCGCCCACGACCGTTGCGGCCCAACTCGCCGATCGGGCTGCTCGGAATCTCAATCTTGGGCCGCCAGCCCTCGCGGGACGCTCCTGGTGTTCCCTTGCCAATCCGTGGCAGCCATGGGATATATGAACCAGGCCCGACCAGCATGCCGGGCGGCACAGACAGCACCACTCCAGCCCAGTCAGCATCAATAAACAACTCCAGCCTCAAGTACACGCATCTCGGCCAGCTCTGCCTCCTCGTATCCCGAATGTACCTTGTATCGTGCAGAACCTCCGCAGCGTACTTATATGCTTTGACGTCCACGGGCTCCTTTGGCTTTGCCTGATTTGGTTATCGTGCTCCCAATACAACCCTTTCTGACTCTCTCACTCGTCTTCTCGTCGTCCTGCTCCCCTGTGCGTGATGCGCTATGTTTGGCCGCCCTGCTACCCATTCCCACATCCCATTTCAAAAGAGACAAACGACCCAGCGTCGGAGCCCAGCACACGACCAGACACACCTGGCTGAAATCCCACAACCGTTGCAATGGACTACGACTCGGATCTCCGAAGCCGCGTCACCCGGGTCGCCAAGCCGCCTCGCCCGCCGCGTCGGTCGGCAGAGCTTGCCATTGTGCGCCCCAAACCACATCTCAAGCTGCAGAGACGGCTGGCGAGTCCCTCCGAGGTGTCGCTGGCCTCGGACCAGTCCACCGTCGGTGAAACGGCCGAGTCGGAGCCTACCATGACCACCGCCCTGGCCTCGATCCGCCCCCCGCGCTCTCGCTCGCACTCCTCCACCACCCACAGTGGAAGCCGCGGCAGCATCCAGCTGGCCGCGCTGCCCCCCCGTCCACGCGTGCACTTCTCCGGGCGGCCCGACATGCTGTTTCGGCCCCCCTCGGTCTCGCTGCCGATGCGGATGCCACCTGCTGCCATGGCCAACATTTTCCGCCCGGACCAGGCCTTGACGTACCCGGCCGCGTCTGACGACTCGACCGTCTCGACCGTCCTGGCACCCGATGCCCCCAACCCCAAGGCAATCCCCAGAAGACTCGCTCTGGAATATGCCCAGCACAGCCGGCCCGTCATCCACTTCCGAGAGCCCGACCCCAACGACTCGGCCGCCGACAGCACAAGCTCCGTCGTCTTCTCGGCCTCGGACATGGAAGACGGCTCCTCCATCTTCTCGGCCAGCACGCAAGCCACCACAGCCTCGCTGGATGACTGCCGCGACGCCCGCGACAGCCGCCAATCCCGATCTCTGAGACGTCGTTCCTTCTCCGGCACGGACCAAGAGCTCAGCTATGACACGAGGAGGTCGAGCTCTTCCCGACGGGCCGCCTCGCAGGGCCCAAACCGACGGGTCCGTCTCCAAGTCCCAGACTCCGACAGCGTCTCGTCTGGCGACAGCACCATCGGCAACGACGACGAGCATCAAGCCGAAATTGCAAGGCTCGAAGACAAGAAGAGCGAGCTGGAAGAGCAGCACAGCATCCTCTCGACCGAACTGAAGGATGCCTTGAGCAAACTGGTGGTTTCCATGACGGACAAGGCAAACATTGAAAAAGAACACTCGGAGGGTCTCGTCAAGATCGAGGCTCTGGAAAAGGAGCGCTCAGAGGGTCTGGACAAGGTCGAGGCTCTGGAAAAGGAACGCTTGGACAATCTGGACAAGATCGAGGCGTTGGAGAAGGAAAAATCAGAGAGTCTGGACAAAATCGAGGCACTGGAAGCGGAAAGAACCGAAAGTCTGGAAAGGATCGAGGTGCTGGAAAAGGAACGGTCCGAGAGCCTGGACAAGATTGAGGCTCTGGAAAAGGAAAACAGCATCGTGCGACAAGAGGTGGAAAATCATCGCCAAATCGAAGAGTCACATCTAGAGGACTCGAAGCAGTACGCAGACAGGGTCGCCCAGCTCCACACAGACCTGCAGGATATCGAGCAGCGTCTGGCGGAAGAAGAGCAACAGAATGAGGCCATGCAGCAGTCGATTGCGGCCTTGGAAGAGCACAAATCTACGCTCGAGGGCCGCTGTGCCGACCTGGAGAACACGGCCGCGCTATTGGACAAGGAGCGGTCCGACAGAGAAGTACTTCAGGAGGAGAAATATGCTTTGGAGAGTCGGTGTGCCGATCTGGAAAGCACAGCTGCTTTATTGGACAAGGAGCGAGCCGACAGGGAGGGGCTTCAGGAGGAAAAAGCCACCCTGGACAGCCGATGTGCCGATCTGGAGAGCACGGTCGACAAGGAGCAGTCCGACAGACAAGTGCTGCAGGAGGCAAAGGACGCCTTAGACAGCCGCTGCGCCGACCTAGAGAAGCAAGTTGCCGCTCACAACTCCCAGGAAGAGCTCAACGATCAGCTCACCGTGCAAGTCGCCAACCTCGAGTCGGCCAGAGATTCGCTGCAGAGCCAGCTCGACGCATTGGACGAATTGCACAGCGCCAAGGAGGTCGCACTCGAGCGCCTGACTGGCTCGCAAGCCGAGCTCGCGAGAGAGGTGGAGGAGAAGGATCTCCGGATCGGCACGCTCGAGAAAGAGACCGCCCAGCACGACAAAGGCTACCACGAGCTGGAGGAGACACTGCGCGAACTGCAGCAGGCCAAGGACGAACTGCAGTCACATGTCTCCTGTCTGGAGTCCGAGAAGGGAGCGCTTTCTGAACAGGTGTATTTTCTCGAGGCGGAAAAAGTCGAGCTGCACAAAACCTTGGAAACGATGCAAAAGGACAGCAAAGATCTTCAAAGCCAAATCCAGAGCCTGGAGGCTGACGTGGAAGACAAGCAAGGCGAGATCGAGTCTCTCTCCAAAGACTTGGCCCAGCTCCAGGACGACAACAAGGACTTGCAGTCTCAGATGACCGATAAGGAGGAGGCGATGGAAAAGACTCTGGAGGAGACCAAACAAGAAGCCGAAAAGTCGGTGATCGCCATAAAGGAGACTATCTCCCAGCTCGAGGCAGAGATGGACGAGAAAGAGGAGGAGATTCGCAAGGAGGCCGAGGCGTCCTTGGTCGAGCTGAAAGGCACTGTCTCCCAGCTTGAAGCGGAGATGGAGGAGAAAGAGGGGGAGATCCGTAAGGAAGCCGAGGCGTCCTTGGCCGAGCTGAAAGACACTGTCAGCCACCTCGAGGAGGAAAACGAGACTCTTCAGTCCGAGAAAACTGCTCTTCTCTCGGACAAAGAGGCGCTCACCTCGGAGAAAGACGCTGTCACCGCAGAAAAGGAGGCTCTCGAATCCGACAACGCCCAGCTCTGCTCCGAGAAAGCAGCGCTCCAGAAAGAAAACACGAGCCTCGACAATCAGACCGCCATCCTCGTGTCTGCCAACGCGACCTTTCGACTGGAAAAGGAGGCTTCCCGGGAAGCAACGGCGGCTCTTATTTCGGAAAAAGCGGCCGTCATCCAGGAAAAAGAGACTCTGGAGGCGGCACAGGCGGCTCTCACAGCCGAGAAAGCAACGCTCCTCTCGGAAATCGACAAGCTCAAGGAAGAAGCCGCCGCCATGGCAGAAGAAGGACTCGACGACAAGATCAACCAGCTGCAAGAGAAGCACGCGGCGCTGTGCAGCGAGCACGAAGCGCTGAACGGCGAGCTCGAAACGCTAAACAGCGAGCACGCAGCGCTGATCGCCAAGCAGGAGGCTCTGGAGCAGACCAACCGGGATCTCGTGGAGGAACGGGCCAAGCTCCAGCAGGGGGCCAGCGGCAGCTCAGACCAGGTGACGCAGCTGCAGCAGGAGATCCAGCGCCTGCAAATCGTTCAGCAGTCTCAGCAGCAGCAGCACGGCGCCCTGGCCGGCCAGCTCGCCGGGGCCAACGACCATGTCGACCGGCTCAACGCCGCCCTTGCCGGATCCCATGCCGAAATCGCCGCGCTCCAGGCACAGCTGGCCAAACTGCAGGTCCGGCCAGCGCCCGAGACACCCAGAAGAAGCTCCAGCAAGAAAAAGGGCAAGGACAAGGGCGAACTGGTGATTGTACGCACGGTATCAGACCGTGGAAGATTGTAAGTTTCCCCTTTTGTCTAGAAACAGCCGGATCAATATGCTAACATTTCTTGTCACCACAGCCAGGTCATTAGAAAGTCGCAACTGTACTCTTCTCGGAGCTCGTCGCGGAACTCCCGCAGATCAGACGAGGAGTCATAAGTGTCTTATTATTGTTGGAATTACTTGGATGGGAAGGGAAATGGAAGGAAAGGAAGGACACGGAACGACACGGAACGAATGGAAGGAAAGTGTAATGGACTTGTAGTTATATTATGCATGGATTGCCCTTGCCAGCCATTGTTGGAATCTTCCACCTTGCTCACTGCGCTCGGGCACCGCTTACGAATTAATTGCCTATTTTTCTTAGATCGTCAGCTAACGCGCTTTTAACTAAAGCAAAAAACGTACACGAAGGGCTTCCCTTGCTCTTTTGCCATCCGAATTGTAGTTAACCATGACGATCTCTGAGACGAACATCCACGTAGATAAGAAACTGGTTACGTCACTGGTATTGTCGACTTGGCTAATGCTAGGATTGCTCAGCTTGGCAAGTTAGGGTTTAGACTTTATCGGCTTGTTCGAGCCTATGGCTTTGACCGTCGGCCTGAGAAGGACAGCGCGACACCTTTGAAAAGGGAGATCAGGAAATCGTATGTCTTAAGGCAATATGCCTGCATTAGACTAATTTGCTGTTGGCTTTGTGCTATGGGCGGACTAGATACAGCCTTTGCATTATACGTATAGTTTAAATTTCCTCACAGATGCTCAAGTGTGGCTCAAAACAGGCGCCAGAAGTAACGTTGAAGGCGCCCTTGCGCGGTGCACATAGCTCAATTGGCTGGCCGCCGATGCGGTGCTTGGAAATAAGTCGCCCAATGGCTCGCTGGAGGTCCTCCTTCAAGAACGTCTTCCTCCAAGCCTGGAACAAGCCGTCGTTGTGGTCCCAGGCCAAGCCGTCGTACTCTTCAAAGAGGGTGCCATTATTTATATGAAATGTTGTGTGTAGGAAAGGATAACGAAAAACTTGGGTAAGAACTCGGTGTAATACGGGAAGTAGAATTATGATTAGCTGGCGAGATGTCAACCGTTGTCTTGGACCCACTCAGAGAAGCCGGCTTCCGTGTATGAAATATAGCCCCTTCCCAGGGTGTGCTGCTGTACGCCCTCTGAACATGCTTAGCCACCCGATCGCGACCTTCCACGTGCTTCTACTACACCATCCTAGCAATACAGCTTCGCTTAGATTCTCGATATAGCCCTAAACCGTTTGCCTTGTGATACTCGCCACTCGTCCGCCTTGGCCAGAAACATTTTCATGCCAGTATAGAGAAGTGTTTTCTGCAGAATGTTAGAAATTGCCGTACATTCAAAGACGAAAACACTGGAAAAGAGCTTACAGCAGCTGGTACGCAGACAGCAACATCACAAAGACCAACGCGAGCGCCGTGAAGCCTACCGCCACCCAGCCAGCTGCACCCACATATGCCGTCAGAGCCAGAGCCATAAAGAGGAAGGCTAACACGATCAGGTGGTGCAAGAGAGCCGATGTTACAACGCCCACCGCCTCCCAGCGCTGCAGCGCTTCCGGCACCCATTGTCCGCCGGCCTGCTGCCGCAGCAGCGTCATGATGCTCAGTGAATAGCCCGCGAGTGCCAGGGACAGGATAAAACAGAGCCAGGAGATGGCGAGAAAGGTTCGGACGGTGCTCAGGTTAAAGGGAGGGCCTTCCTTGCCCCAACTGTCGGCGGGGTCGGCCATCTGACCGACGACGACAGCAAAGATGGAGGCGCCGAAAATGGAGACGGTGAAGACAAAGGAAGCAAAGGTCTGGAAGTCTTGAACGGCGCGGTCGGTCTGGGCGTCAACGGCAACAGGTACAGGGTCTGACGCCCCTTTGGCAGTCTGCCCGTTAGAGGCTGGAAGCGCTTGTGTGGACATGATGATGGCGGGGGGAGGAGGGGTTTTCTGGCCGTGAGGTTACAACGTTTGAAAATTGTGGAAGACACCCAGTTGGGACGAGGAGGGGTTGTATGCGCGCACTTCCAAGCTCGATGCGATTGGTCGTTTTTGGTCCAAGGCTGAATTATTTGGACATGGCTTACGGCTGGAAAATCCATCGTCTTCTCCTTTTTATCTCCTTCTTCTCTCCTTCTTCTCTCATCACAATTATGCACAATGCGACTGTTCTATGCGATCTTGTTCTGTCTTGCCGTAAGTCGTCGCCTCATCTGGTGCTTTCCAACATCGCGAGGCTAATCAATCGGTCTTAGGGCATCGTGACCGTCGACCCTCGTCTGGCTTGGGCGCAGAATGCCGAGCTTTCCGAAGAAACTCTCAACCCCCGGGGCTATAAGCTACACCTGCTCTCCGATCCTTCAAACGCCACTGTTGAGTAAGTTTCGCCAACTCTGCAAGTACGATGGACATTGACTAGAATTTTTGGTTTCTCCACAGCGTTGTGGCAGTCCACGGCCTGGACGGGCATTGGCGTGAGGCTTGGACAGCAGAAAATGGCGTCTTCTGGCTCCAGGATCTATTGCCTCGCGTGCTTCCCCACGCACGCATCTTTTCTTTTGGCTATGACTCGCGGACGAGGGGCGCAGACAAACCGCTGACACGCGACATCTCCGATCACGGAAAGGACTTGGTGGCATCCCTTGTGAATGAGCGCCGTCTTAGCAATGTTTGTGGCCGTGTCCCCCTTACCATTGAATCATCCGCTGAGTCCACGTTGCGTACAGACAGAGAAACGGCCGTTGATATTTATTGGACACAGCCTTGGCGGCCTCGTCATCAAAGCAGTAAGGTGTATGTCTATCTTAGCATCACAATATGGCTGATTCACGGATTCAAGGCGTTGGTACACTCTGATATGGCACGCGTTGGCCACCTCGAGCGGCAAAAGTTTATCAAGCTTTCCACGTACGCTGTTCTTTTCTTCGGCACGCCACATCAAGGCGGACAGGGTGTCCCTCTTATGAAAATTATCACACAAGCCGCGTCCTACATATCCTACACAAACAAACCGCTCTTAGAAGAAATATCCCTTCATTCCTACATACTTCAGTCTCTACAGGAACGGTACAACCCTATCAGCTGGGATTTCGAGACGGTATTTTTCTACGAAACGCACGAGATGCCTCTGCCAGTCGGAGGACTTCTTGTAGGTGTTTCCTAAAGAGTGACAGGGTGAAATATCCAAGTTCTTATCGTTCCAGGTTGTACCCAAGTTCTCGGCCGTCATACAGGGAGCTGTGAATGCAGAGGACGTCGGTCTGGCGGCGGACCACAGCACCATGGTGAAGTATGCCGGATCGGCAGACCCCAACTTTGAAAAGGCCGCGCAGCACCTACAGATACTGGCAGGTGACGCTGGGCATCGTGTGCGTCAAAACTGGGCACGATGGATGAAAGTGAAGGGTACGTACTACTTCGTCGAGGCCCCGAAGCTCCAAACTCGACTCTGGCTAACGCCCAAGAAACAGAAATTGAACAGCATGATCTGCCGAAAGAGCCAGAACCTAGAGAGCCTGCCAGAAGCCCTCCGGAATTTCAGGCGGGACTCCTGGTTCAGCATATCCGGAACCGCCAATTTGTTGGGCGCAATCGGACGCTGCTACACATGCGCCACATCTTGCAAGCCTCGGCGTCTGAATCTGAATACGGTGATGCTTTTCGGTTGGTGGTCTTGTATGGTCTAGGGGGTGTGGGGAAAACGCAGCTCGCTCTCGAGTATGCGTATTCGGCTAGAACAAAGTACAGCAGCACCTTCTGGATCGACTGCAGCAGTCAAGAAATGGCCATTTTCAGCATCCGTGGACACCTGTACCGCATCTTGGACCATTATGACACAATGGGCCTCATGCAGGAGCATCCAAGGTACAAGAAAATCCAGCAGGCTCTCGAGGAGACAAAAAAAGACTACAGCACGACCGAATCCGGCTCGGAGGAGACCAAGAAGAGTTCGGGCGATAACCGCGACGCGAACCGTATGTTGCGCGACTTGTTCGTGTACTGGCTCTCCTACGACGGAAACCGAAATTGGCTTCTTGTGCTCGACAACGTGGATGATCTGGAGTCATTTGACTTTCGAGATCTGCTGCCTCCTGTCCCATGGGGAGCTGTAGTGGTCACGACCAGGCGGTCTGATCTGGCTATCTCGTGGGATGCCATTGAGGTCACCAATATGGACGAGGATGAGGCCATGCAGTTGCTTGCGGCCAGCGCGAAGTTGATGCTGCGGCCGGGGTCGACGGGTACGTCTGTCTACGCGCGAATTGCCGATCTAGTAATGAACCTTGCGTGATACACTCACTCTGACTTGACCTGTGCTCTAGACTGGGAAGACGGCCGGCGACTTACTGACCGTCTGGGCTATTTCCCTTTGGCCATCGTTCAGGCAGGTTCTTTTCTTGCCACGCAGCGGCCGCCAAATCCCATGACTTTTTATATGGATCTGCTCCAAAGCTTCCCGCGCACGGTTTTGGGCCACAGAGCCGCCCAAGCGGACTGGGACTACCGAAACCACACCGTGTTGACAACCTGGGAGATCTCTTTCGAGGCTGTGCGGAGGCGGATGCCGAGAGCGGCGCACATTCTGCAGATCTGTGCATTTCTCAACCGCGAGCAGATCAGAGAGGAGTTCTTCGTAATGGGGATGTCATCGCAGGGTCCCGATGACGGTAAGGGTCGCCTCTGTAGTGGCGCATGCTGTTTGTTTTCAGTACTAACTGTGACGTGTACTAGAAATCCAGGTGCAGCAGTCGTTCAACCAGCTCATGACGTACTCGCTAGTCGAACGCACGGTTGACTCATATGGCGGCAGTGCCTTTATGCTCCACCCGGTCGTCCACACGTGGGCCAGGTTGCGGCTCGATCTCGAAGACCAAGACTTGGTCGCGTTTGAGACGCTCCGCATGCTGAACCAATATCAGAGACTGAACACGAGTCTGCACGACATAGGGCCTCATTTTATTGAGGTGTTTTCCTTTTACGAGACAGAATACCCGTGCCATCCGGAAGACATGCTCATGGAGGATCCTGTCGGAGATCCACCCTCATGGATCCAGACAACGGTGGCCATATGGTACTGGGCACATGGCTTTTGGGAAACAGCCGTGTCTATTGTGCGCCGACGACTTTCTGCGGGCGGCGCTTCGCCTCGGCAGGTCTGGGAGCTGCTGGGGGACGAGGGCTCTCTCATTTCGTCTCGTCTGTTGACGTACGATCTGACTGCTCGCGCTTACGGATGGGCCGGCTGCCAGGCGGCGGTTTCTTTAGGCAGCAGTTGGCACCCCAGGGCTCTCTATCTGCTCGGTATCTACGCACATCACGTCTACATGGACGATAATGAGGCGCTCTCCTTCCGCTGGTACCAGTGGCTCCTCCCCGTCCGGAAACTCGTCCTCGGTCAGAAAACCCCGGCCACGGCTGGAGCCCTCATGGGCCTCGCTCGCGCTACGGTTAATTGCAAAGATGCTATGCACTGGGCTACCGTGGCCTATAAGCTGCGGCTCCAGGAACTCGGCCCGGACGACATTCTTGTGCGCTATGCATTGAACGTCATCCACGAAGTGGTCGGCGCTTGTTCACACACCAAAACCGCTATGCGGTGGCTCATGGACGACATTGAGCACCAGGGGGGAATCTCGGCGGTACAGGACGAAATCGACTGGCTGTCCCCTCTGGACTGGCTGGAACTGGCCATGGCCTATCTCAAGAACGGCACCCTCCACCACGTGGAAGACGGTGCCTCATTACTCTTATATATTATCCGCGAGTTCCACTTCATTTGGTTCCCAGGCAAGTATGAGGCTATCCGTAAGTTCGACAACATTTTGTTGCGAGGAAATTACGAGGTGTGGGTAATGTACGACGCAGACGATTTAACCGGCGATATCTTGGATGTCATTCTCGAATATATGATGCCCCTTTCACAGAGTTCCCATATCCGAGACATAGTCTTCCGCCTGGAGTGGCGGTGGAAAACTTTGTCTATCGATGCCATATCACCCTTATTTCCCACCGGCAGAAGAGACGAACTAGTCTGTGGGCGCATGACCATTGCCATAACCATGGCCATGATCCACGTATGGCTGGATGATCCGGACGGGGTGTCCCTTTGGTATTCACGCTGGGCGGCCGATATTCCGCCGGGATGGTCGGACACTGGTATTTGCTTGTTCCACATCAACGGTAGAAGTATTTCTGGTGTCCACCTCCGAGGGGCGGTTTACTATGCAATATACCACGGTTGGCCATGGGGAGACGATTCGATCATATCCTCAATTACCAACGTTGTGTTGAGCCCTCTTCTTATTCAAGAGGTCAACCTTGGAAACAAAATGTTGCTATCCGGAGAAGACGTGTTTCTATGTCCTCAGCATATTCTGGAACAGCTTCGCGAGCTGAAAACACTGAGCCGGAGGGGGAATTCCAGCTGGCAGTGGGTTCTTCCTATTTTCACGCAGCAAGCAGAGCATCTCCATTGGGAGGACCAATCAACGTCTTGCTTTGTTGATTTTCGGAGGATCTCCATGTGTCGCGCAGATGGGTGAGGATGGATTTTGACAGGGATTGAGCCGCAGAATATTTAGCCAGGCAGTTGCGTGTTGGACATTCAATTTGCGTCATTTCAACCCGGATAGCTACTTGTTCCCTGGAAGGTCTTGTGTTAGACCATTATTCCAAGATATATCCTTAGTAGGACTTTCTGAATGTGCCTGATCCTGGACTGGACGACACGGACGTGACAGACTGGTTTCCAATTGGTATACAGAAAGACGAGACTCCCACAACGAATCTTCTATTGTGCACTCTAACCCACCATCCCACCTACGATTACATGCAGGCACCCCCGTCAACACCAAGCACCTTGCCATTAATCCACTCGCCATCCTGCGATGCCAAAAAGGCGACCACGCGAGCAATGTCAATAGGCAGGCCGACACGGTGTATCGGCGACCAGCCGGCAGCAAACTAGTGGGTGTTAGAATGAGTATGACTTGCGTGTCAGGGCCGCTGCCTACCTCGTCCGTCTCCTCATCGGTGAACTCGAGGCCGCCGGGAATGTATTCACGGCAGACCTTGTGGTACATGTCGGCTGCGAAGTGTCAGTTGGGTCACGGCACGGCGGGAAAAGTGCTGCTTACTCTTGATACCGCCCGGGGCAACGGCGTTGACGGTAATCTTCTTGTCGCCAAAGTCTGAGGGGTTAGAAAGGGGGGAAACTTGAAAAAAACAACCAACAAAACTCACCAATCGCCATGCAGCGCACAAACGTCTCAATGGCGCCCTTGCTGGCCGAGTAGACGGCGTGCCGCGGCACGGCCTTGGCCTGGCCCGTGATGGAGCCCATCAGGATGAGGCGGCCGCCGACCTCGAGGTGCTTGTAGGCCTCGCGGGCGACGAAAAACTGGCCGCGCGTGTTGATGCTAAAGACGCGGTCAAACTCCTCGGGCGTCACGTCCTTGACGTGGCCAAAGCTGACGACGCCCGAGTTGGAGCACACAATGTCGAGCTTGCCAAAGGCCCGCACGGCCTCGCTAAAGAGCCGCACAATCTGGTCGACGTCCGACACGTTGGCCCGCACGGCCACCGCGTCCGAGCCGCCCTTTTTGATGGCTGCCACCACTTCTTGCGCGGACGCGTCGCTGTTGGCGTAGTTGACAATCACGCGGGCGCCGCGCCGACCGAGCTCGAGCGCCATCTCGCGCCCAATGCCGCGGCCGGCCCCCGTCACCAGCGCCACCTTGCCAGCCAGCGAGGCGGCGGCAAGGCCGAGCGGGCCCGGAATGGCGTCGTACTTGCTCGAAGCGGCGCTGGCACCGGCACCGGCCGTGACGGTCGGGAGAGTCGTCGAAGGCATCGTGGCAGACGTGGAAGAGCTGGAGTAAAAGGGCAACTCGGTCTTCTTTTGAGGTTTGGTGCGGATAAACAGAGCCCGGAACCAACGAGCAAGAGCTTGCAAGACGACGACGATAAAGTTGGCCAGGGTCGCGGTGATGACTCGGCAAACGGAGACAGTGAATGAAGAGTAGTTGTAAATAGAGGCTGTCACATTTCGGCCGTCTGGACGGCGGCCATATATACACGGCGATCAGAGCCGATGGCCCGTCCTTGTCCGTCGGACGATGTTGGAGAAACCCAGCAGGAAAGCTCTCGTCGGACATGGGACAATTGGTCCGACACTGTCTTTTGGCCCTGGCGGGCCTTTTGCTTCGGACGGCCCTTCCGGAGCGGTTGCATCGGCTCAGCGACGTTTCCCTCACGGACTGTTCTGGCGCGGCACCCCCGCAGCATAGCTGCAGGCTCGTGCTTATGTCATCGTATGGAAAGCCCCTAGAGGTCTTTTCGTCGGTCTGACTAGGCGTTGGCGGGATTTCCGTCGGTGTCGTGGGGATCGGACTCTAGGTGGGGGAAAGGCACGATTGTCCGGTCCGGCAGTGAGATCTGTCTTGCTTGCGTCGGACTCGCTTGCGATTGGCTGTGGTGTGGGTCCGGCTTCCGCAGGCGGTCGCATGCATACATCAGACCAGGAACTTAAATATGTCAATCTTGGTCCTGTAGACGCAGGTCGCGATGCTATGGACGCATGGAAGCTGGGGCGATAGCGATCCGTCTTGCGTTGTGGTCGGAGAGCACTGGTGACTAAGCATTGGGTGCCGTCAAATCAGAGGTCCGGCCCGATTTTGACAGCGCAAGAATGACTTGGGCGATCATCCATGACAAGCTTCTGTGTCTTGACCTGGGCCTTTGTTTCTGAGTACACGAGAAGGCGAGAAAGAGCCATCAGTCCACAGGACTCCATCCACACATGATGGCAAGAGCATAACACCGCATTCCAAGAATCACAGTAGCCAGTCTGGATATCTGCTCTTACGTATGCCTCTTATTGACAGTAGAACGAAAGAGGGAGCCGTGTTCTAGTCACAGAGTGGGGGTCCTTTCTTGGAAAAATTTCTCTCTCTGGCTTGACAAGCGGACAGCTCTCGCGCAGGAGCTGACACGGTGTCACAGCCGGAGGCTTTGCCGTCAACGTAATGCTCATCACGTTATGGAAATGTCGAGTGTGCTGTCGCCAAGGAGAGTCTTCCGGACCAGCCTTGTGGGGTACTGTACATACATACAGCGTGGACGTGCACGCTAAAGCGATAAGATAGCTTAATAGCGCCGCGCCAGCCATAAGCAGCATCGCGCCGGCCTAACGTCTGTCTGACCCCAGCAGGCGGGGCCCCTTTACACATAAAATCGAGCCAGACGCCGAGTGCGGCGCGTCCATCGAGAAGGCTCTGTCGCCGCCGCAGGAGGACAGAATGCGCAAAAGTCTGGGCGCAGCTACAAATGGCGCAATCAGGAGACGACTCGGTAATTCGGTGTGATTTTTTAGGCGGGCACGTCAGCTGTTGGGCTGGCCCTATTACACGTGCTGCGCTGTCTCCACGGCCAGGGACCCAGAGGGGCGGTGGGCCGCGACCTGCCTTGATCTGATAAGATTCTGCAAGAGTGGGTTGCAGTAGCCACGTCAGGCCAGTCCCGGCTGACTGCATCTGGCCCAGTACCAGGGTTCTCTTCCCAGGATGCGTCGGCGGATTGGCCTGAAACGGTCGACGGGGACAGGGGGACAGACGTCGTGATGGGATGCTTCTAACCAGACTCGTACCTCGCGGCAGGCCAGCCAAGACTTGGTCACAGCTGGGCAGCTCCACTGACAGACTCTGCATTTGTGGGTGCTGGGGATATGAATTTTGTATAAGTTGGTCTCTTTCCGTCGCATCGTTCTCTTCTGTCCTCTCTCCGACACCTCATCCTTGTTGCTCACGATGCCCTTCTTGTCCAAGCTTCGCAGTGTTTTACGGACAACGCCAACGTCCGAGGCGGGCGTGGACGTGAACATGGCCGAGCAGCCGTCGTCGCCCCCAGCCGACAAGAGCAAGTCGCCGGGCGCGGCGCTGTCAGAGAACAAGGACGCCATCTCGGCGGTCCCGACAGCGGACGGCATGCTCGAGGCCGGCGCCATGGACCCCGAGAAGAAGGACATGGAGATGCCCGACGAGGGTCTGCAGCGCGGCGTGCAAAACGCCGAGGCCGTGACCATTACGTGGTCAAAGTGGTCGTTGGCCGGCGTCTTGTTCAAGTGCGTCCTCGTGTCTTTTTGCCTCTTAAACTCTCCCATCTTGCTAACCGCGGGCCAGCATCTGGATGCTCTACTTTGTCAACGCCTTCCAATCGTCCATCCTCAGCAACCTGCTCCCCTATGTGACGAGCGCCTACGAGACGCACTCGCTGCTGACTGTCATTTACGTCGTCGCCGACGCCGTGTCGGCCGCCGTCTACATTCCGCTCTCGCGCATCCTCGACGTATGGGGCCGCGCCGAGGGCTTCGCCCTCATGACCACCATTGCCACGCTCGGCCTCGTCATGATGGCCGCCTGCAATGGCCTGCCCATGTTCTGTGCTGCCTATGTAAGAGCTTCCCGACTTCCCATTTTCCCCGTCTTCTTGCACGTTCTCCTGCCTTTACCTTTCCCCCCCTCCTTCCAAGCTCACACCCCCCCCCACCCAGGTCTTTTACACCATTGGCTTCGGCGGCATGACGTACTGCGTCGACGTGATCACGGCCGACATCTCGTCGCTCAGGAGCCGTGGTCTCGCCTTCGCCTTCACGTCGTCGCCCTACATGATCACCGCCTTTGCCGGCCCCAAGGCGTCCGACGACTTTTACTACCACGTCAACTGGCGCTGGGGCTTTGGCTGCTTCTCCATCATCTTCCCCTTCGTTGCCGCCCCGCTCTACTTCCTCCTGCGCACCAGTCTGAAAAAGGCCGAGCGCTTTGGCTTCTTGCAGCGGGCCCCCGACAGCAGCCGCACCTGGTTGCAGAGCATCTGGTTCTACATGGTCGAGTTTGACCGTGCGTGTCCCCTTTGAATGTCGTCGTCTTCCCCCTCTAATCAAACACAGTCATTGGCGTCCTCTGTTTCTCCGTCGGCCTGACCGTCTTTTTCCTGCCCTTTGATCTCGCCAGCCTCGCCCCCGACGGCTGGGGCTCCGACTACATCATTGCCATGATCGTCGTCGGCCTCGTCGTCATCGGCGCCTTCATTTTCTACGAGTGGAAGCTGGCGCCCAAGCCCATGTTCCGCTTCTCCATCCTGTCGGATCGCACCGTCATTGGTGCCTGTCTGCTCGATTTCACCTACCAGATCTCGTACTACTGCTGGGACTACTACTTCACCTCGTTCCTGCAGGTGGTCAACAACCTGACCCTCGCCGAGGCCGGCTACGTCAACGACACCTTTAATGTCGTCTCGGGCGTGCTGCTGCTCTTTGTCGGCTATCTCATGCGCCGCACCGGCCGCTTCAAATGGCTGCTGTACATTGCCGTCCCGCTCTACATCTTGGCCCAGGGCCTCATGATCCACTTCCGTCGCCCGAACCAGTCCGTCGGCTACCTCGTCATGTGCCAAATCTTCATCTCCATCGGCGGCAGCATCTTCATTCTCATCGAGCAGGTCGCCATCCTCGCCGCTGTCGACCACCAACACGTCGCCTCCGCCCTCGCCCTGCTCAACGTTGTTGGCACCGTCGGCGGCGCCACCGGCGCCACCATATCCGGCGCCATCTGGACCAACACGTTTGAAAAGGCCCTTGGCTGGTATTTGCCGGCCGAGTCCCTCGCCAATATTGACCTCATCTATGAGGACCTCGACACCCAGCTAAGCTACCCCGTTGGCAACACCACCCGTATCGCCATCCAGCACGCCTACGGCTACTCTCAGACCCGCATGCTGGCCGCCGGCACTGGCGTCATCGGCCTGGCCCTCATCTGGATGCTGATGATCCGCAACATTGACCTAAACCAGAGGAAGCAGACCAAGGGCATGGTGTTTTGAGCGTGGCCGGCCGACTAGGCCTCCATTTGTACCTTTATTACCCCCTCCCTCTTTCCAATTAGCTTTCCTTGTATCGGCCGTCGTAATAAATCTGCCAGATGTGCCATGAATTTCCCTCCCGTGTAATGATCGGTCACGTGACCTATAATTCCCGTCCCTAAGCCAGCCGAACGGCCACCTCCAGACAGCTCACGTTGCGCACCCGCGTCTCGGGTCTCTCGCGTTCCGGTTCGTCCTCGCCGTCGCCGCCCTTTTGCAGCAGGTCGTCCACCGTGGCGGACCAGCGCGTGCGCACGTCCACCACGTAGCCTGGCCGTCGCTGGAACCAGGCCGCCACCTGCACCAGCTTGCCGATCGCGTGTCCTGTCGCCACCAGCTGCACCTCGCGCTGCCGCACCGCCCGAAGCGCCCGTGTCGTTCCTCTGCCGGCGCCGTCCGGATTCGCCGTCGTCGCGGCGCCGTTGGCCGTGATGCGCTCCGCGAGAGGCAGCACCTTGGTGGCCGACCACTTGGCGCCGCCGGGGCCCTCGTCCAGCGCCCGCATCGCTCGCTGCACCAGCGACATAAAGGGCGCCTGGCGGGCCACGTAAATCACCGCCAGCGGTTTGCCAAACGCGGATTCGGGGTGGCCGCGTCCGACGACTGGCCGTCGTCGCGCCACGACGCCTGCCAAAAAAAGATGGGTTAGCCGAGCCCCCACCATTCCTTTAGAGGGATCAGGCCCTACCTGGCGGAAGCCGTGCCCTCTTTTCTGGCCCGTTTCCGGCTGCCTTTGCAGATGGTGTTGCTGCTTCCATTGTATCGAGGCCATGGTCCGAAACAGCTTTCCAGCAAAGTTGGCGCAGAATGCTATTACTGCTGCGTATTTTGCGGGGAAGTATTCTGCCATATACCACCGCCTTCTTATTGTAGAAGCAGCGCGCAGCCATCTGAACCAAAGAGCTCATCCAACCTTTTCGACGACAAGAGACTCTGTCGCAGCTCTTCCCCCCGCGGAACCAGGCCGGCTGCGACCCACGCACTATCGTCGACCTGCCGACAGTTGCCAGAGGACGCAGAATATGGGTGCCTGCCTCCACCGGGGCCCTCGGTACGATCGCATACGTTAGGCAACGGCCAAATCTGCCTCGAGGCCACGGTTGCCCATCATGTCGCTCGAGGTCTGGCCACGTCTGCCGCCGCCAGAGCTACAAAAGGCCGTCCAGACCGCACAGGTAGGTCGCGTCTCTCTGTTTATGGCGTGCGCCTTTTTCACGGAACACTGCAATGGAGACCTCTTCCAAGTCGTCTTGGCTGCTCGTCGACAGGCTCCAAGAGCCGACTTGCTTTTCGTTCCGCGCAGCGAGCCCCGAGACCCAAACGGTGCTGACCCCCGACCCTGAGCAGCAACGCGAGTTGGAATGGCAGCTCGCCGACCTCCAAGAGACGCTCACCCGACTGAAGCAGAGCCTCGAAGACTGCTACAAGCTGCTCGGCCCCGATGGCCACGGAAACACACTCGTCGTCAGCACGCCGCGCAACGAGGTCGTCAAGGGACATATCACGCGATGCGGCACCCAAATCATCAAGGGCGTAAGCGGTCGCGGCCCCTCGTCCCGCCCGTCCTGCCCAACACTAACCCCCCTTGCAGACCATTCACATCCGTCTCCGGACGCTCCCTCCTCAGACGCTCCACATTGACCCCCATCAGCCCATCGCCATCGCTCCCCTCGACGCCCTGCACACCCTCCTCACCCACGCCATCGACCTGCTCACCCTCACCATGGCCTATTCCTATCCGTCGCGGCGCTCGTCCGCCGTCTCCTCCGACGAGCCTGCCGTTCCTCCCTTCCACGGCCGCAGCGATCTGTTCATCGCCACCCAGCTGCGCGTTCTTGCCCAGGCCCTCGCCGACGCCTCCGCTCTCCTACGTGGCCCGCCCGCCGACCCGGCTGACCCGGCCTGGACGTCGTGCTCCGTCTCCCTCGCCCACTTTGCGCCTGCGCTGCCGACCGCCGTCAGCTTCTACCTAGGCCTGCAGGACAGCCAGCTGGTCCTGTGGCTGCGCGCCCTCGAACCCGCTGGTGTGCCCGTCAACCTGGGCATGAAGTTTGCGCTCGCCCTCGGCACGACCCGCCGCATCGAGCACGACGAGGCCGACAAGGTCTTTACCTACTCCCGCGACGACGGCTCTGCCTCTGGCCTGCATCCCCCGGCCTCCTCTGGCAGCTCGACGCCCGACCCCGGCGCGGCCAGCCCGTCAGGACCTGCCGAGGTATACGTTCGCGAAAAGATTCGCGTCGAGAGCGCCGATCCGAGTCTCATGAGCCTGAGCGCCAAGCTCAGCGCTCTGAATCACTCCCTGCGTCTGGCGCGCCAGAATCTGGCCGCCGTCATGGACGAGGAGCTGCAGGACTGATCCGTTGGAAGGGCCACGGCCGGGATAGGAAGCTTGAATTTGTTGGGAATGCGTATAGGAGTCCACGGAGCCATACATTGTATTTGATGCTAGAGTGTAACGGGAAATGCGGTAAGAGAACAGAACAGGCGCTATAATGCGCAAAATGACAGGAAACCCAGATCTGGCGACAGACCGCTCTCAAGACACCGGCGACCACGGCATGGGAACCAGGATGCGCGACTTCATCGACTGGATCAGGGGCACGGTCTTGTGCACCGTATCGCTCCAGCCCTCGATGCCCCAGCTCATCTCGCGGCGCACCTTGCGCTCCTCCAGGTTGGCAAACTGCCAGAGGTGGTGGACCGTGTTGAGTTCCCCAATCTGGACAAACCAGGCCCCCACGCCCTCCATGACCTCGCGCCGGGCCTTGAGCCCCCGCCGCCAGTGGGTTTCCCACTCGAGCAGGTTGCCCGGGTGCAGCGTGTAGGACCGCAGCTCAAAGACGCCGCCCAGCTGCCGCGGCGGGCTCGTGGGCCAAAAGGAAAACTCCTGCATCAGCGAATTGTTCTCGGCCGTGATGCACGACCGCAGCTGGCGGTCAAACTGGGGAAAGTCGGGGTGGTGGGACGCAGCCCGCATCGAGACGTGGTAGCCCTGGTATCGCTGGAACTCCCAGATGTGCACTGTCGGTCAGCCCATGTCCGTGGAGGGATGGGAGAGGTGGTGGCAGGCGGCCTTACCAAACGTGTCGCAGTCGCCGACCTCGGTGCGATAGCTGCCGACCAGGTGAAGCTTATTTTCTGGCATGCTGGCCATGCGAGGATACCACTTGCCCACCAGGTCGACATACTCGTCCACCTTGTCGGGCTTGACGGAGTGGAACGTGATGGAGTGCACGTACTTGCCGCGGGCCAGCAGCTGGCTGAAGCTGGCCTCGATCTGGGCGTCGAGCTCGCGTCCCTCTTGGGTGCCGTAGATGAGGTTCGAGATGGGCCCCTGTTTGCGGCCTGGCTTGTCAGAGACGGCGGCGGCCTTTCCCTTTGCTGTACTCAGTGAGCCCAGACCCTGAAGAGGCAAAGAGGCCCCGGGTGACTCTTGTTGGGACGATGGAGGAGACAACGCACTCGCTTCCTTTGCCTTTTGCGTCTCGATCAGACGCTCCCGGAAAGCCCGTTGCTTCGCATTGAAGTCGTCTGGGCTCTCGGCCTCAATGTCGGCCAGCGACGGCACGGCGGCGGGCTGGTCGCTCTTCAGCACCGCGGCCGAAGAGCGAAACGCCCGTGCCATCGGCCGCGGCACGGAAGCCGCAGCCACGCGAAGGAGAGGCTTCGCCGTAAACATGTTGGGTTGGGGAGAGCTGTGTTGGGGAGAAATGTGTTGGACAGAGTTGTGTCGGCGACGATCAGAGATAATCAGAGACGATCAGAGATGATCGGATCGGGAATGGGAAAAGGATGTGACGTCGACACAGTAAGATATCTTGCTGGAACACGGGACGGGAAACTGCAGACAGATGGACTAATAAGCTGCTGCAAATGCTCTGCTTGCAAGCAATGGCCGAGCTCGCTCGAGAAGACGGCAAATGGACTCCGTCGCGGGGTAACTGGACCAAAGCAGGCCGAAAGCAATCACGAGGAAAGGGGGAATGCACAGCTGCGGCAAATTAGAGCTGCCCTCCCCCGCACGCTGCTCGCAGCTGCCCCCCAGAGATGGGGAAGGAGAATGATGTCAGATGCCTAAGCTCCTTGTTGTTTTCGGCCTAGCGCAAGCGAGCAGGTCCATCACGTGAACTTGTCACGTGTTGCTCCATTTTCTGCCTCAGGCCGAAATGGCTCGGGCTGTCGCGGGATCTAGCAATTGAGGTGTTTCGGAGCAAAAAAAACGGGAAGCAAAACACCTGCACCACCCACACCCACGCTCCCGACCCAGCCTCGTCCGCGTCCCATCACGACCTCTCGCCTCGTCCGAAGAAGCCGCCTCCATCCGTCGTCATGTCTTGGTTCGGTGTTACCCCGCTGAAGAAGTTCCCGGCCCCGATCCGTGCGTCCATTCCTCTGGCCCGAATGGTGAAGCGTGAAGCTGTTTTTTTTGCTGACGAACCGCAGTGAAGCCGATGGCTCCCTTCTTCGTTGCCGGTATGTGATGGATGACAAGGGCGAAAACAATGGCTCGATGCCGTGCAGCGGCCGGGCTGCAACTTCGCGAGCGGATTGCAAAGCCGAGGCTATCGCCAAAGAAGGAGGACCTATTTGGAGGGAGCCATTGCTAACACCGCCAGGTGTGGTCATTGCCTACGGAATCAACTCGGCACAGAACGCCATGATGCAGAGTACGTGTGCCGCCATGAGATGCCCCCCCGGCGCTGTGTTTGTGAGAGACAATTGCTGACTTTGCGCTTCTGCAGCGGCCGAGTGGAAGAACGACCCGCGGAACGTCTACGCAAAGGCCGAGAAGCACTAGAGCGAATTCGACGCGAGGACCAGAGGGACTGCCCAGAACACGGTGGACGGGCGCCGGGCCCTGTGCTTGGCCGGCACGGCTGGACATGTAAATTAAAGCTGCGCGAGACACAAATTCTCAATGGGAGTGGCGGTGGCCTTTTGACACGATGACCACGACAAGATGGCTGCCGGCTGTCTGACAGCCGCCGCTGGGTTTCCGTTCAGCTCGACATGTTGCCAATATGTTGCCCTGCACCCGTTGTAATCCTGGTAGTGCCCGTACTCTGTAGTCGGCTGGCGCTTTCGATTGCGCACAGCCGAGCTTGGTTGAGCCATGGCGTTATCGCTATTTTTTCGGCTTAATGCGAGCGATCCTTTTTGATCTTCCAACTCATACCACCACCACCCGCCGTCCCGGTCTGCATGACGTCTCGGGTTGCCGCTTTCTGTCGGCTGCGAGCACCGATTTCGTTTCCGACCTCGTCTCGCCACCCTTTTCTGTCGACCATGGCGACTCAGCCGGCCGCCGCGGCCAAAGCACCGCCCAAAAAGGAGGCGCCGGCCAAGACGGACGTCAAGATCCTGATGCTGCACGGTGCGTCCTCGTGTTTCTTGCCAGCGGTCCAGCCGTGCAGACGACTGACCGCCGTACTCTGGCAGGATACACACAGTCGGGTCCCTCGTTCCGGGCCAAGACGCGCGCGCTCGAAAAGATGATGCAAAAGACGCTGGCCCCCTTTTCGCTGTCGCCCGTGCTCATCTATCCCACGGCGCCGATACGGCTGAGCCCCCGCGACATTCCGGGCTACCAGCCGCCCGAGTCGGACGACGACGCCGCCGACGACGAGCAGCCGGACGCCTGGGCCTGGTGGCGCCGCGACGACGCCTCGGGCGAGTACACCTTTTTCGAAGACGGCATGGGCTCGCTGGCGGCGCCCATTGCCGCGGCCGGCGGCATCGACGGCGTGCTCGGCTTCAGCCAGGGCGCCGCCGCCGCCGCCATGCTGGCCGCCGCGCTCGAGCAGCAGCCGCCCCGGACCGAGGCTTCGGGCGCCACGCCTGCCTGGGCCGAGGCCGTGCGTGCCGCCAACGGCCAGCGCGGCCTCCGGTTCGCCGCCCTCTACAGCGGCTTCTACGCCCCGCCCAAGAGCCTCGGCTGGCTCTACCACCCGGCCCTGCAGACGCCCACGCTGCACGTCCTCGGCAGCCTCGACACCGTCGTCGACGAGAGCCGCAGCCGCGCGCTCGTCGACGCCTGCGTCGACCCCGTCGTGGTCGTCCACCCGGGTGGCCACTACGTGCCCATCACCAAGCAGTGGGCCATGCCGCTGATCGGGTTCGTCAAGGACCACAGCGACCCGCCGGGCGCGGCCGCAGAAACGAAACTCTAGACACATAGACACGTCACTAGATTTGGACATGAAAGCACCTGTATTCATACGAGTACAAAGAGGACCCCGTGCAGGGTTGGAGGTCAGTCTATGGCGTGCTTGACAAAAGCAAAGAGGAGGTGGCCACCCAAACAGGGCCCCCCTACTTGGCCGCCGCCTTTTTCTTGTCCTTGCCCGGTGCGCCCGTCTGGATGCGCGCCATCATCTCCTCCTTAGTGATCAGATGGTCGATGCGCTCCAGCAGCCCCAGCAGGCTCTTCATGTCGTAGCTCCAGTCGTTGAGAATGTCGTCGGCGTCCCGCGGCTTGGCAAAGCTCACAATGCGCGCCGGCCGGTCAATCTTGGCGTAGATCGTCTTGGACGTCACCAGGTCGCTAATGTACTTTTCCGTCTCGTCCTCGGTCAGGTCCAGCAGCTGCGTCAGCCGGCCCATGCGGATGCGCGTGTAGTACTTGGACACCACGCGCACGTTGTGCTCAATCACCCGCTTGCGCAGGTCCTGCCAGCGCTGCAGCGCCTTGGGGTCGTCCGAGTCGCCCTCGGCCGCGTCAAACACGTCCGTGTCCGTCAGGTACGGCCCAAACACCTTGTCCATCTCCGGCCACCGCATCAGCTCCTGCACCGTGAACAGCTTGAGCAGCTCCGCGTCTTTGGGGATCTGGCTGTTGCGCGTGTCGCGCGAGATCCGCTCCAGCAGGTCGTGCTGCTCGTTGTCGTACGGCGCCAAAATCACAAAGTAAATGATGCGTTGGAGCACCTGCACCGTCCGTCAGCAAAGGCCCGTCTCGGCCACTCTATAAACACAAAAACACAAACACTCACCGCCTGCAGCTTCTGCGGATCGTTCTCGACCGCCTCCGTGTCCAGCACCTGCCGGAAGTGCTTGCACACGTCCAGGTACTTGTCGTCGTGCTTGGCCAGGATCACCTGCTGCTCGTAGTACCGCAGCTTCAGGTCCGTCACGTCGTCCTCCTTCACGTCCTCCACCTCTTCGCCCTGCTCCAGCTTCTTCTCCCGCTCCTTCTTCTCCTTCTCCAGCTGCTCCGCCGTCTTCTTCGGTTTCCGCGACAAGTACTTGGTGCTGATCTTGCGGCTCAGAATCGACGCCTGTGTCCAGTCCTCAATCTCGATGCACAGCCCGACCTGCGCCAGGATAAACTCGGTCTTTTCTCGCCGGCTCATCGACCCAAACGTCTCCACCTGCAGCTCGCAGAGCACCTCCGTCGCCGCCTTGAGGTCCCCCTGCTTCTTCTTGATGTCCGACAGGATCTTGGTCACCCGCGCCCGCTCCACCTCCACAAAGATCTTGCCCTCCGTCACCGTCCGCAGCGTCTCGATCACCGACAGCTTCGTGTCCAGGTTCGGCGTCCCGTCCAGAAACTCCATCACCGTCTGCACCATCCGCGTGATGGCCTGCTTGAGCTGCCCATGCTTCTTGGACAGGATCAGCACCTGGTCGTTGAGGAAGCTCCAGTCGCCGGCATCCTTGCAGAGCGTCACGATCGAGACGAGAATATTCGAGGTGGACGCCAAATCCGATGCCTGTCTGCGTCAGCGCCCTGGTCACCCCTGCCCCAACCCCCCACCCCAATGCCACCACGCCGCGCCTACCTGGCGAGTCTGCTTCTCCAGCAGGCCGAGCTTCTCGATCGCACCGTGCAGGTCAGTCTGCGCCAGCAGAGTGCATTCCTCAATCTGCTTGGCCGTCTCCTTGGAGAAGTCCTTCTCCGGCTTCAGCGCAGCTTCAGCCATGGTCGCAATGGGCTGGTTGGAGTCTCGGATCGCAAGAGGCGGCGGCGGTCAGTAGAGGTCCGTTCTGTTCGTGTCGATGGCAGGACCAAATGCAAGAATGCTTTGGGGCAATATGGTGGCTGATGCTACTGCTGAGGCCCACGCAATGCCTCTGCCTGACGCTATGTGGCGCGTACGGGCCCCACTCTGTAAATACTGTCACGTGATCCAGCCACCATTGCGCAGTCGCGTTTCTCTTTGGCCAGCCTTGCTTTTGCTAGCATCGCAGCCAACTCCCAACGCCATCGACGTCCGCGCAATGGCTTCCCGCACACGGTCTCCCATGGATGAAGATCGATCCATGTCTCGGTCGCCGCTGCCAGACCGCGGTCGACCACGCTCTTTTTCCCCCCGATCGCGTCTTTCTCGTTCTCGTTCCAACTCGCCGCAGCAACGGTACTCTCGCTCGCCCTCGCCCTATGACGGATCGCCTCCGCGTGGAGCTGGACATCGTCGTGGCAGCCCCAGTCCGGTCCGGGGTGGTGGCAGGCACAGCCGGAATGGTGGCCGCAGCAGGAGCATCTCGCCTACCCGGAACACAAAGGTAGCCCCGAAAACCAAGTCAGGCCGTTGTGTTTATCACCAGCGTATCTAATTTGGTTTCTATTGTGTACAGATTGTGGTAGAGCGCCTGACGAAGAACGTCAACGAGGAGCATCTCTACGAGATATTTGGCCAATTTGGGCGGATTCGCGATCTCGACCTCCCCATCAGCCGCATCTGTACGTCCGCGTGGGATGTTGTGTTGCCTTTTTTCTTCTTTTCTTTCCAGGGCTGACCTTTGCTTCTCACGGATGCAGCTGGCACCAACCGCGGTACGGCTTACATTCTCTTTTTTGATGAGGAAGGGGCTGAAGCGGCCATGGCACACATGCACGAGGCCCAGCTCGACGGCGCCACGATCAACGTCTCCATTGTCCTGCCGCGCCGCAAGTTCTCGCCGCCGCCGCCACCAGCCCGACGCGGTGGTGGCTTCCAGGCGCGGAACGCGCCTCCGGTTGGGCCCCGAAACGGCCCTGGACGGCCGTCCCCCGGCGCGTTTGGCGGCTCACGCAATTTCGACACATATCGGCCTCCGTCGGCATCGAGAAGTCGGTCCCGGACGCCCGACGACGGCCGCCGGCGCTACCGCAGCCGGTCGACACGCTCGAGCAAGTCGCGGTCTCGGTCGCCGTCGCGCTCGCGCTCGCGCTCGCGCTCCCCGATACAGCGGGAACGTTATGGCGGTTATGGCGGTCAGGGCGGTCAGGGCGGTCAGGGTGGGTGGAACAGACGAGGCCGAGGCGGGTTCGGCGGCGGACGTGACCGAAATGGAGGTGGCGCAGATGGGAGAAGGGGCTACGAACAGCACGAGGCGCGCGGGGGCCGCAGCGCAGACCGCCCTGGAGATCGCCGTGGAGACCGTCTCGGAGACCGCCATGGGCGACGAGACTGGTCGCCGGTTCGCGGCAGGAACTGATGCTGAGGCCATCCAGGCCAAGGGCCACACTGTTTGGGAGTATTCGTATGGGCGGTTCAGGCGTATGGGCAGGCAGCAATAACAGGACAAGGGAAGGATCAATCGGCGGGCGCCGACAACGCTCAAGAGGAGCGTCTGTATTTTTTTGCTAGAGTGATCATATTTCAACGCAAACCCAATGGCAATTAAAAAGCAGCATCACGATAATCAGCCCACACAAGGCTGCACATTCGCTGTTGCATATAAGTCAAAATATAATTAAATTTTCTGGTTGGCTGCGCCACAATCCCAGCGCTTTTGCAAAGTGCATGGCCGGCCTCATTTTCCGACCTCATTTTCCGACCATTTCAAAGAATGATTGGCAAGACAAGTTAGAGAGCGCCTATGAGTTGCCTGCTGTAGTGAATGTGCGCTGCCTGGGTCTTCGCCTTGTTGGGTCCCAGATATGGCCAACGCAGGCGCGCGCCTTTTGCCGAGTCTGTCATTCAATTCTCAGCGCATGACTGTCTGTTAGGAAGAGTATGCCCTGCCTGGCTTTCCTAACGGGCCTCTGTGATATTCACTATGTGTGCATCCTACCAGTCTCTCGCCAGAGAATTGCGCAGCGCCACGATGATCCAGTATAAGAACGTAACAGTTGTGCATCACCATGTATTTCCCATAATGTGTGACTTTCAGACCGCCGACTGCAAGTCCAAACCGATATCTATTCTATGCATCTTTCCGCACACTACACGAACATTGTTTGGGCCGGGACTTCTCATCTCTTACTTCGACCATACCGTGCGGTTCGCATACTGGTGGTGATCCAAGTCCTTGTCTTGGCGATGCTCCTGCGAGCCTGTGCCAGTCTTAGCAGTCAAGCCGGCTTACGAAATAATACAATTACCGCGTTTCAATCGATCCCGGCAAAAAAACAGAGTCACACGACATCGACTGCCACGTTTCTGGCCAACCCCGCGAAAAGGATCATATATCTTCCCGTTCCGCGGCCTCCCCCGTCGCCGGCGCCAAGGCCGCGACCGGGCCCGATCAACCCCGGAGGCGGTGGATCTGGAGGGCCGACGCCACCGCCGACGCCACGGAGATTTGTCACTGGAAAAATCGCCCCGCCCCCGGATGGGCCTATTACGTATTTACCGCGCGGTCTTGAAAAACAAGCTGGGCGGGGTCATATTAGGGTGTCTCGGCCTCGTGGCTTCTTTGTCCTGGAGAGAGGGGCGGGCTCTAAAGTTCAGAAACTTTCCCGTTGCAGCGCAATGTATTTATTGCTACCGAAATAGTAGATCATAGACCAGAGGGCGGAATATTGGCGGTATTTCCATTAGTGTGCTGACTGCGCTCGGAAAATAGACACGGAAAGGTTTCAACAAAGTTCCGGAAGAGGGTTGCTGAGTTGGTGCCAAGAGTCGTTGTTCCTGTGACGTGACCAATCCGAGTAGATCAATCGGTAGCCTTGCACCATCACGACTGTGCTGTGAGTTTGACATGTAACGAGTATGCACAACGAGAGCCACAGTCTCATGACTAACCCGTAAGACACATGCACTCCACCTGTCTCGGCCTTTGAAGGATTTTTTGTGAATTTGTCGACATTTGAGCAAGATTCGGCCTTTGCAGCGATTACTACTCCATAGCGAGCGCTTCAGCGCAAAAGCAACAACGACTTTGCTAGCGCTCTCTCGAGCCCGGTGCAAACGGCTCAAAGGGATATACGGGCTGAGAAAGTTTAGCGGCCAATAGTTGGCCTTGACACTATCGGGCTGGTAGTTGGGCCGAATCAGGTTGACTCTAATAATAATGGTGTCGGCCTCTACGAGAATGGGCCAGACCAGGCAGGAGCCACACTATCGGTAACAGTTACTACGAGTGTCGAAAAGCTGGTGTCGCGCACAGGCACAAAAAGTTGGAGACACTAAATTTTTAAACTGTAACCAAAATACACGTGTGCGATGAGAGTTGCCGGAGGCGTACACAGACGATGTGTTAATGTTGGAGTGGAGCCGGATATTGGGTGCCAAAGAGCAGGGGCAAATTCCTACGAGCTTGGCGGCGTGATTGGGCGTGCATAGAAGCGTGCATAGGTGCAGAGCAGCGCCCCTGATCGTGCTCGTATCGTGCTACTAGGACGCCACAGAGGCCGCCGCGTCTTATCCCCGAGCGGCAAAGGGCGTTTTATTGCATATACGAGGGGGGGGCAGCCGCCACCAGCTGAAAGGTGCAGGAGCCTTGCAGGTACGAGAGATGATGATGTAAAATGGGTAGTGCAGCTGAACTAAAGCACACCGAAAAAGCAACAGTAGCACATCTCGTATCTGGAGTAGCTGCGGCTCCAGGCGAATTTGAGCTCTGCCAGGACGAATAAGCTGTTGGCCAGGTACTTTCCAACGCGACGAAATTGCGCCGTCGTACACAAATTCTGGTTCGGCTACAACTCGCACCAACAGCTCCGGAGCATTACTTGTTCAAGTAGATGCCATACCCGTCATAATCGTCCTTTAGGAATACGACCTAAAAATATGGATCCATCCTCCGGGAGGTGGGGCGTTCCTGGCCATGTTTAAAGGAGCACCAAGACATTGTACTAGCCCAAAGGGGCAGTATTTCTGAAAGTAGCTAGGCGGTGCCTGACACACCGCTGGCCGCTGGTCCCTCTGGCGGGAGAGGCTGCAGGTATCTCACAATATTGGAGCTGTCTTTCAGCGGCAATGCGTTTGTGTTATCTTGCAACCCGGTGGCTGTTTGTGGCCGGGGGGGGGGGGGCAGGGAGAAGGGGTGGTCAGCTAATGCGAGTAGTGTGCTTGCCAGCACTGCTTTTTCTTGGGCAGGGAACATATGCCGATCGCACCTGCTTGTACCGGTACGGGGCGGCCGTACGCCCTGAAGGTCGCTGATCCGTACGGGGGCCCATATTGGGTTTTAGCGGCCGTTGCAGCTTGTCGCCGCCATAATATAACACGAAAAGAGGCCCCCTCGATCTGTTCTGGCCTTTGTGGCCAAGGAAAACGAAACGTGATCGTGTCTTGCTCCGTTCAGTGCTGGCTCACTCCATAACTCCTCATCCTAACCCTGCGGGACTTTTCCACGTCTCTTCACTCCAATTTTCCTGGTTGCTTGCAGCTTCTCCGCACAGCCTTTTTTTTCTCTCCTCGCCAGCTTCAGCTCCTTTGGTGTTGGCAGCTTGCCCACAGACAAACCAAATTCCCTGTCATGGAGCCGAACACTGCCCCACGTGACAACGGGCGATCAGCGACGGGCGGCACAGCACCGTTGCATTCCTCGAACAACATGTCGGGATCGCTCAACGAAACCGGCAGCATGGCGGGCCGCAACCCGTTCCAGGATGCCAGCGATCCGCAGCCGGCCGGGGCCACGCTGGGCGCGAACCTGGATCCGTTTGCCAGCCCGCTGGTATCGCGACCGGCGTCGTCGGCCGACACCAGCGCGGTCGACGCACACTTTGACGAGCAGACGCACCGGTATTTCCACAGCCGGCGCGCGCCCAAGGGCACGATTGAGAAGCCGTGGATCAGCACGAAGAAGAACCCCCGGGAGAAGTGGTTGACGCTCCTGCCGATTCTCGGCATTGGACTCGGCCTGGTCCTCTCCGGTGTCTTGATCTGGGACGGGCTGCGAAGCGTGGTGAAGCACAAGTACTGCCTCGTGCTGAGCGACGACTTTTCTTCGGGCTTCAACTCGCAGGTCTGGAACAAGGAAGTGCAGCTGGGCGGGTTTGGGTACGTTCGCCACTTTTTTATTTTATTTTATTTTTGGATCAATTCTCGTTCTGACCAGCAGCAATGGCGAGTTTGAGGAGACGACGGGCGACGACGAGAACGTGTTTGTGCAGGACGGCCATCTCCATATCAAGGCTACGCTGCAGGACGCGGCTCTGATTGAGGAGGACAGCTTGATCGATCTGCTGGCCAACGGCTCTTGCACGTCGACGGTGTACGCCAACTGCGTGGCGGCGACGAACCTGACTTCGGGCAACAGCAGTATCGTGCCGCCGGCGCGGTCGGGCCGCATCAACACCAAGGGAACCGTCTCGATCAAGTACGGGCGCGTCTCCGTGACGGCGAAGATGCCCAAGGGCGACTGGCTCTGGCCTGCCATCTGGCTGCTGCCGGTTAACGAGACCTACGGGGCGTGGCCGGCCTCGGGCGAGATCGACATGGTCGAGTCGCGCGGCAACAACCACACGTACTCGCTCGGCGGCAACAACATCATGTCCTCGACACTGCACTGGGGCCCCTCGTCAGACAACGACGCCTGGTGGCGCACCAATGTGAAGCACGCGGCCCTGCACTCGACCTTCTCGGCCGCTTTCAACACATTCAGCCTCGAGTGGACGGAGAAGTACCTCTTCACCTACGTCAACTCGCGTCTCCAGCAGGTCCTCTACGTCAACTTTGACACGCCCCTGTGGAAGCGCGGTGATTTCTCCTCGCTGTCCACCGACGACACCTACACCAATGTCGATACTGTCTGGGCCGAGACGGGCCGTGACCAGACGCCATTTGATCAAGAGTTTTATCTGATTATGAACGTTGCCGTTGGCGGCACTAATGGCTGGTTCACCGACGACAGCGACGGCAAGCCGTGGCTAGACGCCAGCACCAATGCGGCAAAGGACTTTTGGAATGCTAGGTCCGACTGGTACCCTACGTGGACGTCGCCGCAGATGGAGATTAGCAAGGTGGAGATGTGGCAGCAGTGTGACGGAGACGAGGAGCTGTAGTTGCTATGCAGCGATGTCTGTTTGCTGATTAATAATGCCTTTTTCTATTTTTGGTTTCCGACTATCTTGTTTGTATTTTGATTAATTCTTTGCTTTCCGAGGGCACAATAGAAGTGGCTGATAATACTGATTCCCTATCCACTTCGCTTTCTGAGGGCACAACAGAAGTTGCTGATAATACTGATTTCCTATCCACTCTGCTTCACCGTATGTATGTACAAGTACGGGTACTTTGATTTTTCAGAGGCACGATGGGTGCCACAACATCCTGGCATATCAGGGCTGAATTTCCCAAGATATTGGGTATGGACGATAACTGCCTGATTCAACAGCCATTATTGATTTGTATCGAGCTGCGCCATGTATGCACACACTAACAAGATGATGCCCTCTTGATGCTTCAGCTGTCAGCTGTCGTGAACCCTGTCGTGCATCCAAGCGGCCGCCTCATGCTCGTATTCACGGATGCCTTCTGCAGCCACACAGATAGCAGGGTATCATGACAGCCTACACGACAGATACGACACATTGCGGGCCAATGGCTGAACGTTACGCAAGGATGGGAGCCTTTCGCCATGAGTCTGGGCCAGGGCGGCACTGATACGAGCCGTGCGTTGGAAGGATGTAATGACCGGGCGAGGTGGGCTGAATGGGGATGGAGGGCCGCTACGGCTGCAGCTACACATGCACGCTATATATCCGGTGTGTTGTCACGGCGCGAAGGAGCTCGCGGTGTCTAACGAGTATTTTTGGCGGTTGGCCGGGGTGTTTGGCCGGGAATGACTGGCCGGGAATGGCTGTTCGGGAATGGTTGGCCGGCCGTGTAAGGGCCAGACGGTGGTCTTATTTACTTTTTTTTTCCTCTCCCCTTTCTTTTTGGTGTTTTCTTTTCTTATTTCGGCGTCCGGATCGTCCGATGGTAAGACACCGACCTCTTGAGAAATCACCGAGCACGGCCAGCCACCCCGAGAGAGACAGACTAGCTGCCGCTGCATATACGAAGAGGTGCAGCTCGACGCGAGCTCGGAGATGGCTGAACAAGAGGGCGGGCGGTGTATCAGCGCCGCTGAGGAGCTGAGGCGAGGGCGCCACGAGCGTATCGAGCGTATCGAGCGTATGAGAATAGACATGCGTACAAGAAGCGGAGCGAGTTCTGTGCGAGGACTGTACGTGGCTTGCCCACAGATAAGAATGACGGGAGGGCTTCCGGTTCAGGCTGCCGAGTGCGCCCACGAAGAAAAGAGCGCAAATGCCCTGCACGCCTTTATCAGGCGAGACAAGACTTTATTTGCTCTGGTGGAGCAGTGCGGCTGACAGCGGCAGTGGCCTGTCGCGTGCCTTATTGTCTGTTTGTTCTGGCGGGCCTGGCCCTGTGGCCGTACGTGGTACTCCATAGCGATGCTAGGGTGTAGCGGCAGCAGGGTCAGGGTTGGGTCGATCCTGCGACTGTTGTATCTGACTCGTATGCACTCGTACACAACGAGGCACAAGAAGTGTGCAGCTGAGCTAGTCCAGAATATCTGCAGGCGACAGCAAACGGCTGCGATAGCGGTCGAGAGCTGGGAGTGCTCGTATAGGGCTCGTATATTCAAGCATCAGTGAGGCGGGAGATACGAGATCCACACCGAATGTGACCCTACTGTATCTGTGGTCGATTTGGATGACGAGGTTAATCGGGACGGGAGGGAGAATCGATAAAAGACGGGCGGCGATAAAATGCGTAAAATCGATAAATGCCAAAACCAGCGCCAAAAACGTGACGGCAATACCAGACACCCAAAAGGGGAAGGCGCGAGCCCGGTCCAATAAAAATCCTGAGACTGGTGGCGGAACTCCCGCACCTTCTCAGTCCCGGTCGAATTGACCTCCCGTTTTCAGGGTTCCTTTGGCACTAGGCCAGATATTGGCAAAGTCTTTTCATCCGCCAAGGCTCGTGTCCCATCTCTTGGTCCTGCTGCTTCTAATCCAACACCCCCCGGTCGACCTACGGAGTACGTCGTACGCCGTACCTACCCTGCAGGCTCTAGGCCCATGGACAAGGGCATCGCCGGCAATATGGGTCGCTTTAGGCGGGAGCGACGAGCCGACCGTCTGTTGATCTTTTGGACTTTGTGACGGCGGTCCATGGCCAGGGCCTCGCCAGCAGGGCACAGCCGACTGCTCGACCTCGACAGCGCGGTTTTGCGCAATGGCTCGCCTGATCGACTGGGTGGCGTTCGGAGCCGGCGTACTGCCGCGCTCTCTCCGGATGGCGCTGAATGCTCGGACCAGAGCCTGTGCCGAAAGGCCCGCCGTGACCCTGAGTCGGATCGAACGCCGCTCCTGTTGACCAAGGCTAGACCCCTCCAGTCAAGCGCCTTCCCCGCCCCCCCCTGCTGGAGCCTGTTGGTCTCGGTCAGCGGCTTTCAGTTTTTTGTGTATTTTTTTTTCGGCGCTCTTAGCCTCGAGTTGGGATCCCCGTGGTGGAGCTCGTCCTGTTCGTCCGACCGTCCCTGTCCGAAAACGAAGCAACGTGTCAAGCTGGGGAGGGGACCCAGGTACCAGCCGCACGATGTGGGCAAGCCCGGGCGTGGAGTACGGATATACGACTACGCACGAAGTACTCGTACACACTCAATAGCTCCAGCCACCATTGGAGCCAACGCTTGGCGAAGGTCCTCCCCCCCCCCCGCCCTTGAACACAATGGCCACATTCCGGTTCCTGGCCTGGGAGCACCTGGTCATGTTATCGGCCGCCAGGCAACCTCGCGGAACGGTTTGTATTTGATTTGTATTTGATTTATTTTTTATTTTTCTTTTGGGGACCTCCTCTAGAAGCACCCCCCCCGGCCCATTCCCGATATATCAGCTCTGGCTCCTCTCATAATGCTCCTTATCCTTATTACTCCGTACTCCTGCTTCCCTTCTCCTTGTCTCCCATTCCTTTCCCCAGTCCCGTCCCGTTACGTCAAGAAAGGACCACATTCCAGCCTGGCCGTTGATCAGCCGTTAGGAGACGGCTCGTGGTAGGACCGTACCCTGACCACAACCCAACCACTACACCAACGACACCACACCGCACCAACACCATGGGGCTCTCAGACTTTTACAAGTTGAGACGGGGTGGCAAGTCGGACGAAGGAGAGTTGCCGGTGTCCCAGTCGCCTGCCGGCGCGCGGCCGACGCTGTCAGAAAAGTCATCAGCATCGCCAATGGGCCACGCCGGCGCCTTTGACCTGTCACCGCTGCCGTCGGGGCCCAGCTCGCGGCCCATGTCGATTTCGGCGCGGTCCCGGGCCAGCTCCATGCGGACGAACAACTCCATGTTCCTCGAGGACATCAAGCACGAGGTCATGGTGAACT
The DNA here is from genome assembly GCA_019925535.1 of Leptographium radiaticola. NCBI lineage: Eukaryota > Fungi > Ascomycota > Sordariomycetes > Ophiostomatales > Ophiostomataceae > Leptographium > Leptographium radiaticola. The sequence continues at coordinate 44,491 of JADHKK010000016.1, read as the reverse complement.
ACCTGTACCAGCAGCAGTGCTCGCGGCTGTGGGTGTCCGAGGGCACGGGCGAGGTCGAGGGCGTGCTGCTGCGCAAGTCCCGCGGCTTCTACATGGGGTGTCCGCCCCAGCTGGTTGAGTCGCCGCTGGCTCTCGCGTGCCGGGCGCTGAATGTCCAGGTATGTGTCCTCGGAATCGATACGCGGAACAGACAGAAGCTGACTCTGTAGTGCGCCATGACGGTCAACTCGCGGGTCATCAAGACGTTCCTGCAGGCGACGCCCAACGCGGTGGACGTGCCGCTGCTGAACGGGCTGCGCATCCAGATCCTGCCAACGGTGGAGGACCTGGCGCGGGCGCGCAAGCACCAGTTTGCGGCGTTCATTGCGTCGGAGGGGCTGCTGGTGGTGTGGGACGACGACGCACTGCACCTGGTGACGCGGGCCAAGGACATTGAGGCGGAGCTGATGGGCCTCGTGTGGCGGGCCGGCGGGTCCGAGGACGAGGACGAGAAGGCGGCGGCCGGGGTGGCGGCGTACGAGATCGACGAGGAGAGCGGCGAGCCGAAGCGCGAGGAGCGGCCGGTGCACCTGATGAACTCGTGGCTGGTGGGGTTCACGCTGGCGCTGGTGACGGTGTCGCTGGGCGCGGCGTGGCGGCAGCTGGCGATTGAGGTGTCGGTGGACAACGGGTACACGCGGCTGGCGCTGGTGGCCATGTTCCCGCTGCAGATCTTCTTCACGCTCTTTTTCGCGCAGGTGATCATCGGCTGTCTGGCGCAGATCTTTGGGCCGGTGCGGCAGCTGACGATCAACTCGCGGTTCTACTCGGCGCAGCGGCCGGCGCGGCTGCAGTCGCCGATGCTGCCGCACGTGACGGTGCAGTGTCCGGTGTACAAGGAGGGCCTGGCGTCGGTGATTGAGCCGACGGTCAAGTCGATCAAGCAGGCGATCTCGACGTACGAGCTGCAGGGCGGGTCGGCCAACATGTTTGTCAACGACGACGGCCTGCAGCTGCTGTCGGACGAGGACCGGCGGGCGCGGATCGAGTTCTACGCGGACCACAACATTGGCTGGGTGGCGCGGCCGCGGGACGGCGAGGACGGGTTCCGGCGGCGCGGCAAGTTCAAGAAGGCGTCCAACATGAACTACGCCCTCATGATCTCGTGCAAGGTGGAGGAGCGGCTCTCGACGGTGGTGCGCGGGGCCGAGTGGACGCAAAACGACGAGGCGCTGGCGTACGAGCGCGCGCTCAAGGAGGTGCTGGAGGAGAACGGGCGGGCGTGGGCCGACGGCAACATCCGCGTGGGCGACTACATCCTGCTGATCGACTCGGACACGCGCGTGCCGGGCGACTGTCTGCTGGACGCGGTGTCGGAGATGGAGCAGTCGCCATACGTCGGCATCCTGCAGTTCTCGTCGAGCGTGATGCAGGTGGTGCACAACTACTTTGAGAACGGCATCACCTTCTTCACCAACCTTATCTACACGGCCATCCGCTACACGGTATCCAACGGCGACGTGGCGCCCTTTGTCGGCCACAATGCGATTCTGCGCTGGAGCGCGATCCAGCAGGTCTCGTACGAGGACGAGGACGGCTACGAGAAGTTCTGGTCCGAGAGCCACGTGTCCGAGGACTTTGACATGTCGCTGCGGCTGCAGTGCGACGGCTACATCATCCGCATGGCCGCCTGGGCCGGCGAGGGCTTCAAGGAGGGCGTGTCGCTGACGGTGTACGACGAGCTGGCGCGGTGGGAAAAGTACGCCTACGGCTGCAACGAGCTGCTCTTCCACCCGATCCGCAAGTGGATCTGGAAGGGCCCCTTTACGCCGCTGTTCCGCAAGTTCCTCACGTCCAACATCCGCTTCACGTCCAAGATCACGATTATCTCCTACATTGGCACCTACTATGCCATTGGCGCCGCCTGGATCATGACCACGGTCAACTACTTTATCATGGGCTGGTTCAACGGGTACCTGGACAAGTACTATGTCGACTCGTGGCAGGTGTGGTTCTCCATCATTATCGTCTTCAACGGTCTCGGCAACATCTCGCTGGCGATTATGCGCTACCGCATCGGCGAGCGCAATCTGCTGTACTCGCTCTACGAGAACTTCAAGTGGACCTTTATGCTGGCCATTTTCCTGGGCGGCCTGTCGCTGCACGTGTCGCAGGCGCTGCTCTCGCACATGTTTGAGATCAACATGTCGTGGGGCGCGACGTCCAAGGAGGTGGAGTTTTCCAACTTTTTCATTGAGATTCCGCGTGTGTTTAAGAGGGTGAGTTTCTCTTTTTTTTTTTTTTTTTTTTGAGATCGCCGCTAACACGTGCAGTTCAAATTCTCCTTCTTGTTCGCTCTCGTCGCCGTGGCCGGCATGATCATCCTGGCGCTCGCGCCGTTTGTGCCGTACGACTGGAAGATTAAGGATTTCGTGGCGATCCTGCCCATGGCCACGGTGGCCGTGTCGCATCTGATGATGCCCATTGCGCTCAATCCCGCGTTGATGACGTTTTCCTGGTGAAGGGTGCATAGATTTGGGGGCGCTTATGGCGTTGTCCTTTTTTCATTTTTTCATTTTTTCTCGGTTTTTTCTTGGCAAAGGCCTTGTTTCCTTTCTCAGCTCTATTATTTCCTTACTTATTTCCGCCGAGGTCTGCCTTGGTTAGTAATACACGAAAGCGTACGGGATTTTCATCAAAAACGAGTAATGACGGCCAGGTGCGACATGTGCTGAACGATGAGTGGACCCGGCCAGCGTCCAATCATGACAAACGGCTTTATTTGCCCCCCTCGCCCTGTCCTGCCAATAGATAAGAAGGCAGGTTTGGGATAAGACCAAGTCGAAATTTTTTTAGGCGGGGTTCTTCCTTTTTTTGCCGTATTTATTCTTTGCAAAGTTGGGCTCATTCTGATTTCCACCACATTGATCTCTGTGCAGCCGGACAGGAATCATCGAGGTGCGGATCGAGTCTCGCCTTTTTCGCATTCTGCGAATTTCGATCTGCGGCTTTTCAGAACTCGACTTTCGATCATGCCGCATCCGGTGTTGCCTCCCATGAACCACCAGGCGCTCCCGATTCTCAGCAAGGGCGACGGCGAGGGGCCGTCGCAGGCGGACGTCAGCGCGCTGCTGGAGGCGGTGTTCACGGCCAAGACGTCCAACGTGTCGGTGGACGCGGCGTACCAGCTGTGCGATGTGCTGCTGGGCCGGGCCTCGGTGGGCTTCCGGGGGCTGACGGCCTTTGGGGTGACGGCGGAGATCAAGAAGGCGGCGGCGGACAAGAAGAGCGGGCTGCGGCGGGAGAGCGCGCAGAACCTGCTGGGGGCGCTGTTTGAGCGGTTCACGACGCGGCAGCCGGCGAGCGAGGTGGCGTTCCTGCTGCAGGACGGCGGGCTGGTGGGCTGCGCCCTGGATGCGCTGGCCGACAAGGGCTCGGTGGTGCGGGACGCGGCGCAGTACGGGCTGGACGCGCTGTTCCGGCAGCTGCGGGCGGAGGCGCTGGTGGTGGGGCTGCTGCCGGCGCTGACGGGGTACCTGACGCGGCGGACGGGCAAGTGGCAGGGCACGGTCGGGGCGCTGCGGCTGCTGCAGCGCATGGCGGACCAGGCGCAGATCGACATCAACACGACCAAGGCGGAGGCGGTGGAGAAGGAGGCGCTGCGCGACATGATGGGGGCGCAGCTGGCGACGCTGATCCCGCTGGTGGAGGCGCTGATGAACGACATCAAGGCCGAGGTGGAGAAGCAGTCGGTGCTGACGATGACGGCCATCACGGCGCTGCTGTCCAACGACGACGTGGCGCCGCGGCTGCCGCTGCTGATCGACACGATGCAGCACCCGTCGGCGCAGACGCTGCAGAAGGCGATCCACGCGCTGGCGCACACGACCTTTGTGGCCATTGTGACGTCGCCGGTGCTGGCGCTGCTGACGCCGTTTCTGGAGCGGTCGCTCAACACGCCGACGACGCCGCAGGAGGTGCTGCGCCAGACGGTGGTGATTGTGGAGAACCTGACGCGGCTGGTGCACGACCCGCTGGAGGCGCGCACGTTTCTGCCCAAGCTGCAGCCGGGCGTCAAGGGCGTGGTGCAGCGGGCGGCGCTGCCCGAGGTGCGGCAGCTGGCGGAGCGCGCGCTCAAGGTGATGGACACGGCCATGTCGGCGGACGACGCGACGGTGGTGCCGCGCACGACGGTGGCGGACGTGGGGCGCGTGCTGGACGCCGAGGTGGCCAAGCAGGGCGGCGGCGTGGCGGCGGCGGACCGGGCGACGTGGGCGGCGGTGCAGCCGTACGTGAGCGCCATGGTGGCCGAGGACGTCAACTTCCGCTACGTGACGCGCATCGCGGCGCAGATCGGGCCGTACGTGGGCGGGCTGCTGGCGCGGCCGTCGGCCGAGGCGGGCGAGGCGGTGGCGGCGGCGGTGCAGGAGTTTTTCGTGCACGAGGACCACCGCAAGTACGGCGAGCCGGAGCGGGACGACGACGGCGAGACGGAGATTGTCAACGCCGACTTCTCGCTCGGCTACGGCGGCATGCTGCTGCTGTCGCACACCAACATGCGGCTGCTCAAGGGCCACCGGTACGGGCTGGTCGGCCGCAACGGCGCCGGCAAGTCGACGCTGATGAAGAGCATCGCCGGCGGCAAGCTCGAGGGCTTCCCGTCGCAGGACGTGCTGCGCACGTGCTACGTGGAGCACAACCAGGGCGAGGACGCCGAGATCAGCATCCTCGACTTTGTGTCCAAGGACCCCGAGATTGCAAAGGCCGGCAAGGAGCGCATCGTGGCCGTGCTGGACGAGTTTGGCTTCACCGCCGGGCCCGAGGGCCGCCAGTCGCAGCGCGTCGGCTCGCTGTCGGGCGGCTGGAAGATGAAGCTGGCGCTGGCGCGGGCCATGCTGCAAAAGGCCGACGTGCTGCTGCTGGACGAGCCGACGAATCACCTCGACGTCGAGAACATCCGCTGGCTGGAGAACTACCTCAAGACGCACCCCGACGTGACCAGCCTGATCGTGTCGCACGACTCGGGCTTCCTCGACGAGGTCACCACCGACATCTACCACTACGAGCCGGGCAAGAAGCTGGCCCACTACCGCGGCAACCTGGCCACCTTTGTCAGCAACCACCCCGAGGCCAAGAGCTACTACACGCTCTCGGCCAGCATGGTGCAGTTCAAGTTCCCGCCGCCGGGCATCCTGACGGGCATCAAGTCGCAGACGCGGGCCATCATCCGCATGACCAACGTGTCGTACTCGTACCCCAACGCGCCCAAGCCGTCGCTGTCGGACGTGTCGTGCCAGCTGACGCTGTCGTCGCGCGTGGCCATTATCGGGCCCAACGGCGCCGGCAAGTCGACGCTGATCAAGCTGCTGACGGGCGAGACCATCCCGTCGGCCGGCAAGGTCGAGAAGCACCCCAACCTGCGCATCGGCTACATCAAGCAGCACGCGCTGGAGCACGTCGAGATGCACCTGGAGAAGACGCCGAACCAGTACCTGCAGTGGCGGTACGCCCACGGCGACGACCGCGAGGTGCACATGAAGCAGACGCGCATGGTGTCGGAAAAGGACCGCGAGCAGATGGAGAAGTTTTTGGAGCTCGGCGAGGGCATGGGACAGCGCCAGATCGAGGCGCTGGTGGGACGTCAAAAGTACAAGAAGACGTTTCAGTACGAAGTGTGAGTATTGCCTGTCCAAACGAGCATGCATGAGAGCATCCCTAACACATCCAGGAAATGGCGCAACATGCTGCCCAAGCACAACACCCACGTGACGCGCGAGACGCTGCTCGGCTGGGGCTTTGCCAAGCTGATCCAGGAGTTTGACGACCACGAGTCGTCGCGCGAGGGTCTGAGCTTCCGCGAGCTGCAGCCGACGGTGATCTCCAAGCACTTTGAGGATCTGGGCCTGGACCCCGAGATTGCCAACCACAACGAGATCGGGTCGCTGTCGGGCGGCCAAAAGGTCAAGGTGGTGATTGCCGGCGCCATGTGGAACAACCCGCATCTGCTGGTGCTGGACGAGCCGACCAATTTCCTGGACCGCGACTCGCTGGGCGGCCTGGCCGTGGCCATCCGCGACTTCAAGGGCGGCGTCGTCATGATCTCGCACAATGAAGAGTTTGTCGGCGCGCTGGCCACGGAGCAGTGGCACGTGGTCGACGGCCGCGTGACGCACAAGGGCCGCGAGTCGGCGTCGGCCGACCGCTTCGAGGACAGCCGGCCGGGCAGCGGGCTGACCACGCCGGGCGTGGCCACGCCGGCCATGTCGAGCGCCATGTCGAGCGCGGTCAACAGCGGCGGCGAGGACAATGGCGAGCTCAAGTTCAAGGCGCGCAAGAAGCGCAAGCGGACCAAGAAGGAGATCAAGGAGCAGGAGAACCGCCGGCGGCAGCGCGAGATTGTGTGGCTGAACTCGCCCAAGGGGACGCCGAAGCCGCTGGACACGGACGACGAGGAGGAGTAGGGGGAGAGGCGAAGAGTACGAAGAGTACGAAGAGGGCGAAGAGTACGAAGAGTACGAAGAGGGCGAAGAGTACGAAGAGTACGAAGAGGGCGAAGAGTACGAAGAGTACCAGAGAACTAGGGAACGACGAAAGGACTATGACTCGCCGGGACTGCATTTGCTCATTTGTTTAGTTATGATGTTTCGCCATGCACCCGCTCAGCACGCCGAGGTTCATAGATTGGAATTGCCATAGACGATAGAAATCTGATTTTAACGAATGTCGAAGTGACCGTAACGAGTAAAGCCGTTTGGCTATTTGGTAGCCCATTTTAGCCCATTTGGTAGCATTTGGTAGCCATTGGTAGCTCATTTTGTAATCATTGTAAAAACACTTGTACTTTTCTTTCTACAGTAGTTTCACAGTAGTTCTGTCTACAGCACTCCGTAGTTCTGTCCAGTACTGCCCAGTACTTCTAGTACTTCTAGCCCTACCCCTCCAGCTGCTTCAGAATCCCCTTGAGATCAATGCTCTTGGGCCGCTCAATGGGCAGGCCGAGCACGCGGTCCCAGATCAGCTGGGCCAGCGGGCCGAGACCGCGGGAGACGCCAAAGGTGGCGGTGTAGTACAGCGTCTCGTGGAAGCCGTAGTGGTGGAAGAGCACGCCGGAGACGGAGTCGACGTTGGGGTAGGGGTTCTTGGTCTTGCCGTGCTCCTTGAGGACGAGCGGGGCGACCTCGCTGTTGGCCTTGACGATGCGGAAGACGGGGTCGTTGGCAATGGCCGGGCGGGTGGCGGCGTAGTCCATCAGGGCATCGAAGCGGGGGTCGGGCTTGCGGAGGACGCCGTGGCCGTAGCCGGGCACGACGCGGCCGGACTTGAGCGTGGACCAGAGGTAGTCGCGCACGTCCTCGGCCGAGTAGCTGTCGGGGATGGCCTCTTTCATCTGGAGGATCCAGCGGAGGACTTCCTGGGCAGCGAGGCTGGCTTGTTAGCGGGGGGGAGAGGAGGGGGGAGAAGAAGTTGGTGAATCAGAGGGAGAAGAAGAGGAGGGGGAGCACAAGAAAACACCCACCCGTGAAGAGGCCCCGCTAGACCCTGCAGGCCGGCGCTGTAGCTGAGAAAGGGGTCGCTGAGGGCGCTGCCGACGAGGTGGGTGGCGTGGGCGGAGACGTTGCCGCCCTCGTGGTCGCCGTGCAGGGCGAGGTAGAGGCGGAGCAGGTCCTGGAAGTTCTCGTGGTCCTTGCCGCCGCGGCCGAGCAGGGCGGCAAAGTTGTAGGCCCAGTCCTGGTCGGGGTCGACCTGGGCGGGGAGGGCGCCGCCGCCGCGGTAGGCGTTCTGGTAGATCTTGGCGGCAATGGTGGGCAGCTTGGCCAGCAGGCTGATGGCGTCGTCGTAGGTGGGCTCCCAGTAGTCGGCCTTGGGCAGGCCGGCGGCGTAGGCGGCGGCAAAGGAGGACGTGTGGCTGAGGGCGGAGACGGCCATGGCGAACTGGGTCATGGGGTGGACGTCGGCGGGCAGGCGGTCGAGCATGTCGGTGACAAAGTCGGGCAGGGCGGCCTGGGCGGCGAGCTCGCGCGAGAAGCCGCGCACCTGGGCGGTCGAGGGGACCTGGCCGGTCAGGAGCAGCCAGAACATGGCCTCGGGCAGCATCTCGGTGCCGGAGAGGCCCTTGGGCAGCTCGCGCTGGCAGTCGCGGATGGTGCGGCCGTGGAAGCGGATGCCCTCGTCCGGGTCGACCACGCTGGCCTCCCAGAGCATGGCCTTGAGGCCGCGCATGCCGCCCAGCGTCTGCTCGACGCGCAGCTCGCCCAGCACGCGGCTGCCCTGGGCCTTGACCTTTTGCAGCAGCGCCCGCTTGGCCGGGATCACGGCCTGCAGCGTGGCCTTGAGGTCGGGCTCGGCCGCCGCCGAAAAGGCGCGGACGGTCACGGCACGGCGCACGCCGGCGCGGGCGAGTCGAGTGAGCGGGCGAGACATGGGGGGACGTGGACGGGGTGGACAAGAAAAGAGGCTGGATGAAGAGAAATCAAAGAGGACAAAAAGTCAATCGAAAGGAGGCGAATCAGGCCAGGTCGAGCATTAAGTCAAGGTCAGGCCCATCCGTCGACCGAGGACCTCGTGACACAGGCCGAAAGGACCGGTCAATCGGCATCCAGTGTCAGCAGCCAGCCCTTCATTGACCGTGGCGAGCCGAGGGCTCTCGCTTATGGACGGGTGGCCGTTCGGTATTAGTAGCGGACAGACGGTTTGGCCAGCGGGCCAACCACAAGACGGCGACTGCGCATTCGCACACTAACCCCCAGTACCCCGCCCAGGCAACGGCGTGCCGATGGGCCCCTCGGCAAAAGCATGGGGTACAGCCGGGTTGATTAGTCAGCTATGGGGTACTCTAAGTGTACAGTCTTTTTGTCACGTGGACTGGCGCATTCTCATGCGCAGTGCCAACAACTCTTCTTCCCTCACAGCGCCTCCTTGAGCGCATTGTTGACAGGTGCCGCGGTCGGGGCGCCCTCGGGCGTGACGTAGGCCTTTGTCATGCCGCCGTCGACGACCATGTCGTGGCCGTTGACAAACGAGGCCTCGTCCGAGGCCAGAAAGAGGACGGCCTGGGCCTGCTCGACGGCCTCGCCAAAGCGGCCGGCGGGGAAGTGGATCTCGCGGCGGGCGCGCTTGGCCTTGTCGTCGCCGAGCCAGTCCTGCAGCAGCGGGGTGTTGAGCGGGGCGGGGCAGAGCGAGTTGAAGCGGAAGCCCTCGCGGGCGTGGACAATGGCGAGCTCGCGCGTCATGGCCAGGACGGCGCCCTTGCTGGCGGTGTAGGCCAGCTGGGGCGTGGCGGAGCCGACGAGGGCGACGACCGAGGCCGTGTTGATGATGGAGCCGCGGGTCTTGCCGTGGCGGCGCAGCGAGAGCACGGCGTGCTTGCTGCCGTACCAGACGCCCTTGACGTTAATGTTCTGGGTCAGGTCCCAGATGGCGTCGGGCGTGCTGACGGCGTCGTCGTCCTGCGCGTGCATGATGCCGGCATTGTTGAACATGACGTCGACGCCGCCCCAGCTGTCGAGCCGCTCGACCATGGCCTGGACCTGGGCCTCCTTGGAGACGTCGCAGATCTGGGGGTCAGCTTTGAAAAGACTTTGGAGAGGACGAGTACGAGCACATACCACCGTCTCCACGCGCGCCCCCGGAACCAGCGCCTTGACCTTGGCCAGCGCCTTGGCCAGCGCCGCCTCGGAAATGTCCGCCATCAACACCTGCGCGCCCTCTTGCGCAAACAGGATCGACGTCTCCAGGCCAATGCCGCTGGTGCCACGTCAGCCGATGTTTATCAGGGCCCCCGTGTCCTCGTGTCGTCCGTGTCGCCCCGTGTCGCCCCCGTGTCCTTTTGTCCTTTTGTCCTCCTTTTCTCTTTTCCCCTTTTTCCTCTTTTCCTCTTTCCTATCTCCACATCTCCCCACGAAACTCACCCTGCTGCGCCCGTCACAATCGCGTTCTTGCCCTGTAGCCGTGCCATTGCGTCGTCTCGCGGTGATGGGATTGTGTGATTTTTCGAATCGTCGTTCCGGAGGGGTGTCGAGATATGGCGCACGCAAAAAAAGGGCTCGAAAACAGGCGACGGGAAAGCTGGTGGTAAAGAAGAACCCGTCGCCAGGCGGGGCACGCGATTTCAGGAAGCTCGAACCGATTGGCAGGCTCGCTGCTGATTGGCCGCAGGGCCTGCCCCGCGATAAAAACCCCTCCGACATACGGAATTGCGCGACCGAATCGGACAGGCGCCCCGCCTCCCACGCCGCGTGGTGGCCCTGCCTGGTCCTAGCAGCTCGGGCGCCGACCGAGCCGGACAGTCGGTGTTTATTTCCTCTTTGGTGGTGGGCGACCGTGAAACAGTAGCACCTTCTCTATCTGGCCAGCAGCTGGATCGGGCGGGCCCCGTGCCCCGTGCCTCGTACGTAATACTGCAGCGAGGTCCTTTCTGTGTGGGCCCACCTTTTTGCTGCTTATCGCCGCCCTGTTGATGATCGAGAAGTGACCGAGCGAGACCGAGACATTTCTCACAACGGGAGCGGGCAACAAAACGCAGCCAAGCGACGGAGAAAACCCCAAAGAAAGCAGAAAATACCAGAAAAAATCCACACACCACACACGCACCAAAATGGAGGACACCATCACCGTCGCGACGCTGCCCGGGCTGCTGCAAAACGACGTCAGCGTCAAGGTGGCGGGCGTCGATGTCGACGGCATGCTGCGGGGCAAGCTCATGTCCAAGAAAAAGTTTCTCTCCATCGCGACGAGCGGCTTCGGCTTCTGCTCCGTCATCTTTGGCTGGGACATGCACGACATGACGTACTTTCGCGAGCTGGAGATTAGCAACAAGGAGAACGGCTACCGCGACCTGCTGGCCGTGCCCGATCTCAACAGCTTCCGGCGGATTCCGTGGGAGGACAACGTGCCGTTTTTCCTCGTGCGCTTCTTTGACCCGGACACCAAGGAGCCCGTGTGTGCCTGTCCGCGGGGGCTGCTGCGGACGCAGCTGGACAAGCTGGCCGAGCGCGGCATGGGGGCCATGTCTGGAGGTGAGTTTGTGTTGCTGTGTTGTGTGTTGCAGTGTTGCAGTGTTGCAGTGTTGCAGTGTTGCTGTGTCTCGCCGTCTCTGTCTGTGTCCCTGTGTCTGTGTCTGTCTCGCTGTCTTTCTCCTCTCCCCACTAATCCCCCCCTCCAGTCGAATACGAGTTCTTCCACTTTGTCACGCCGCCAGAGAACGGCAAAGAGGTCTCCCCCTCGGCGTTCCTCGCCCGCAACCCGGTGCAGGCGCTCCCGTCCATGACGGAGGGCATGTTCGGCTACAGCCTGACGCGGCCGGTGGCCAACAAGTCGTACTACTACGACGTCTTTGACACGTGCCGCCGGTTCCGCTGCGACATTGAGGGCTGGCACACGGAGAGCGGCCCGGGCGTGTACGAGGCGGCGCTCGAGTTTGGGCCGCTGCAGGAGATGGCGGACCGGGCGAGCCTGTTCAAGCTGGTGGTCAAGTCGGTGGCGGTGGGCTACGGCATCACGCCGTGCTTCATGGCCAAGCCGCGCCAGGGGCTGCCGGGCAACAGCGGCCACGTGCACGTGTCGGTGGTGGACAAGAACTCGGGCGCCAACCTGCTGGCGCGCGAGACGGTCGACACGGAGGCGGCGTGGCCGGACGTGGCGCACCTGTCGGACCTGGGCCGGCACTTTCTGGCGGGCATCCTGACGGGGCTGCCGGACGTGATGCCGCTGCTGGCGCCGACGATCAACAGCTACAAGCGGCTGGTGGAGAACTTTTGGGCGCCGGTGACGGTGTCGTGGGGGCTGGAGCACCGGCAGGCGTCGGTGCGGCTGATTGCGCCGCCGACGTCGAAGCCGGGGGCGACGCGGTTCGAGGTGCGCGTGGCGGGCGCGGACGCGAACCCGTACCTGGTGCTGGCGGCCGTGGTGGCGCTGGGGTGGCGGGGCGTGGAGAAGAAGCTGGCCATCCCGTGCGCGCCGCTGGGCCAGGCCGAGGGCACGGACAAGGGCGAGCGGCTGGCCCGCAGCCTGCGCGAGGCGACGACGCGGTTCATGGCGCCGGGCAGCGTGGCGCGCGAGGTGTTTGGCGACAAGTTTGTGGACCACTACGGCGGCACGCGCGAGCACGAGATCCGCCAGTGGGACGAGGCGGTGACGGACTGGTGGGTTTTGCTGGGAGCTGTCGAGCTTGCCAGGATTCGTGCTTGCCAGGATGCGAGCTTGCCAGGATTCGTGCTAACGCCATCGCAGGGAAGTCAAGCGCTACATCGAAACGGTCTAGGAGGCGACGGCAGACGACGGCAGACGACGGGAGACGACAGGGACGACGGGCATGTTTGCTTTTGCTGGGGGATCCGCTGGCGAAACGAGCACGGACAGAGGCTGGATCCGCTCGGAAATGCCGGGAGCGTGCTGCAACCTATTTTTTATTGGTTTTTTTGGCGGAATTTTGCCGGACTTATTGGGACGTGGCTTGTGTGCTGCGGAGAGAGGCGGAAACTGTTCCGCCGCCATCACCAAACACACGTCGTCTGCGCTCGCGGCCACGTTCCGCTTACGCACAGGCTGGCCAATATCTTACGAGTAGTCTCATTGCTGATGGGCCGGGACAGCGTGATGGCGCATTCCCCTGTCTCTTATTTGTCCTGGCCTCCCATTCCGCGCTTGTACCTGTCATTTTCTTGCCACCCTTGGTCCATGGCTTGCCCCTCGTCCTATGGCATGCCCTCTTGGTCCGATGGCCTGCCCCCCTTGGCCCTATGGCTTGCCCCCTTTGGTCCATGGCTTGCCCCTCCGTCCTATGGCTTGGCCCTCTGTCCTATGGCTTTCCCCCTTGGTCCATGGCTTGCCCCCCCTTTCTCCCTCCCCGTAGCGCCATGTCTCCTTGGCGGGTGGCGACGGACGGGTATTTAGCCATGGCCCGTCGCCCCAAGGAAGGCCGTCGTCCCGCCCCGCGCCCCAGGCCGCTGTCTGCCATCTGATCTCTGTCGCCCTCGCACACCATGGCGGACACACAGGCGGACGCCAACGCCAACGCCGCCGCCGCCGCCGGCCTGGAGGCGCGCCACGAGGACACGCGGTACCCGTTTGCCTTCAAGGACAACGACTGGCAGGCGTACCACGAGTTCCGGCCGGCGTATCCGCCGTCGCTGTTTGCGCTCTGGTTTGCGCACCACCGCCAGCACGGCGGCCGGTTCGAGGCGGCCCACGATCTGGGGTCGGGGCCGGGCACGGCGGCGGCGGTGCTGGGCGGGTCGTTTGGCCACGTCTACGTGTCGGACGCCGGCGCGGCCAACCTGGCGACGGCGCGGGCGAACCTGGCGCCGGCCGCGCGCTTCACGCTGCGCCAGAGCCCGGCCGAGCAGACGGCCGCGTGGCTGGCGCCGGGCTCGGTCGACCTGGCCTGCGTGTGCATGGCCTTTCACTACATGGACGGCGACGCGACGGTGCGGGCCATTGGCCAGACGCTGCGGCCGGGCGGCACGCTGGCGGCCGTCACGTACGGCTTCCGGCTGCGCTTCCCCGGCCACCCCGAGGCCGAGCGGCTGTGGTACCGCGCCACCAGCGCCGACACGCTGCGGCTGCTGCGGGCCGGCCGCGTGTTTCCGGCGGCCGTGCGCGGCCTGGCCACGGCCATGCTCGGGCTCGACGCCGTGCCGCTGCCCCCCGATCTCTACGAGGCCGGCGCCCGTCGCATCCTCGTCAATGCCACCGCCGACGAGCCCCATCCGCTCTACTTTGTCGACCCCGACCCGTCCTGCTGGACCGAGGCCGTCTCGCGCGTCGGCCCCGACGACGTGCGCGAGTACCTTCAGGACCCCAGCTGGCGCCGCCAGGCCGACGCCGCCTGGCTGCGCGGCTTCCTCGCCAGCTGCCACCTCGGCTACGACGACACCACCTGGGCCGGCGACGCCTGGCGCGCGCTCGAGGCCCTCGTCCACGCCCAGCCCGGCGGCACCATTACGGTCGAGTGGCCCGTGTCGATTCTGTTGGCGACGCGGCGGTAGGGTTTTTATCAATGAGTAGTAAATAGTAGTAAAAGTAAGAGTGATAACAAGTAACGATAAAAAGTAACGAATACGGAAGAGACTATACCCGGTGGTAGGGAATCTCGACCACCTTGCCCTTTTTCCACCAGCCATCATCGTCCCCGCCATCCCCGTCCGCCGCCCCGGCCGTCATGTTGTACACGCGGCCGTACGCCTGGCAGTTGTCGCAGTAAATGATCGTGACCGTGCTGCCCGCGCTGCCCCATTCTTCGTAGCGGTACAGCGGCACCAGCCCCGAGTAGCCGTCCAGGCAGTACTGGCGACACAGGCCGCGGATCTTGCTCCAGTCGCCGTCAAACGGCTCGTCCGCCTCGTGCGCGCTGTCCGCCGCGTCGGCCTCGCCCGCCTGCGCCGCCGACGGCACCTCGTCCAGCAGCACGGCCGTCCGATTCAGCTGCACGTCGGTCTTGTGGAGCCCCGCGGCCGTCTTGTTGAGCGGCACGGCCGTCCCGTTCAGCTGCACGGCCGTCCAATTCAGCCGCACAGGCGGGCCGGCCAGCCGCACGGGCGGCCCGACCGAGGGGGTCACGACGACCACGTTGGTCGGAGTCGTCTGGGAGAGTGTGGTCATGTCTGTGGCTGTAGTCGTGTTCGTGGCCGTGGTCGTGACCGTGGCCATGGTCGACGACACCACGCTCGGCACCACGTCCCGCCAGGCCAAGGTCGCCGAGAGAGACTCGGTCCAGAGACGCCCCGAGACTGCCATGTTTGATTCTTGAGTTTTTGAGTTTTTGAGTTTTTGAATTTTGAATTGCTAGACTTTGACTTGTCTGTTCGGGATGTCTGTTGCCTCGCAAATTCTTGTCGCAAATTCCTGTAAATTCTTGCCCTTCCCCCCCTTATAAGCCATAACCTCCCGGCACGGGTTCCGGCGGCTGTAGCATTTCTTCCTCCCCGCCACCGCGATGCCGATGCAGGCCGAACGCCTCAACGTTGGAACGTCTACGTTGGAACTCGCGCTGACGCATCGACATCAACACTCTGGCTGAGTCATCTGCATGCGCCCAACGATGGCCGTGCGGCAAAAGATGGGCCGATCGGTGCAAGGGGGCCTTGCGTCTGCGACGTATCGCACTCGTCTATCGTGTCAGGGGGGGACACTATGCGGACTAGCCGCCGCCTGCTTCCCTCGTGGGACAGAACGGTTAGCACAGGGTCAGCCGGCGCCCGGCAAAACGTGCTCTTGGACGAACTGGCCTCGCGTGACTGATACCGATTGCTCATGGTGACATATAACGATCGGCAAATGCCCTCTTCCTTCTTCCCCCCCCCGGTCCCCTGTCCTGGTCCCCCCACACCGGCACACACCGTGTTTGTTTCTCGCCCCCGGATCCTGTTATCTCTTGCGCCATCCCTGCACCTCCTCCCAAAACACCCAGTAAGAGGGCTCGTACACGTCTAGCCGGCGGCCGGCGGCGCCGATCCCTGGCCTGTGGCCGCCGTCGGCGCTGATAACGATTGGCAGCCCCCCCCGATGGCGCCTCGCTTGTTTCGTTGGCACCCACACGACAGAGTCGCATTTTCGCAAGCCCAGTTTCGGAGCCGTCTTTGGGCGCTCATGGCATCTACACCGACGGCCTCTCCATGTCCATTCCGTGTCCGTTGCCATCGCCACGTCCGTTTGCCTCTGCACTTTTTTTTTCTTCTTACCTCTACCTCTCTTCCCTTTGCACACAAAAATCCCTCTGCGGATTCGGCGTTTTGCACTCGGCTGTTCCGAATGTGTCGATCATGTCTCTGGCGCAATCTTGGCTCTGCCGATTTTCGGCCCTAGCGCCACCACTAACTAAGCTCGACCGCCAGATGGCATTGCCCACCTTCTAAATACGTTCCCTTATCAGCCCCGTTTTTGAGCTTTTGGAACAGCTACATACCTCCGCGGCTTATCGGGCTGGCCGTTATACAATTTTGTCATTTCCCCTCTGATTGGCCGAGGGCTTGCCGATGGCTGTTGCTTGGCGCCTCTGATTGGCTGAGATTGTTGCCGATACATATCGCTTGGCGCCATGCAGACGTCCCCCATACTCGAGAAAGTTTGATTAAGAAAAAAACGAGGAAAAAAAAAAGAACGCACTGCTACCCCGGTGTGATTGTGGAGGAGCTGGCGCTCTGTGCCGCTCAAATTTTATACTTCGTGGGGCAGAGGCTCGAGACAGACCACTCTGCGGCCAGCCTCACGGTAGGCTGTGATTTGCCAGAGATTACACGGGAGAACTGGCCAATGCTATCGCAGCAGCCTCAATGTTTCATCAGCAGGGCCTGCATGATCATCGGTCGGGCCCAGGTCGGAACCAGGTCGGAACCAGCTCGTTGCGTGGGACAAGGCCTACCGGCTGAAGGGTACGGGGTACGAGTACTCTGTGCGTTGTCTATAAAAGCAGTCGGCCGACCTCGTCCGAGCTGATCGCCGTCTCTTGCGTAGCTCTCTCGTGCAGCTCTATTTCTCACCTGCTCGCCTGCTCTCCTGCTCGCTTGCTTCTCTGCTTGCTCTCGTAACCCCCCCCCCAACCGCAACCATGGTCGCCCCCTCGCTCGACCAGGGCGTCGGCTACGGCGTCGTCCTGGGCCTCGGCATCTTCTTCGCCCTCGGCATGATTCTCGTCACGTTCATTCTGCGCCGCTACAATTCCGAGCTACAGACGTCGGAAATGTTCACCACCGCGGGCCGCACCGTCAAGTCCGGCCTGGTGGGCTCTGCCGTGGTCTCGTCCTGGACCTGGGCCGCCACGCTGCTGCAGAGCACTGCTGTCTGCTACCGGTATGGCGTCTCCGGCCCGTTTTGGTACGCCTCGGGCGCTACCGTTCAGATCCTGCTCTTTGCCACGCTCGCCATTGAGCTCAAGCGCCGCGCCCCCAATGCCCACACCTTTCTCGAGATCATCCGCGCCCGCTACGGCGCCGTGGCCCACATTGTGTTCATGGTCTTTGGCCTGGCCACCAACATTCTCGTCTCGCTCATGCTCATCATTGGCGGCTCCGCCACCATCAACGCCCTCACCGGCATGAACACCATTGCCGCCATCTACCTGCTGCCCGTCGGCGTCGTTGCCTACACGCTCGTCGGCGGCCTCAAGGCCACCATTCTGACCGACTGGGTCCACACCCTGATCCTGCTCATCATCATCATCATCTTCTCGCTGACCGCCTACGCCTCGTCCGACCTGCTCGGCTCGCCCTCGGCCGTCTACGACCTGCTGGTCACCGCCGCCGCCACCCATCCCGTCGACGGCAACACCGAGGGCAGCTACCTGACCATGCACTCGCGTGAGGGTGGCATCTTTTTTGTCATTAACATTGCTGGGTGCGTTGCTGTTTTTCCCTCCTTCTCTTCTCCCTTTCTTTCCACTTTTTCCGCAACTCCCCCTTTCTCCATCTTCTTCTCCCACTAACACCCACAGCAACTTTGCCACCGTCTTCAACGACAACGGCTACTGGAACAAGGCCATTGCCGCCTCGCCCGTCCATGCGCTGCCCGGCTACATCATTGGCGGTCTCAGCTGGTTCGCCATCCCCTTCTTGGCCGCCACCACCATGGGCCTCGCGGCCCTCGCTCTCGAGTCCAACCCCGCCTTCCCCACGTATCCGCTGCGCATGACCGAGGCCGAGATCTCGTCCGGCCTCGTGCTGCCCTACGCTGCTGTCGCGCTGCTTGGCAAGGGCGGTGCCGCTGCTACCCTGCTCATCGTCTTCATGGCCGTCACCTCGGCCACGTCGTCCGAGCTCATTGCCGTCTCGTCCATCTGCACCTACGATCTGTACCGCACCTACTTTAAGCCAGACGCCAGCGGCCGCAGCCTTGTCTGGATGAGTCACGTGATTGTCTGCGCCTACGCCATCTTCATTGCCAGCTTCTCGGTCGGTCTCTACTATGCCGGGATCAGCATGGGCTACCTGTACCTCATGATGGGTGTCATTGTGTCTGCGGCCGTGCTGCCGCTGACCCTGACGCTGACCTGGACGGGCCAGAACAAGTGGGCGGTAAGTTAAGGAGTCTTGCAGCTCGCTGGAACCAATTGCTGACTAAGCACCAGGCTTCGCTCACGCCCATCTTCGGCCTCATCTTTGCCCTGATCGCGTGGCTCGTCACGGCCAAGCAGGAGTGCGGCACGCTCAGCGTCGACTGCACGGGCAGCAACAACCCGATGCTGGCGGGCAACGTCGTCGCCCTGCTGGCGCCCGCGATCCTGGTGCCGATTTTCACCCTCATCTTCGGGCTGGACCACTATGACTGGAAGTCGATGCTGGAGATCAGCCGCGGCGATGACCACGACGTGGCGGCCCAGGCCGGCGTCGACCTGGAGACGGTGGCCGGCGAGGAGGTGGAGACGACTGACGAGTTTGCCGAGGAGCAGCGGAAACTGCTGCGGGCGAGCAAGATCAGCAAGAGCACGACGGCCTTTTTGACGTGAGTTGATTCTCTCCCACCCTTCCCTTTTCGTCCGTTCGAACCAGTCTAACCCCGGCAGTATTGCCTTTTTGGTCCTCTGGCCCATGCCCATGTACGGCTCCAACTACATTTTCTCCAAGAAGTTTTTCACCGGCTGGGTGACGGTTGGCATCATTTGGATCTTCTGCTCGCTGTTTGCCGTCGGTCTGTTCCCCGTGTATGAGGGCCGCCGCACGCTGGTGCACACGTTCAAGTCCATTGCGCGCGACCTCAGCGGCAAGGGCCGCAGCAAGGCCATCCAGGCCGAGCACGTGGACGTGGCCACGCCCGGCTACGTGACGCCGACGGAAAAGAAGGATGTGCCTGAGGAGACGGTCTTGGCGCAATAGAGAGAGAAGGGTGATGTTGTGAATAGCTCGAGTTGCCAGATACCCAGTGTTATTATACCCGGCGTAACCCATTTGAAGGCCCAAGTGACGAGAAAGAAAAACAGCCAAAAGCCAAAAGCCAAAAATCAAGCCTACCACGTCCCATCCACCGACAGATCCTCGGCGCTTTGGCCGACCAGAAAACGGTATTGTCCCCCGGTGACCATGACCCAGTTCTGGTGCTCCACGCTCCAGTAGCTGAGGTCGCGCCGGGTCAGGTCAAAAGTGACCGACTGCGACGCGGCCACGTCCAGCTCGATCTTGGCGAAACCACGCAGCACCTTGACGGGAAAATCAACACCGTGAGCATCCTCGGCGCCGTCGGGATACGCCAGGTACAGCTGCACGACGGCCTGTCCAGCACGCAGGCCGGTGTTGTGCACGTCCACGGTGACGGAGACGTACGTTTCCCACAGGTCCGGGTTGCCGCCCTCGTCGCCGCCGGCCTGGGAGGGCGGCTGGACGTCGAGGTAGCCGTCCGGGTAGGGATACGGCGCCGAGTCGATGTCGTCGACGCGGTCGAGGTAGGGGTAGACGTACTTTGCCAGGCGGCGGAAGCCAGGCGGAAAGAGAGCCTCGCGGCGGTCGGGAATGGCGGTGCTGTAGTCGGGGGGAGCGGCGGCCGGGTCGGGACGGGGGGACGGCAGGGGGCTCTTGGGGTGGCGCGGGGCGACGGTCAGGTTGGCGACGGCAAAGGAGGTGTAGGAGAGGCCGAAGCCAAAGGGGAAGCGGGGCTCGCGGCGGTACTTGTCAAAGTAGCGGTAGTCGAGGTCGGCGTCGAGCTGCTGCTGGGGCACGACGGCGTTGGGCAGGTAGAGGACCTGGGCGCCGGGGCCGTAGTCGTTGAGCGAGCGGCCGATGGTGTAGGGCAGGTGGCCGCTGGGGTTGACGGTGCCGAGGAGGACGTCGACGAGGGCGCGGCCGCTCTCCTGGCCGGGCAGGTGGGCGTGCAGGACGGCGCGGACGTTGCCGAGGTCGATCCAGGGCTCGACGAGGACGGGGCCGACGGCGTGCAGGACGACGACGACGCGGGGACAGGCGGTGGCGACGGCGTGGACGAGGTCGTCGCCGCCCTTTTGCAGGAGCAGGTCGTTGCGGTCGCCGGCGACGCCGCCGGACGACTTGTAGCCCTCGCCGGCGTCGGCGTTGGCAAAGACGAGACAGAGGTCGAGGTCGGCCAGGTCGGCGGGCTTGGGGCGCTTGTTGGAGAGGTGCAGGCGCAGGTCGACGCGGGCCGGTTCGAGGGCGTCGGCGAGGGCGTCGGCCGGCGTGACGAGGTAGGGGAACTCGACGGCGCCGGAGCCCCAGCCCGAGCCGAGGGTGCCCTGGTTGCAGCCGCGGTCGTCACAGGCGTTGGGGCCCTGGCCGGGGCCGGCGTCCTCGCCAAAGACGCCGAGGCGGAGGGGACGGCCGGCGGCAGCATCGGACGTGGAGTCTTCGGGGTGGGCGGCAGAGCGGCCGTCGGCGGTGAGGGGCAGAAAGTCGTCGGTGTTTTTCAACAGGACCACGCCCTCGGCGGCGATGCGGCGGGCCAGCAGCGAGTGGTTGGCCTGGACGTCGACGAAGCGGTTGACCACGACGGCGTCCTGGGGCGAGGGGCTGCCGGGATGCGGCGGGCCGGTGGCGTCGTCGGTCCAGGAGGAAAAGTTGGGCGTGTCGGTGGCGAAGAAGCCGGGCGCGTCCTGGCCGAGCTGGTACCAGGCGGCGACGATGCGCGTGGCCATGTCGTTGATGCGGTCGACCGGCACCGAGCCGTTGAGGACGGCGCGCGACAGCTCGGGACCCCACAGCGACTGGCCGTTCATCCAGCGCAGGCCGTCGCCGGGCATGGTCATGTCGAGGCCGGCGAGGGCGGAGGCGACGCCGGCGCGTTGAGCGAGCCTGGGGGTGGTGAGGAGGAGGGAGAGACAGAAGAGGAGGAAGAGGGAGAGACAGAAAAGGAGGCAGAGAAAGGGAAGAAACAGAAAAAGAAAAAGAAAAAAAACCCACCAGTCCGACACCACAAACCCCTGGAATCCCATCTCGTCCTTGAGGATGCCATTCAACAGCTTGGCATTCCCGCAGGCGTAGCTGTTGTTGACCATGTTGTAGCTGCACATGACGCCGGCGACGCCGGCCCGGATGGCGTCGCCAAAGGGCCAGACATACAGCTCGTGCAGCGCGCGGTCGTCGACGTTGGCGCTGAGCGCGTTGGGCAGGCCCCATTCCCAGGGCTGGCGAAAGTGCTCCTGCTCGTTGCCGACAAAGTGCTTGATCGTGGCCATGACGCCCTGGTCCTGGATCCCGCGCACCGTCTCGGCCGCCGCGATGCCCTGGAGGTAGGGGTCGGCCCCGAAGCCCTCCCAGTTGCGGCCGCCGGCGGGCAGCCGGCCGAGGGGCCCGACGCAGGGGCCGAGCAGGACGTGCAGGCCCTTGCCGCGGGCCTCGAGCGCGTGCACCCGGCCGTGCTCGTACATGAGCGCCCGGTTCCACGTCGCGCCGACGGTGATGCCGGCCGGCAGCGCCGTCGCGTGGTCCGCAAACCGGATCCCCAGCGGGCCGTCCTGCAGCCGCAGCGCCGGGAAGCCCACGTGCACCGCCGGCCCCGTGTTGCCGACCGCCGCCCCCATCGACCAGCCCGTGCCCGTCGTCACGTTGACCTTTTCCGCCAGCGTCATCCGGCCCACCAGCGCCGCCGCCCGCTCGTAGCTCGCCGCCCACGAGCCCGCCGTGCCGCCGCGCGGACTCGGGTACCACGCCGGCGACTCGCCGTACGCGGGCGCCCGCACCACCTTTCGGAAACCCATCGTGCCGCCCAAGGCCAGCACCGCCACCACGGCCACCGTCACCGCCGCCGCCGTCGTCAGCCGTCGCCGTCCCAGCCACGCCGGCCGCCATCGCAGCCACCGCACCACCCGTATCCAGAGGCCAAAGAAGCGCGAGGCCGTCGTCGTCGTCGTCGTTGTCGTCAGAGGGGCCGCCGCCAGAGGATCCGAATCGAGAAACTCGGTCACGTCGAGATCCGATCCGCCGTCGCCGTCGTCCACATGGAAGCTCTCCGACGAGGCCCGCGCCGCGTGGTCCGCCAAAAGTCCCTCTCTCGACTCGTCCATCGCTGCAGAGGTGTCTGGTGCCGCTGGTGCCACCGGGACGGCCGCCTGCTCAGCTCAGGAGACGCCTTCAGCTGTCGGCGGCCGCGGCGGAACTTGAATCCGACCAGCTGCGTGGCCCCGCTGTAATTCGCGGGCCATTTTACCGCTAGAGCCCTGTAGCTCGGAATTTGGAGGGACTGGATTCTGCCCCACCTGGAACCGTGATATCTGGACGCTGTCTCCCCCGGAACCGGTGAGTCCTTGATAATGCCAATTACAGGGCTCTGGGCCGGAGGCCACGCCCTTCCGCTGATCAGCCCCGCCCTTTCGTAGAACAGCCACGCCCTTTGGGTGCTTCCCGCAGTCACACTTCCACAGGAACAGCGGTGCATCTGTGATATGCTTATGGTCTAGTCCGTATACTCCGTATTCATGCCGACATGCAAGCATAGATACTCCCCACTCCATAGCCTATCTCAATCTGCAAACCCAATGGCCGTGTCGCTGCACCTCTGCACCATCCAATGCGATAAGAACTGGCGCCGGCTCTCTGCCCGCTGCCTCCCGATCACTACTCTAATACCGATCTAGCCTCTCCTTCTTCGTGGAGGCGGCCCGGCGTCGGCCCTGATAAGCTCCCGTCCACCGGTATAAATTCAACCGGTTTCGCATTAGGCATCAACGGCACTGCTCCCAACCGCCGCAACCCCAGCTTCCCTTTACCGCACATCCTTCATCATGAACAGAGGCTCAACCTTTGACAAAAATGTCTTTACCATTGAGGACCTCGAGGCGCAAGCCTCAAAGAAGTTGCCCAAAATGTACAGGGACTACTACAACGGCGGCGCCATGGACCTCATAACGTAAGTCGTTGCGCTGCTGTGGAAACCCCGAACAACACGCTCATCCGGCCCTCCCAGCTTGCAGGACAACTGCAGGGCATTCGACCGCTACAAAATCCGGCCGCGCGTGCTTGTCGGCACCGGCCCCGATATTGATACGTCCACCACCATCCTGGGCAAGAAGACGGCCTTCCCCCTTGGATTCTCCCCGGCCGCCATGCACGCTCTGGCCCACCCGGACGGAGAGACTGGCACCTCGCGCGCGGCCGCAAGCATTGGTGTGGCCATGGGCCTCTCTACCTATGCGAATCACTCCATGGAGGACGTCATCGCACAGGCCAAAGGAAACCCGTATGCCTTCCAGCTCACGCTGATCAACGACAAGACGGTGGTCATCGAAATGATCAAGAGAGCCGAGGGTGAGTTCTGTCGCCGTTGTCACCGCACCGGCCCTTGCTGAGTCTATGCAGCCGCTGGCTACGATGCCATCTTTGTGACCGCCGATTGCCCCGTTCTCGGCAAGCGATTGAACGAGTATCGCAATGCCTTGACCATGCCAAAGGGTACTCCCTACCCGAATCTGGGCAGCTCCGTCAACCTTGACAATCTTGAGGACAGTGACGATCGTATTGGATACGGTAAGACTAAATCGCTCTAGATCCATAACGTACATGCTGAGAGACAGATTCCGGAATGGACTGGGCTTCCCTGGCCACGTTCATGCGGCAACACACCAAACTGCCAGTGTGGATCAAAGGAGGTAGGCTTGCCAAAGAAAATAAAGCTGCAAGACAAACACCTTACTAAACCTATTCAGTATACACGGCTGACGACGTCAACCTCGCCGTCCGCCACGGCTTCGACGGCGTCATCGTTTCCAACCACGGCGGCCGCCAGCTTGACGGCGTCCCCGCCTCTCTGGACGCCCTTCGGGAGTGCGCTCCGGCCGCCAAGGGGCGAATTCCCATTGCCATTGACGGAGGCTTTCGCCGCGGAACCGACGTTTTCAAAGCCATTGCCCTAGGAGCCGACTACTGCTTCACCGGCCGAGTGCCCATCTGGGGTCTTGCCGTAGGTCCCTGTTCCCTGCGACTTTAAAATCCCTAATGTCCTGACGACCCCGGTAGTACAACGGAACGGCAGGCGTCGAACTAGCTCTGAAGCTCCTCCTGCAAGAATTCACCATTGCCATGGCTCTCACGGGGTAAGTCCTCCATACCAGCGAGCCTCTTAAAGATGTTAACAAGGACCACAGCTGCAAGACCGTGTCCGAGATCAACAAGAGCCACCTGTCGATTTTGGAGCCTAGTGGCGTGTTGAGTAAGTTGTAGAATGACGATCGCAAGTAATCACTAGACCGTGGCCGCAAAAAATTACACCAAAAAAATTTCAAGGGCTCAGTCGGGGATCGAACCCGAGACCTCGCACATTTTACATTGTGATGTAAAGGGGACAACCCGAAGCGCGAATCATACCACTAGACCACTGAGCCGTGGAATTGAGATGGCGATCGCTTGACACTGATCAAGAAGCCCTGCCGCCCTGTGCCTCCGCGTTATCGCGAATGCGGGCGGCCGCGCAGTGAGTCGGATTTAAAGTGGGAAAGCGGCGGGGGAGCAGGCTGAAAACGACGCCCGGTCCCTCACTCTGTTTCAACTGCCCCGCAACCATGTCTCTGCCTCTGTATCACAATCTCGAACATGATGCCGACTCTTTCCGGCTGCTTCGGCTCAAGCCCGGACGGGGGGGAGATCGGGTGGAAGTCGAGCTGGAAACTGTCCGCCTGAGCCAGAATCCCGACTTTGAGGCTCTGTCGTACGTCTGGGGCCCAGCCGAGCACCAGCCGAGCATCCTGGTCGATGGCTGCGCAGTCCACATCCGTCCAAGCCTCGACACCTTTCTGAAAATTCTGCGAAAGCCAGATCAGTCTCTGATGTACTTTGCCGACGCGATTTGCATCAATCAAGGAGACAACGAAGAAAAGTCGTACCAAGTCCAGATGATGGGACAAATTTACGAAAGCGCCCGCGGCGTGTTGGCATGGCTCGGACCGGGGACGACAGAAACAGATGCCCTATTTCAGCTGGCAGCAACGATGTCGCCTGACCATTACTCGCCCGATGACAAAAGCTGGCAACAGCAGCGTGATGGCTCGCCCTCACAGTTGGCCGAGCATCGAAACACGCTCTTTGCCTTGCTCGAGCGAGACTACTGGAAACGGGCCTGGATTGTGCAGGAGTGCTTGCTGGCAAAAGAGATCACCCTGTACGCCGGACAAGGCGTCGTCGCATGGGGCCAGTTTATGCTGGTGCATATGATGCTGTTGGACAAGCCGCCCGAGCCGATTCGCTACACCTGGTCTCACCTCACCGACAGAATTACCCGCTTCGACCATATTGCCGGGGAAAAGGCGCGCCTTGGCCAGTATCCGCTGACGCTGTCTGAGATCCTAAAGTCGTACAACAATGCGGAAGCCACGGATCCGCGCGACATGATTTTTGCCTTTTCGCGTCTCATGACGGAAGCCCAGCCTGGCTGTGTAGCGCAGCTCAAGGCGGACTACAACATGCCGGCCACGTCTCTCTACTTTCGCGCCGCGTTTACTCATTTCGCCAACGGTTCAGACGCACGGCCGCAAAGGGTGTTGCCCGTCCTCCAGAAGATCCTAAAGCTCAGCTCAGATAAGCTGTACGGTGTGCTGTCTGAGTTGGTCGATCCGCTCGACCTGAACAGTCCTACCATCTGGATCGTGGGTGATGAGATGATGGATATTGAGGGCCGCAGGATTCGAACGGAAATAAGAGACAATATGCCCCACATGGATTGTCACGTATCCGACTTTACGACCATCTACGAACGCTTGGTTTCGCGCGAGGCAGGTCTGTATCAGGTTTGATGTATTGTTGTATGTAGCACTTGAAACCTCGCAAGAACAACGAGAGCCTTTCTGGACCCAAACTAATGAGATTGCGTTATTGTGGTTGACTGATCACCTGATTTGGCTTTATCCTATCCTGCATGCCAGTCTTTTCAACGTTGCCGACAGTGGGCGTCCAGCATAATAGCAGTGGACATGGAGTGCTTAAAGAAGGTCTGGGCGTACAAGTTTTGGCCGGATCCTCGCCGCTGGCGCACGGTACTTTCGCGGAATGATGGGCATAATCATGCTACGTGGGATGTGGGATGAGCAGTGGAGCTCTCAACGTTCCAGTCAGGGATAGCTTGTCCTTGATATGGACTCCCTGACGGGGGCCAATGATTCCTTTCGTCGCCGTAGTCTATGTGGTAAGCATTGGGAAGGCGTCTATCCTGCCGAACTCTATGAAAGCGCCGCCTTTTTGTTAATCATCCATATTCCGCTCAAATGGCCCCATGCACTTGGCCGAAGCACACAGTCACACCCGGTGGAGCTTGTTCATGAGATCTGCCTTATTAAAATCCCCTTTTCCCTCCACCCAGGGGGTTACAATGCATGGTGAAGTTGTGAAATATTTGCGGAAGGGGTACTATACTAGGCCGGCTCATTGTATAGCCCACAGCCATGTTTTTCATATGAAAGTTGATAGTTTTTTAGCAACTTTCCTTAAGGTCTAGGATGCCTGCCACATCGCGATGTATTGTAGACCAGTGGGAACCAGACCAGGCTTTGCAAGTTTTGAAGGATACGGATCATCTGGCGATAGTCTCCTCTCCCGCCAGTCATGCCAAGCTCAGAAGCACCCTTTCCAAGTTAAAAAGTTCTCGGTATGTGGCGTAGTGTTTTACGTAAACGATCAGGTTTAGATAAGCCATCTAGCTCGCACCTCGGCCTTTGGGAAGTGTTCTCGGGCGACCTCTTCTGCTCCGACGCCAAAGAGTGTTGGAGATATCGCATTGTGGGGCAATCCAGTGCCTCGCAGTGCAGGCCAAGTTCGGACTGCAGGGGTTCGGGAAAGATTGCTGTTTTGTCCGAGTACATGTGACGAAATCTCGTCCAAGCACTTTGAAAGCTTGGTCTAGACCGTGATAGTGCTTTTGACCCCTACACCCAAGCCTGATAGTTTGACCGCCTGTTAAGGTTGGTCATGCCTGCTTGAGGCGGCAAAGTGGCGGGCAGGATTTCGCAAGGCTATCCCAAAAGGCCGTGACCCCACTCTGCCGCAGCGGCAGAGTTCTGACTAAGGCTAGTGCGGCCTCTGATTTGTCGCTTTGCGGTGCACGTGATACCGTGCCGCTCGATAACGGAGCAATTGATTTCGCGTGCTTACGCGCGAATTCTTAGCGGGACGTAATTGCCTGATGACGCTCTCTCCATATATATCGGCTTCCGACTCTTCCACCTTGGATTCTCACCCCTCTCCTCGACGCTCTACCTATGTCTTCCATTCACAATGTCCGACAGCGATGAAGACATTGAGAGCCTTCGGCGTAAGCTGAAGGAAGAACGACGTCGTGGGCAGGAAGACAGACGTCTTGCGCAAGAAGAAACACGCCTCGCCCAAGAGGAAGCACGACTCGCGCAAGAGAAAGAGCGCATCGCGCAAGAGAGAGAACGCATCGCGCAAGAGAATGAACGCCTCGCGGATGAACGTGCACGCGAAGCACAGAGCACGATCGCGCTGCTTAAGGAAGAAGTCGAGCAGAAAAAGACGACTTTCGACCTGTTTCTCCGCAGCTTCCACAATTATGCTTTCAAACCTCTCCAGATTGCCCGACCCAGCCTGCTGTCAACGGGATTTGCCACCAATGTGGATAACCGACGGTACCCCAAATGGCTTCGTCCGTGGACCGAGTGCGCCGACCTCCAGCGGACCCATTTCAACATGATTCAGCAGGCCTTTGGCGACAGTCGAATCTTTGACGAGCTGGTTGGCATCCGTATGGTGTCGAGATTGGCCTCCGAAAAGCCTGTGGCGAGGGAAGCGGATATCATCAACTTTGAAAACGTCGCGGTAGAGTTTCCTGTGGCTACAATTCTGAGGACGCTCGCCGAAGTGTCTCCGGATGTACGCCGCGAGTTCAACTTCATCGGGCTACAGTTCAGCAATAACAATCACGAGCTTGGGCCGCGCGGCGACGATAGGTTGACGGATGCGGAGCGCGAGGCGACGGCAGAGAGGGGACGACAGCCGGGACCGAACAAAAGAGTCGCGACGGAAGAGAGGGGACAGCAGTTTGGTCCGAACAAGAGAGTCGCATCGGAATCGAAAGTTCTGCAAAGCGTAACGTACCCTGACGGGTACGGTTATCGCGTTGACGAGAACAGAGACGCGAGCATCGCTTTTGTTTTTGAGTACAAGGCTGCGCACAAGCTCACGGTTCCTCATCTCAGAACGGCCCTCAAAAACGAGTCCTTGTTCGTGGATGCGGTCGGGCGGGTGAATAGTGATACGACGTCGACCGATGAGGAACTGAAGGAACAGCAGAAGGCAGAGCTACAAATCGCCATGGCCTTGACACAGGTGTTTGACTACATGGTCGAACGCGGGGTTTCATATGGCTACATCACGTCCGGCAAGGCCCTCGTTCTCTTGCACGTGAAGCTGGACCACACGCAGTCGCTGGACGAAATGCGGACGCTGTACTATTATTTCTGTGCACCTGACGATGATGCCCAGAGCACGCCTGATGCTGGAGAAGTTGGTGGAAGCGACACGATCGACGTATCGAAGACTGCTGTGGCCCAGCTGGCCAGCTTCTTCCTGTTGACTCTTCGGTCCACTCCACTCGACGGAGAAGCGCTGGATGAAGTGTGGAAACATGCAAAACTGCGGACCTGGGCGACACCATACGATGAACCAGAGAAGGTTGGAGACAAGGGGGGAGACGGACTGGTGGCAGGCGGCACGGGCAGTTCACCGCAGGAGTCCTCGTCGCAGGAGACTGTCGTTTCTCTGTACCAGGACGACGGGAAAACTGATACGATCTCCCGAACCTATGCGACCCGATTGCGATCTGGGTGCCGAGACACGGAGGAGGTCCAACGACGTCGCAGCGAGGATGACGAGGACGACGAGAATGCCGGCAATGACGGCAACGGTGGCCAATCGCCAGCTCCAGCGAGTACGTCGACGACAACAACACGGCCAGGCAAGCGAAAGGAGCCCTCGGGCAACAGCTCTGACATGGGCTCGCCAAAGACATCATCCCGCACGGCAGCACAGGTGCTTGCCAAGCGGCCGTACTGCACGCAAGCCTGTCTGCTCGGGCTCAAGCGGGGATGGAGTGTCGATGAAAAGTGCCCAAACGTGTCACTTCATCGAGCGACCGAGGACGGCCATCGCCACGCCATCAGCGCGGCCGAGTTCACGCACCTCCTCAGCGAACAGTTCCGTCGCAATGTGTATCGACACTGTGTGGCGGTCGACCCCCACGGGGCAAATGGCAAGATCGGGGTGATTGGAGCGCTGTTCAAGCTGGAGCTGGCGCCTTACGGGTACACGTTGGCGGGCAAAGGAACGCTGCCGGTGTCGCTGCGCTTTTTGCAGCACGAGCTTGACGTTTATGCACAGCTGGAAAGGCTCCAGGGAGAGGTGGTGCCGGTGTGTCTCGGCATTGTTGACGTGGCGGAAGACAAGAACAATGGCTATGCGATGCCCGGCGGGTTCCGGGTGATGCACATGTTGCTCATGTCGTGGTGCGGCGAGCCGTCGATGCACGAGGAGATGCCGGACTTGGAGGCGGAGCAGAAGCGCGCGTCGGATCTGGTGCGGAAAGAGGGCGTTTACCACGGCGACATGCATGAGCGCAACATGCTCTGGAACGAGGAGCTTCACCGCGTCATGTTGATTGATTTTGATAGATCTGAGATCCTCCCGGCTCTCAAGCACAAGCAAGTGCTGGCGCTGGCTCATGGCAACAAGAAGAGGAAACGCCCGGCCAACGGAGGACCAGAGACACGGGGCAAGAAGCAGAAACGGATGGCATTGGGCGAGACGGCCTAGAGCGAGCATTTGCGAGCGTGGTTTTGGACTTTTTTTTATTATGATATGTATGATACCCTTGCTGTTTTGCCACTGATATCAATAGAACTGGCAGTGCCCTCTGGCTTTCGTTGCGTGCAGTCGCCTCACAAGCTGATGCCCGCGTCCAGCAGTATGTTGACACCCGTCATGCTGCGGTTCCGCGCCAGCCCCACGACCTGGTCGGCCACGTCCTGTACGGGTACTGTCAGCGCGCTTCCAGTGACATGATGATGCACAGACACTCACCTCTACCGTGACAAAGCGCTTGAGCTTGGTCTGTGCGCGGACGGCGTCCTTTTGCGCGGGCGAAAAGCGCGACCCCCACTCGGTCTCGAGCAGGCCCGGCGAGACGGCATTGACGCGGATGCGGGGCCCGACCATGGTGGCCAGGCCCTTGATCATGTGGATCTGCGCCGCCTTGGCCGCGGCGTAGGCCAGCGAGCTGCCCATGCCGGCGACGCCGGCCATGGAGGCGGTCGTGATGAAGGAGCCCTCGGCGGCGGCGAGCGCGGCTTCGGTCGCGTGCAGCAGCCAGAGGTGCTGCTTGACGTTCATGACGTAGGCGCGGTCCCAGTCCTCGTCAAACGCATTGTCGGCCAGCTTTGTCGTGTCGCGGAACTCGGTCCAGCCCCCGTTGGAGTGCACCACGTCCAGCCGGCCGCCCGTGGCCGCCAGCGTCTCGGCCGCCAGCCGCTCGACGTCGCTCCGGATCGCAAGGTCCGCCTGGATCGCCAAGTGGTTCCGCTCGGCCACGCCGTTCAGCTCGGCCACCAGAGCCGCCGCCCGCGTCGCATTGCTGCTGTAGTTGATGATCACGCGGTAGCCGTTGCGCACAAACAGCCGCGCACACGCCGCACCCAGACCGGCCGAGCCGGCCGTCACGAGAACGACGGGAGAAGACATGTTTGCTGAGGGGGGGGGGCGGGTGGGCCGAGCTGCTGCGTTGGGCGCAAAGTGAGCGCAGATGTGAGCGTCGAACTGAGGTCGGCTCCGGATGGCGCTATCACGTGACCGGACGCTCCGCCGAACCGTGCAATACAGTACGGACACGGTATACGCACCGTAACGGACAGCCCGACCCGGCGCGCTTATCAGGCCGGGCGTTGTGCCGCGTCGGAAGCACCGAAGCGGGCAGTATCAGCAGAGTCGGAAGTGGTCTGACTGGTCGGTCGGGCGCAGCGAACCGCGGCCAATTCCGCCACCCGGGCAAAAGAGATATCAATGGCTATCTCGACCGGGACTTTCATGGCCAAGTTTCTTGCATCAACACACTCCAACTTGACACGACAACCATGGACGCCAAGTACGAGACCATCCCAGCCAGCGTGCTGCGGCACTACTGGACAACGATCCAGGAGCACGAGCAGGCCAGCGCCATTGTGACGGCGGTCGCCGTGTTGGTGCTGTCGTATGTGCTGTACAATGTGAGTAGTTTTCGGCCATGGGCTGCCATTGGCTGCCATGGACTGCCAGGACTGCATGGGCCGTGGCTGACTCTCGCAGGTCATGTATGCGACGGACGTGCCGTACATCAAGGGCATGCCGGAGATCCCGGGCGCGGTGCCGGTGTTTGGCCACCTGCTGAAGCTGGGCGAGGACCACGCGACGGTGTGCGAGAAGTGGTGGCGGCAGTACGGGCACTCGGTGTTCCAGATCAAGCTGGGCAACACGCGGGCGGTGGTGGTCAACTCGTTTGACGACTGCAAGAAGATGCTGCTGGGCAACCAGAACGCGGTGATTGACCGGCCAAAGCTGTACACGTTCCACGGCCTGATCAGCAGCACGCAGGGCTTCACCATTGGCAGCTCGCCGTGGGACGAGTCGTGCAAGCGGAAGCGCAAGGCGGCGGGCACGGCGCTGGGCCGGCCGGCGCTGCGCAACTACTACCCCATGTTCGACCTGGAGAGCTACTGCATTGTGCGCGACATGCAGCGCGACAGCCGCGGCGACGGCTCGATTGAGCTGGACGTGCGGCCGTACATTCAGCGGTACGCGCTCAACACGACGCTGACGCTCTGCTACGGCATCCGCATGGACGCCGTGTACGACGAGCTGCTGCGCGAGATCCTGACCGTCGGCTCGGCCATTTCGCTGCTGCGCAGCGCCTCGGAGAACTACCAGGACTACGTGCCGGTGATGCGCTACTTCCCCAACAATGAGAAGAACGGACGGTCCGTGGAGCTGCGCGAGCGCCGCGACGCCTACCTCAACCTGCTGCTGGACAAGGTGCGGGCCATGATCGCCGAGGGCACGGACAAGCCGTGTATCTCGGCGGCCATTCTCAAGGACCAGGAGACCAAGCTCAACGGCGTCGAGGTGTCGTCCATCTGCCTCTCGCTCGTCAGCGGCGGCTTCGAGACCATCCCCGGCACCCTCACCAGCTGCCTCGGCTCGCTCTCGACGCCCGAGGGCCAGGCCTGGCAGGACCGCGCCTACGCCGACATTTTGCGCTACTACCCCGACGTGCGCGACGCCTGGTCGGCCAGCTTCCTGGAGGAGAAGATCCCCTACATCAACGCCATCATCAAGGAGGCCGGCCGCTTCTACACGGTCAGCTCCATGAGCCTGCCGCGCAAGACCGTCACCGAGGTCGTCTGGAACGGCGCCGTCATCCCGGCCAAGACCATGATCCTCATCAACGCCCAGGCCGGCAACCACGACGTCGACCACTTTGGCGCCACCGCCCCCAACTTCAACCCCGAGCGCTGGCTGTCCAGCCTGGACCCGCCCAAGGAGGCCGACATCAGCGGCCTCGCCCACCTCTCTTTCGGCACCGGCTCGCGCTCGTGCTCGGGCCAGTTCATTGCCAGCCGCCTGCTGTACACGGCGCTGGTGCGCATCCTGTCGTCGTACAAGATCGTGGCCAGCGACGAGGCGCCGCCCAACACGGACTACGTCGACTACAACGAGATCAAGACGGCGCTCGTCGCCATTCCGCGCTTCTTCAAGGTGAAGCTGGTGCCGCGCGACCCGGCCGCGCTCAGCGCGTGTCTCGCCGCCGCCGAGGAGCGGACAAAGGAGCACTACAAGGAGTAGGAACGGGGCCCACTGTAAAAAGCACAAAAAGCACATATATATCACTGGAAACGTGGACATTGTCGAATAGAACACTGCATGTTGTCATGAATTCTGGGTACACGTCTGTGCGATTTGCGCAGATCCGCATCTGTTACAAGGAGATGCAGATCCGGCCGTGATGACGACAGACCAATGACGTGCCCCGCCGGCCAAGTCCGTTGATCCACAGATTAGGTGGATCTCCGAGATATCGGGCGTCCGTATCATGGTCCGGATTCGGCTCGTATATCTAGACCGAACTTTGGATGGCGCCGGTTTGCACAATGCAGACTGGCGGCCATTCAGCCCACCGACTACCATAGTAAATCACCAAGTTTGCAAGCCTTTGTCTCTCTGAGTCAGTGCCATACGACCCGCAGTAGTACTCCGTAATATGCTCCGTGGGGATATTCTACTCCCTGTCGTACTCCTCCCATCTCGGGCACGGCCCTATCAGTCCCAGCGAGCCGATTGCGGAGCCAGGCTATTAGCGCGCTGGCCTGCCGTCAGAACCTGCCGCGCTAGTCACGTGGCGGATTGATCCACTCCCGAAAGTAGCCGACAACCGACAGCGGCAGGTCGGCCAGTCCGACCTGGTCGGTATCGCGGGGCGGCTGGCCGCCCACGCAGCCCAACAGGATATACTGATATACTGATATACCGATCGGCGCGGACGCAAGACGGCTTGGACGGCACAGCACATCCGCCCTCACCACCATGGAATCGCTCACACCACAAAGTCTGTTTGGCGTCGAGGGGCGCGTTTGCCTTGTGACGGGCGGCAGCAGCGGTCTGGGCTTGATGATCTGCAAGGTGGGTTGGTGGTGTGCAGTATCCCTCCGAGGGGACCGTATTCTGACCCCGGTTCGCACAGGGCCTCGTCACCAACGGCGCCAAGGTGTACCTCGTGGCGCTGCCGTCGGAGCCGATCGAGGCGCGCGTGGCCGAGCTCAACGCGCTCGGGGCGGCGGCCGGCCGCGGCGGCAGCGCCGAGGGTCTGGGCTGCGACGTCAAGAGCAAGGACGCCATCGCGGCGCTGGCGGCGCAGATTTCGGCGCGCGAGACGCACCTCGACCTGCTCGTGTCGAATGCCGGCATCCGGCGCGACCCGCCCGAGGCCTGCGACGTGCTGACGGCGCCGCTGGAGACGCTGCAGGCGTCCATGTGGTCGTCGCGGCCCGGCGACTGGGCCGACACCTTTGCCGTCAACACCACCGCCCACTACTACCTCGCCGTCGCGCTGCTGCCGCTGCTGGCCGCGGCCGGGTCACGTGATCTCGGCAACGGCCGCCGCGGCCGCGACGACGGCTGCGGCGCCGTCGTCATTACGAGCTCGTGCGCGAGCATGCACAATGCCACCAACGTCGACCTGACCAGCTACGCCGCCAGCAAGGCCGCCACCGACCACCTGGTGCGCCTGCTGGCGGCCAAGTTCTCGCGCTTTTACGTGCGCGTCTCCGGCATCAACCCGGGCTGTACGTCTTTTTTTTTTTTTCTTTTTCTTTTCCATACCAGTGGTTTGGGCGCCTCTGCTAACCCGCCGACCCACAGTCGTCCCCAGCAACATGAACCCCGTTGGCGAGAGCGGCAACATGTTTAGCAACCTCTTTGACAAGGTGCCGGCCAAGCGGGCCGGCAACGGCGAGGACATTGCCGGCGCCGTGCTCTACCTGGCCAGCCGTGCAGGGGTATGTCTCTCGTGTGCATCTGCGTGGACCGTGCTGACTGGCAGGCGTACCTGGACGGCATCTCGCTGTGCATCGACGGCGGCCGCGTTCTGCTGGCCAACGGACAGGAATAGGGTGGCTAGGGGCATCATGATAGCAATAGACTGCATTACATTTCATCAGGAATGGTCGGCTGTGAAAAAACTTTTAACTTGTTTGAACATCTACTCTGTGCTCGCCAGAAACTCGCCAATCTTGCCGTCTATCCACTCGGCATCCGTCGGGTTGACGCCGGCTCCGGCCAAATGGCCCCAGATGGACGGATTCACCTCGATGCGCCCGTTGGGCAGCCACTGGGCCTCCCGCGTCGACGCCTCCCACCGAAAGTACTGGTCGCTGCGGCCGGGCAGCAGGAGAATGGGCGTTTTGATTTTCGCGAGCGTGGCCGCCAGCGCCTGGTCGCGTTCTTGGGGGTCTGCGTGTTCAAAGTCCATAGTTGGACGCGCCACCGCCGTCACGTCGCCGCGCTGCCACATGCTCAGCTGGGCCAGCAGGTCGTCGGGCGCCCAGCCCTTGTAGTTGGCGCCCGTAAAGGCCTCGTCCCAGGCCGCCTGGCTGGCAAAGCCCAGCTGGCGGTACTGCGCCTGCTCCAGCCAGTCGGCGCTCGTCAGCCAGGCCGCGTAGGCCTTGCCAAAAGCGCGGCGGCCGCG
This sequence comes from Leptographium radiaticola, assembly GCA_019925535.1. Taxonomy (NCBI): domain Eukaryota; kingdom Fungi; phylum Ascomycota; class Sordariomycetes; order Ophiostomatales; family Ophiostomataceae; genus Leptographium; species Leptographium radiaticola. The sequence goes on along the minus strand of JADHKK010000016.1, from coordinate 9,379 downwards.
GCGACACGGCGGCGTCTCGGCCGTGCGCTGGGCCGCCGGCACGTAGTCGGCCGAGTTCTCCAGCGCCGCCCGCGGGCCCTCGAGGAACTGCCGGTTGTGGCGGCTCGTGCGCGCCGACGAGCAGATCATGACGGCCCGCCGCACCATGTCCGGGTGCAGCACCGTCCAGTAGTAGGCCGTCTGGCCGCCCATGGAGAAGCCCACCACCAGGTCCAGCTCCGACACGCCCAGCGCCGCCAGCAGGCTGCGCTGCGCCCGCACCACGTCGCGGTAGTCCGCCGTCGTCACCGGGTAGCCCGCCGTGTTGGACGGACTGGCCGACTCGCCGTTGCCCAGCAGCGCCACCACCACCACGCGGTGGCCCGCCAGCGCCCGCAGCCGGCCCGTCGCAAACGCGCACGTCGTCGCCAGCCGCCCCCGGAAGCAGCTGACCACCAGCGCCGTCTTGGCCGCCCCCGGATTGTAGTCCAGATACGCCACCCGCAACGACGGCACCACCGTGCCGTCCTCGAACCGGAAGTCGGCAATCTCGTGGTACTTGGTCTCCATTGTGCCTGCAAAGAATGTTGGGAGGTTGCTGCCACCTCTGTCGGCTCCGCCCGTCCGCCCGTCTTCTTCTTTAGTCCCCCCCCCCCTCCGTCTATTATCGCTTATCGCCGCCTTAGCCCCTCCTCTTCGGACGCACCGACGCCGCCGCGGTCGCTGCGATTGTTGAAAAACGGCCAGCTCATTCTCGGCACAGCTACCTTTTTGATTGTCATCTCATCCATCTTCGAACCTCATCTGGAACTCCAATCTTGTCCAACTCTCTCCATTTTCTTCCACATACTCAATCTTTTCTCTTATTCTCCCACAATCCGACACAATGGCTCCCAACGGCGAGGCTTACATTGTCAACCCCTCCGGCCCCGAGCCGGCGAGCATCTTTGCCAACGCTCGCCTCTCCCCCGCCGGCGCCCACCGCACCATTTACGTCGCCGGCACCGCCTGCGTCAAGCCCGACGGCACCTGGCCGGGCGTCACCGTCAACGCTGACGGCTCCTACACGCTCGACATCCGCAAGCAGACCGCCGCCGTGCTCGAGAACATTGACGCCGTCATCAAGGGCGCCACCGGCGGCAAGGGCGGCGTGCAGAATCTCATCGACACCGTCGTCTACATTCTCGACATGAAGAAGGACTACGCCGGCATGAACGAGGAGTGGAACAAGGTCTTCCCCACCCGCGCCTCTGCCCCGGCACGCGCCACCATTGGCATCAACCAGCTGCCGGACCCGCGCATGATTGTCGAGGTCAAGGCCACCGCTGTCGTCGAGATGTAACTTAGCTTGACTTTGCAAACAAAATTATGACAATTAGACGAGCAAAAGGATTTCCGTGTCTCTGTGACCCTGCACTTTCCTGGACAGCTTGTAGTGGATTGCTATTTAAGCCGAATTATATTTGCAGACGCAACACTGCAATATGCTTCCCAGCACTAGTACGAAAGAGGACGTAATTCAGAATGGAAAGAGTGGCATGACGGGCGACTACTTTTCGCAACACCCAGGCCTCCATGCTCGACCCTCAAAGAGGCACTCAGTAATCGGCAATGGCGGTAACAAAGGCACTCGAGACGGTGCTAGCGAGCGTCGTCACATTGCTAGTATAGGAGGAGGCGACTAGATCACGATAAGCTTTCTGAGAGGCGACTAAGAGAACAGGGTTTGGCATACTGTAAGTCTCGAGGGCCGTGTAAAAGCTCGCCGCATCGCTCTACACTACTTTTAGCTGTGGAGTCCCAGTCAGTCCGCCTAGTGCAACATACCTCGAGGGTTTTCAGAGCGCTGAGCACATATTTGGTGTATCCAGCCGATGAAACAGTGGAAGACTACCATGTTAGCGAATACGCCTACGGATTATTTATGGGACAGGGCTTTACCTTGGCCTCAACATCGGAAAGAACGCTAACAATGGTCGTCGACAGCGTGTCAACCTTTGTGTAAATGGTGGCCGAGTCGGACGTGCTCAGGGTCCCGGTAGACGTAATGGCCGAGGTGGCCGTCGTAATGTCCGTCTTCAGAGAGTCAAAGACGATGAGCAGCTCCAGGGCCTGCAGAAGCCCACCGGTGAAGCTGGTAATGTCACTGTCGAGGGTGCTGAGTTCACTGCTGAGAGTGGTAATGTCAGCCTCAATGGTGGCCGCAGTGCGTTTGGCAATGTGCGCTGGGACGGCCGTGGCGAGGCCGACAAGGCTGAACAAGGCAACGTTTGTGAGCTTCATGGTTAACCGGTGAAAGAACTGGAGCTTCTGAAAATGGATGTCGAGGCTGCAATGTGGGCTTGGGAATGATGGCTGAGGGTGCTTGAGATCAAGTGTTTCTCAGGAGATGTGCTGGGTCTTTATACTCGACGGAGAAAAGTCGACACGTATTCTAGCTCTGCCGGCCATACTATGGGTTGCAGCCGTTGCAACACGTTTTCGAAATGTGTACACGTTCGCTGATGCAGTCCATTCGCAAGTACCTCCAAGTCCACGTGAAAGCGCGGCTCTCGAAGATAGACCCTGTCATATGTGTGTGAACTGTGCTCCTATGGTAACCAATCCAAGTCAAACGTGGCATGGCGAGCATTTGTCTATTCATGTGATGTCACATTCACGTCAGGCTGGCTTTCCCAGCCATACGTCACGTCACTTTAAGAGAGATATACGTGTAGACAGAGGCAGAAACAGATGAAAAGGGCATTGACTATTTGCTGCTTGGGTGTATAATAAGAAGCCCGAGCGCTGCTATGAACGGGGTGCATTTGTTGGGGCTTACTGTTTTCGGCCTCGGTGATCACATTGTAACCCTAATCCGTTGACAACTCAACATGGCCGGCCCCATTGGCCTATGAAGAGGACCACGTGAAGAACGAACGAAATTCGCCAGGACAATACGAAAATACCGAGAAAGAGTTGTACGAGTACTCGTAGAGAGCAGCCGGCTGGACATGGATAGGCAGTAAAGACACGATTTCGACTTTGCACATTGAGGCACGCCACATCTCGCAGGTTTTTGTGTTAGGTAAGAGGAACAGCTCTGGATTGTCAACTCGGTAGCGATTTCGCGGGGAAAAGTGACATGTATCCACGTGAGCTGCCTGTTTAAAGCAGCTGTTCGACTGACTTGACGTTCTCTGTTGCATTTTCGGCAGCCGACTGCCTAAATAGGCAAGTCTTGATGGATTAGGCGAAATGACTTTTGTACCTACCTTTAAAACGCATCTTGTCCTGGCCGGCCACTTTTCTGCCACATCTCGTTGGATACACACGTCGATGCACCCCCCGAGACCCTCAAGGCGCCGTTGGACTCTTTCACCCGCCACTTCTGTGCTCAACGAGTGCTGATGCGCGTCCTTTCATAGCCACGCTGCGGTAATTACTGGACACGAGGATAAGGATGGCCTGTTGGACGGTGATCAGGTGACGCTCCCATGCTGGTGGTGATGGTTCTGGAGAAAGCGCATGAGACGGTGGATGGGAAAGGTGAGCAAGATTCCCGCGGCCCACAAATCGCATGACCAGACACAACATGTCAAGAGACAAGCAATTAGCTCGTGTTGCGGCTCGTAGCCGGCTGCAAGATGCCGCATGGCCGAGAGCGATAAGACAGCATGGTATTACGGACGAGAAAGCGATGTAGGAGGCACTAGCGACGCTAAACCGAAGAAAGAGAGCGCCACGGCCTGGATTTTACGTAGCAACAACGTAATTGCATCACGTGCGGTGCTTGGGCGCAGATATCTCTTCGGCTCCGCCAGGGCCCAGCCCGATCCGGCAGGCGCGGCTGATAAGCAGCAGAGGAGCCAGTCAGGGGCCGGAAATAACCAAGCCCGGCAGTGTGGGCAGGGACCACAAAATGGGCTGGTTCCCTCGTGCCAGCGGTCCCGCTTTGCTGGCCATTTGGCAATTTTCGGGCTGCACGTTTCTGCAACCATGTCGGCCTCGTTCTCGCCCGAGGCGCGCACGTCGTGTGCGCGATGCCACAAGCGAAAGAAGCGGTGCGACCGCGTGCTGCCAGCCTGCAAGAACTGCCAGCTGGCGCGAGTGCGATGCAGTTTTCTGGACAATGAGGGCCAAACGGCAGCCTCGTATCCGATTGCGTAAGCGAACAAGAAGCGGGGGAAGCAGGCGGACGAGCCGACGAGAGACGGACGATGCGAGGGATGACTAATGCGAGGGACTCACAGATATGTGCGCAGCCTGGAGGCGCGCGTGCAGATGTTGGAAAAGGTGGCCGAGGGGGCGGCCACGCCTGGAGATGGGGGAGTGTCGGCGGGGCTGTCGGCAGGGCTGTCGGCCGCGCCGGGAGGGTCGCCCGGGCCGATGCAGAGTCTCGAGGACCAGGGCCCGTCATTACTGGGCCCAGACGAGATGACCGACGACCTCTTTCCGGGGCCGGACTCGAGCACGGGCCGGATGGACGACGAGATGACGGCAGTAGGCTCGACGGCGAGCGTCGACGACTCGGGGACGAAGCCGTCCCAGCCACAGTTGCCATCACAGTTACCATCCCAGTTGCCATCCCAGTTGCCGTCACAGCTGCAGTCATCACACGCACAGGCCACACCACCATTACAGCACTATGGCACACACTCGGCCCATCCTTCGCCCATGACGCGGCCCTCGAGCAGCCCGCAGCTGCTGCGCCGGGCCTGCTCCGTCAACCGGACACACCGCGGGTCGCCGCCGGGCATGGGTCCGCCGCCGGCGCCGGTGCAGTCGCCGTCGTTTGCGCAGGAGCTCAAGTCGCTGTCGCTGGAGGCGGCGGCCGAGCGGCACGTGGGCTCGTCGTCGGGCGTGTCCTTTGCCAAGCTGACGCAAATGATTCTGTGTCGGCTGACGCCGGACAAGGCCGACTTTGTGTTTAGTGCCGAGACGGCGGCAGCTGGCGGCGGCGGCGGCGGCGCAACGGGGACGGCGACAGGGGCGACGACGGGAACGACGGGGTGCAGCGACGAGACGGACGCCACGGTGACGACGGCAACGGCAGCCATGGGGGCCTCGGGCGGAGGCGATCGCGTGGGCGATCCGCAGCTCATTGACTTTGACTCGCCGTCGGACCTGTTCAACTCGTCGGTGCTGCACAGCCTGAGCGAGAGCATCTCCGTGTACCCGCTCCTCTTTGGCGACGTGTTTCTGACCGACATTATGGAGCCCGACACGGCGCTTGCCGGACTCGCGTGGCCGCCCGCCAACGTGGCCGGCGGCATTGGCGACGAGTCGCACATGGACGTCCTGGTGGACTTTTACTTTGCCCACTCCAACACGCTGTACCCCATCATTGTGCGCAGCGAGTTCATGGCCACCATGCAGATGATGCGCCAGGACCCGACGGCCGCCGCCGCCACGCTGCCGTCCCTGTCCTTGTTCCGGCTGTGGATCGTGCTGGCCATTGGCGCCACGGCGTTCTCGTCCGTGGCGCTGACCGAGGAGTCGGAGCCGATGCTGTACTACAACAAGGCGCTGCAGTACTCGGAGGCGGCGCTGGCGCTGGACGAGATGGCGGCGCTGGAGGTGTTGACGTTGCAGGTGTCGTATTCCTTTTTCAACCAGCTGGGGCCGAGTGAGTAAACCTAGAAAGAACATGAAGAGCATGGATCGCTGACTGCCAGACACTTGGTTCCTCGTCGGCATGGCGGCGCGCGTGGCCCTGGGCCTCGGCCTGCACACGGAAGCGACGTACGAGAAGCTGTCGGTCGACCTGTCGGAGCGGCGGAAGCGCATCTTCTTTTCCATCTACATGATGGACCGCGTCGTGTCGATTGCGCTGGGCCGGCCGTTTGCGCTGCACGACGAGGACATTGACGTTACGGTATGTGGGGGGGAAGAGAGAAGAGGGATGAAAAGAAGAGAAAAAAAAAGAACAAAACGAAAGAAAGAAAAAAACTAACATCCCAGCCCTTTGCCGCCGTCGACGACGACTGCATCACGGCCGCCCAGATCCTGCCGCAGAGCTCGCTCACGCCGTCGCTCATGTGCGTGCCGCTGCACATCCTGTCGCTGCGGCAGATTGCCAGCCGCATTGCCCGCCAGGTCTACTCGTCCTCGGCCAGCCGCCAGGCGGCCCAGCGCCAGCTCTCGGCGGCCCAGCGCGAGGCCGTGCTCACGGGCCTGCACCAGGAGCTCATTGACTGGCGCCGCAACATGCCCTTTCCGCTGCCCGACGTAGACAGCCGCGTGCCGCACCTCAGCAGCACCTGGTACGATTTCAACTACTACACCCACCTGGCCTCCATCTACCGGCCGTCGCCCCTCTTCCCCGTCATGGACCACAAGCGCGTGCGCATCCTCGAGTCCGCCGCCGCCATGGCCGTCCGCCACGCCTACAACCTGCACCAGCAGCGCCGCTTCGCCTACAACTGGCTCAACTTTCTCGCCCTCTTCACCGCCACCCTCTCGCTCATCTACGCCACCACGGCCCAGCCCGAGAACCTGGCCACGGTCCTGCGCGAGACCCGCGCCATCGAGGACCTCGAGCTGGCCATTGAGCTGTTCAGCACGCTGAGCGTCAAGTTCTCGGCCGCCCGCAAGATCCGCAACATGATTGCCGAGATTGTGAAGCGCTACCAAGATGTCAAGGGGGAGTGAGGGAGGAGGCTTTGGGGTGGTCTTGTACGGATAGAGCTATGTACTGTAATGCCGTCATGTGTGTACGATTCAGGTCTTTTTAATGGCGTTGCTATTGCTTGTGCTGCCTCCGCCGGAACATGACCCAGCACTCGTGATCCTGTGCGATGATTAGTAAGCAACATGATATCGGGGACCGCTGCGAGACCTACCGACACGGCCGGCAGCGTGTTGTCGCCAAAGACCTCGAAGCGGCTGGTGATGCCGGGACTGACGCCCTGCTGGCGGGCGGGCAGGGAGGTGGAGTAGCGACGGTAGACGGCGGCAAGCAGCATGGTCATTTCGGCCATGGCGAGGCTGTTTGTGAGTGGGAGGAGAAAGGAAAAGAGGGGAGAAACCCGAAAAAAAAAAGGAAAAAGAAAAAGAGGGGAGAAAGAGGAACTCACTGCATCCCAATGCACATGCGGCCGCCGCTGGAAAAAGCCCAGTACCAGCGCCGCATCTCGGCCAGGTCGCCAAACTCGCCGAGCCAGCGCTCGGGACGGAAGGCGAGCGGATCCGGAAAGACGCTGGCTTGGCGATGCAGCGTGTAAGGGTCCATGCTGACGACCGTGCCGGCCGGCAGACGGACGCCGTCGACAACCGTGTCCTGGGCGGGCATGACGCGCGGCTCCGAGGCGGGCAACGGCGCGTACAGCCGCAGGGTCTCGCGCAAGACGGCGTCGAGAAAGGGGAGTCGGTCGGCAGCCTCGGCGGTTGGATGGCCGTGCTCATCAAAGGCAGTAGGGTCGGCGTCGAGGGCGTCCAGCTCGGCCACGAGACGGGCCTGGTAGCCGGCGTGCTCGGGCCGCGAGAGGGCCCACACAGCGAACATGGCGCCGTCGCTGGTGGTGTCGATGCCGGCGAGAAAGTGGTCGGCCAGTTCCGAGGCAATGTCGACGCCGTCGAGGCTGCTGTCAAGGGCGCCGAGACGGGCCATGACCGAGGACGCGGGGCTGTCGGGCGGGTCGCCGCGGGCCTTGGCCTCCGCAAAGCCCTCCCAGGCGCGCCAGGCGTGGGCCCGGATGGCCGTGTAGGTCGCGGGCTTGGCCATGGGCAGCAGGCCGAGACACGTGACCAGACGCTCGGCCAGGCCGGTGCGGCCGTAGAGCCAGGCGGTGTAGCGGGGCCAGTGGACGGCGAACCAGCTGAGGCGGCGGCGGGCGGGGTCGAGAATGTCGTCGAGCAGGCGACGGTGGTCCTCGCGGCCGGCGACGGCCTGGGTGCCGCCGTGACGGGGGCCGTAGAGGAAGCCGGTGATGCAGTCGAGGCTGAACCAGTGCAGGGCGCGGAAGAGCTCGAGGGGCGTATCGGTCTCGGGGGTCGTCTCGGCGTCGGCCACGTGGCGGTCGAGCAGCGTGAGAAAGCTGCGGACGTGGCCGGCAATCAGCGGCACGGCGGCGCCGTCGGGCCGCAGCACGGCGCTCTTGGCATAGGCATGGGCCATGCGCTTCTTGCGGTCGGCGTGGGCACGCACGGGGCCAAACGAGAACATGTTGGCGCGGCCGTAGACGTCAAACATGCGGTAAAAGGTGGTGCGCTCAAAGCCGGAGCCGGCGCCGTAAATGGCCCGCAAGGCCGGCAGCGACGCAAACGAGACCGCCTCGGGGCCGATGCGAACCACGGGGCCGTAACGGGCGTGCAGCGCCTGCAGACACGTCGTGCGCGTGCCGCGGTAGTCCTCCAGCGCAAGTCGCCAGCGGGAGAGCGCAAAGAGCGCCGGCCCGGGCACGGCCGCCAGCGGCGAGCCCCAGAGCGGATAGAACAGACACGAGTACAGCGCGGCTACGACCAGGCCCACGAGGCCGGCGAGACTGACCAGACCGGCGAGCCCCGAAAAGTCACCGGCCGCCTCGGCAGCTGTCCCGTTAGCGGGCGCTTCCCTTTCCACGGCGGCAGACCGGGCGCGGAGGACACATTACCAGCAGAGAGGAAGCTCGAATTCGGCGACATGCTGTCGTACGAGTAGGGCTGCCGTGCAGGGTGTTGTGTCGACGTACCCCGACAGGTTGGGCTGCCAAGAATGTTGCCGTGACGTGCTCTGACAGATTGGTCGGCTTACTCGTCAATCCATGGCCGTGGAGGCGGCCCGAAAGTGACCCCCCAACCATGTCGGCCGATACGACGGCTGGCCGCTTTTGCGGACATGGCCGGTGCGATAAGGTACGCAGACCACGTGCAGATGAAAATAGCATTCCCACACGGGCTCCCGTGAAAGGGTCCATACTGCTTGGCATGCAGACACGAGGCCGTATGCAATACGAAGTGGCTGCTCGATGGACGGAAACAGGAAAGCAGGGTCTTGGCAAGTCGGGTCTACCGATCCAGACGGGCCAGAGATAGCACAAGTGGGCAGACGGCAACCATTGGCGTCGACCACAGACTTCAGCCTTATGGCGGCCGTCTGTAAAGAGTAATATCAGACAACTCGGCGGAGCTGTCTAGCCAAAATCAAAAATAGCTTCTAGACGCGGTGGCACCTTTTGCGTTTCCCAGTGCACTTTCCGCCACCATCCTTCCTCGTGACCGAGGCTGGGGCCGGGTAAGAACCCCGGATTAGCGTCGTCCCGTCCTTCCTTATGTAGTTGGTTCGCAGTCGGCCGATACGACGTTATCGCAGTCGGACTCTCCAAGCGGCGTGTCAAGTGCCGCGCTACACGTGATCCGCCCAAACTACTGCCATACCAGACCGCCTTGAATCCCGGAAGTCTGCGAGCCTACTGCGCTGCCCTGATCCCTGCGTTCCTGT